>ML682014.1:8335465-8381672 GCA_007922195.1 Podocnemis expansa | reverse complement strand
TCGATATAACAGGTTATATCGAAATAAGTTATATCGAAATAACTTGTTTCGAAATAACAAAACCGTGTGTAGACATAGCCTAAGAGTTACTGGTGAGTGCGGTTTTCATTTAATTGCTTTGTCTTCAAATGATAGCACTGGCTGCTTAGTGTACATTTTTTATAGATGGGAAGGATAACTTTTTTGTTCACCTCCATTTGGCTGGCTTGTCATATTTAGTTTAAGATAGCTGATGATAATGTATCATTTCCATCTCACTAAAACCAAACTTCCAACTCACCTTGTCCCACATCAAGGTCATTCCCAGGAGCCGTCCAAGACAAGTGAACTTTATCCTCTTCAAACTGAGCTTCCAGATCAACAATTTTACAGGGTGGGAACACATCAGTGTTTCCTCCTGAAGGAACGTTTTCCACTACAAAAGAGCCTCCTGATGCAACTCTGTTGAAGCTTCCTAGCTTTGCTTGAATTACATCATCACTAACTTCAGGTCTTGGTGGATTCATTTTGATTTCACCTGCCCACAGAAGCAAAAAACACCCTCATGCTCTTTGAACATTACAAAACTCAGCACACTTTCTTACTTTCTCTCTATCATTCCCTCTCTCTTTATTCCACTTTTTCCTTTGGCTTATTCAAGATTAGTGCAGAAAACAAAGTGAATTTCAGGATCCTGAAACCTTGTACAAAATTAAGGCAGACTCCAACAGTAAACCATATTTCAAGGGCAACTGAAAGTAGCAACAATGTCTATTAACAGGTAGGGTATTTAAGGTAATATGAAGGTGTCAGTGTGCAGTGACTATGATAAGGTAACTTCCAATAATCTCTTCCTAGGTTTTGCAGGCAGCAAAAGCATTACAATTTTGTAGGTGTTTCCTCACTTGTGTGGGTTTAACATGGACTTATTTTTATGCAGACTTTTAAAAATTCAGTATAGCCTAGGTTACCAGAAATACAGAAAACTGTTTGTTTGCTTGTTCGTTCATTCGTTCATTTGTTTGTTTGTTGAAGAAAGAGAATGAGAGGCTATGATATGCAAAAACTAACATTAATCCAAAATTACAGCTGAGGAGTCAGGCACTCAAAAGTTCAGAAATTCCAAAAGTTTTCTACTACCATATATGTATTATTTTTTACAGTCATGTTGCACAGTTTTCCTGGGCTGTTTGTTTGGGTTTTTTTTAGTTTGGTTTGGTTTTGGTACTGGTTAAATAATGTTAAGATTTTTAATTAACAAAAAATCAGGAACAGAAAAAACGACCTTGTGCAGTGTGGTCAACAGAACACTGAGTTACAAATCCTAACTGATGGAACTTACTGAGGTTTTTGGATGACTTGCATCTCAAGCCTAGAGAGCATAGTGCTACTCAATAGCGCTGCCATTCTGTTTATCCAACAAACAAGGAGTCTTGTGGCACTTAAAGATGAACAAATTTATTTTTTGCGGGAGCTTTTGTGGGAGAAAATTCCACTTCATGAGATGCTTTCTCCCACGAAAGCTCATGCAAAATAATGCGTTCAGTTTCAGGATCTTTGGCAACTTTGATATGTTCCAAAGAGCACCTAATTATTTTTTTTTTTACACAATGTAGCAATATTCATTAATCACCAATTAAAATACTGTGGTTCTAGCTACTGTTGAGTATTTTCTACTTTAAATGTTCCTTACCGTTTTCTATGTAACCTGGCATATACAAGGCTCGACTCTGCCTGCGACCCAGTCTGACAGTCTTACTTTTCCCCTGGACTTGCACTTTTAAGTTGTATCTACCATTTCCACTGAAAGATGTAAAGTACCTTGAATAAATTCCATCATTCTTGATAATATCAGCACCTAGACATATAAAAAATTAATAATTACATCCAAACAAGATACCTTTTGTTAAGCAAGGACATTTTCTGCTATTTAATTCATAGACACAAGGCCTACTCCTGCTTCAATTTAAATCAATAAAATCTTTGATATGGACATAAGTTAAAACAGACTCTGCCCATTGTTGTGACAAGATTTGCTCCCATCCTGGAGAGTGAGCAGGCCAGAGTCACCATCTCTCTCCATTTGCAGTCTTTTTTTTTTTTCTGTGCTGTTGGAATAGACATGTTTGAACCCTTAGCGATAAGTCTGCAAGTAACATGCAGATAGAGTCGAAAATGCATACTAGAAAATGGGGAGTGTACAAACTGCTGGGCAAAATATAAGGAAACTTATAATAAGATTACCTGAACCATTATCAAGTAGTTCCAGATCTACTGCAGGTCCAGTCTTGGGTTCAACAGTGGCTATCACAGTAGCACCAAGAACAGGCAAAAATCCTTGACTAACGTCTGCATAAATCACCATTGGGTTAGGGAAGTTGTTTGTGTCCTTATTCATGTGGGCATTCACAGTCACTGGAGGCACATCCAAAGATGCTGCTCGAGAAGTTACTATCATTGATATAACTTGAGGAGCTGTGTGGGTATTTTGGATCCAATAATACCAATCCCCCACCTGCAAATCACATATATACAGTGTGTAAATAATAATACAGAAGATTTCATTATTCTAAGGAAGGCAGGGGTTCCTCAACCTTTAGTGGACTGTGGAACACCAAAAGGTATTAATTAATTTTCACAGAACACCTGATGAAAATTTTCTTGAAAAAGCCAGTACATACCAACTGTAATGTTTATAATTTCTGCATACTATGCATTCCTGTGAAAATGATTCAGGAAACTGAATTAAATATAATTTTATGTATATAACATTTGTTTATTTCTGAAAAATAGATACATAAAATTATGTGCACAATATAAAACTGAAAATATTATTCAAGTTTTAATGGGTATTTTGGGTCTGTATCTTCAAACGAAGTTAACCTATTCTTGGAGTAAGGTTTGTAAAAGAAAGTCTTACCATGGAAGTTATGTCTAAGCGATTTTGATGCCTGTGGTAACAGTGGCAGGAAATTTAAAATACCCCAGCTACAACAAAGGAGCTTTGCTGTGGCTGGGCCATTTTCAATTTCCCGGGCACTCTCGGCTCACTGTGTTACTCCTTGCCCCCCAACCCCTGATGGGGAGGGGTCAGGGTTGGTCACAGAATACCTTCACTCCGTCTGCAGAATACCAGTGTCCCACAAAACACCAGTTGAGAAACACTGTTCTAAGAACGAGCAGTGAGAGTCCTGTGGCACCTTTTAGACTAAAAGATTTCTTCGAGCATAAGCATCTGATTAAGTGGGTTGAAGCCCCCAAAAGTTTATGCTCAAAGAAATCTGTTAATCTATAAGGTGCCACAGGGCTCTCGCTGCTTTTGCTATACACAGACTAACACGGCTGCCCCTCTGGACTGTTCTAAGGGCAGCTTTGAGTTTCCCTTGGTTAATTATCTTAGTTAAGGGAGATTGTCCAATGTACAAGGGCCTGTTAGGTTACTGCCACAATACCACAGCTAAGGTAATTTGGGTACCTTACTCATGATTCTTCATACACTGAACTGTTTGAATTTTCTTAAAATGTAACCTTATACCAAAATTTTTTACATTTTAGTTGTGAGTATTTGAGAAGTATTTCATTCTTGGAAGGATCTGAACCCTTATGTAATTGATCTGCAATCTCAACCTTATACCAAGCATAAGCTTGCTTCTTTAGGGATAAGCGTTTATGATATCTAAAAAGAGAAGGTGCATTTTAGTCTATGAAAATATGAATATTTTTGGATTATAAAAAAAGTTTAGTTTTTACCTCTGCAGTTCCTGTTATATTCAGTCGAGCTGTTCGAAGATTTACATTATAAACTGTGAAGTTTGATGTTCTATATTCTTTTCCTTTGGGGTCCCACAGTAAAATGATTGGTGGAGACATACCTCCACTCCACGTAACCACAAAGAAGGTGTCATTCCCCACAGTGCTGTCAATGGTCACTGTTCCATTTATCCACTGATTTGCTGCAACACTCAGAGCTGTACTTTCAAGCTGTTAGGCAAACAAAGTATGTTTTATGGCTAGATAGCAGGTAAACACTTAAAATGTCACTAATTTCAGAGTGGTTTATTTTCCTCTTAACGGGGTGAACAAATCAATATTTTGGCTGTTTAGAAGGCACCCTGACTGGCTAGTGACCTACTGGCACACTGCTGGAAGAAGAGACAGCGGTGCATTAATGCTGTAATAGGTCTGTTGGTACCACAATAAGCAGGACTCTGCTGTTCTGTGCTCAAGCCTCTTGCACCTCTGCCTCCACATCTTGGGAACCACTAGCAGAAGAACAAGAGCCTCTTGGACTACTTGAAGAGAGAGGAGCAATGAAGCCCAAAGCACATTTTCTGCAATGCCGGTTTGCGAGTAAAATTTCTTAAGAAGGTGACAATATCTTAATCAAGGGCCTCCTTTCACTCTTATATGTAGTCTGTCCACCTAACTATGTAGATCAGTTTTGGACATTTGAGAGTCAGCTACTTGACTAACACAGTAATAATGAGATTGGTATAAATGCTTAGAAAATATGATAAATTCTCTTTTAATGGCAGCTGTTAACATCCCCAAAAATAAAGAAACACTTTTTCTATCCTGTCCTAAATAAATGTGATAGTGGAGCTGCACAAAGAAGAATACCCAATAATAACAAGGGATTTCTGCTATCCCTGAAAGGCTAGGAATGCGGCACCTCAGTAATAGAGGAGCAGGCATATAATTTCTAGATGTCATTATTGAATGCTTTCTGGAGCAGCTAGTCCAGAATCTCACAAAGACAGATGTATTTCTTGATTTAGTCCTAAGTAGTGCAGAGGATCTGGTCCAAGAGCTGAATATAGCTGAACCACTTGGCAATATCATCAATAATGTAATTAAATTTAACATCCTTGTAGGGGGAAAAATCCCAAAGAAACCCACCATAGCAGCATGTAACTTTGGTAGGGGATCCACACAAAAATGAGGAGGTTACTTAAATAGAAATTAAAACGAATAGTCACAAGAGTAAAATGCCTTCAAACTGCATGAAGACATTAAAAAAATCCACCATGATAGCAGCTCAAAACATATGTGCGCCCCAAACAAATGCAACAATGCCTATGTCTACATTGGGGGGCTCAGGTAAGTTCACTTAGCAAGGTCAACCTTAAGTCGACTTAAAATCAACCTTGTAAAGTCAACTTAGGGGTATATCTACACCAGTACACATGCTCTGGGCCTGGGCTCGGGCCCTGCCCCTGCCACTCCCTGGGGTGCGATCCAGCTCCAGGGCCCCAATCTGGCCTGGGGACCCAATCCAGCTCCTGCCTCCACTGGAAAGTGGCTGGGAGCTAGATCCAGCCCCGAGTCCTTTGACACAGGTGGTGGGGGCTGGGAGCCAGCTCCTGCTGCTGGCAGCAAGCGGCTTGGAGCCTGATCTGGCCATAAGGCACTCACAGCCACCAGCAGGCAGCTCAGCAGACTGGTCATTTTCACAGGCTACTCCTTTAGATAAGCAATCCACACAAAAATGAAGAAGTTCACAGGAGTAGCCTGTGAAATTGCCAAGGCCAGCAAGCCGTCTGCTAGTGGCAGCAAGCAGCTCAGGGCTGGATCAGGCTCTGAGCTGCTTGCAGCAAGTGACTAGGGGACAAATCAGGCTCCTAGCCCCTTCCCACCAGTGGCAGAAGCCTGCTCCCAGCCACCACCACTTGTGGTAAGAAACTCAGGGCCAGATCAGGGTCCAAACCCTTTGCCACCGGCAGCAGGAGCCAGCTCCCAGCTCCCACAGCCTGTGGCAGAAGCCAAGTCCCAGCTCCCACTGCAGGTAGCAAAGGCAGGGGCCAGATCCAGCTCCCAGCCACTTGTCGGTGGTGGCTGGGGCCAGACAGGCACCTGGAGACTGATTGGGACCCCAGACTTCCTGCCCTATAAAGTCACTTAAAAGCTTAAGTCAACTTGCAAGGCAGGTTTTATTAAGTCAAGTTAAGCAAGTGCTTAAGTCAACCTAATAAATTTTAAATTTGGCCAAGGAGTTGCTTAAGTTGATTTAAGCCAGGTTAAGTCAACTTAAGCCTTCAGTGTAGACATAGCCAATAAGAGGAGAAAACAATGCTACAATGATTCCATAGAAGATAGAGGATAGATCAATTGTTACCAGCCAAAATTGTCAGGGACACAGGACCATATTCTAGGTGTCCCTAAACCTCTGGCAGCCAGAAGCCAGGTCTGGGCAACACAGGATGGATCAGTCAATCAATTGTCCTGCTCTGTTGATTCCCACTGAAGCACCTGACACCACCCACTGTGCAGAGACAGGACACTGGGCTATGTGCACCATTGGTCTGATCTATATGTCAATTTCAAAAGGGATAGCCGTGTTAGTCGAGCCCAGTAATAAAAACAACAAGGAGTTGTGTGGCACTTTAAGACTAACAGATTGATTTTTTGCATGAGCTTTCATGGGAGAAGATCCCACTTCCTCAGATGCTTCAAAGCATCTGAGGAAGTGGGATCTTCTCCCACAAAAGCTCATGAAAAAAATAAATCTGTTAGTCTTAAAGTGCCACACAACTCCTTGTTGTTTTTTTACTGATCTATATGATCAATCTTATGTTCTTACCAAGACCAGTTGCAGAGAAGCTGAGTAGTCCATGGAAAAAAGCTATCTTAATTGGTTTGCATCATTCAGATCAAGTGATAAACTGGGTCCACAGCAAAGTATGAACAAAATGAGGGATGAGTTGTGAAAATATAGATAGCACAACCCAAGAGCTGTTGTAGAAAAAGGTGGAGGGGGAAATTCAGTATTAGTAGCCACAGTTATCATGAAGAAATCACTGAGTTGAGATGGATCATGAGAAGTGCCAGGAAATCTGGGAAGCAAAATGTTGTCTATTGTTTAAAAGAGAAGCAGTCGAGATACTTTCCTTGCTATAGATAGCATTTGCATACTAAGATGCTCTGGAAGACAAGATCACCTGTTTTCAGCATTCCACACCTGAGTGGCTGAACAGACTGTGACATTTCTGCCTATCTCCTGCATACAAGCCCCTTTGCATTAGCCAATTGTGAGGAATTTTAACATTCTTCGTTTCATTAACTGTTTCATATAATTACTAATATAACAAATCACAAAAACAATTCCCACTGCCATTTTCAGATATCAATATATATTTTAAAATCAGCCACCAGCAGTGCTAGTCATGATTACCAAAGACTCAAATTAGTCTTATTTGATCAGTAATTGATTAATAATGTTTAAACAATCAAATATTCACATCTCAGACCTGAACAGACTGTTGAGAAATACTTCCACTTCCTGATGAAATTCCACTGAATGCATCAATGAGGCCATTGGAATCAACTGTATCAGTGGCAAAAAACCGTAAGCCTCCTGAAATGGGATTGTTAAAATAATCAGAATAGTCATTGACTGTAAAACAGTAGCTTTTTGGTATGTGCCTTATGCTAGTTTGGCTGTTACTATAAAACACCGTGTTAATTTGATAAATTAAATCTTGTGTCTGTTATCCTCTATTCATGGGGAAAGAGGGAAACCACTGGTGGCCAAGAATCAGTTAATAGAAATCCTAAGGGAGTTGATACAAAAGACAAGTCTGAGATGGGAAACAATCCCACCTGGCTTGGTGTCACTATGAATTGTCACCAGTAGCACTTCAGCAACTACACTGCTCACTTCAAAGCACCTGATGAAGTGGGATTTTCTCCCATGAAAGCTTATGCAATAAATAAATTTGTTAGTCTTTAAAAATGTCATCAGACTCCTTGTTTGTTTAGGCTGTCCTTGGTAAGTCTGGTCTCTGAATCATGCATCATCATCATTGTCTTCAGTGCACTTCTACTCTGAAAAAGATCTCTGTAAAAATGACATAGTGGGATTCCAAGACTGTTGCTCTCAATGACTCAGATCAAATCTACTTAGTTTACAAAGGTAAAGTTTGATCCTCTTTTTCATATGTGCTGAGTAACAGGAATCAGTGGGAACTTCTGGGTGCTCAGTGTCTTAAGAAATCAGGCCTTTTGCCAGTAAGATCGGGCTCTGAATGAATAGCTTGGTTCTTTTGGGCTCACACATCACAAACAGTAAAGATTCTGTGATCAGACCTAAGTGGGCAATTCTGTTCTAGTATGCAAACCACACGGCCAGCTTAAGAGGTGAGCCCGTGTGGCACTGGCTCAGGGCGCCAAGGCTTAGGGGCGCCAGGACAGCATGGCCGGGCCAGGCCGGGCCGTTTGCTGCAAGGTCATGTGACTTTGTCCCCTGCCACATGACCACTGACCTGGCCCTGCCCCTCCTGCCCCCACAAGCGCACTCCAGGTGATGGGGGTGCAAAAGCAAAAGTTTGGTAAGGGTGCCACAATGCCTTGAGCTGGACCTGACAAACCAGAACAGAAGTCCAGTTGTTCTCCCATAGGCATGCTGGTTGTACAGTGCTGATAGTAGCTAAAAGCTTTATAATCTTATTTAAGTCCCTAAAACAAGCAGATGAGAAAAGGAGCATATCTATTTACACAGAAGGTGCAATTTAAACATAGTCCTTCACTCCTTGCAGTTAATCTACACTGTAAAGCAACACATGGAATTCTTATTGGCAGTTGCCCTTCGCTGCAGCATCAGCCAGTACCCTTCTGGATTTCATTAAAATGACTGAATTTCAAAGTAATAGTGCAGCTCCAACTCAAAGAGGAGGTGATTGAGCCACCTAGTTAAAACTGTAGCGCCGGAACCTGGAGACTTCTCAACTACATTTCACCAGTTGTGACTACTTAGGAAGTAATAATTGTTTAACTGTTAATGATATTAATAGATTTACATATCATTGCCATGAAACACCAGGAGTAAGAAGTTCATCGTTACAATCTTGAGCTTATCTGTTTATTTGATGAAACATCCTGTGGTAACAAAACCATCAAACTTCACTGTTTAGCAAGGTGCAATCTGGTAACCACTTTTTAAAAGCAAGGACAGGTAAAGATAACTATACACTTAACACCATTGTTTATTCAGGTGCAAATAAATATTCTGTCTATATGACTTTAATTAGATGACTGAGTTCAGTTTATTTTCCTACTGCAAGCTATAACCCATTCTATTTTTACATTTCACGCTCAAAGTATGGATGCCAAAACCAGGGTTAGTTTAGAAAGTTACCTGTTATGTTTGAAAATAGTTCTAGTTCTTTAGCAGCATTTGGCCCCAAGGCAATTGTGTGAATGATCGATCCACTGGCTTCCACCTCCTTAAGGCAAACGCTCATACCCCCATCCTCGCCATCTGTCAGCAATACAATTTCAGATCCATAAAGATTAGTGTATTTTTGTTTAATCACCTGAATTGAAAAGAGAATTTTGGGTATTAGTAAAAGGACTTTATTGTAAATGTTAGTTATCTTAGCACAGGCAGTGCCTGCACCAAGGGAAATTGTTATAAGTGCAAATGTAAGGCAAAATCCTTCCCTTACAAGTATGAATTATGTTGGCAGAGGAGACTGTCATGTAGTAACAGGTGAACTGGAATTATCTGACTTAACCCTGTACAGGACAACCCTGTATAGGAGAGGTATCTAAGGGTAACCTTTATAGCTATTTCAAGTTGTAATATGTGCCCCCTTTTTCCTGCTCCAGGTCCTGTCAGCAATGATAGCGTATGCACAGGGCATCTGGAAGCCTGACCTTGCCCCATGAAACTATGGAAATTTACCTTAAATGCAGTTTCATTCTGGAATATGGCCTGAGAAATCATAGAATGTGAAGATGCCATTTCTACATAATCACCTTTCAGAACAAAACTAGCCTTAAAACAAGGTTAAAATAAACAAAATTTGGAATTTCTTATAGGAAAAGTTTAGAATTCTGATCTGCATGACGCCTGAGATTCTCTGAAAAACAGTCTTGTAAGATTGTCTCAGTGCTAGCTTAAATTCTTTATTAGCATAAACATAGCAAGGTTTTGTTAATTTCTTACGTGCTGAACCTGCTTTTATTGAACTAAATACATTGCTTTTCCTAAGTCTCTCACAATAGAACACATTTGCCAAACCTTGAATCATTCTTGTAATTTTTTCTCAACCTCTTCCAGTTTCCCCAATATCCTCTCTAAAGTGTGGACACCACAGTCAGTGGTCTCAGTAATGCCATATACAGAGGTAATAGCAATGCCCTACTCCCCCTCATTATTCTTTTCCCAAGCTCCTTATACAGACAAGATCACATTAACCATCTTAGCTATATCAATGTACTAGATCATGTTCAGCTGAATATCCACCATGATCCCCAATTACATTTTAGTGTCACTGCATTCTAGGACATATTCCCCCCAGTGTTCTCCAGTACCTCAAATCCTTTTTGTACTCCTGCGCAGATATTTGTTCCCCCATTGGCTGATGTCGGTAGGCTTTTGATCAGATTCTGACGTACTCGCTCACTGACTATTTGTTGTAAACTAGCTTGAATTTGTGCTGTAGAATGGAATGTGACAATTCCAACCCAGGAACCCATTTCAATAATCTGTAGCAGAAATATCTCCGAAGCTTGGTAGAGACGATCAATGCGGTTATACTGCAGGTGAAAAAAAGCTTACAATAGTCAAACCTACCCCATATATTGCCTGTGGCATAGTCTGTCCAGGCCAGTGGAGTGTCTAATGGTCTGCTATCATGAAAGAGTATCTGTATACTGAAAGCAACAGGAAATATATCACAGTTGGCAGCCAAACAGCATTCTAACAATGTGATCTCATTCTCACAAATAAGATTTTTCTGTGCTACATTATTTGTTTTGGTAAAATGGGAGCAGCCTCAAAGAATAGATCTGCATCCACTTATGCCTTAGGAGAGCTTTTGTATTTTACAGGTACTTGGCACTCTGAAAATTCATTAATTTTACTGAAAAAAATTATTATATATGTAAATATTTGAAAAGATTGGTGAAAATTGAGATGAGAAAGTTTACCCTAGTTTACTTTTTTCTCTATAAAGCTAAGAGTCTTTATTCATGATCTATTTAAGGATTCGCTTCCTTTCCTACCTAAAAAGTAAGGTATGGTCCAATTTCTTTTCTGTTTCTTGAAATGTAGGTGTGGATCTTAGTTAAGTACTTGATTTCCCATTACTAGCTTTGGGGTGAACTTGATGCTAATGGCAATAAAATACTTGTAGTACTAATCTATATAAGCTTTTCCAGACTGATCTCTTACTCTACCTCCACCTATTTTAATCACAACTCTCCAGAGAAAGGTATGCCAGCTGTGTCAAAACATTTGGTTGTGTGATCTAGACTGAGAATCATTAGAAAAATGACACTTTCACTTTTGATCCAGAATCTGAAGAATCATCTCTAGAGGGAAAATTTTGGTGCATTTAAACCCTGTGTCTCTCTGTCCCCCGTTGAGTGATTTCAAAGCATGTCTCACATATGACAGACATTCAGCACATTGTAACATCACTAGATAATTTGGGGAAATTCTCAGTGTTTGCTGGAGATCAGTCTAGGAAAAGGAATTGTACTGATGTGGCATGTCAAGAAGATGGTCTGTCGGCAGAGCAATGTAGGGGAAGAGTACATAGGATACAGCTGCACTGTGTTAGCCCATGTTAGTGCTTTACTTTCAAGAGCATTGAATTCCATTCTGCTCAACTGTAGGCCATCACTAAATGCACTGCTTATTTGAGATCCATGTATTTCTTTGTTGTGAAGAAAATGAAGTTATGATTTGCTATTGAGAAATACCGAATTATGAAACTGAAATCACTCTGTAGACCAAAGAAATAGAGGTATGCCCTTTTAGGCACCATGCTGTATATTTTGGTTGAATTCCTTATTGTGCATCTTTATCAAATATTTTAAGAGACATTCTCAACATACTAAAGTCTCATGAATTTTCTTCCTGAGACATAATCTTGTGAACCATCCAAATTCCAGAACACACACAAAGGATTTTTCAAAAATATTTTATCAAAACATCATTATTTGGATCCACAATGCAGTTTTGTTGACTGTTGAATTGAACCCCCCAAGTATTCGCATTTTTTTAAAGAAAGCTTTTAAAATACACTTATACTATATAATAATAGATACAGAATACATGATAGTATCGTACAGTTTTAACCAGCATGAGCTGGGGATACAGTTATTTCTTGATGGTGAAATTTGGGGTGCACAAGAAAGGTGTTCCAAAGAACCTTTCTATCACACCAAAATATGACAGAAAAAAAAAGTATTATTAGAATATTTTAGAGAAGTTTTAATTTTTTTATATTGGGACTGTGTTTTTATCCCTCTACCTGTAAAGCCAGGATCATTTATTATCATTATTCAAACCATACAGGGCTCAAAAGGTCTTCTAAATACTACATACATTTTTCCAGAAAGAAATATGACACAATTTTAAAGTGAGATATCTGGGGCTATTCCAGGACACAAGAGTGTTGTGCCACCCACACAGGGAAGCTGAGAATTTTGTGGTGGGAAGTTTTATTTCTACCCTTGAAGGGCTGTGAAACATCAAACTTCAAATCTGTAACATTTTTGAGAACAGGTAAGATGTCACTGGCTCAGGGTTGAATGTGTGACAAAAATCAGGGATGAGGAAATTGGGAAAAAGGTACAATGTGGGTTGATATACACATAGCTCTTGGAAGCCAGCTTATGGTTTAGAATGTGAGAATAAAACGTGGAGATACAGCTTTATGGGAAGAAGACAGCTGAATCCTGAAAAGAAGCAGGATAAATAAATTTGTTATATATCTGCAATATCTTATCTGACTATCACTTCTTTGTGTATCTGATATTGATACATATGAACACACAGCATACCCTGAGAGACTATATTGGATTTACTTTAAGAATGGTACATTTGAGAGCTTAAATTGATTGAGAGTCTCTTTATAGGTTCATGCCACCTACAGGGGCCTCTGGAAGATAGGAATTATGCTAAATTTAGCCCAAGGTTTAATAAATCAAAAAAGCCCTACCCTGGTGAAATCAGCATTAGTTTTTGGACAACCCAGCTTCTTTACTCATTAGGATGAATGCTTATTTCTTTTTAATTTTGCTTTACACAGTGGCATACATATTTATTTAGAAAATAATTTGTGAGTCATATCATGAAACTTGCATCTATGATATATTTTCTGTTTTGCGGAAGTAAAGTGGTTCTGACACTCTGGATCTGAAACTACAAAAGCAAGAGATGTTATATTTTGTGGGGAAATAGAGACCAAATCCGGCATATCATTTCTAGCCATTTGATAAGTTTTCTTCTGGAAATCCCTAAATATGTAAAATAAGAAAAAACAGTCGCCTCCATTTGTCTAAAAGAATAAACATGATTACTGAAATAATGACCAAAGAAAATATGGTAATATATATTCACCACATTGTGTTGTCACTGCCTGTTTCAAAGGATTTCTGCTAGGAAGAACTTATTAATATTTATTCTTACCGTACTCATGCTCCCAGAAACATCAAGTACTAGACAGACTACTCTGTCTTTAGTCTGCAGCAATGAGAACGTGGTCTCAGGTGGGGGGCTGGTCCTATTTATTTGAGAGGTGTTGTTGAAGTCAGAAGAGTTCATAATAACTTCCCAGGTGCTGCGGTAGTTGCACATTTTGTTCTGCATATTTGTAGCCTTTTCATTATGAGTACTTTGATCACAGAACTCAGTCACCTAAAAAAGCCAGATGGAAGAGAAGCATTACTGAAAAATCAAGTGGACACATAAGGCAGTAAATCCCAGTCTTTTGTGGTTATGGTGAGAAATGGAATAAACACAGATATTCTTTCCCTACTCTAAAGGCTGGAAGATTAGTCTCTATAATGTCATGTGCCCTGGAAGAAGTCAAAGAAGCATGTTCCTGAATAATGTGTCTTGGGCTTTACACTGAACATAGCACTGCAGGTCATTGGGTATACCCACACAAGCTAATCCAGCTAGTGTAACTACAGATAGCAGTGATGGTTTGGGCTGTAAAAGCTCACCTAGAACCCTGCATTTAAACTCATAGTGCTACCATGCATCAGTGCCCATGCCACCATGCTTTCTCTGGCATTTTCAGCTGCCCTAGCTAGATTAAAGCTAATGGAGAAATCCCTACCTGAGCTTCAGTGACATTTCTGATTGTAACATAGATACCCCTGCATTTAAGTCATATTGTGAGGATGCTCTGGTAGTGCAGACACAATCAGTAGAGTTGACAGTTATGTAGTCAATACAGAGTCCCAGGGCTGGATGTGTAAGGATACAAACTCAACTGGGACACAATCCACTGTCTGCCAGTGGAAAATCAGGAAGGGAAAGGTTTTCAAAACAAAAGCCATCCTGACCAGCAGGAATACCCCTAAAGAGGATAAACAACACACTGTGTCTGTTTTCCTTTCCTGCTCCCAGTAGGGTAGAATTTAACCCACAGACTATTCTCAAAGCTTCAGAAGTAAGTTGCTGAGCATGCTCAGTTGCCATCCATTTTAGTGGGAGATGACAATGCTTAGCATTTCACAGAATTAGGCCTGCCACAAAGGAATAAACCTGATCAATATTGCAACAAAAAATACTTCCTCTCTGGGTATTTATATTTACCTGACCCAAATGGGAACAAAATTATCCTCTGTCCTTAGTGATCCAAACACCATAATTATTTCTGGTGTCAGTTTCTTCTCAGCTCTCTATCAAGGAGAGGCAAAGGAAGACACATTTCTTGTCAGAGATCTTTCCTGGTTCTGGCTCAGCTAGTCCGCCTCTTTCTCCTGGGGAAGTACCAGCTACAATCTCTTAGGCTATGTTCACACTTAGAAGGTTCATTCAAATTAACTTAATTTGAACTAATTAATTTGAACTAATAATGATTAGTTCAAATTAAGTTAACTCAAACCAACATGGTCCCACTAGAAACCCAATTCAAAGTAGCATGTCCATGGGCAGGTTTTGCTAGTTTGAATTAGTAGAGGGGCACTTTGGAGATGTGGCAAGATGGCCCCCACAAAGGGCCATGTCCCCACCCAATATATAGGCAGAGGAGGGCATCCTGGGAGGAAGAAGGTCAAAAAGCATTAATTCGAATTAATGAGTAGTCCGCATTAACATGGGCACACTGAGTTAATTTGAACTAGTAAATTCAACTTAACCCTTACTTCAAAGTTAAGCGAGGTTTTATAACTCTGAAGTAAGCTTTCATTAATTTGAATTAAGGAATTCCTCAGTTCAGTTTAATGAAAACCAGTATAGCCATGCTTTAATTAAATTTGAATTAATCCTCATTAATTTGAATTAAATTGTAAGTGTAGACACACCCTTACAGATAAAGTCCAGGCCTTGAGACATTGCCCCATTCCAACCACAGAGGAGCAAATACAACAGTAGTGGGGCTGGGAGGATGCTCCTCCTGAATTGTACAGGGTTCTCACCTATCATTATGTTCATCACCTATCTGGTTAAGAAAAGCAGCCCAAGAAATCTTGGTGGGATGGAAGCTCGTGAGAACACTTTTCATACACTAAATTTTAACTTCTGTAAGGAGCCTATTTTATAAAGCCTGGACTTCATCAAGGAATTCCTCCTGCACACTGATGCTCCTGAAGCTGGATTGGGGGCTGTCTTGCCATAGATGGTTGATGGTGTGGAACATCCCATCCTAAGCTGCAAAATTTTCCCAAGAAAGGCCTACTGTATTATGAAAACAAGAGGTCTTAGCAGTGAAATGGGCCATGGAGGAACTTCAATATTACATTCTTGGCTATTAATTCATCCTAGCTGTGGATCATGCACCTGTATGATAACTCCATGAAGAATACCTACTCCCACACCATGTGGCAGTACCTGGCTCTTCAGCCCTTCTCTTTCAGTGTCCAGCATAGTGCTGGCTGTGTTCACTGAATGCAGACTTTTCCTCTGAGTAGAGGGGAGCTGGCAAGGATGAGCAGTGCTATAAGTAAGATTCTAGGGAAGGTGATGGTGCAAACATAACCTAATCTGCAGTGAGAAGGTTAATGAGAACCTGTGGACCCAGATGGCCACCTAACTTCCCTGAAGCAAATTCAGGCATGGGGAGGGAAGGACTGGAATGCTGCCCTGAAAGAAAGCAGAAGCTAAGTTATGGGGCACAGTGATGCATGGAAAGAAGCTTGGAACTGTGAGAAAAGAAAATACCTCCTGTTGTTTGATTCATGCTGTCTTCAGAATAACAGGTCTTGGTGTATATTCTTTGTAAAGAAATGGGGTTGCCTTAAATAAGTACTTGATAATGGAAACAACCTACCAGACTTTGAACACTGGTTAGCCACTTAGTCAAAAAGAGGTAATAATACTTACAGAAGGGAGACTTTGCATGTACATTATTGATGCTGGGGTATTTTGTGTTATGTCTGGTACAAATTCACATCCAGCTTCATACAGCTTTGTCTGATTATCATAGTTGCAGCCTCTTGCCATGCACTTGCTTCCTGTGCAGCTTTTGACTATGTACTTACCAGTGATATTAGCTGAACATCTAAAGGGAGATGAGATAGAAAGAGGCTTAGCTAATGAGCATGGTGAGCCCCAAACCTCAGTCACCACTGTGTTTGAATTGTGCTAGTTACCCTGTAAAACTCACACATTTAGACACTACCTCTGCCTCAAAGAGTTTACGTTCTAAATTATAAGTGATCAGAATCATAAGATACTGGTAATCTTTCCTCACCCCCCCACCCCCGCCCCCAGAGGAATCCTCAAGATAGGACTTACAGGTTGTAAATCAAATATTCTCTATGTGAGCAATAACTATACAAACGCCTCCACCATTCCATCAATATATCCAAATCCAGAAATGAAGGACCCTCTCCAGAGATCAGCTGGTACTACCTTCTTCATGGCCATCCAACACTGTTTCTGTGATAGAATTCTAGGGGCCAGGAGCTAATGACTAAACTAAGGTACTGGTTAGACTTAACTGACAAGCTAACAAGAGCAATGAATCCATCAGCTGTGAGAAGTTAAAAGACAGGAAGGAAATGCAAGAGGGAGGATTTCAGGAGATACAAGAACTCAGGATGAGAAGACCTTTCTACCTCCCAGTCCCAGCCCAGAGAATCAGTTAAGCGCAAAGTTCACTTGTATCTTGCTGCACAAGGCTGCACTGAGGAAGTGATAGAGCAGATTTACTAACATACAGGTGTTCATAAACCTAGGAATTGGCCATCCTGGTTCAGGTGGTTCAAAGGGCTCAGAAGGGAGCCACATAACAGTCTTTTTTTTTTTTTTATGGAGATCACCAATTAAAGTGCCAATTGCAGTAAAAGATTTTTGTGATGTTGGTATTTGTCCGTTAGCAATTGGACTTAAAGCACTAATTAATTTCATAATTGTCAACAAGTGACTGGCAGATTGTAATAAATTTTAAACACCATCAAACTAGGTCCATTTCAGACCAGTGCATGAGAGATGAAAAGCTCTGTATCCCATTTCCAACTCACTGAACTATCCAGTCTCACTTTATTTATGTTTCTAATGACAGTTGTACTTTAAAAAAAAAAAGATATAAATATGCAGACTCTAAAAAACATTACTGTAAGACAGAGGTCTCAAACTCAAATCATCATGAGGCTGCATGAGGACTAGTAGAGGGCTGCATGAAGATTAGTACAGTAGCCCAAGGGCTGCACCACTGAAACCTTTCCATAGAACAATATTGCAAATATGAGCAACAGTAGTGTCATTGCAGGCTGCATGTTTGAGACCCCTGTTGTAAGATAATAGCCTTAAAGTAGGTTAGGAATAGGGAGTTAACCTTGAAAACATTGCTTTTTAATATTAAAAAAAACATAACCATGAACTAGTAAGAATATTTTGGAACTTGAAGAAACACTCCCTGGAAAACATCCTTTCTTACTACATGCTAACTGCTATTTGATAAAACCATGGTCAATGAAAAGGTAGAGACCGGTAACTCAAATCTGCAATTGCAGCTAAATTGAAAGCTCATTTAGTGGTCAAAAGTGTGATGCATTATAGAATGACAGTGATTGCAATTCAGTGGGATTGATCAGAAGACAGCAATATTGCTAGTTAAATATTATGTTTCTTTTTTAGCCTCTATGAACTACAACATGCCAAGACTCTTCACACGTCTCAAAATGTACATAGAATACAGAACAATCAGTCACTGAACTATTTAAAATTTCATCACCCGAAGACAAAATATAAAATAATGGTACCTTGTTGCTTCAACACCTGCGTTTCCTGACTGTATAGACACATAGAAAGGTGCATCATTGTTGTATTCATCAAATACCCCCCAACGAAGATGGGCCCATTCATGGACAAAAACTTTGGCTGTGGAAGAGCAATAGCATATGTGAATTCTAAATACAACATTTTCAAATTCACTTGATATAATCAGTAGGTTGCTCAAACACATTTAAGTTCCAGTCCTGCAATGATTTCTGTTTGCATGGACCCCTGTGCCCACACAAGATTCATTGCAGGATCAGGGCCTTAAACTCACATAGACCACTCTGCTCAGATTAACTCAGCCAGAATATTAATAGATCTGGGTAAATATCTGACAGCTCTGTTCCTGCATGGGAGGCTTCAGGGGTTAAAGTATCATTTGGGGGGGGCGCCTTGAAATGTTCCTGTGCCAGTGGGTCCCCCCTCCCATACCAGTGGGCCTCCTGGACCCCAGCTCCTGCCCCCTCCATGCCAGTGCCCCACTCCCTGCCCCCAACACCCCCCCCAGCGTGAGCCGGGATGCCCCGTGCACACTGGCGGCAGCGCGGCTGGGGAAGTGGGTGCAGTAGGCCCTGCGTCGGGGCACTGGTGGCATGGCTCAGGAGGAGGCAGCAGGCCCCATGTTGGGGTGGGGTATATAAGGGGAGGGGTTTGGGGCAGGGCTTGAGCCCTTCAGCAATGCCCCTGGCCCCGCCCTCTCCCCTGCCCACCAGAAAGCTGCAGAATGCGACTCCAGGGTCTGCTATTTTTAGGGCCCAGCGTTTGGGCCCCTAAAAATAGAACGTGGAACCAGAACACTGCATTCCAGGGCCTGCTATTTTTCAATGGTGGGCCCTGGAACACAGCGTTCTGGCCCCATATTCTATTTTGGGGGGCCCTGGAACACCAAGCCCCTAAAAATAGTGGGCCCCAGAACAGCGTTCCCCCACGTTCCAGCTAACTTTAACCGCTGCATGGCTTGTATTGAAGGCACGGGTGGGATTTGCCTTCCCAAAAGGACACTGCTTGCCCTACCTCCCCCTTCCCTGCTGGGTAGGCACACAGGCAAGGATGTGGTCTTCCCACCCAGCATTCTTGCAGTTTCACTTTAGACTCAGCCTCTGTCTGTGGCTGTGATTGACTGCTGCCTTCCATGCCTGAGAATCTCTTCCTTTGCTCTCAGCTGGTGCAGTGTGTGGTGCGATTCTTACCAAACCTATTCTGCGTTCCTTCCCTGTTCCCCTTCCTCTCCACCTGACACATTCTTACCGAACTTGTTCTGCATCTTCTTCCTGCCTCACCCCCTCTTTGCTACCAATTCTGCCCAGGTCTCCAACTCCCTACTTGGTACTGCTGCTTGCCGAACTGTGATTTTCTCTTTCTTTCTGCCTACATCCATGTACCTCTTTTGTTCTTCCCCACTTACCCATGCTGCTGCTCCATCCTTACTCTCTCCTCTTCCTCCCCATGCGCTCCCACGAACATGAGCAAGAACTCTCCCCACACCTGTGCTTACATTATGATTAGCATCAACAGGCAACAGGGACATCGTTGCCCTGAAAAAAGGTCACCTGGGCTCCAGCCCATGCCATGAAGCACTGCCCCTGGGTCCAATCCAGGCCCTCCAACCCCTGGCCTGATCCTGGAGCCAGATTGGCCTCCTCCCACTGGCAGCCACAGCCCAGATCTGGACCCTGCCACTGTTGGTCTGGATCCATCCCCTGCCGCTGCTGCTCAGTGGCAGGTGGACCAGCCCTAATCTGGACTCTGCTGCTTCAGGGGCAGAGTCAGAGACAGGCAGGGCTTCAGCCCCATGTGCCCAGCAGCACTGACACCCCTGATGGGCACTCCAGGCACTGCATTGGCCAGGTGGGTGGCATGATGGCAGAGGCAGTGTTTTGGGAATATCAAGGTGCCTGAGACTGCCAGTAGCTGTAATGGAGGCAAAGCAAGCATGTGAGATAGGGCTGGTGTAACACTGCAGCAGCCCACACACAAGCCACAGCAGTAGCAGGGCAGAAAAGAATGTGTGTGAGCATTCGGTTCAGCTCAGTTCAGTTCAGTGCAGTTCATGAGGTTTCCCAGCTACCCACCAGCTCTTTCTGCTGGAACATGGAGCTTCTCTCCCAGCTGCCCTCCACTCACATGGCTGTCAGCACCCCTCCTTCCCCCTGCCCAAACTGTACTGGAGTCCAGTGAATTGTTCTAAGGATATATTTGTCCCAAAATGCCAGAAATCTGATTAGTGAGACTGTTCTTGTGAGATGTCTTTGATTTTAGGCCAGCAAACTTTTATATTTTGGATCCAAACTGATGCAGTTTTGTTTTGCATTTGAATGCGAATAACCTTGCACATTTTCTAGGGTTCAGATTTGATGGTCTGGTTTTGACCCAGCTCTGTACAGAAGGATAAGATAAGTGACTGATTCTAACTGGGTATGGAACAGAGATTAATGAATTGGACAGTATATTGGTTACATGGGGATAAGAGGAAAGTCATTAAAGACAGCACATCATACTGTGCATAACTGTGGGATCTCTTGGAGATTTTTTTTTTTAAGCTTATAAATGGTCTAACATGAGCAACACCCATGCAGTTGAAAAATGTGGTGATGAAATCAAATGTGAATATTGTTCACCTCTTGTGAATATATGCCTCCAAGAAGGATTCTTCGGCAAATGTGGCTTTCAGAATAAAAATCTTCAAATTCTCAGAACTGGGTCAGCTCATGAGAGTTTGTTCTAGTCTAGAATCTACAGGGCTGGTTTTGGTGGATTACTTACCAGTAACCGTCCTTCTTCAAGATGGCCTGCTCGGATTCATTCAGTAATAGGTGTCCATGCCGGAGTGCACGAATGGTCGGAACTTTTTGCCCTAGCCTGTCAGAAGAGGGCAGGCGGCCACTGCCCCCAGCACCACCCTGTGGCTATATAGGTGGCGCTGCCTGGCCACTCCCCAGTTCCTAGGAGTTGGCAACTCCAAGTGCAGGGACGGGGTGAGGGTTGTGAATGAATCCGAACAGCCCATCTTGAAGAAGGATGGTTACCGGTAAGTAACCCACTGTTCTTCTTCAAGCACTGCTTGGATACATTCAGTAATAGGTGACTGCTAGCCATGCTGATGGATGGCGGGTGGAGTTGGCTCTTTTACCTTCAGCACAGCATATCACCGACATGGGGAGTTGTCCAATGAGCCAGGTCCTCGAGGGGTCTAAGGTATTGACCTAAAGACCTTGATCCAGACAAGAATGGCTTGGGATCATAGGATCTAACCCAGTGGAGAGAAGTAGGCCCAGTTTGCCTGAGCACCAATTGATGTGCAGCCTGAGGTCACCCTACGTATAAGTGCAGGACAAAAGCATCGTGACTATGGTTTTACTCCAGAAATAAGGAGGTAAGGAAGCTCAACTTCTCGGGCAGGAAGGTCGAGCCCCAATCACTGTTCCCTCTAAGCTGTGCATGTGTGAGCACCCACACAGGTCACAAAGCCTGCGCACACAACAAAATAAAGTGTGTGCAAAAAAATTCAATAGTGCTAATATTGGTGCTCACAAATAAATGTTTTTGCGCACACTAAGAAATTGTTTGTGCACACAGTCTACGAGTATTTAGAGGAAACATTGGCCCCAATGCATCTCTAATTGCTCTACCTGAGAGGGTATTGGAGGCGTGTGGAGGCCAGAGGATTGAGTGTTCTGGCAGCAGCATGTGTTGGTATAATAGTTATGAGGGAGTACACAAGGTCTTAGGATTGCAAGCCTGGCAGTGGGTGTTACCAGACACTGCAAGAAGTGGTGAAAGGGAAGGAGACCGTCCTTCCCTCAGTCTGGCAGTGTAAGGCACATTCAGGCCATGGACCAGACGAGTACGTGAATTTGATGCACTCGGTGTCCCACAGCAGGGATGGGGTACCAGGAGTGGGCAGGGAGGATGTAGGAGAGTTTACCTCATCCTAGTTTAAGGAGGAACGCGAAAGGCCAAAGGTAACAGCTGACAACGTCATACAGCACATTTATAAGTGATGCACTCAGATCGGCATGGGGAAAACCAGATGCTTGACCCACACTACGGCACTATATAAGATAGACACAGGTGAGACTACCTGAAGAGTATACCCTGGGCCTATGTGAGCTTACTGATGACACCATAACGGTCCCCTTTTTGGGGTGGACTGTCAGCATCCATAACATTGCACTGACACAAAGAAATAGTATTATTTCTATTCCCCCCGCTTTTTTTTTTTTTTTTTTTTTTTTTACTATTAATGGCCTTATTGCTATTATTTTGTTATTACTATTACTATTTGGATTCAATGGCTGGCAAATGCGCAAAGAAATATAAGGGGTGAGAAGCTGTTGCAACAAAGGCGAGGCCCGAGGGGTAGGCTCATGTGTGCTGAGAGCCCCGGATGCCAGTCCCCATGGCCTACGGGACCAAACTCACTTTGGCCTACGTGACCTTGCACCACAGGGAAAGACCCACCCCAATATGACACTGACCTTAAGCCTGGTGAAGCACAGGGGTGTGTATCAGGTTTGAAGCTCCCTGCGAGGAGGGGCCATGAGAAAAATTCAGGATATAGGAGAGGAGGAAGGATTTACCTCCAATAGGAGTGGAGTGAGAGTACAGCACCCCGGTGGGGCACACCAGGCAGTTCCTTTTTTTTTAAGACACTTTTAGTTTATCTGAAGTGACCCTTATTCTATCATTGTTCTATCATTGTTATTAAGTCTTAGCCAGGAAGGTGACTTCTATCAAGGGTCAGCTAATTCCCAAATTCCCAGTCGCTGTTCAGAATTTTAGGGTGGGGTTGATGTTAGGCTCCAACGAGTGAGAAGGAACCTAGTAGTCACTTAGAGCAGGAGTATAATATGCCAGGTCGTGACTACTAAGGCTAGAAGATCTTCAGATCATGGTGAGGGAAAGGGAGCTGTACCTGTCAAGGCTTTTTCCCCACTCTGGCACTCTGAGTGCAGAAGGTGGGGGCCTGCAACAGGCCAGAAAAGCCACTGGCCTTAAAGCCTGCTCTTAGAAGTCTCCAAGGCCTCCAATTCCTGGCCTTGGAGTGGTATCGCTGCCACCACCCAAATGCAAAAAACCTCTTGAGACCCAGGAAGGCGCACTTGGGAATTCCTCCCTGTGAGGTACTTGCAATCCTCTTTATTCCTCTCTCAGGAAAGTGACTGAACTCCAGCTGCAATATGAGCTGGAACTGGAACAGGGTTCCCTTTAGTAGCTGCCTGTGCAGTCTAAGGCACGGGCACACAAACCTCTTGCCCTACCAGGAACAGAACCAGAACTTACTTAAAAGGTAAAATCTTTAATCAAAAAGAACAGATAATAAACACAGAGAGTTGCTTCTCTGGGAATTAACTTAGGTAGTTACAGGGTAGTGGGGGGGGGTACATGTGCTCAGCACACAGAAATCCAAGAAACAAGCCAAAAACAAAGAAAATACCCTGACCGCGTCTAAATAAACATTCCCTGTTCTACTCATGCCTGGTCAGTAACAAATTTAACTTATCTCTGGTCAGGATGTTGCTGGCTTCTTCTTCAGGCTCCTTTGGCCTCCTCCTGATCCTTCCAGGAGCTCTGCTGCATCCAAACAGGCCCAGGCCAGGCTGCTGTTACAATTCAAAAACCTGTGCTTCGTTCCTATTGGCTGTCCTGGGACTCACTGACCAGAGTGTTAACCCCTTCCTCCCCAAGGGTTATTACAGTAACCATGGGACTCCTGAGCGAGAGTCTCATGAGCTAGGCCAGGGGTAGCCACGGCGCTATGGCCATTCCCGGAAGGTGAGCTACAGGAGAGGCACCGGAGGTGAATAAAACTGTGGGAAACAATAATTGGGCCCAGACTCGTACCCACCTACAGGGGTGGTCTCTGAACCATCACGGTGGGACCGAGCGGTGACCATGGGCCTGGCGATGAAGACAGAGGGATGAGTTTGTCCACCTTTGATCAGATGGCATTGGTGATATTATTACGCCATCTCTTCTGGTTTTCCGTGACCTGAGGATCTCCTGATTTAGGTGTAAGGAAGTGGCCACCTTAGACAGAGAGAAAGTGAAGAGGTACAGGTCCACTTTGTCAAAGAAACCCCGTATATGGGGGTTCTGACCGTAGGTCACCTCCAGGGCAGCAGTGATCGTGAGCCAGGGGGAAGTGATTCATTGTTCGTTAAAGTAGCCTCTTTCCCATAGGGGGAGAGGGAAGGTAGCGTAGCAAGGTAGAGGCCCCAACTAGTGAGACCTCTCTCAAGCATGCTCACCCAAGCTGTGGACCAGCTGGTGGTAATGAATACTGGAGGGTTTATTTCCCCAATGGAAATCACAAGCGATTGACCAAACGCTTGCACCTAGTGATCAAGCTCCGACATTTGCTTCTGGTACTTGGCAGGCAGGGACCGTTTGCTTGCTCCATGGGTTCAGGAAGGGGTTGAAGTACCACCGAGCTGGAAGCGTATACCTCAGATCCCTGGCTGAGGATCATTTGAATTCGAGCTATATTAAGCACCAGCTAATTCATGCTGGTGACCTAGGAGAAGGATTGGTTAGTGCAGCATATAAGAGAGGGTGAAGGGCTGCACCCAACCCTGCGGATAGGGAAGTGAGCGCCATCCAGGAAGGGGGAGCAAAAGAGAGAGGTCCCTGTTCACGAGGGGTCTCCGGAACATGTTTCGAAGACAGGGAGCGTGCATGAGCATAGCTCCCAGGTATGGGGAGGGCACCCATGGAGGAAATCCCCAGTCTAGTTTGGAATGGGCAAAGGTGAAGTGATACACTCATTGATGTTTGAAGTGTGACCATTAGTGCCTACGTGTCCCAGAGTGGACAAGGGAGGTGCTGCACAAGGAAGCAGGGGAGACGAGGGCTTCCCCCCCCGTGGAGTGTCAAGTATAAGGACATGGTAACCCCTTGGGTTGTAGTCAGACCCGTTAGCTAGGGGTTGCTCAAGTGAGTTCAGGCCACAGGCCTCTATTCTATCCTCTAAGCTATTAGTGGAGGCTTAGATAACCAGAGGCATCCAGTCCTCTCAGTTAACTGAAATATTAAAATCAATAAAGGGGGAGGGAGAGCTGTCTGTCAGCTGGACGGCAGGGTCCCAAGTCAGAGGGCACTCCACGGGGCAGGAGTTTTTGAGGAAGGTGATTGGTAATCAGTTTGACTGATTATAACCAATACTGCTAGTCTAGCAGGTCAGAATCTACCCCCCACCCCCACCCCCGGGATTGTGGGGGAGGGACGTTGATGGAAAAGTCCCCCAACTGGATTTTGAACTGAAGGTGTGGTGGTGGGGATTAAGTCCTCACCAGTGGCTGTCGGGGATAGGAAGGAGGAGGGTTGGTTTACTACCTAGCCTTATGGGGCAGGGGGACGTGGAAGAGGCCCCACAGGAAGAAGGCCCAGACATTTTAGCTCCCTCAAGGGGTCACAAGCGGTACCAAAGACAGCAGAGGTCTCTGGTGGGAAGAGGGCATTGCCCCCAAAGCGAAGGTCAAGGGCCACCTGTTGGGAAGCTGGGGGCACTCTAGCTTCCCATAGCCATGCAGCATGGAGAAGGGTCACAGCCGAGGTGAGAGTGCGGGCTGCCATATCCACTGCATCCCAGGCCAATAAGAGGAGGTTCTGGAAAGTTATCTTACCCTCCTCAAGGAAGGCATTATACTCTTCCCTCGCCTCTTGTGGGAGTAGATCTCTAAATTTATTTATTGACTCCCAAACATCCAACATATATCTGTCCACCGGGGTCTGGTTATTTGCAACACGTAACTGGAAGGCCGAGGTGGAGCATACCTTCTGGCCCAGTAACTCTAACTCTTTTGCGTCCCTCGATGTCAGGAGAGGATCGTGAGGAACCTGCCCCCAGGCCCGGCACTAAGTGTTAAGCTGCCCCTGCGTTGCAGGGTGGCACCAGCATTTGAGGGGCGCCAAAATGGGACACTGCCGTGGTGCTCCCCTGATGACATCATTCGTCTGCACCAGCATTGCTCTGCTTTGGGGGGGCGCCACAATCTCCAGCGCCAGCCCTGCCTGCCCAGCCCTAAGGCCGCCTCTACCACCGCTCGAGGTAGGACTGGGTGATGGATGACTGAGAGGAATTCTAACCCCGAAACCTGGTATTTGAGGCCTGCCATCTCTAAAACTGGGGACATGGAACCTGGGTTCCGCCAGCGAGAAGAGGCCAAGTCCCAAACGCTGGGTGGAGGGGAACCAAGACTGGTTCCGCCGAGGAGAACACAGGCCCAAATAGTGTGTTGGTGAGCACTTTGGAGGACTGGACCTCCATTCCCATGTGGGCTGTGAAACGGCGCAGGAGGTCAGAATGTGCTGATAGGTTCCTCATGTAGGAACATCTCACCAGATTTAAGGCCCTGACCGGTGCTGAGTGGGACGGTACCGACGCGGGCTCGGTGGTCTCCTGTGGGGACCATTCACGGGGGTGGTACTGAAAAGGCAACAGCATCAAAGGAAGGCACTGGGGCCGTTTGGAGCCTTTTGGGGCCCCTTCCCCTGGGCTAGGAGATGGAGAAGCATCTCGGGACCCTCAGGACAGTACTAGGGATGACAGGGTGATATGCTGCCAAGGAGACAGCTGAGTGGTACTGGGACTCAGGGAAGTAGTGGGCTCCGATGTCAGAGAGTCCGGCCCCGACAGAGGAGAAGGCATACGTTGCCTTTTTCGCTGTGCCCAGACCTTAGAAACGAAGGCTGGTTTTCCTCTTCTAGAGGGCAATGGAGAGGGAGGTGTGGGCAGTAGGAGAAATGCCCTTGCTGCCTCGACTGCCTCCGGGGTCATCGGAATCAGTACCAAACCTGCCCAGTCCCATGGGGAGCCCTGTGTTGAAGACACGGAGCAGTGCCGGTGCCGCGGTACTGATATCAGTACCAAGCTGGTCCTGCATCCCCTATTGGCACAGAGCCGGAGGGGCTCCGGTGCCAAGCTGGCATGCGGTGCCACAGGAGACCGTGAGGCCTCAGGGGAGCAGTGTCCAGCCTGCTCAGAGGCCAGAGCACAGTGCCTTTGCTCCCTGTCTTTGATTGTCCTTGGTTTAAAGGACAGGCAAATGGAGCAAGCGGTGACCATATGGCTTTCACCCAGGCACCAGAGGCACTTCTCATGGGGATCGTCCCGCGGGTAGGCCTTGCCACATTCAGTGCAGTGTTTAAATCCCAGCATGGCGGACGGTGTAGGAGCACGATGTCGATGCTCCAGCTCAAGAGGGAGGACCTTCTTCGGTGGAACTAGCTCCACGAATAGGTGCTCCCATCAAGCAAAAGGCTCATAAAATAAAACAAAAAGACAGGCTGCTTGCAAAGTGCAAGGAGGGGGCAGTTCCACAACCGATGCTAAGGCAGAAGAAATGAAACTGGGGAGGGGCTGGGCAGCAGCCACATATATAGCCACGGGGTGGCATGGAAGGCGCTGGCTGCTTGCCCTACTCTGACAGGCTAGGGCAAAATTTCCGAATAATTATGTGCTCTGGCATGGACACCTATTACTGAATGTATCCGAGCAGCACTCAAAGAAGAACACCAGGTTACATCCACAAACTACTACTCTTTATGCTAAATATATTATCCAGAATTTTCAGAAAGAGACTGGTTATCCTGAGTGCCTCAATTTCTGAGTTCTAAAACATCTTACGGGGATCTGATGTTCAATGCTTTCTGAAAAACACTCTTTTAAAGTGCCACAGGTTCGGTAACCAGAATCTGAGGCACCCCAGATCACCAATCACTTTTGAAAATCTTGGCCATTGTACATTTATAATAACAAAAGCAGAAAATTAAGATCAAACAGATGATGCTACCTCGTGATCCATAGATATTACGCAAATTGTCATTTAACAGGAAGTTGGGAGTGAAATGAATGTATCGTCCCTTCTCCCCACATCTTCCATACTGCAGGGTGTAGGGATCGTCTCCGTACTTCAAGAAAGGATCAGCCACAATAATGTCAGCCTAAAAACAAGAAAGCTCTTGTTTAAAGAGCAGCAGGAAAATAGCTCATGGCAGATAATACTACTGAATGGGCTCATTCTGCAGCATTTATTCAGGCTACATTCCCACTGATGGGTCCCTTGGATAAGGACTGCAGGACAGAGCACCACCAAATTCTAAAATGAACAATTAAATATTCTTGCATTACTGAAAACACTTAGGGCTTGTGTACGGAACGGGCAATGTTTAGAAGCGTGATTTTCATGGTGCAGCAGCATGTTACAGTGCACTAGGAAACATGTAGAACTCACTAGCAGAATCTACAAGGATGAATTAATGAGCAATAAATTAAAGAATGAGTGTGTTTCAGAAATCACTCCTACTTCGTGTGTATTATTCTACTCTGTGGACCAACCCTATATCTTACACTTAAGACAATAATATATACTTCTGATTTTTCCACAGCACTCTAAGTCTTACCTTATCATATGTCTCTGTTTTTAAACTTAAATATTCAGATTTTGGTTGCCAAGTCAGAGGAATTATAATTTTCACAGCCTTGAAAAAAAATCTCTGTTTTGTAGCATTGAACAAGTAAGTAGAAGCCTCTTTAACCATGGCCTGGTAGAGAAAGAAAAGAAAAGATTTATGAATAAAAAATTGAACCATAGAGGCAATGAATAATTTAGCCTTGCCAGGACGTATGCATAGTAAAGAAACCAACTTTTGTTGAGTGAAAGACTGGTAAGAAATTATTTCACTCCTGGAGTAAGGAGGACCTAAACTGTAATCCTGAGAATGTCTGGAATGTACCTAGGGCAGTACCATTCTACTCTGCCCCTTACTCAGGGCCAATGACAAAAACCCCAACCTATGCCTTAAAATGAAACCTGACTGAGATCCTTCCAAACATGGATTTCCCTCAGAAAAGTTAAATGGACCTGAGATGAAGGATGGACAAGGTTCAGTCCTGGACCAATCATTTTCATTGATTTTGAAAGTGAATGACTGTGCTTGATGAATAAAATAAAATGATAAATATTAAGTAATAACCTCTGTTTCTCTTTTTCTTTTCCCTGGGATGATTCCTTTCTCTGCTCCACTTCTGTTAGGTTCTGCTTTCTTCTTGCCACTACAGTGGGCCACACTGTCACTATTTTTCTGTTTCCCTCTTCCTTGTTCCTCTTCCCCACCTCTCTGAGCAGTTTGAAGGGAGTACCAGTTAATGGCTATGCCCTTGTCAGTGTATAGTTCTCTTCACAACCATTGAATACTCAATGAACAAATCATGCGAACATGGATCAAAGATCTATAGTGTGACATTGATAAATGGAGGAATAACTAAAACCAAAAATATCACTGTATGTACCAAGGATGTTTAAGAACACTGTGAATACCTGCAAGGACAGGGAGGAAAGGAAGGATAAAAGCAAACGGCAAACATTGTAATGGCAGTGCATTAAATGCCAGTTAAAGATCCATGTTCTGGAGAATCTCCAGTCTCAGGCATACACATTTTGGAAAGAAGTAATTGAGCAGGAAAATCAGCCTGACCCTTCAACTTCAAGAGATTAGTAGCATACTCATTTTATTAACAGCAGCACTCAACAAGAAAAATTTAAGATAGGAACAAGTTTAATAATCATGAAATTGATCTAGCACCCATGAAAATGAAAAGAATGACCCTCTCGTTGACATTAGTGGATGCTGGAATTAGTCTTCTGAGATTGCTGTGTCTCTCGAGGTAGAAATAATCAAGGAGTCTGACTATCACTGAATGACAGATACATGCACACAAATGTTCTTACCTGTATGTTTCTAATGATCCTGTCATCTTCTGGTAAACCAGGGTTAATGGCAATAATGATGTCCTCATAGCCACCATTTTTCAGCTGCACCATTGAACCTCTCACTAGAGGTAGCACAAAAAAAAGAACCAAGCTCTTCAGCACCTTCATTGTCCCTTTCTCCACAATCTTTGTTGTAAAAATGATGGCACAGCAGAGCTACTTATGCAGTTGCTTATGTAATCAAGAGAGTCTGTACATTTTATGACAAGTACATATGGTCTGTTGTGTAAATTCAGGTTGCATGACTATATTTGATCTTATGGTATCACAGGTAACACATTAATACACTGGGGAACTTTGTAAAACCCGTCATAATCTAAATCTGAACTGTATTTCCTTATTCACTTGATGCGTCTTGAAGTGACCCATGTCAGGTTGTCATGAAAATATTGTAAATGTTTTGTATGGAGTTTAAAGTCCAACATTGCAAATAAATAACTTGCAAACACACCAGTTCTGAATTTCTATAAGAAAACTCTGATCAGTTTAACATGTACTTCCCTGACAATGGGTAGTGCTCACTTTTAATCAGAATGTCATAGAATGCTAAGTCAAACACCTTACAGAATTTAACTGTCACAAAGTTCTTGAAGGGGGAAACAGTCACCCAGAATACCTACAAGCATGAATCTAGAGAGAAGACTAGCAAGATATTGTGGCAGCTATGTCAACCTTAGTAAGCCTAAAAGTACCCAGGACCCCAGGTTGGGGTCTAATACAGCCAGGTGACCATCTACAAAGGCAAGCTCGTCTGGAATGTAAATTCCAGATAGTTGTACCTGCCATTTTTTAACTAGTCCAATATTATACACTTTGGCTATGTCCACACAAAAACAACAAGGAGTTGCATGGCACTTTAAGACTAACAGATTTATTTTTTGCATGAGCTTTCGTGGGAGAAGATACCACTTCCTCAGATGCTTCGAAGATGGGTGAACTCACAGAAGGGAATGAAACTAAATGCAAGGTGGTGTAAAACATAGGATCAGGTCATAAAGTAACAGCAAATCAGAGCAGTTTACAGGCTCAAACCATGGGAAGCCTGAAGTCAAATTACCCTTTGTAATGGGAAAAGAATCCATAGTCTCGATTAAGTCCTGCTTTCACAGAATTTAGCTTGCATATTAATTCAAGTTCTCTTTGAAGTCTTGATGTCCCAGGTACATCTCTAACGACTGTCGTTAACAAACCCGTCATTGAGTGATTAGGAAGATGGAAGTGCTCAGCAACTGGTTTCTTTGTTCTTTGATTTCTGATATCAGCTCTGTGCTCATTCAGTCTCTTACGGAGCGATCGTCCTGTTTGTCCAATATATAAGGTGTAGAGGCATTTCTTGCACATGATGGCATAGACCACATTAGTAGATGAGCAAGTAAATGAGCCTTTGATGGAGTAGCAGGCTTGATTAGGACCTATGATGGTGTCTGTTGTGCAGATATGTGGGCAGACTTGGCAGCGTGGTTTTTTGCAGGGGTGTGTGCCTGCTTCAATGTTCCTGTTGTTAGATCTGTAGTTGCTGGTGAGTATCCGTTTAAGATTAGGGGGCTGCCTATAAGCCAGGAGTGGTCTGTCTCCTAATGCTTGAGAGAGAGAGGGATCATCTTTTAGAATAGGCTGTAGGTCCTTAATGATCTGTTGCAGAGGTCTGACCTGAGGATTGTATGTGGTGACTAGTGGTGTTCTGTTGCTTTCTTTCTTGGGTCTCTCCTGTAGTAGACAACTTCGGGGAACCAGTCTAGCTCTGGCAATTTGTTTTCTTACTTCCCCAGGTGGGTACTGTAGTTTCAAGAATGCTTGATAGAGATCCTCAAGATGTCTGTCTCTGTCTGAGGGATCAGAGCAGATGCGGTTACACACTGTTTAAATTGAAATAACTGGTTATTTCGATTTTAAAAATGGTAGGTCCACACGATGTTCTCTTATTTTGAAATGAGGAACTCCTTCATTTTGATATAAGGAAAGTCATATCAATATAATAAAACCTAGTATTTTATCAATATGACGGTTCAATCAAAATTGTTATTATGAAATATCATAGTGCAGACGTTATTTCCATTTAACTGTTAAATCGATTTAACACTTTTTGCCCTTCTCTTTCCCAGGTGCATTCCTTTCTCTATATATTGGGTGGGGGCATGGCCCTTCTAGGGGGCCATGTTGCCACACTGCCCATGGTGCCTCTCTCCTAAACTGAAATAGCAAGTCCTGTCCATGGACACACTATTTCTATTTGAGTTTCTAGTGAGGACCTATTAAATCGATTTAACTTAAATTGATTTAATGATTTTATATCAATTTTATTAAATCAGTATAAGTTAAATCAATTTAACTGTGTAAGTGTGGACATAGCCTTTTAGTCTCCTACAATTCCCCCGGTATTACAAGATTAATTAAATATGAACATAAGTGAGCTACAGCTCTTCTCAGCCAACTCATCAATTATTTTATATTTCATAACTCTAATTTATACTGATTGTTATGTTTATTTTTTTCATTTGTTATATATTGTGCTTTAATTTCTAACACACACACACACACACACACACACACACACTCTATTGGATTCAAATCTGGATTGACCCATCTGTTTACCTGGCCTTTGCTGCCCTGAAGTAAGGCTGATCTGATTTCACCTCCCTATTTAACTGTAACCAAAGACGCACAACCAGGTGCACCCTGCTGATGAGAACATATTCCCAGGGTCTCATACCCTTCTCAACCGTAAAACAACAATGCCTCCTACTTCCACATGGACCGATGCAGAGGTCATACAGATATTGCCTTGAGATCTGAAAAGATGAGACAGCACAGTTCTGTTGTAACACAAGCTACTAGATTGCAAGGTAGACAAGCATTTATTGGAGCAAATGAGAGTGGAGTCATATCTGGCAAAAGTTCCAATACTGCAACAAGAAAATGCACTTTGGCAGTATTGCAGAAAAGCCAAGGACAGCAAAAGGACCACACCAATGCTGTTAGAAGCTACTGCATCTATTTGCCCTGAGCCGGCCTGGACTTTTTACCAAGGAAGCCACCACCAAAACAGGACACTTAGCAGATAGCACCAAACGTGCCCAACTCAACTTTGACCAACAATCTGAGGAGACTTCCCTGGAAAGTTAGGATCTCTTTCCCACACAAGCTCCCAAGAGATAGCATCAGAGGGGCTCCTGGAACCCAGCAGACACGTGGAATGACAGAGTTGGGGAGCGGATTGCACTGGCAACCACTCTGAAGAATTTAAGATCTACAGCATTTATTTCTCTGATATATCAGATCCCCCAGCCATCAGCAAAACCAGCAGCACCCATCTCCCAGGCTCCCTCTCTGTCCTGGTTGCCCACCATTCCTCTAATCCCCCTGGTTCAGGCTGGTGGCATTTGAGAGGTTACAAATCACAACCACTGTACTGCAGGCATGTTTACTGAAGTGGCAGGTGCCAAAAGAGACTAGACAATATTAAAAAGCACTCAACCTAGCTCTTTGAGCACTCTCCCGAGCTTTTAGTTACCTTTGCATTTCACAAGGCACGTTTCACACTGCACAGAGACCACAAGACACTTGTGGCTATTTTTAGTCCCCCTTTCAGCATTGACAATCCCTTGGATCAGGGGTGTTGCTGGCTGGGGGAGGGACCCAGGGCATGGGCCCAGGACCCCTCCCCTGGCCCGCAGGCCCTGCCCCCAGCTGTCAAGCCCCGCCCCCTGGCCAGGGCCATGGCCAGGGTCAGGCACGGCTGCACCGCAGCGGGTGGCTAAGCACCGCATCTCCAGCCAGGGACAGGGCCGCCGTGGCTGCTGGCGGGCGGGCCCCAAATCTCCGGCCTGATTGGGCCAGAGATCCGGGGCACTGGCGCTGGGGTTTGGGGCAAGTGCCCCAGGGTGCCCAGTGCCAGCAACGCCCCTGCCTTGGGTACAACAAAATTTACAGTAAAAGTGTATTTATTTTGCAGTGCACTATGTGCTGAACTGCAGGCATTACTTCAGAGAATTTAAGGTGGAGATTAAGTTCTAATCTGGCACAAACATTTCAAAGTAATGCAGCCATCTTGTGACTACTCACATAGGCTATGTCTACAGTACAGGGCTTTATTAAGCTGGCTTATTAAAGTCTAATTTAAGCCATTTTAAAGTAGAGCTTATTGAATCATCTTAGAACGTCCACACTCAAAATGCCAGGAGACTGCCCACATCCAGACTGGCAGCTGCTAGGTCACCCTAGGAGTGGTGCACTGTGGGCACCACAGCAAAAGTGCCCCTCTCTCCTGGCCACCCCTTAACTACAGGAAGTGAGTGATTACACCACCCTCCATACTGTGTGTGGCAACAGGGAACCCAGGGAGATCAGGGAGCCTGATATGGCCCAGCAATGTGCCAGCACAGCATTCCACAACCACCCTGCATTGCCCAGACTCGTCTGGCTCTGCACCAGGTGCTGCAGGGCAATTTCCAGCGCAGGGGGAAGGTGCAGCACTTGTCAAGATGCAAACACTGGGAAACAGCACATAGGGGAAGGTGATGTCAAAGCACCTGTTGTAATGGGAAAGAAATCCATAGTTATGATTTAATCTTGCTTTCACACAATGTAATCTGAAAGAACTAGCTGCTTTCTTTCTTTCTTCTATGTGCTGTTTCCCAGTGTTTGACTCTTAACTGTTTTGATTTGCTGTTACAGTGTGACCTGATCCTCTCTCTTACGCTCCCCTTTATTTATTTCCTACCATTTTGTAAGTTCACCCATCTTCAAACCATCTGACAAAGTGGGATTTTCTCCCATGAAAGCTCATGCAATAAATAAATTTGTTAGTCTTAAAGAGTGCCTCAGGACTCTGTTTGTTTTACAACAATATCAGAGGGGTTGGGCTGAGAAGGAGAGGCACAGGCTGAGAAAGGGAGACACACGGGGTTGGGCTTGATAATGGGAGAGACACACAGGGTCCAGCTGAGAAGGGCAAGGGGAGAGACAGGCAGGGTTGGGCTGAGAAGGGGAGACACAGGGGCTCAGGCTGAGAATGGGAGACACATGGGGTCGGGTTGCAGAAGGCAGGGGGAGAGACACAGGGGGTTGCCCTGGAGAATGGGAGAGAGACACGATGGAGAAGGACAAGAGGAGAGAGATACGCAGGGTTGGGCCAGGGAATCGGAGAGATGAGGGGTTGGGCTGAGAAATGGGGCAGACGCCAGATCAGGTTGAGGGAAGGAGATAGATGTGGGGTTGGACTGGAGAAGGGGAAGCCCCACAGTGTCAGGCTGAGAATGTGTGGGAGATGCTGGGTCAGGCTGAGAAGTGGGGAAGATGTCAGTTCCAGCTGAAAATGGGAGAGATGTTGGACCGGGCTGAGAAGCAGGGGAGATGCCGGGTCTGGCTGAGAAGTGGGGGAGATGCTGGGTCAGGTCAGGGAACATGGGGAGTTCGGATGTGGTGCAAACAACTGGGAATGCTCCTAGCCGTGTTATGCCTTCTCTCCAGCCCCCAACGCATGTTTTCACTGGTTAGGAGGCCAATTAAGTCATTTTAAAGCAACTCCCGAGCCACATTGCCTTAAGTCAACGTAATAAAATCAACTTAATGGTAAAGTCGACTTTATAAGTGGAAGTTATAAAGTCGACTTTACAACCAGGAAGTCAACTTTGCTGGCTTGCAGTGCGGCCTGGGCTTTGTTTAAGTTGACTTAAGGGCCCTTAACTAGACTTAAAGCCACAGTGTATACACGGTCATTGTTAGAGTTGCTCATTCACTCCTGCAACAGCTATAGAGAGAGGCTTGTATGCTGGTCCTATGGTGGTATGACCAGACCCCAAGAGGAGTCAGAAGCTCATGGACTGGATCAGAACTGATGACTGAGGAGAAAAGCTCAGCAATTAAGGGCTGGATGGGGGAAGAGTGGACAGACTGGTCTGATGTGAGGCAAGAAACTGGCTTTGAGCTAGAAATTGGCTGAGGCCAGCAGCCAGCCTGAGGCCCTTCATAGAATGGCGGCTGTGACCTAGACAGATGCATTGACAGGCATCCAGCAGCTGGCTGTTAGACAGTGAAAGGGGATGTTGCTGCTGGGACTTGCCTGTAAGAAAGGGGGTTGAAGGCTGAGCCAAGAGAGACTAAAGGCACTTTTGTGTTGATGTGGTATTGGACTGGACTAAGGAACTCTGTTACCCTGGAAGGAGATGATGGTTTTGAAGTGGCTCAGCCAGAGGACCAAGTTACTATACTCCTAAAAATAGGCCGAAGATCATTGTGGGGAATCTGAGGAAGAGTGCTGAAATGCTGGGCTTTGCCATGAGGCAGTGCTATGAGACAGTCAGTCTTAAAACAAAGAGCATTACTGCCTCTGACCCATGGACCAATGTAAAAAAGCAGCAATGTCCTGGGTAGATCTAGCCCTGTAGCCTCCTCTGACCTCCTGCACAGCCCACACCTATCACTTTTCACAACCTTGCTTCCCCCTTCACTGCAGAGGGAAATACCTATGTAACCCTTCTGCCAGGGCAGGCTGGCAGAATAAGAGCAGGGTTCTATATCTAGGGATTTCCCCATAGTGTAACACCACCAACTGACTTGAGCCTCCACCCAGATTTGTGGGGAATCCTGCACTGTTCCCTAGGCACCTCAAAGTGGTAAGGCTTCCCCACTTGCCAGCATGAGACTAAGTGAGCTAAACAGAACTTTTAATAGTAGTAAAACAGAATGCAAAAGGCCAAATAACAGAGATCAGCACTAATTAAAAAAAAAAATCAATATAGAGCAAAGTTCCCAACAACCCATATGGCATAATAGAACATACAAATGTAATGCCAAAACTGGCACTGATCTGGAGAATCAGTGCTAACTAGGCTCCGGGCCAAATCTAGGGTACATAAGGAGTGTCTTTCATGTCAGCTCTCCACCAATGCCATCCACTGGTCACTCACTCCATCCTCTAGAACAGTTCCTTGGCTCTACCCGCTGTCTGCCGGCTCCGCCTTTCGGTCACTCGCACCACCCAGCTAGCCACTGGCTGCTCTCACCGTCCGCTGGTTCTGCCCACTTTCCACCAGCTCCACCCTCCAGTCACTTGCACTGCCCAGCTCACTGCTGGCTGCTCTCACGGTCCACTGGCTCCGCTCTCCAGTCACTCAGCTCAGAGAGAGGATTTTCTCTCTCGTGATTTTAGGTCAAAGAGAATTTGCTTCTGTCCCTGGTGATTCCAGCTCTTAAGTAGCTGCAAACAGCTATCTTTATCTAAATAACAAAGGCCTCACAAAGGCTTAGCCATAGCTATCAAAAGATAGGGGAAGTAATAGAGGAAGAGGCCAGAATACCCTCAAGCCCGCACCCCCGTCTTTTTGAAGTTCTTTCAGGCTGAAACATGCAGTCGCCTTTCCTACAAGCCTTTTCTTAACTTACGGTAGTTTTTACAATTTAAGTAGTCCAGAGAAATTTGAAACAAACAGAAAGTAGCAGTTCACTAAAAGACAGTATTTTATATTTCCCTTCAGTAAAATTACAGATATTAACAAATTTGTGATCAGATTAACCTCAAAGACCACTACCCACTATGCCCTGCAGCAATATACTAATACCCTAATTGTGCTCTTTTGTGTTCACACTAATTCAGAGTCCATGCAGATTAGAAGTCCCCCTTCCAAAGCTGTTAGGCACAGTTTCTAAGCCTGCCTTACATCTAACCCTTTATACAGTAATACAGTTCACCACAAAGCACCGCAGCTATGTGAGTACAATCCTCTTCTTAAAACAGGTTGAAGCACTATCCTAAACTTAAGAATGTCATCAAGACTCATATAAAAAGTAATTTATAACCACACAGCACATAAAGTCAGCTGTACAATATCTCGTGACTTCTATTTTCATTACGAGGAAGAAGGAAGTATGTCTCTGCAGAGACTTCTGTTGTGAGCTCCTGCTCATCAAAAAGGCTCATATTGCTCTTATAAAAGCCAGTTTTGCCAGTTCTTCTAAGCAATCTAAAAACACTTTTGAAAGAATGAAAATGCTTTTACAAAGCCCTATAAGGGGAAAAGTAAGCATTCAAGTACTTTTAGCAACTATAGTAAAGAAAAATTACTAAGCTTAAATTGGTGTGCCTTTTTTTTCCATTTGCCATTTCTCACCTTCCACTCTCTCATCTCACCTCCCTATAATTGGTTTGACCTCCTTCCTTATATCTTTCTCTTGATTCTTCTGGATCCAATTCTCCTATGTCCTTTTCCCCCATCTCTTCCATACCCAACAGAATCAGAATGGTTCACAGTGATATCATGAAATCATGTGGGAAGCACTTGAGCCCAGTTTGATAAGGCTATTAAAAACAATTCTCCTCTTGTGTTTAATAGGGCCTGTCTTACATCATGCATAGAAGGGCCTCAGCTCTCCGTGTTTTCTGCAGCTGCCTCCGTGCCTACTGTCAGCTACTGTCTCCAGGGTGGTGCCTGCACCAAGAAAAGAAGGAAGCCAGGCAAAATTAGACCTCTCCTCCTGTGGTTTAAGTAGGTTGAGCTTGACATGGGTAGGATTATCAGGTACCAAAGCATGGAAAGGAGGACAGGGAAGTACATAAAGGAGGACATTGGAAGACACATGGAGAAAACATAGTATTAATGTAATATTTTTCAGTTTTTAGGGGGTCCTGGAATGCTCCCCTCTAAAATTTGGGTGTTTGGGATGTTCCAGCATACTTTAACCCCTGTAAGTAAAAAGGCAGACAAAATCATGTATTTTTAAAATGCTTGCTAGACAGAGGACATGAAGGTAAAAAGGAGGACAGAGGTGCCACCACTGTGTAGTGGTGCCTGGCTCCCGCCAGGGGGGCTGCAAACTTTTTTGCCTCCAAAGGGGGTTCCCAGCCTTAAAAAGGTTGGGAACACCTTGCCTAAAGCAAAACTAAGACCCCAGAAGAGCTGAGCTGTCTAGCCCTACTGACCTTTTTTGAGGATGTATTTTTAAGTATGTTAGCTGTATTGCTGCCACATGCCAGTGTGTTATGTAAATAAGATGATAAAGGTGATGACAGAGAACTAATATGCTGCTGATGGAGACTTGTATTTCAGCTATTAAAGGAAACAGAGCTAAAAGAACATATCTTGTGCTTTAACTAGTGGAGAATTGATCTTTTACCTCCTGAGAGAAAAGATTCCCAGCATAGCTATTTACAGATACTGGCTATTTCACCCTTGTAGTGAAAGTCGAGGGAACTGGGAATCAGGAGAAGATGCTGCTTCTGGACTCTAAGATAGAAAAGGGCTGTTACTGTAGGAGCACAAAATGGTCAGAAATCCAGTCAGTTCTCACACAGAAGAGCTGTGTGTGTGACAGCTGTCCATCCCTGCGAGGCGTGAATTACAGTACATCATGAGTATGCGTATGCGTGTGTGTGTGCGCGCGCGTGCGCGCGCACTGCAGAGACCTAAGTGACAGACTGTCTGCTCTCCCATCTCCCTTTCTCTGTAGAAATCAGCTTAAATCTTATTTCAATTTGGTCCTGAAAACCTGCCTGGCAGTCAGAGAAATATGGGCCCTCTTGCCTTTCCCCAGGGCTCTCTCAGGGGACGGGAAAAACAGTAACAACCATTGCAGGAGGAGATCTGACCAGGAGTCCATCTACTGCTGACAGTGCCCCCAAACCCAGCTTTAGGAGGAAGGTGCCAGGCCACCCCCTAGTGGAATATTGTGATGTACGTACTTAAAAGTTGTATTTGACATTTTCAGAGAAGCATAGACATCAGCATTCTGGACAATGTCCAACTTGAGATACAAAAAAACAAACAAACCCCAAACCAGAATTAGCACGCAGAAATATCTGCATTATTTAGTTCTTCAATCTTAGAAAAAGTAAAAGGCAAGGTTGAGGATCAAATTTTGTTCTGACTTATAGCCCATGTAACTCCACAGACCTTGGAGTTATTAAAAAGAAAGAAAGAAAGAAAACTTGCTTATCCCACTGAGGGAACAGCTGATTTTTCAGAATGGGAGAATTAAGTGATTTTCTTCTCTGGGGCCTGTAGTTTCCCACCTTGGATGATCACAGATTGTTAATTCCAAATGAGCCAAAGTTAGATCACTGTAAGAAAAAAATCACATTATCAGCCACAATGCTCAGTTCAAAGACAACAGTGCATTCGGTGGGCAGGCACAGCTGTACAGCTGGTGGGGAGCTCCTGGGAGTTTTTGTTAAAATACTGTAAGAAATAGAAAGGAAATTGGGATCATTTTCTTTGTGCTGGAGTTTAGTATCCTTTTGGATGTGGCTAACCTAGAGGCATTGCTCCCATGAAAAAAGGGTCAGAGATGAGGCCCAGGCCCTGCCCACTGCCGCATGGCCCCACCCCTGGGCCCAATGTCGTTCCAGGGCCTGATCTGGCTCCTGCTGCTGCCAGCTAGCAGCAGGCAGCCCTGGCCTGGATCCAGCTCCTGCCGCAGTTGGCCAGAGACATGGGGCGCTGCAACCCCTCAGGCCCTGTAGGTAGTGATCTCCCTCGGATAACCCATTGCATTCAGCAAGAATTTTCCCTGTGACTCACAAAGAACATACATTTTTTCTTGGAATGCACCGCATGGTAAGTATTTTGAAGAAATTTCTCAGATTATCTTCATTTAAAAATTCATCCCAACCCAACACTACAAAAAATTCATGCTATATTCTTACTTAAATTTAACACATTTTTCATTAACTCAGAATTTCCATTTCTATTAAAGCACGCTTAACTATCACTTGCTAGCTAATTGGTACTGGTTCCTTCCACACTAATTACAAGAAAAAGAACATATTCCTAGTTATCCTCACATTTCCTTCCAGTAAGCACAAATACCCTGATCATAAAATTGCAGTGTAAAAGATTTATGGAACTTTTTTCATTATTCGCAGCAAATCACAGTTGGCAGATGATGATTTGTTCTGAACTATGGGCCAAATAGGATAGTTTTTCTGGCAGGGCTGATAAAACAAAAATCAGACAGTTTTAAAGCTATGGTACTTTGAAAACGTCCCTGTCATTCGCTTCTCCTCCACATCCTAAAACATTTGGTTGATAAATTCAAAATTTGATGTGTTCCCCTTGAAGAGGTCTCTTTTAGTTTTGTAAGGAGTATGAGGGACATACAGATGTATACAGAGTTGTTTTTAAGTATACATACCACCATCAAATACCCATTAAAATCAATGGAAAGATTCTGGAAGCATTCCCCTTAACTTCAGAGTGTTGGATATGGAACATAGACAGCAACATCCATAGAATAATAATGAATATTTATAGTATTCTTAAAACCAGAAATTTTTATAACTATTAGCTTATCTTCTTCTGACTCCTGGTCCAGTTTGTGTGAGAAATAGGGGCATGGCCTGAAGAGTAGGAAACCATGAAAATCAGGGCTTTTACAAAAGGCAAGACAATTAGATTCCGTTTAAATTTCAATAGAAACAGACATAACCCCAACACTGTATTAGTTCAGAGGGTTTCTTTATATACACTGTGGACCACTCCACATCATAACACTCAAGGACCACAGCTGCTGCCATTTGCACCTCCTCTCGGATCCATGATCACATAACATCCCTTGGCAACTACCATGATTGTTACATGAAAGAGTCACCTTGAGAAAGCATTTATATATTTGTACTTTCTTTTCATATAGTTTAGCAGCTGAAGAAGAGAAGAAAACTGGAGACCATATGACCAGGTAGCCATCCACAGACTGCCAGTCAGGACTTTGCAGAATAGCAGTGGTCCATGGACTAAAATTTTAGAATTGCTGTCTATAAAAATCTGAAACTAAATTTGTTTAAAAACTGACAAGTCTATTTCATTGTCCCTACAAAACTTAAACAAGCAGCAAGAGCAGGGCAAACATGAACCAAATATTTAAAAATCTTTGTGTTTTAATGCTCAAAGTTATTTGTCAGACAGGTCACACCATTTCATTATAGATATAAATGCCCATGGCTATATTCCCCTCTGTCAAAATGAACAGATGGGGATCTTATGCAGGAGAGTAAAAGGATTATGTAATGATCTTGAGAGTTCATTAAAGACAATACTACTGAATGAGTAAGGAATAGAACTTAAATCATACAGACAGGTATCCAGGTGTGTGTATCTGGGAGCAGCCATGTTAAATCTTCTCTGCGCCCGCTTCCCAATTTACACAACACTGGCCCATGCTAGGGGGTGTCTCTAAATTCACAACCTTCTACAAGCATATCACTACAGATTAGAGGCCATAAAAACTGTAGCAAAACCTCCAAGACACTCCTGGTTTCCATGCTCAGTATATGAGCTCTGTGCAATTAGGGCTCCATAGAAATTTGGATACAAGAGAAGACCGAGCTAAGCAGCATCTGCTCCTCATAGCGTGGTTCCATCCAGAAACTATGGGGAATCTAAATAGGAATTAATATTACTTCTCACAGAATAAACTTCTACTGGGCCCCACTGTTACCAGCAATGTGCCATCTATGATACTCCAAAAAAAGGGGGGGGGGAACCCCAAAGAGTCCCTTGGCACTTAAGGACTAACAGATTCATTTTTCTCATGAGCTTTTGTGGGAGAAAACCCCACTTCATAAGATGCTTTGAAGATGGGAGAACTTACATAACTTCCCAGTTCCCCCATCTTCATAGCATCTGACGAAGTGGGATTTTCTCCCCCGAAAGCTCATGCAAAAAATAAATCTGTTAGTCTTTCAATGCCACAGGACTCGGGGTTTTTTTGTTTTTTTTTTTTTGTTTTTTTGTTTTTTTGCTGTACTAGACCAACACGGCTGCCCCTTTGGCACTCCAAAAGCAGCCATACTGGCAGAGGGACAAGAAACAGGAAAGCTGTGTCGAAGGACTGGGGAACTATGGGCAGTAACCCTGACTTTGCAAGGAGATAGACTGAATAAAGGTGCATGTTTATTATTATGACACCTGTCCTCCCACTGCCCTTCTTTCTTTTGTGTTCTTCTAGGACTGCCATTTGGTGGCACATCAAATTTCAGTAGTCACACTGGGGCAGGGCCTATGCCTTTGCTTCCTGTGGCAGCTAGTACTTGAAGAATAGTAGTAATGATGATGGCACTCATGGTCTTTTTTTCCATCTCATATTTCTATTACAGTAGCATACAGCCTGCAAATGAAATCTCATTCATGATACTGTAAAGAGAAGAGATTAACTGATAGGTTCACTGCCTATATGTTAACATGGTATACTAGTGTAGCCCTTGATTCTGCAATGAGCTGCATCACTGAAGAGGACTCCTGCACATGTATGAAGCCCTGTTGAAATGAGTGGTGCTCTGAATGGGCCTGGGATCCACCTGCACAAAGTTCACAGCAGAATCAGGCACACACACGATACAAAAAATTCAGAAAGGAATAAATAAGATTAAATTATGCATATTAGTAGAAAGCAAGTTGATTCCCAGCAAAACTGGAGACTATTAGAGGAAACCTCTTGAGACTTTAAAAAAATTAATGTGATGATGTTTGTTCAAAAAGTTTGTCTAAAAACACAAAGGACTAGATCAAAAATCTGAGACTTTTAAAAATAGATTTATGGGCGTTTAAAGGAACAGCATCATGGTTGGTAGACTGAAAATGTTCCCTACTTTAAGAACTACTTTTCATTGTTAGAAAGCTAATGGAGAAGTGCATGTGCATGGCATGTGTGGTTTGAGCACCAGTAATGCACCAGGTGATGTGCAGTGATGTAAGGTGCTGTAAGGAAGCAACATAGCCACCCCCAGAGGGTAAACAGGCAACATGGCCACCTCCTGAGATGGACAGCTGGGGGGGGTGCCGGTTCCCCCGCCACTCACAAGCGACCAGGGGAGCTCCAGCCCGCACGTTCCCTGGCCGCTTCCAGGTGGCCAGGGGCTGGGCAAGCAGGGTGCCCAGCTGCAGCAGCCGGCCAAGCTGGCTGGGGCACCTGCTGCCCCCCTGTCCTGGGCAAGGGGAAGCAGCGGGTTTTCCCCAGCCGCTTCCCCTTGCCCAGGGCAGAGGGTGTGGCAGGCTCCCCAGCTGGCTTTTCCCGCCAGTTCCCCTTGCTCTGGGGGGCGCAGGGGCTGAGGCACCCGACCCCCCCCTGCTCCCAGCAAGGGGAAGCGGCGCGGGAAGCCAACTGGTGCACCCACCACCCTCTCTACCCCCAGCAAGGGGGAAGTGGCAGGGGAAGCCGGCTCAGGCGCCCACCGCCCCCCTGCACTCCACTCAGCACCCTGGCCAGTGTGCTGATCCCTGGCCAGGGTGCTGAGGGGGGGTGGGACCTTCCTCCCAGGGTGCCATGCACCCTGGGATGAAGTTCAAACATTATTTCAAAACAATAGTTGTTTCAAAATAACATGTCCAAACAGCGTTATTTCGAAACAACCTGTTTCAAAATAACCATCGTTTCAAAACGAAAGAGGTTTGAGCCATTTTGAAATAACGGCTCTTGTTTCGAAATGATGGGCTCCGTCATTTCAAAACAAGAAAACGTCATGTGGACATACAGCTTTTTATTTCGAAACAACCAGTGTTGTTTTAAAGTAAAAGACTTGTGTGGACATACCCTATAACAGATTTATTTACCACCCTTAAGCCAGTGATTGTCAAACATTTTATGTACACAAGAAAGTCAGTACATTTTTTAACAAGTATACATGGTCTGTTGTGTACACTCAGGTTGCATTACTATATTTGATCTTATGGTGCCACAGGGAACATATTAATGTACTGGGGAATTTTCTAAAACTAATCATCTAAATTTGAACTGTATTTCCTTATTTGCTTGATGCATCTTGAAGTGACCCATGTGTTGTTATGAATATATTGTAAATGTTCTGTATGGAGTTTAAAGTCCAACACTATAAATAATCAACTTCCAAACAGTAGTTCTGAATTTCTATAAGAAAACTCTGATCAGTTTAACATGTACTTCCCTGACAATGTGTAATGCTCACTTTTAATCAGAATGTCATAGAATGCTAAGTCAAACACCTTACAGAATTTAACTGTCACAAAGTTCTTGAAGGGGGAAACAGTCACCCAGAATACCTACAAGCATGAATCTAGAGAGAAGACTAGCAAGATATTGTGGCAGGTATGTCAACCTTAGTAAGCCTAAAAGTACCCGGGATCCCAGGTTGGGGTCTAATACAGCCAGGTGACCATCCACAAGGACAAACTCATCTGGAATGTAAATTCAAGGTGGCTGTATGTGACATTTTTTAACTAGTCCAATATTATATGCTTTTAGTCTGCTACAATTCCCCTGGTATTACAAGATTAATTAAAAATGAACATCAGTGAGCTCGAGCTCTTCTCAGCCAACTCTTATCAATTATTTTCTGTTTCATAACTCTATGCTTATTGTTATATATCGTTCTTTAATTTCTAAGTGCTGCCTTCACCTTCCTTCACCAGCAGTCTTTTAAACAAAGTTGTCCTTTTTTGTGTTTGCGGAATTATGGCTTTTTAACCATTTGGTAAAGTCTTCTGAAATGGTTCTCAATTTTTATTCACACGCATGCATGCAAGCGTGCACGCGCGCACACACACACACACACACACACACACACACACACACACACACACACGGTTGGATTCAAATCTGGATCGACCCATTTGTTTACCTGGCCTTTGCTTCCCTGAAGTCAGGCTGATCTGATTTCACCTCCCTATTTATCTGCAGATGCACAACCAGGTACACCCTGCTCATAAGAACACATTCCCAGGGTCTCACACCCTTCTCAGCCGTATAATAACCATGCCTCCTACTTCCATATGGACCCATGCAGAGATCATGTAGAGATTGCCTTGAGATCTGAAAAGATGAGACAACACAGTTCTCTTGTAACTAGATTGCAAGGAGGACAAGCATTTATTGGAGTAAATGAGTGCAAAGTTCCAGTACCACAACAATAAAATGCACTTTGGCAGTATTGCAGAAAAGCCAAGGACAGCAACAGGACCCACACCAATGCTGTTAGAACCTACTGCATCTATTTACCCTGAGCCAGCCTGAACTTTTTGCCAAGGAAGCCACCACCAAAACAGGACACTTTGCAGATAGCACCTAAGGCACGCAACAGCCCAAGAAACTCAACTCTGACCAGTACTCTGAGGAGATTTGCTTGCATAGTTAGGATCTCTTTCTCACATAAGATCCCAAGAGATAAGGGGGGCTCCTGGAACACAGCAGACATTTGGTATGACAGAGTTGGGGAGGGGATTGCACTGGCAACCAATGTTCCCTCTAAGGGGAGAGGGCAGCTGAGCAACTCCGGTTGCTCGCTGCGCTCCCCCCCCCCCCGGGG
>ML682014.1:7929414-8335365 GCA_007922195.1 Podocnemis expansa | reverse complement strand
CCCCCCCACTCCCGCTCGGCCCCCCCCAACTTACCTTGGGGCTGGACTGGAGCCAGAGGGCCCAGCCATAACTCCCGGGCCAGAGGAGCTCTACAGAGCATGCCCAGATTTTCTGGGGATGCTCCGTTGGAGCTTCTCTGGGCGGGAGTTTTCAAAACTCCCAGCCCCAGAAGAGTTCTGTGGAGGGACTCTGGCTGCCGGCAGTGCGCTGCCGGCAGCTTTCGCTGTGCTGGCAGCTGTGGCGGGCTGCGCTGCAGCGCGCCAGCGCAGCTTAGAGGGAACATTGCTGGCAACCACTCTGCAGAATTTAAGATCTACAGAAGTGGTTCCCAAACTTTTTGAGTATGAGGACCCCTTTTTAACATCAAAAAATTTCATGGAATCCCAAATGATAATAGTTGTTATCGGGGACTGACTGCAGGCAGCAGTGCTGCAGAAGGGCAGTGGAGGACCTGGCCCCTGCCTGCTCCCAAGGGGTGGGGACATATCCAGGGTGTGGCTGCTCACAGGAGGCAAATACAATTCATTTAGAGCCCTCTCCAACATAAATCACTGGCTGGCAGTGGCTGGGGGTGGATCAGGCCTGGGCCACCTGCCACTTGCCGGCAGTGGCTGGGGCCACATATATTCATGGACTCCCCAGGGGTCCCCAGACCACAGGTTGGGAACCACTGATCTACAGCATTTATTTCTCTGATATATCAGATCCCCCAGCCATCAGCAAAACCAGGACCCACATCCCAGGCTCCCTCTCTCTCCTGGTTGACCACCATTCCCCTAATCCCTGTGGTTTGGGTTGGTGGAACTCAAGAGGTTATAAATCACACCCACTGTACTGCAGGCATGTTTCCTGAAGTGGCAGATGCTGAAAAAGACTAGACAATATTAAGAAGTACTCAACTTAGCTCTTTAAGCACTCTCTTGAGCTTTTAGTTACGTTTGCATTTTACAAGGTACATTTCACAATGCACAGAGATCACAAGACACTTGTGGCTATTTTTGGTCCCTCTTTCAGCATCGAGAATCCCTTGGGTACAAAAAAAATTTACAGTAAAAGTGTATTTATTTTGCAGTGCACTATGTACTGAACAGCAGGCATTACTTCAGAGAATTTAAGGAGGAGATGAAGTTCTAATCTGGCACAAACATTTCAAGGCAATGCAGACATTTTGTGACTACTCATATAAGTAGTGTTGCCCATTCACACCTGCAACAGCTACGGAGACAGGCTGGTATGCCAGTCCTATGGTGGTATGACAAGGGAGCCCAAGAGGAGTCAGAAGCTCATGGGCTGGATCAGAACTGATGACTGAGGAAAAACGCTCAGCAATTAAGGGCTGGATGGGGGAAGAGTGGACAAACTGGTCTGATGTGAGGCAAGAAACTGGCTTTGACCTAGAAATTGGCTGAGGCCAGCAACCAACATGAGGCCTTTTGCAGAATGGCACCTGTGACCTAGATAGATGCATTGACAGGCATCCAGCAGCTGACTGTTAGATAGTGAAAGGGGATGTTGCTGCTGAGACCTGCCTGTAAGAAACGGGGTTGAAGGCTGAGCCAAGTGTGGAACTGAAGGCACTTTTGTGCTGATGTTGTATTGGACTGGACTAAGGGACTCTATTACCCTGGAAGGAGATGATGGCTTTGAAGTGGCTCAGCCAGAGGACCAAGTTACTATACTCCTAGAATAGGCTGAAGATCATTGTGGGGAATCTAGAAACTGGACTAACATAGCTCCTCTTCGGATCTGTGGGGAATCTGAGGAAGAGTACTGGCTTTGCCATGGAGCAGTGCTATGAGACAATCAGTCTTAAACCAGAGAGCATCACTGCCCCTGAGCCATGGACCACTGTAAAAAGCAGCAATGTCCTGGGTAGATCTAGCCCTGTAGCCTCCTCTGACCTCCTGCACAGCCCATACCTACCACTCTTCACAGCTGTACTTCCCCCTCCACTTCAGAGGAAAATACCTAACCCTTTATACAGTAATACAGTTCACCACATGGCATTGCACCTATGTGAGTGCAATCCTCCTCTTAAAACAGATTAAAGCACTACTCTAAACTTAAGAATGTCATCAAGTGTCATGTAAAAAGTATTTTATAACCACACAGCACATAAAATCAACTGAACAATATCTTCTGATTTCTATTTTCCATTACAAGGAAGTATGTCTCTGTACAGACTTCTGTTGTGGGCTCCTGCTCATGAAAAAGGGTTATATTGCTCTTATAAATGCCAGTTTTGCTGCTTGTTAAAAGTAATCTAAGTGCAGTTTAGAAAGAATGAAAATGCTTTTATAAAGCCATTTAAGGGGAAAAGTAAACTCAGATACACAGGGCCATCTGTAAGCATTCAAGTACTTTTAGCAAATATAGTTTAAGGGAAAAAAAAGATTACTAAGCTTAAATTGATGTCCCTTTTCTTTTCCATTTCCCACTTTTCACCTTCCACTGTCTCATCCCACCTCCCTATAATCGTTTTGACCGCCTCCCTTATATCAGTTGTGTGCCCTTATATCTTTCTCTTCTTTCCTCTGGATCCCATTCTCAAGAATATCAAATGAATGGCTTAAGTATTTTTCCTCTTCACATTAAAGTAACCATAAAGCCAACCACTTTAAGGTGTCACAAAACTAAGTATTTAATGTTTATATCAAGGTGCAAGGAGAATCACACTGCAGAACTCCTATTTGGACTGATGTTTTTATATTGTGAATTGCAAATGGAAGCAAACCTCCAATAAATTTAATGTAGTAATTATGGACAAGATTAAAATCAGTTTTAACACAGTAAGTTCCTTCACAGAAATCACTCTCATTGTTTGACACACAGAGGGATCGGCCCTTGACTACATGAAATCTAACAGAATTTGAGGTGTTGGCTTCTAAAGGAAAAGTAATCTCTGTCAGCAGTATGACTTGAAATTAGGGGGTGTGGTGCAGGGGGATGTTTGGGAGGTTATAAGGGGTGCTCACTCATTTGGTCTAACGCTGTTACTAGCCAACAACTGGGGGGTGCAGGTGGGGTGTACAGAAATCCTCATCTAGCCTCAGTTTTGAGCCTCAGTATGCGGTATTAAAAAAAAAATCACAGACAAGCTCTTTAGATTTTATACACGCAGGAAAGGAGAAATCAGAAAAAATGAGAGCTCCTGGTTTTTGTGTGCAGACCTGCCTGAAACATAACCTTTTACCTAAAATGCAAATTTCTGGAAACATCATATCCTACTATGTCTGCCATAAACCACAGATGGATATATATCTATTTTATGACAGTTGACATTTTGTTTGCTTTTATGTGAAATACACATCAAATGGCTAGGGGGGCAGAGCAGAAGTAGATGTTTGTGACTATCAAATGCTCCACCCAAGAGGACAGCACCTATTCTTGAATGCAATGATCAGTTTTTTCCTAAATATACCAAAATAAAAATAAGCATAGAGTATATAAGCAAAAGGCAAAACCAAGCTGCTTGTTTTCTGTGATTTGATAAACTACTAACAAAGGGACAAATATTGCAATCCTTGCTCCATCAAATTTCCCACTGACTTCATTTAAACTATAGGATCAGGCCCAGCCCAGCAGCTACTTTAGAATGGATAATACTTGGACATCTGTATATCTTACTAAAATTTAAGGATACATCTATAGTGGACTAATCTCTTCTTAGAAAGGAGAAACAAACAGAAAAAAATCACATCAGGAAAAGGAAAATCTTACAGATTCAAACCTCCTCACAATCAAAAGTGAACTTTGTTGGACCTCTGAACAAAAGATTTGTTGTCAAAAGCCAAAGTTCATTAGCAGGAATAAAGATCTGGCTTAGCCCAGCCATTAGAGAAACAAACCTCCCCAGAAACTTTAAGCCAAGCAGGGCAGCAAAGCAGAAAGCAAAGAAGCAGTCACAGGTTTCTCTCTGGGCACTTCAGAGATCCCATCAAGGTAAAGAAAAGCCCCAACCCCTCCAAAAAATAAGATCAAGCCTTCCCCAAAATCAGGTGCAGGGAAAGGGGAGAGGACCTGAGCTGGTGCCTGGAAAGAAGACCAGGACGAGGAGCCGAAGCAACAAAGCAAAGGGAAACCACTTCCAGCACTGCAGCCAGCCCCCTTCAGTCTCAATCAAGGTGCACCAGCCCAGCAAGGGATCCTCTCCAAATTCCCAACCGCAGCTGCAGCTGGGCTGAGGAGCAGAGGAACACATGCTTGAGGTGCATGCTTGTATTTTTAGAGAGCTGCCCCAGCCTCCAGTGAAAAGCAGACAAAAGGCATTTTTTCTGTAATGCCTGGAGGACGGAGGAGAGCAGGGCAAAGAGGAGGAGTCTTAAAGTGCTACACAACTCCTTGTTTTTTTTGGTAACCCTAAGCCTGACTAGCTCCCAGCTGATCTTCAGGTGCTCTGCTGTCCCGTACCTGGCCCTACTCCCCACCCCTCCTCTGCCGCTTTGATGACCTGGGCCTGCCCCGCCCCCGCCCCCAGCTGCTCAGCAGGCCCGGCCCCGCCCCCACTCCCCTGGCTGATCCTCAGCCGCTCTGCCAGCCTGTCCCAGCCAGTCCTGGACTGCGTTGCTGGACTGGCCCTCCCCGTGCGCAGGAACTGGAAACCCCTGTGCGGGGAGGGGTTCCTTACGTGCGCAGCCATGCAGCTGCGCACGTTAGAGGGAACATTGCTCTCCGGGTATGTCTACACTTAGAGCTGAATTCGAATTGATTGTCATCAATTCAAATTCTATTAAGTGCATGGACACACTGGCTTTCCTCAGTTCAAATTGATGAAAACTGACTTTGAATTGGTCAAACCTCATTTGACTTCAAAGTCAGGGTCAATTTGAACTGAGTAATTTGAATTGACCCAGTGTGGCCATGTCAATTCGAACTCACTGTAAATTCAAATTAGCCACAGCTTGATTTTTCCTTATATAATAGCTCACCCTACCTAATTCAAACTAGCAAGTCCTGTTCATGGACATGCCAATTCAAACTGGATTTTCTAGTGTGGCCATGTCAATTCGAAATGACTGAATTTGAATTGATAATTATTAGTTCGAATTGACTTAATTCAAATTCAGTAATTCAAATAGAAACTCTAAGTGTAGACATAGCCTCCTTGCTGTCCAGTCTCAGTGCGGGGGAGGGGGAGGGCACCCAGCAGTCTCCCTAGCAGCAGGATCACAGCAAGGATGGAGCAGCTGTCTCAGGCCTACATATTTCTCTCCTATACCTGAGTCTTCCCTCATCATATGATCCCATTTATTTACAAATTCATTCTCTTTTCCCTTCTACTTATTTCCCTCTCTTCCCTCAGCGAAGAATCCCATTTTTAATCTTCTTTACCACTTATTCTAACTACAGGTGCAGGAGAAGTGGTGAAGCTCTTCAAGCCTTTCAGCCTGAGGCTAAGATTCCCAGTTGTTTCAGCATCCATCAGTCTCCTTTTCACCTGCTTCTACAGGGAGAACAGGTCGTTTGAGCTAGCAGCCATTCCTCTTGCTGCCCCATTCCCTACACACTCCTGAGCAGAGGTGGATTAATGGTACTCAGGGCCCGGGGCCCCAGCCCCCCGATGGTGGTCCCCCTCCAGGAGCCCTAGCCCCCAGGAGGCTTACACAGCATGCCAACTAACCCACTCCCAGAGCAGAGTGACCAGTTGCATCGGCTCTTCCCTCCCCTGCGGGTAGAGCAACTGGCCCAGAGATTCAATGGAGCAGCTGGCCCAGGGGTGGGGTGGGAGCATGAAGCCCATCCTCCTGCCCACAGAGTGGAGAGCCCTCACTTGGGCAAAGGCCTCAGAGGCCCATGCTGTAATCTGCTCCTGAGCTTTCCTCCCCATTCAAGCTGAGCTCTTTTATTCCAGACTCCTTTTCTGCCCCCTTCTATTTAATTTGTTTTACCTCATTTTCCCACTTGCTTCTTTTCCTTTCCATATCTTGTTTCAGGTCCCCTTTCCACTCTTGCTGCTCCTCTGCCGCTCTTCCCACTTGCACTAGCTCCAAAGTGTTCAAAGCACCAAAACAAATGTAGCTAGTGGACCACTGTGATCATCTAGCCCAGAAGTATCAAACTCATTCAATGTGGCAGGCCACTTTGGAGGGCAAGACACCTGACGGAGGCCATGTGCCTGTGCGGACTCCCTGACCCCTTCCACAGTGCCATGTGGACTCCCTAACCCCTCACCTAGACCCCCCCCCACCTCGGGACCAGCTCCCCAACACCCCCCACCGTTACCTGGCTCAAAGAGGCTCAATCCAGCCCCTGCAGTAAGCAGTCAGGGCATGGCCCAGGGCCCATCCCTCACTCCTGCCACATTTGACCCCGACCACTGTTCAGCCACACTTACCCCCCACCCCCACCATGCTCATTGTAGGCAGCCCCACACACCATCCCCTCTATAAACGTATTAAGCTCAGTCTTGAAATCATTTATTTTTTGCTGAGTCTATTCCCCCTGGAAGGCCATTTCAGAATTTCCCTGCTCTGAGGGTCAAAAATCTTTGGCTAATTACCAGCCTAAAATTGTTGCAGCACAGTTTATGTCAATTAATTCTTGCATTCATACTGGTGCTTAACTTAAATAACTCCTCCCCCTCCCTGGTATTTATCCCTCTGATGCATTTATGGAGAGCAATCAAATCACCTCCAACCTTTCTTTCGGTTAGGCTAAGGAAGACAAGCTCTTTTAGCATTTTTGTATGAATATCAGACCAGGCTTGCCAGCAAAGAGCCAGTCTATTCCCACTTCAACAAAACACAAGTAAAAATGCTGTGGGAGATCAGTATCTGCCACCTCTGATTTACATGCTGCATCAATTCTGCCTCCTACCTCTGAAGCTATGTCTTTGCTGACATAGAAAGGGATATGGTTTACAACAGTATAACTAATGTGTATGTTATCCCACTCTTAAAACATACTAGAGACAAAGCTCTTAAGTTTTACTGTGAGAAGCCCCAGGGTGTTGGACTCGATGATCTCACGAGGTCCCTTCCAATCCTATGATTCTATTCTATTCTAATTAGGTGAATTATTCTACCTCCAGGTGGAGTAAAGTGCATACCCTGTGGTAAACACTATGTGCCCTGTCTCCACACATGGTCTGATAGAGAGAGAGCTCACCCACATTTGTTAACTCCATGTTATAAAACCCAAAATGTCAAAGGTTCAGTAGACAGAAAACAAAAGCATATTAGTGACATAGCAACATACACCATGTGTGGAGTCACTGACTAACAACAATGAAGTTTTGTTAAATTTGAATCTAGCCAGCAGTGGTAACATTAGAGGTGGATTTGGCTTAGCATATGAAATGCTACATTTTAAAAATTTCTTAGATGACGCCAACACGCAGAACAATGCACTGAAACATTTACATTTCTTGGGAACATTTTCCAAATCTCCAAATTCACACCCTCAAATTTTATGGATGGACAAAGCATAATTTTCGTTATGAACAGTGGATAAAAAAACAGATCTACAAGCACACATGATGCTTGTTTATGCAACTTCACTTTTTATATGTAAAACTTTTTTTATGAAAAATTAAGGGCACAAATGTAGAGACTGCACTGAGATCTCTTTGACAATTTGGTGGCAGTATTATGGTAAAGTATGTGCCGTGATAGAGTTTAATACCTCATCATTCGCATTATAAAACTCACTTTCTAGTAGAAATGGGTGAAAGATGTGGTGTGTGGACCAGATTAAGTTATCATCTAAATTGAGACTAACTCACATCTTACTTTCAATGGGTCCAAAATCTTGCAAGTGTTTTTATGAGTGTTTGACTCCAAATGGGTGAAAACAGATTTGCAGCTGCATATTCTGAGTGAACCAGCTCCTTGATTTGCAGCATTCCTGGGAAACTTCTTTCACTTGTGTGTGTCATTCTCCACTAAACACAGTATTTGGGCTGTCTGTCAATCTTGGAAAGCCATGTCAGTCAACCAGGTGAGTACCAGCATGAAGCTTTTTCCTGTCTCAGGCATCTTCCAAATGGTACCCTTCTTAACAAACGGTTAGCTTGCTGCTCCGCTGGAATGCCTTGATAGTCACAAGATCTGAATTATAAAGATGTTCACCATATAGACAGCTGCAGCAAACCTTACTGTAGGTCTTCTTTTGTATTTAGATTTAAGACATTACCTCATTCACTGTAATTACAGCTTCTTCCTCATTTTTCTATATAAAACATATGCAGTCAAGTGGCATAAAACTTCAAATGGCATGAGTTTGTGGTGCAGATATAGTTCATACAATGTAGTTTTAATTTGACCTGGCCATGCAATATGATACTGCTGTTAAAATACTAGTTTCATACATATCTTCATTATGGCTTTCCAGTTATTTTTATACCCATTTTCTGTGCAACTGCGATTATTTTTGCCTATCGATTGAAAGTATCTAAACAAATATTAGAAAAAAAACTGGACATCATCCAAACTTCCTCTTTAAGTCACAGTAGCTTTGTTGAAGTTTCTGTGACAATCACTTTCTTTTTCTTTAAAGCACATATGATTGCACTTACAATAAGGCAAATTGCTGTTAATAGCCCACATCCTAGCAACACTATTGTTAAAACATTATACTCAGCATTAGCAGTGAGATAATCCATTGCGGAAACAAATTTCACTGCTTGCACTATATTAGATATATCGGAGCGCAGAGAGGCTTTATCAATGACACATACAGCCACGTAGATTGTGGTGATATTCCCTGTTGCAAAAGCTTCTGGTTTAAATAAAAATATTTCCTTGTAGCCAGCACGTTGAGGTGTCAGAGTGGAAGTATTCACCAGAATGGCATTATCGAAGTTGTCCCTTAGTTCCAGAGGACTTTCACTTATTCTTATTTCATAACTTGCAGCTGAAAACAGAAATATGTTAACAGAGATTATACAACATGCATGTAATCCTCTAATTAAAACTGTTAACCTGCTCCTTTAGAAGTAGTTACATTGTTAGCAGTGAAGTGAGCACCCATTTCTGTTACCCAATTCAACCATCTGAGCAGTGAAGGTGTGTGCTGAACAGATCCTATAACAACACTTGCTCTGCTCCATTCCAGGTAGCTTGAAGAAGCATGCAAGTGCTTAAAATTCCCACTGGTGACAAAGGCTATGTCTACATTGGCAAATTAATCCAGACTAATTTATCTCATGGCTATACTAGGCTTTGCCTAGTCTAAACTAAGAAATTTCTTAGTTCGAACTAGGCAAAGCTTAGTCCAAACTAGTAAGACATGGCACTAGTCCAGACTTGCATACTTAGTTCAAACTTTAGTTTGAACTAGGTGAGGGCAAGACCTGGACTAAGGCTTAGACTGAAATTAAAAAGTTCAAACTAAGCCATTAGCTCGAACTAAGCACACATTCCTGTTCGAACTAAGCATTAGTTTGAACTAGAATGCACAGTTAAAATGTCCGCAGTTAGTTCAAACTAGCCCAAGGTTAGCTAAGACTAACCTTGGACTTCTTTAGTTCAGACTAGCAAGCCCGAACTAAAATTTCAGATGTAGACATGGCCAAAGATTCATGACACTGAACTTAACAGCCAGAATGCATTAATTTTGTCCTTATCCATAGTCTCTCAGCCCTACTAACTAGTCTGAATTTGGCCCAGAATGTAGTAGTGTGCACGTAAAATTGCTGACCAAAGAGAGAACGCTTTGTGTAACCCACATTCTCTCTTTACATTTGGAGATCGCATTACTCCCTTCTGTGACTAAAATATAATAGGTAAAGTCTCCCATCATAACAGGAAGCACTACATCTGCAACTCTTCTAAAACCTGTTGGCCAAATCAGTCCAATGTCACATAAAAACCAAGAGTGAAATCCTGGCCTGCACTGAAGTTAATGGCTAAACTCCTATTGACTTCAATAGAACCAGGCCTCCCCAAAATCTTACACCTGCTATGTTTCTTACTGAGTGAAAGGAATGACACAAATAGGTCATTTATGGGTAGCACCCTGGTTCATAATGACTTTTTTTCATATCAACACCATAGAAATAGTGGGTCAAAATTTCAGGAAGTTTCTTTACTTGCTCTTGAGCTTCAGAAACATACAGATTGCAAAACTTGTACTGATGCTTGCAAAGGTACATTTTCTCTGTACAAAATGTTGTGGTTGCAAGTTTTTGTGAGAACACTTAAGAAGTACCAGTGACAATTTGTCTCATTCATTGTGCAATTTCATTGCAATCAGATGAGAGGTAGACAAACAATCACACATACCTTGTCCTTGATCAAGATCATCCCCCGATGCTGTCCATGATAAAATTATCGTATCATCAGCTGTTCTGGCATCAAGATCAGTAATTTTACATGGTGGAAACATATCAATGTGGGGTCTAACAGGAACTGCAGACACTATGAAGGAGCCTCCTGAGGCTGTTCTGCTGAAGCCACCTATTGTGGTTTGAATATCTTCTTTACTGGTAATGAAGGGTCTTGGTGGGTTCATTTGGATCTTACCTACAGCACAAAGACACCCACATAAAAAAATTAACATAAAAAACCCCACCTACAACCAGGGATGTGCCAACATTTTCAACATTACAGAGCTCTTCAGAGACAGTGACTCCAAGTCTGATCTCACTTAAACTGCTGCAAATCAGGAATAACTTCATAGAATTCAGTGGAGTTGAGAGACCCAAATCAAACCATAGTTTGTTCTCTGTATATTCAAGAGCACTGAACTAATCAGAATGAAAACAGTATCAAAGTGAAGCAGATGGGACTCAGCATAAGATCATAGGTGCTTGACATTTGCTAAACCTTTGTAAGAATTCTGAATGTAACAGGATTGAATGTAGTTACATGCTACCACTGGTGTGCATGGCACATTACAGATGCAGAGGCAGGAGAACTTCCAATATCTGCTCTTTTCACAGGCAAAACATAAATATGCGCGGATTCATTCCCTCCAAGGTCCCATCTATATTACAGAAGTTCTAGGAAATAACACTTCTAGAAATACTGTTCTAGGAAACAATTATGTAAAACCTATTTTAAATACTGTTTTTGCTAGCCCATTTTTCCTCCTGCATAGATACGGCATAATTTAGTCTAAAATTGTCTGAAAAGCAGCAAATAGTAACGTCATCCAACTGGGTAGAACCTTATGAAGACCTCTTAGCATGGATGCCACTGCTTTAATGCATTACAATAGTGTTTGAGAACATGATGTAACTATTCATTCCAGTGTATGCCCAATGGCATTTGTTTTACATGCCTCACCCCACATTACTCCATCTTACCATTTTCTATGTATCCTGGTATGTACATAGAATGACTCCATGGCACTGTGGATTGTGGTCTGACTGTCTTGCTACCTTGTTGAACACATACTTTCAAGTTGTATCTCCCATTCTCAGAGAAAGAATAGAAATACTTGGAATAGACGCCATCATTCTTGACAACATCTGACCCTAGACATAAAAAAACCAGAATTAGCACACAGAAATGTTTGTATCGCTTAGTTCTTCATTGTTAGAAGGAATCTAAAATGCAAAAATGAGGGCAAATTCTGCCCTGACTTGTATCCTGTGCAGTTCCCTTGACTGTGGTGCACAAAATCAGAGAATACTTTTGCCTAGGCTGTCTACAAAGTGACCAAAGAATGCAACCAGAAACTAGGTTTGCTTATCACACTCAGGGATACTGAAAGAGGGAGCGCAGCATGGGGGAATGAAACAATTTTCATCTCCTGGGTCATTAAAGTATGTAAAAAAATCACACCATTGTAATAAAGACAACAGAATCAAACCACAACTCTCAGCTAAAAGATGATTCAAGTGCTGTGTTTTCCATGAGAAGGCACAGTTGTGCAGTGTGGAGAAGGGTAGTTTCTAGGAGGTCTTTGTTAAAATTCTGACAAAAACTGATGGGCAATTGGGATGATTTTCCTGCTTATGGAGGAATTCATTCTTAGAATATAGATATTTAAGTCTGCCTGTAAGAGTCTGTGATAAGTACATTCTTCTCATTTTACTAGTTACAGTGGTATAAAAACAAAAGATCTAAATGACAGGCTACCTGCCTATTGTCTCACTGTGGCAGTCTGGGGCTTTGTACTTTGGTTAAGCAAAAGCAGCAAGGAGAGCCATAAACTGGGAACTGTGGAATCATGTCCACACCTTCCAAACAAATTACATTAAAACAATATGAGGCTGTTTAGAATGCAATACAGTCTAACGCCTCCAGATGAAGAAAAAACCCTAGCATGCTTAAAAAACTTTGAAAACATTTTTTCATTTTAAACACTTGTGAACAGTTGTGTTTGTAGTAGTTGTACTTTGTATTGTTTGATAATTATGGTACTCACTGTTCTGATAATTTCTGTCTGATTCTTTGATTGTTTGTCTGTCCCATAACTAATTGTAGCCAATTAAGATGGTGGGGTATGATTGTTGAAAGAATTACTTTGCAATGTTAGGACTGGTTAGAAAAATATCTTAATATATTTGAGAAAAGATTAGTTAAGACACACTATAAAAGCTGAGATCAAACAGAAACTAAGGGGGAGAAAATTACTGGTGTGAAGAATTGGAATAGATGCTAGCTTGATAACCCCAATAAATCCAGTGTATTGCCTACTGGTAGCCTCTGGACTTCTGCTTCTGCCACTGAACCAAGAACTGATGGGGGGGGGAATAACATTTACTCCCTTGTTTAATATAGCTAAAGTTGCCATTACTTTTAAAGAGAATTTATTCCTCATAAAGAACTTACAACTTTGCCTTAGAATGCATCACACAATAAACACTTTCAAGTAATTTACCAAATTCTCTCCATTTAAATCTTCATCCCCAGCCACTACTTTAAAAATCTCACATGCTATTCTATCAGTTATAGTTAATGAAATAGTGTTAATTAAATCTATTTTCATTGAAGCACAGGTAACCAAAGTTTGTTAGTCTATTGGTACTGCTTCCTTCCTGACTGGTTATGAGAAACAAATTCTTCATTCTGCCATACTTCCTTCTTGTAAGCACATACACATCTGGCAAACAGGGTTTTCAGTGTAGAATTTTCATGGTGACCCTTGCCAATTCCTGGCAGCACATCACCATTGTCAGCTATCAATTTAATGTGATCTCTGCACCAAATAAAACCCTGGTTACACCCTGTTCTGGATGGCCTTTCACATCAGCAAAAGACAGTCCACAGTACATTTGTTCCCCTGGGTATATCCATTAAAATTGGTGCAGATATCAACAACTCAGATGTATCTGATTCAATAGTAAGTGTAGTCTCTTAAACTGCATACAACAGATGGTAAGTCAAGAGTACCATTCATATTAAAATCTTTACTTTTCCTCAGCTCCTCTCAAATACAACCCATACTTTCAGAAATTGTTCAAAATGATTCAGCTGCCCCATGCTACATTAGCAAGAAATGCAATGTCATTTCTGAAGCAACAGCCATCCTCACTGAAGAGCATTTGAGAGGGTTGGGAGCTGGGAAATCAAGGAAATGTCCAGGGGAGAAGCTGAAAACAGGAAACTCTTAGATCTGAATTCTGCAGAGTTTCTTTGCCATAGGCCCTTATTCCACTTGGAGTCCCACCAACATCAACTGGACTTTGACTGAGGCCTTAGTTCTGAAGATGACTGCAGTTAGTAAATTAAATAGGTGGTGATATAACTGGGGTCAGATAAATCATAGCAGTATATGCTAGAAAATGGCACAAATGAAAACAATGTATAAATCAGCTTCTAATGTAAAGAAATGTCACAGTCAATAAAATTATGAAATGAGAATTGTCAATTGTCTATAGAAAAAAAAACAAACAAGGAGTCTAGACTAACACGGTTGCCCCTTTGCAACTGTCTATAGAAAACCTTTTCTTTAGAATATGCCTGTGCAGCACAGAGGTACACATTGCTTCACAAAATACTTAAACAAACAGGGCTGAATTGTTGCAGGGGCTTTAGGGACTTAAGCCCCGGGCCCTGGCCAAAAAGGGGGCCCTGGGCTCCAGCCTCTAAAACTCCAATAATTCGTCACATGCTTGGCTCAGTACCAGCAGAGCAGGAGAGCTGAGAGTGTTCCTACCCTGCCAGCACTGGGGGGTGGTGGAGGGTTCCTGGAGCCAGAGGACAGGCTCCACGCTTCACTCCACCATGCCCCCTGAGCCAGCTGGCCTGCCCCTGGGGGTGGTGCATGGCAGGCCAACCTCTCTTTGCTCCGCCTGCATCCCCAACCCACTGGGCATACCAGCCCTGTAAACAAAATGACTGACTTGTCACCACCTGTCACCTTGCATCGTCATTTAAAGCAGTGCAAAGCAAATGCATAAAGCATGTAAATATTAGTAAATCAGTAGGGTGATATTTTGCACCCATTTCACCCAGATGCAAATAACTGCACCAGATGCAAGGCCCTGAGAATTAGGCTCAAGATCTTTGCCCTAAGGAGCTTACACTTTAAAGGTCTCATCCTGCAATTACTTATAACAGAGACGTAATGTGTGTTTGGAATTATTGATCCTTAAAGGCCTGATCCTACAAGTATAGAACATCAATGCTCGCCCATTTGAAGGCGAGTTCTAGGCCCACACTCAAATACAATATAAATCACAATTCTATTAAGACTTTAAGGGAACTACGCACACGCTTAAAGGTAAAGCACATGCTAAGTGCTTTGCAGAATAGGAACCTAACCTAGGAATAACTCCACTAATGTCAGCTGGACTCATATAAGTGAGACTTGAATGCAGGCCAATTCTCACAGCACACTGTTTAAAACTCAGAGTGTATCATACCATGCATTGGCAATTAGAATAGCTCATTCATTGTATTTTGTAAATACCATCAAATGACTCACTAGGTCCTCGTTACCTGCACCATTGTCTAGAAGTTCCAAGATAACTGGATCTCCAGTCTCTGGCTTGATAATGGCAGTCACGTTTGCTCCAAGAATAGGTGAGAGACCTTGACTAACTCGTGCATAAACAACCATCGGTTTAGGGTACTCGTTTCTATCACTACTCATGTGGGCTTTCACAGTTACTGCAGCTATTGTAGAATTTGCAGCTCTGGACGTCACTGTCATAGTTAGAACTTGAGGAAACAAGTGAGTATTCATGAGTGCATAAGTCCACTCCCCAACCTGAAAAAAAGAATTAAATTTAAAGCACTTGTCTCTGACTATAGATTAATTTTGGGCCTGATTCTGAGATCCTGAGTCATACTGCATAGTGCCCAACTCTTCCAGTAGCCTCATTAAAAGCATTAACTGAATACTACTCCACATGACTACGAGTGACAGGATTTGTCACAGGGTAAGATTTTGAAAAGACTTTCACATAAAAGTAGCCTTTGCTCATTGACGTATTCTCCTTTTTTTCCTTTGGCCTCAATGAGCTACTTATACGAGTAAAGGCCATTCCCATGAAGAAGGCTAGGAGCTCACAAGCTTTAGTGTTATAAAATTCAACACTTCTACCGCCATACAGTCTGAGTGCTCAGAAGAATCATTAGGAAATACATAACATCTTAAGAAAAGCTGAAGCACTGGCTTTCATTCTTTTGGCACATCCCATTAATAACCCAAACATGCATTAATTCTGTGAATGTTTGAAAAGGAATTGCATACAATGAATTAGTGCATCCTTCACTTGCTCCTTTTAATCTCAGGTGAGCTCTCTTTCCTCTTCCTTTATTTGTGAGCCTTTTAACTAGATTTTTTTTTTAAAGTTGTGGGATCTTTTAAATTGTTTTGTTTTCTTGATGACATCACTAATTTTTGTAGGAGAAGCATGGATTCTTGAACTTGCACTATTTGGGCAAGTGAAGAAGAAACTGGCTCTCCAAGAGAGATGAGCCTGAATCAAAATGACAGAGTTCATAGTCTGTAGCTCAGACTTCTGTCTATAATGAATTAAATTGAACCACCCCAAACTTCAGAAAAATTCAGACTGAAAACTCCATTTTAATCTCCTTCCCCACACAAATTCAAAGATTTAGTTCTGCTCATAAAGATATAGGGCACCCTCTCATTTGCACACATAGCTGCTTTTCACTGTGGCATGTAACTTCACAGGCTACTCCCTGTGTAGACAAGTCTAGCTCCACAATGTGGTGACTGGGAGCCACTGAAGCCCATCCCCACTCCCTCCCAGCTGCCAGCCTTTCCCATACTGCTGAAGGTTTTCACTGTGGTGGGGAAAGGTTCCAGCAGCCTTCTGTGTCAGGAAAAAGCTCCAATAGTGGAAGGTACTTCTTGGGTGTCTAGAGAGTAATGTAGGACACATGCCCAAAGGTTCTGGCTACAGTGTCTCAACCATCGACAGTGCTATTTCTACCCATGCTGGAGGGCACACACCCACAAATGTAGGCATAGACATACATAAAGGACAGGAATAATTCCACTGCAAGTTATAAACTAGAAAATGAGTGACGCCTGACAGAGTTCAGAAGAGGATTTCAGATAATGCTTTTGATCCATCTCTGCTTTCAAATACTTTGTTTTAAAACATTTAAACCTTCAGCCTCAAAATCAGGAGAGTAAGAAAGTGACAAAAAGATGATCTTGGTGAACAGATACTGGAGACATCTCCATCATAAAGTGTTTCTCTCTGTCAGACCAGCCCATCCAATTTTATTCATTCGTCTTACAGCAATTTTATGTTGGACAAATCAGGTGGCTGGAACTGGAGTAAAAAAATCTGAGACCATTCCTAGCTGCCACATTTCTGCCATCCCAGAATTTTTGGAATCCAAGAGGCATTTATAGCTACAATGTTTTGTGTTGTATATTGGCTTTGTAAAATGTTAACAGATCTTTGTAATCCTTTTGGGCTATGTCTACATGGCACTTTTATTTTGAAATAACACTCGTTATTTCAAAATAAAATAAATTAGGTCTATACAACGTTTTCTTATTTCAAAAGGACGGATCCCGTCCTTTCGAAATAAGAATCATTGTTCCGAAACAGTAAAACCTCGATGTTTTCGAAACGGCCGTTATTTCAGAAGGGATATTTCGAAATAACACCGTTTAGACCTGTTCTTTCGAAACACCACCATTTAGACCTGTTGTTTCGAAACAACTGTTCGAAACAATGGTCCAATTGGCGTTATTTTGGAATATCCCTTTCGAAATAACAGCTGTTTCGATTGCGGGGTTTTCCTTATTTTGAAATGAGCCCTTTTGAAATAAGGGTTTTATTTTGAAATAAGTCATTTCGAAAGGACTTATTTTGAAATAAAACTGTGGGTGTAGACATAGCCTTGGTGTTTGATATCAGATGGAGAAATAAAAAGGAAGAAAATGAACCCCTGGGTAGTAGTGAGAGATTGTGGGGCATGATGGTGAAGTCTACTGTAAAGAAAGTCTAAAATAAAATGAATATAAGCTTTAAAGTGTCTCTTCTTAAATCTAAAGATTTAAATCCTCAGCTCAGTGGATAATATAAAGGTCATGAAATTCCAGTGTGGCAGAGTGGTTTTATCACCCTTTGTTCAGTGCTTCTATGTGTGACTACAATTTAAATAACTCATGGTTCATACATTGATTATGATCAAATGAAAAAAGGAGAAAAGTTATTTTCTACCTTTGCAATTTCTGGAATCTGGAGACGAGCTACTCGCAATACTTTATTAACCTCAAAGTCCTTATTGGTGTAGTTTTTTCCGCTGGGATCAAGGAGAGTGATCTTCGGTGGTTCAGCAGTTTGCCACGTTACTACAAAGAAGGTATCCTTGCCCACTGTGTTATCTATCATCACCATCCTACTGAACTGCTTATACTTCTCAGTTCTTTCACCAGCACTTTCAATCTATCAGAAAAAAATACAATTATTAGATATCTATCACATTTTGCCTCAGTTATGACCTACCCTTAAAAATGAAACCTGATGCTTAAAAGGAACAAAATACATATGAAGAAATTTGTCTTCATAACAATTTGTGCTATTTATTCACCTCTCACTCCAGAGTATATTTCAACAGTAATTCCACTGAAGTCAGTGGAGATAAACTGGTGCAAATGAAAGGATATTCAGAAGCAATGGGTTTTCTTCCAAAATGGTGTGTACAATTCCCTGTACTTCATGGAATTTTCTGACAACCTCAAATGCATGTTGAGGTGATTCAGTGGATGTAGTGCACTTCAACTTTCAGAGGACATTAGACAATCTCTATCAAAGGCTCTTGAGCAAAATAGGCAATCATAGGATAAACAGGAAGCTCCTTTCATATATTAGTTACACTTTAAAAGACAGGAACCAAAAGATAGAAATAAGTTTTTAATTTTCACAGTGCAGAGAGGTACATAGTGGGGTCCACCATGGATCTGTACTGGATCAGTGCTATTCGACAAAGATATAAAAGATCTGGAAAAGGAGATAAAACAGTGATGTGACAAAGTTTTCAAATGACCCAGAATTACTCAGGATAGATAAAGAACTGCAGAAGTTAGAAGAGCTGTCTGCAAAAAGTTACAAAAGAATTTCACAAAATGGCAGATGAAATTCAGTAATGATAAATGGAAAATAATGCATATTGGAAAACATACTCCCACCTATATTGACTAAAGGGTCTTATTAGCTATTACCCTCAGGAAAGAGATCTTGGAGCTACTGTGGCTAGCTTTCTGAAAACATCTTTACAATGTGCACTCTTGGTCAAAAAACCTAACAGAATGTTAGGAATCATTAAGAAAGAGGTAGATGAGAAGACAGAAAACATCACATTGCCACAATACAAATGTATGATACACCTACACCATATATACTTCATACGGTTCTGGTTGCCCCATCTCAAAAGAGATATTAGAATTGGAAAAACCATAGAAAAGGGCAACAAAAATGTTTGAGATAATGGAAAATCTTCCACATGAGGAGAGATTAAAAGAAGTGGGACTATTCATTTTAGAAAAAAAAAGTGACAACAGGGAATACAATATAAGTCTATAAAATCATGAATGGTGTGGGGAAGGTTATTATTTAAAGGAGTAAATAACACTTCCTTAAACACAAGAAATGGAGACACCCAGCAAGGCCATTGTTATGTTCATAGAATACAGAGCTCCTTAAATGTAGCACTCCTTTGTGTGGTGTTATTTGTAATAGAATTATGAATACTGCTGCTCAGTCAATTGCAACACTTTCTGTGGCTGTATAAATATGGGGGGCGTTGCTGTACTCATGTGATCTTTCATATAAGATAAGTAGTTAGGGCTTGGAAAAGGCCACTTGTGTTATTAATTATTTGTGTAGTGCTGACAGAGAGCTTAGCACTCTGTAAGTCATGAAAGTAAAGACAACTAAGAGGAGATAGGAGCCCATTGTTTGGATGTGTGTGCATGGTTTCTGGATGGTCTTTTCCCTTTCTGTTTACTATAAAGTCATTGTTTAGTTCTCTTTGCTCTGATCTTTTGATAATTGAAGGAAGCATTGCACTTTCACCCACTTTGTCTCTGTTGCTGCAGCTGTTTATTATCTGTATTAATTATAAATTAGTAGGAGTCTGAGCCTCGCTTGGTGTAAATTGCTATAGCTCCATTTAAGGCTTGGTCTACACCTGCAAGCAGCACCACAATAACTATTTTAGTCAGAGGTGGGATATTTTACCAAAATAGTTATCTGAGTACAATCCTAATGTGAGCTCAGATATGCTGGTATAAAGATGTCTTATATTAGGATAGCTTACTTCTCCCCCTTTGTGGAAACAGCTGTATAAACACTTTTATACTTGTATATCTTCATCCACAGTAGGAGGGTAGTTAAAGGAGCACATCTTTTCTGTGTAGAGAAGCCCAATGAATACATAATGAAGCTAAATGCATTTCCACTGTCTGAGGAGCAGGCGCTAATTGTGTACTCACAATATTCTTCTAATTTTCTTTTCAACTGAGAGTTAATTTTCTAATATAACCCATCTTCTGACAGGATCTCTGCATTCCTTTTAAATCACCAGCCTTTTAAATCATTAACATTTTAAAGAATCTTCGTCTCCCTGTTTAGGCCACCCCACACCATCCCTGCAACAAACCCCATTCCCATAGGTGGTCTTATCAGGTGGGCAGGAGGGGTAGCTGCCCAGGCCCCTGCTGGTAGCATGAGATGGCAGAGTGGGGACCTTGGAAAGGGCAGGCTGGAGGGGACACCAGCAAGGCTGGGGTGGCAAAGTCAAGGATGGAAGTCCCCACAAAGCACAGGGGACCCTCTCCTTGACTTTTGCCCCATACCCTGGAATCCCAAAGACTGTCGCTGCCCATTGCCCCCATATCTACTCAAGTGACATCAATAAGACTAACCAAACCAGATACTCCATCAGGGGCTCGTTCACCTGCACATCTACCAATATGACACATGCCATCATGTGCTAACAATGCACCTCCACCATACTCACTGACTGAACCAGACTGTCTCTATGCAAAGGAATGAATGGACGCAAATCAGACATCAAGAATGGTAACATCCAAAAACCAGTAGGAGAGCAGTTTAATCTCCCTGAACACTTAGTAACAGATTTGAAAATTACCATACTTCAGCAAAAAACTTCAAAACCAGACTTCCACATGAAACTGCTGGTATTCATACATAAACTTGACACTATCAGACTGGGTCTGAACAGGGGCTGGGAGTGGCTAGCTCACTACAAAAGATAATTTTCCCCTCTTTAAACATTCACATCTTCTCATCAGCTGTTGTGAGTGGGCCACACCCACACTGTTTGAATTGACCTTGTAACACTTGTCCTCCACACAATAATGTGACTCACACTTTTTGCATGTATGTTTATACATGTCAAAAACTGAAGTTTCCACTTCATGCGTCAAACAAAGTGGGTTCTAGCCCATGAAAGCTTATGTCCAGATAAATTTGTTAGTCTCTAAGATGCCACAGGACTCCTCATTTGTTTTGCTGAAAAAGACTAGCATAACTTCCCCTCTGGAACTTTTCAAAATAACATACACAACAGAACAGAGGTTCCCAATGAGGGATCTGCAGACTCCCGTTCCAGGGCGTCCGCAGTGCTTCTCTCTGCCGGGGCCAGAACCCACCTGCAGCCCTGATGCTCCCCACCAGGGCTGGATGCCAGTGAGGGGGTGGGGGACCAGAGGGCTGCCTGGTGCTGTGCCGCTGACTGGTCACTGATGCCAGCGGTGGCTCGGCTCTGCTCCCCTGAAGGGGCTGCTTGTCCCCACTCCCCCGCAGGGGCTGGCTGGGGACCATGCCCGCAGCAGCTCCTGCTCATTGGGGCCCATGGCCGTGGTTGCTCCCGCTGCCCGGCAGGGACAGGGGGCTATGGGTGCAGCAGTGCAGGCCGCATTCTGGTGGTGCGGGCCAGATTCTGTCTGCAGAAGCATCGCCACTTTGCAGCTGCGCAACTTCATCATACAGATGGCCAGGGGGCCATGAAGTTTTTTGCTGCTGAACAGAGGTCCCCAGCCTTGAAAATGTTGGGAACCACAGCAACAGAAGACAGAAGTTTTACTAATGCCGAGTACTGGTTGATACTCTGGGAAATCAGAGTTAAAATTGTTTGCGAGACAGACCTGGATGGACTGATTGAAAGTATCTCCGTTTCCTGATGAAATTCCACAGAAACCATCAATTAGGTCATTGGAGTCCAGTCTATCAGAAGCAAAGAACATTAAGCCTCCTGGAACAGAGTATGGGATAAGGGTTGTTATAGAAAATCAATATAGATATTGTAGAGTCTTTTCACAGACTTGATATATGAATCCAAATTTAAAGGATATTCAGTAAATTCACTAAACGAATCTTAACCCAATACTTTCAAAGCAGCATAAGGAATGCTACACGACAAACACAGACTTTATGGATTTTCTCCCACAGAAATTCATGTGATAAATCATAGAATCATAGGACTGGAAGGAACCTCATGAGGTCATCTAGTCCAACACCCTGCTAAAAGCAGGCCTGCTCCCACTAAATCAATCTAGTCAGGGTTTTATCCAACCAGGTCTGAAAAATTTCCAAAGATAGAGATTCTACCACCTCCCTAGGTAACCCTTTCCAGTGTTGCATAACACTCCTAGTGAGAAAGTTTTTCCTAATAACCACCCCAGCTTCAGCTTGAAACCACAGCTCCTTGTTCTATCCTTTGTTACTACTGAAAACACGCTAGTTCACTCTTCTTTGGAGCACCCCTTCAAGTAGCTGAAGGTTGCTATCAAATCCCCCCTTAGTCTTCTCTTCTGCAGACAAAATAAGCCTAGTCCCTTTTGTCTCTCCTCATAAATCATGTGTCCTAGTCCCCTAATCACTTTCTTTGCTGTCTGCTGGACTCTTTCTTATTTGTCCACATCCCTTCTGTAGTGTGGAGCCCAAAGCTGGACACTATGTTCCAGAGGCAGCCTCACCAGTGCCAAATAGAGAGGCATAATCCCATCCCTTGGTTTACTGGAAATGCTCCTATTGAGGCAGCCCAATATGCCTTTTGCCTTTCTGGCAACAAGGGCACACTGTTGACTCATATCCACTTGCTGGCCACCATAACCCCCAGGTCCTTTTCTACACAGCTGCTATTTAGCTGGTCAGTCCCCAGCATGTAACAGTACATGAGATTTTTCTGTCTTAAGTGCAGGACTTTGCACTTGTCCTTGTTGAACTTCATGAGATTTTGTTTGGTCCAATGCTCTGATTTGTCTAGATCTCCTTGAATCTAATCCCTACCCTCCAGCATATCTACCATTCCAGGCAGCTTGGTGTCATCTGAAAATTACTGAGCGTGCAATCTATTTCATCATCCAGATCATTAACGAAGATGTTGAACAAACCTGGCCCCAGGACAGACCCCTGGGGCACTCCGCTTGTTACTGATTGCCAACTAGACATGAGCCCAATGATCCAGCCAGCTTTCTAGCCACCTTATAGTCCATTCATCCAAACCATTCTTTCTTAACTTGCTGACAAGAATGCTGTCGGAAACAGCATCAAAAGCTTTGCTAACATCAAGGTATATCATGTTGATGGCTATTCCTGCAGCCACAAAGCCAGGTCACTTACATAAGCCAGCCAATCAGGGAACAGAAATATTACCTCGGCTTATATATCTACCCAATGCAGAGCAAAATCTGTAGTAAATGTTTGCAATGATCTGTTAGTGAGCAATCTGAATAAGAACAAGAAACTTGCAAACAATTTTGAATAATATCTAAATGCAAGAGTCTTGAAGCTTGCTCATGGTTGTTTCAAACAGAAGATAAAGAGGGGAAAATTGACAAAAATTACTCATTAAGAATGATCAGCTCAGCTCTGCAAAAACCATATTCTTACGCAGCGGTTCCTTCAGCGTATGTAGATGCTATCTAGAGTTTCCCAGACTGTTTAACTACAGCAAGACTACAAACAGCAATACCTGATTGTTTTAAACAAACAAGAGAAAGACAGCAGGTCAGTCTTGCAAACATCTTCATATTTACTTAACTTTACTCAGTTTACTTTACTATTTGAGACAAGTGTTTTCAGGATTTACAGAACGGTTTATTTAAAAAAAATTGTCTGTTTTACCTGTCTCATGGGCTAATTGTTCAACTTCTTTAGCAGCAGATGGGCCAACAGCAATGGTGTGAATGATTGATCCACTATTAATTACATTAGAACAGCATTCGATTATCCTACTATCTTCTCCGCTTGTCAGCAATACAATTTCAGAACCATATAGTGTCCCATCCTGTTTCTTAATTACCTGGTAACAGAGCACATTAAATATTTAACGTATATTAAGCAGTTGGAATATAATGGTACAGGAAAATGGCATTGTAAGAGAAAATAAATCATAGCAAATATAATAAAATTTCTCTTACATTCATCAGTGTATCTGCATTTCATACCCATTATGTTTTGTAGCAAAGAAATAAACTGAGCTACATTAAGCCTGTCCTGAATATGTACACTGCAGTGGGAGTGGACCCAGGGAACCCCTTCAATCCTATCCACTTATACTGGTATGCTTGCAGGACACAAATACCATTAAATAGTATTGAGGGGCTCTATGCTCATCTCTCAAAGATTTCCATTTCAGCTATGTTCTGCTGGGGTTTTTTAACTGTATTTATTTTTTAATCTACAATCCTGGTAACCTTTGACTGTCAAGCTAGATTTTTTTTCCATTTAACACACCAACCATGGATAACAACAATTTTGCTGACCAAATTATGTCATCAACTAAACCCATGCAACCTTTGGTACATTTGCAAAGATGCAACTGATTGGAGCAGTCAATGCACAAGAAGTACTTGAATTCCGTTCATTCTCCCATGTTGATTTTGCAGGGTTAACAGGCGTAAAAAAGCAGTTAACATGTATTTTAATCATTAGTGTTGGATGATACAACCCTGGCTACACAGCATGTATGCTGAGTAGAAGTGCCTTTGCTGGTTAATCACTTATCAAAGTAGAATTACATTTTCAGCAGTAGATGAAAGCGTTTTGAATAGTTCAGAAAATTTTCATTTGGATGATGTCTAGTGTTAGGATTGCATGTTAAAATACAGATAGTTAAACCTGTGAAAGAAAGACAGTGCAATATCAACTAATTAAAGAAAAAGCTATTTTAAAAAACATAATACCCTGCCTTAATCCAATTTTTATTCTTCATGATTAAGGACATGATTTGGTCACAGGAGTCACAGATTCCATGACTTGTGGGGCAGGGCTGAAGCAGATGTTGGTCCCAGAGGCCACCACTTAGTACTTGATCAGTTGGGCAGCCGGCTGGAGCAGCTGCAAGCCCCAGCAGCTTTATTTTCCTCGTTCCCCAGAGTATTTTTTAATAAACATCAGGGACAGGTCAAGACTTCCAGGAAATTTTGTTTATTGCCTTGAATTTTACTAAAAATACTACGACAGAATCTTAACCTTGGTTCTGATATACAGTAGATTGTAAATGGCTTGTATTGGAAAACCAATAAAAGTTATTCAAACATAATATAATAATCAACAGGCGCCATATGATACAGCAATAAAAAACTGAAATGTTCATAATTACTGACTTCACAACAGATGCAAACCGAAAAGGTGCTCACACTTCCTCACCTCAAATCCCAGCTGCAGACCTGCACAAATGTTTGTTGCCCCATGAGGTGAATCAGTAGGCAGGTAAGACGCAAGTTGTTGCCGTATGTCCTTGTTCACTATTTGACGCAACTGACTTCTGATCTCCCCTTCATTACTGAAGGTGACAATACCAACATAGGAATTGTCTTCAGCAATTTGCAGTAGATACAATTCTGCTGCCTGACGCAGTCGATGGATCCTATCATTCTATATATAAAATGTTCAAAGCAAACAGTGGCATTAATAGTTCACATTAAAGAAACCAAGCACCTCTTAATTCTCTGTTGCAAAGGATAACAGCTGAATGGAAAACAGCATATAATACTGCACATTGCATAATCAATAAATAGTTTCAATTTTGAAGAAAAGGTACCCATACACAGGCTCTCCTTCCCCTTCCAATTATTTGAAATTATGAAACCCAACAGGCATTGCAAGCAGCTTTACCTAACAGCAGCATACTTACATCCTATAACCCTCTACATCAGCCTATACCCCAGGTTCCCTGACTGCTCTCCAAAGGCCAGAATGAAACAAACCAGCCCTGTAGTGTCACATCCCTTACAGGATTATGCCTCTTCCCCTTCCAAAAGTTTAATGGAGTCAATAGAACTTGCAGGTGTCTGTCTACCTAAGCTGGGAAGCACACTCCTGATGTAGATCTACCAGAGTTCCTTATTGGATTGCATGGTGAACAGATGGTAGCCTATTCCAGCAGCATTCCCATCCCCATCCTCCCCCCCACCCTGCCTACCAGTAGGAAAGAGCCAAGAGAATGGCAGTAACCATCAGAAAGAGCCTGAAGGAATAGAATGTGTTATAAAGAAGGTTTGTATAAAAGCCACGTATAGGTAGATAGCTTATAAATAAAGTTCGCTTCCTAGTTGAACTTTTTAACAGAGGGAGCCACCTGATGGCTAAGAGTGGAACTTAATGTCTGTTTCAGAAATGAATCTTTCTTATGAAGCAGAATTTTTTTTTTTCCCCACACTATTTGGATCCAACTAGATCCATAATCTGGAAAATAAGTTTATGGGTCTGGCAGTCTATATCCAAACATAGCCAAGGTCTGATGGGATTAGGGACAGGGAGATTATAAATGAGGTTGTCGGTTTCCATTTATTGGAAGTGGGGGGTGGGTAGACAAAGAAGAAAACATATTTTAAAGTGACATTTGATCCTAGGTGTCTCGTTGTCTGGGATCCAACATGAGACACCCTGGGCCTGATTTTTGGAGATACTAAGCACCCACTGAAATAATTAAAAAATCCTGTTAGTTCTCAGCATGACTAAAAATATTCTTCCTAAAGTTGAACACCTAATCACAGGATACTCAAAATCAGAGGCCTAATTCTGAAAAAAATTTATTATAGTTTTCAGATTTTGATTTTAATTCCCTCATCTAGGAATAGTTGAGGAAACAACTGCGGGTCTTGTTTTGATATATTCCCACTATATGGCTATGTCCACACATACATCATTATTTCGAAATAACCCATTTTGAAATGAGTTTTTTCGAAATAAAGTCCTTAGTTCGAAATAAGTTAATTCAAATTAACAGTTTGTTAATTCGAATTAAGGGAAAGCCTACTTTTGAAATAGCCATTGTTTCGAAACAACCGTTTCGAAACAACAGCTATTTCGATTAGATGCGAGGTTTAACGGTTTCAAAATAATGGTGCGTCATGTGGAGATGCCGCTTCTTATTTCAAAACAGCCTCTGTTGTTTTAAAATAAGAAGCCTGTGTGGACATACCCTATGTGACAATCACTGCCATATGTATTTTGTTGCTGATTTTAATGTGTAAAAAATTCAAATGTGTTCTCAAGAAACAAATTGAAATATTCCTAAGTGACAGTTAATTTACCTCATTCATGCTGTCGGAAACATCAAGAACTAAACAGATCATTCTGTATCTCTTTTGTAGCAATGAGAAGGTGGGTGGAGGTGGGAGGCTGGTGCTAGTCCTTGGAAGAGTGTTATTAAAGTCGGCAGAGCTTTTTATTACATCCCATGTACTTCTATAGTCGCACATTCTGTTCTGCAGATTGGGAGCTTCTCTGTTATGGTTACTTTCGTTACAAAATTCAACCACCTAAAAGTGGGAAGCAAACACATAAAGCCAGCAATACAAAACCACAAACACAGGTGTAAGAAAAATAATTTGGACTTATGTAGTGCCTTTTACTACAGGAGCCAAAAGAACGTTCAATTACCTTTATTCTATAGGTTTTACCAATGCAATTAACTGTGGCACAGACAAATTAAGTGAGCTGTCCACACTAGTGGCAGGATCAGGCACAGAAGCTAGAAATTCTGACTCATAGTCATGTGTCCAGTTCACTAGACTATGAGAGCCCCATAAAAGGTTTCCTCTCTAATATTATTGCTCAGGAACTGTGGTTCCCTTTCTTGCCCAGCATGCCAAGATCACTTAAGAAACATAATTAAACCCATCATGAGTAAGAGGAAAATCTGGGCCCAGTCCTCATTCAGACAAAATTCCAACGAAAGTCACCGGAATCTTTTCCTAAATAAGGACTGCCAGATTTGCCACTGTGCAAACAAGATTACATGTATGATCCTAGTTTAGTGATATCCACAAATGCACATTTCCATAATGGTTTGAAAAATAGAGAATGATTTGTGAAATACACCACCTGTCCAAAAGACATTCTAGATGTTTATTATGAACAACCATATATACTGTATTTGAGACAATTCAACTGATGGAAAACAATGCCATATTTTTAATAGTTTGCCTTTTGAGATAAAGGTTTAAACAAACAGCATTTATAAAAGGAGGATAAAGTCTAATGTTGACAATTGTAGAGTAGATTGTAGGAAGTCTCTTTTTCCATGGTTATACTTACTGATGATAAGCTTTGCATGTACATTATTGATGTCTTTGTTGTTTGAGTTCTCTCAGGAATAAATGCACATCCTTCATTAAAAAGTCCCGTCTGTTGGTTAATAACACAGTTTCCTTGGGCGCAGGATTTTTTTTCACACACATAGATCCCTGTAAGGTCAGAGGCACACCTGGAGATGAATGAATATTTATCATTTAGAAATTTCAGACTGGAGCTAGGTCCCAATTATGGGTCTGAGCAAGAACAGTGCTAGGGTTTCTGGTGCCCCCTTGCAGCACAGCAGGTGCCCCGGCAGATGAGTGGTGTCACAGTGCAGTGCAATGGCACAGTCCCCATTTTGGCACCCCTCAAACATCAGCACTCCCCTGCAACACCTACCGTGTTTACAGCATTGTGCTGGACATGGGTCTGAGCAGAGCCCAGGTTTTAACAACTGTTATCCACTGAGCAGAGCTAATTGCAGGACAACAGCCTTAATGAGTTATTCACAATTAATGTGTTGGGAGGGATGCTTTCTGTAGACATGTATGCATTTACAGCATGATATACCAATGAATGATTAATTCTACTATTTTTGATTCCTCATTCATTCTAATCTATTGAGTGAATGAAAAGATATTAAAACTGAAGAAGTTAGTCTTGCTTTTCATGCATTTCATGTTTAACACTTCAAAGTGCTTTTTCCCCAGTGAAAAGTGACTATTCAAATATTTTCCTGGAGATTCCTGTTTATAATCTATACATCCAAATCAAATGTGGTAGTTTTACAGGTAATACTTTTTTATTTATTTATTTATTTATTTATTTTCCCTAATGTCCAGTCCTGGCATATGGGCAAAGAAACAGCATGGAGTAAAAAATGAAACAGAGACAACCCCATTGGGTGAGATGAAAGACAGGCAAGGCAGAAGTGAGGAAAAACTAATCCGGGATAAGAAATTGGAAGAAAGAAGGGGGCTTACATAATATTGGGAAAGGTTAGAGGAGTGAAGATAATGAGGAAAGTGAAAGGAAAAAAGTTAGAAGGGAAAAAAGGAGGCAACAGAAAAAGAAAAGAGAGAACAGGCAACTGACAGATAGCCAAACACACGAGGTGATAGGAAAGGGAATTTCAGGACATCTTCCTCTCCAGACTGAGAAGTTCCAAAGCGGCAGCTTTGTTAGTCTAAAGCGTCTGACAAAGCATGATTTTTCTCCCATGAAAGCTCATGCAATAATAAATTTGTTAGTCTTTCACTGCCACAGGACTCCTTGTTTGTTTTCTAGATTAAGTGCAATTCTCAGTCTACAGGAAAAATGCAGAAGAAAATCAGGTTCAGTGTCTCTGACAAACCACTCATTACAACAGTGTTTCCAAATGGAAGTGAGGACAGGATAACAATTAATATAATTCATGTGAACTAATTATAATGTATTTTTTGTGTGTGGGGGGTTAACTAGGCACTGAGTGAAAGAGACACACTTCAGAAGTTTATAGAAAGAAACAAGATTTGTACCCCTTTGAAATAATCCCATATTTCTAAAGCCCATCAGACCTGGAACTGAAAAGAGTAAAATGGTCAAATACCTTGTAAGTTTAACTTGATTTTGTCCAGTTATATAGAAAGGCCTTTCATTATCATACTCGTCAAATACCCCCCATCGAAAGTGGGCCCATTCATGGACAAAAACTCTGCCTGTGGGAACAGTAGACAGAAACTGTAGGGGTGCTATAAAATGTGTTGTAGTCATTTATCACTGCAGATTACTGTACAGAAAACCAACCGGCAAAGACATATAGTACGTATCAGAATTCTTGAGTACTCGGCAACTCCCACTGTGGAACAGTAACACTGAATGACTGCTCAATATTTTTCAATATTTTTCAAAATCAAACCACCTATTTTGGTGCCTAAATATGGCTCCCTTTAGACACTCATTGAAAATTTTGGTTTTTATTTCTTTCAAAATTCCTTTCTAACTTTACTATATATCTAGCTTTGCATCAAACCTACAGTGACATCAATGTGGAAAACTCAGAAAAATTAAATCTACCAGTCAGTCTCATGCATTGCCAGACTCACCATGTAATGTCTGTGTTTGGTGTGTAGCATCACCCAAAGTGAAATGGAGAAAAGTTTTCAATAATTTTCCACAGTTTTAAAATACCATTATTCAAGTAACAGATGGACTTTCTTCAGAACAGAAATGCTCAAAAAAAGGTCAGTTTGAGCAATTTTATTTCCTATGATTGAAAGAAACTGAGGCTAACAGCCAGATCCTTCCATTGAAGTTGCCCTAAGTGAGTGGCCACTTGCTGAGTCAAAGGCAGTTTCCTCCCCTATCAATGCTCATATAAAAATAACTTGTCCCCATTACACATGATATTTCAGATCACTAGTAAAGCTTTTTCATATATGCTTGAATATATAGTGTAATGCACAGTAATATTACTAAATATTAAATCAAGGCATTTCTTGATTTTTTCATGATCATGAACTCAGTCTTACAAACCTTTTACTCAGGCACTCACATATGGTATTGCAACATGACCACCTTGTAGTTTATAAGAGGCACAACGTAGATCAGTGGTTCTCAACCTCTTTTTCATTTGTAGCCCTAAAATATTTTGGCTGGAAGTGTGGACCCAAGAGGAAATTTTAAGGCATAGTCTCTGGACCACATGTTGAAGACCACTGACCTAGACCAAATCATGAAAGGTCAGCGATTAGAAACAGGAACAGGTAATATTGTCATAGCAAGCCCATTAAGTATTTCTCCAAACTCTATCTTGTGTTACTCTCATAAGTAGTTCCATTGACTTCATTGAGACTACTCACAGCATTTTAAACCTAAGTGCTTCTTTAAAATCTTAACATTGCATTAATGTGTGCTTTTGTGTTTAAAAAAATGAATTTCATGTCCTGTGGTATGAATGGACCAAAGAAATTTTTAGCATTAGTTTGTCATATTCGTAATTGACTGGATGTCAAGTGTTGGTTTCAGTTTTTTTGTAGTCATGTTGATCCCAGGATATTAGAAACAAGGTGGATGAGGTAATTTCTACTGGGCCAACGTCTATTGGAAACCTTCACAGAACTCTTCTTCAGACCAGAACTTAAAAGCTTGTCTCTTTCTTCACCAACAGTTAGTTATCCCAGTAAAAGAAATTACCTTGGCCACCTTGTCTCTGTATTTCATTGTGACATTTGCTTATTAGTATATTTAAGCCTGCCGTAGCGTAGGAAGACTGGACTAGATGACCTCAGGTACATCTCTATGATTTATTTGGCCACATTTATTTGGAGACAAATCTGGATTATTGTATAACTACCATAAATAAAACAAACAAGGAGTCCTGTTGCACTCAAAGACTAACAAATTTGCTTACTGCATGAGCTTTTGTGGGAGAAAATCCCACTTCGTTAGATGACTTGAAGATGGAGGAACTTACAGAATGGGAAGAAATAAATAAATTGGCAAGGCAGGGGTCTGCAACCTTTGCTGACCATCATGCCAGCCCTGCCCACTGCATCTTCAGTGGGTGCTGCAGGTGGGGCGAAAGGGGGGGGCAGGCCTCCTGTTCAGGGCTGGGACTGGCATCCACCCCCAGCAGTGGTGGACAGCCTCTGGGGTTCAGGGTCGAAGTCAGGGTTGGGGCCAGACAGCAGCGACAGGCAGGGCCATCTTTGCAGGGTACAGGGCTCTGGGTGACTCACCCTTTGTGGGTCCCTGCTCAGCCCCGGCGGCAGTGGGGGCAAGGCCAGCTGGCCCAGGAGAGGGGCAGGCCCTTTTGCCCCCGCACTGGCTGATCCCATGACGGGGCCCATCTCAGCGCTCCTGGTCCCCCCCGCCCAATGAGTGCTGCTTTCGGCTCTGCGCTGGAGCAGTGGGGAGGAGGCAGGAGGCAGCACAGCCAGGAGAGGCGGTAGCTGTGCAGGCCCCACGCTACCTCCCAACCCCTCCCTGCTGCTCCAGCACAGAGCCAAGAGCAGTGTGTGTGCTGGGGGGGGGGGACCAGGAGTGCTGAGCCAGGCATCGCTTTTGGCCAGCTAGCCCAGTACCTGGCATGGGATGGGGGGGCAGAGGGCCCCATACTGCCCTGTTTGGCAGCAGGAGCCTGGGGGGGGGGGGGCCTGAGTGGGGCCACGTGCCGCTCAAGCTTGGCCTCTGTGTCATTTTAGGCACAGGCGCCAGGGGCTGCTGACTCCTTCTGTAAAGCGATGTCTACACTGGCAAATTAGTCCAGATTAAGGAGGCTTTAATCCAGACTCATTTGCTCCCTATCTACACTAGGATTTGCCTAGCTCAAGCTAGAAGATCTTTTAGTTCAAACTAAGCAAAGCTTAATTTGAACTAGTTAGTTCAAATGGTTAGTTCACACTTAGCACTTAGTTCAAACTTTAGTTTGAATTAGCATGATGTTGTCACGCTAGTTCTAACTAAATAAATTCAAACTAAGCAGTTTGTTCAAACTAGCTGCGCTTTTTTAGTTCAAACTAACTTTTAGTTCAAATTTGCCACGCTTTTTTAGTCTGAACTAGAAAAAGCATGGCTAGTTCGAACTAAAAAGTTAGTTCAAACTAACGGGGGCACTGCTTATTTTGGACAAAGAAAGTCTGAACTAAGCTTTTAGAAGTAGACATAGGTAATGTTCCCTCTAATTTTTTGTAGACTGTGTGTGCAAAAAATTTCTTTTGTGCAAATTTTCAGAACTGGTGTACAAATTTCTGTGGACTCCAGTGAGTGCGGTCCAACTGGTGAACGCAATGAAGCAAGTGTGTAGGATGCAACTAATATATCTATTTTGGCTTGGTGATGGAAATGATATTATAAATTTAAAAACCTTATTTGAAACAGCTTTCTTAAAGTAGCATAAAATATTCACACTGTTGAATTTTTTTGGGGCGCGCCTTATTTTGTTCTGTGCGCAGGTTTCACAACCTGTGTGCGCGTGCACATGCACACAGCTTAGAGGGAACATAGGACATAGCCTAACTTCCCCCATCTTCAAAGCGTCTGATGAAGTGGGATTTTCTCCCAGAAAAGCTCATGCAATAAATTTGTTAGTCTTTAAGTGCCACAGGACTCCTTGTTTGTTTTACCGTACTAGATTAACACGGCTGCCTATTTGGAACTTGGCAACATGCAAGGTACTGTAACTAAAATATATATGGGGATGGGGCAATATCTCAGTGCTGGGAGCCCAATAACTACACTTACCTGCTTCACAATGGTGTAATGCTTTATTGTGTTTGTAAAGCATGTCAGGATTTCCAATAAAAGGAGCTATACCAGTACATAGTATTATTACTCTCTTGGCATATGAATTGCACTTCTATGCCTGTGAATGACAGCAATTTCTGTATAGAGAGTTCTTATGGACAAATGTCTTTTGCTGAACACAACTGAGAATAAAAGTGGAAAATTAAAAATGATTTGGTGACTTTACCCCGTGATCCATAGACATCTGTAAAACGATCATTTACTAGGAAGTTAGGTGTGAAATGTATATATTTTCCCATGTTTCCACATTCTCCATATTGTAGGGTATATGGTTCATCTCCATATTTCCAGTAAGGAGCAGCGACTATGACCTCTGCCTAAAATTACAAAAATCTTTTTTTTAATGCGTTAAGAGAAGTAATCTTTTGTTCTGTGTAATTGTATCATCTAACACAGGGATCTCATGCAGCCCCTAAAGCTATTTCCTGCAGCCCACAATGACACTATTGTTACTAATATTTGCAATATTGTTGTATGAAAAGGTTTCAGTGGTACGGCCCTCCGGCTAACATACTAGCCCTCATGCCTCCCTCATGGTGATTTGAGTTAGTTTTGAACTTTCTAAGTGCTACCACAATACAAATAATAAACAGGCTGCATGGGACTTTCATTTACACCAAGGCTATATTACACTCATTTGGGAAAATAAAAGTCTTAAAGGTGGAGGAAATTGTATTTATACCTATACCCAGGCATCTTTAAATGATTGTAGTTTGTCAAACTGTCTTAAGGTAAATAAGTGTAGACACAGACGCCCCCCCCCCGCGGGGTGTTCCGGGCGGAGACCGGGGGCGGACTGGGGCCAGCTGGGACTTGGCGGACCCCCCCCCCCAGCAGCGTCAGGCGAAGGCTGGTCTCCGGCCCCGGGCGGGGGGGGGGTCCTCAGGTGGCCGCCACCGGAGCCTTGCGGGGCTGCGATGCGGCCGGCGACTGAACCCCGCTGCTGCCCCGGCCGGCTGGGAATTGCCGCTAACAGTGTGGCCGGGGGGGGGGGGTGCGGGCCTTTTGGGGGCAGCTACAAGCCCCCCGGCCCCTGCCTTTGCTGCCTTTTGGCCGGGCGGTTTGCACCCCAGGCCGGACAAGGGGGCGTCTCCCGCCCCACACGCAAACTTCGGGTCTGGAGCATCTCCCGCGGCCACCCGCATCCCCCCCGCCCGGGCCCGGGCTCCAGCCGCGCCAAAAGGCGCCGGTCACCGTCGACAAAACGGGGGGGTGTAGATCCCCCCCCCAATCTACCGCCCCCTGCCCTGAGTCGCGGACTCCAGGAGCCAGAAGCTGTCGGAGAAACCACGGAAACGGCCGGCGGTGGCAGCAAGGGGGGCGCCGCAGTGCCGCAGCCCCCGCGGGTACCAGCGCTTTGCCCCCCCCAGCTGGTCGGGCCCCTGGGAGGGTTCAGAGGCCCCCGCCCGGCGGCCCCGGTCTCCGAGCCGGGCAGGATGCAGCGCCGAGCACCCCGCCCCCCCCCCCCGCTGGACGCCTTGTGCTGCAGCCTCCGGTGCACGTGGGAACCGGCCTGTCCCCCGCCCCGGGAAAGAGGGGGCCAATGGCAGGATCAGTGGCTGGTGCCATTCAGGGCTGACGCCCCGGCCTGAGAGTCTGGGCCTGGCCCCTTGGTGTGCAGAGCCAGAATAAAGCGGTGAGATGACAAACACCTAAGGGGGGGGGCCCCAACCCCTCCACCAATGGTGCCCCTCCGGGCCAGGGCCCGCTGCCCCCACCCCATACGCAGCACACCCCTACGGTCAAGGACCCTTTCAATAGGACTTGTCTGAAATCTTGGGGGGGGACGACAAAACCAGCATGGGAATGGCTGGAGTGGAGGAAAAGTCCCACCCTGGATGGTTTTGCAGCTTCAGGATAGCTGCCCTGGTGGGACAGGAGTGTCAGTAGGGCAACAGTAACCAAGGGACACGGGTGGGGGTCTAAAGGGCACTGATGGGTCATACAAAGCCCTCTCCACAAGCCTGCCAGCTCCAGAACCTCGAGCAGGGGTCTCAAACTCAGATCACCACAAGGGCTGCATAAGGACTCATATGTTAGCCCAAGGGCCGCACGACTGAAATCTTCCTGGAGAATGTCATTATCTCTTTCTATGGCAAATAGCAGTCTTTTTTCCAGACAAGATTTGTGCAGGGTTAGATGTTCTGTCTTCCAGCAGTTCAGCTGGCAGGTTTTCACAGTCATACACAGAAAAATTGTGCACTAGTAAAACATCCTGGCTGAATTACATATTTCAGATGATGCTGTATGCATAACACCATCACCTCTGCCCCGTTCATACCGAAGAAAAACTAAATTGAATTTCTCTAATATTAAAACTAGGTAAGTTATGCAATAGGAACACAATAAATCGAGCAGGCCAAGGCAGCCACACTCAGAGAAATAATTTACATACTTTATAGGAGACAGCAAGATACCTGCACAAAAATATCATCATTCTCTCTCGCATGTATAGTACTTTGGAATACCTGTAATTCTTTAGCTAACACTTTTTTCCCCCCAGCGCTCTGCTTAGTCACAATACACCTCCAGTGACAAACAGTTGGCAAATTTTACTACTGTTTAAGACTAGGTACTGGATCTAAACATCTCAAGGTAATGGAAATTATGCAAACAGTTCTTTTCCAATAAATTGTAGTGCACATTTTACCCTCTAAGAAAGTGTTAAATCTTAAATTATGCTACAAAATAACAAGTAAAACAATAACAATTTTATATTTCTTTACATTTTCTTACTAGAACAATAACCTCATATTTTTGTTCCAGATATTTTCCTACGGTATGTTATAGCATGCAAATCCAATTTCATATATACCCGTACACATGCACATGCACATGCACACACATTCTGGAAATACATTCCTTCACTTTATTTCAAACTAGATATATGTATTTGTTATTGCTAGATGTTGGGACCACTTTTACTTATGATGCTAAAGATACAGGATGTAAAATCATATCTCTCGTAGACACAAAGTAAAGCAGACTCTGAGATAATACACTTACAGCTTCTTAAGTGAATTTTCCCACTTCCTCTAAACATGTAATATGTTGATTGATTTTAGAACCACAAAGCAGGATAAAAAGGATTTTTCTTTGAGAAAGGAAGTTAGCAACACTTGGCGAATGTTAAAACACATTTTGAATTAAACAAACAAGTATCCATCAATATGTGGAGGATCAGCTTGAAGGTTTCGGAACATTTCTGAGAAAGAGAAACTAACTCTTTTCTATCATATCCGCTACTCACATTTTTTTTAGTTGTATTCATAGGCTATCAAGAGCAATTTAAAAGAGCGCTGGGATGAGATTAAAGATGTGAAAAGAGGAAGTCCTGTTCCTTCCTGGCCCATTCAGAAAAATCACGTACTGACCCTTAGTCATGCTCAAAGTATGATTTCAAATTAAATAAATGTCAACCAAACCAAACCAAACCAAAACAAGCTCAAAACGATAGGATTTTGTTTTTCTGGCATCTGAGAGATACCTGTTGTAGATGTAAAATCTCATCATTTTGTCACAGTAGCCTGTTTCATAGGGCCTATTTCCCATTTTAACAGGCACCCTAGTAACATGCCAGATTCTTTTCAGTTTGTTCACATCAACTGTATCTGCCTACTATTGTTTTGTGTGATGATGAAATAATGACAATTAGAACTGTTTGGTCCCCAATGATTATGTATGGAATAATAAATATTCTTAGTGCTTACATAAGACTTTTCATCCTTAGATCGCAAAGTGCTTTTCAAAAGAGGATAAGTAATTGTAACACCGGGAACCCCTTGCTGCCAAGTGGTAGAGGGCCCAACGTACTGTAACTCATAGGCTATGTTCACACGTAAACTGTTATTTCGAAATATGTTATTTCAAAATGAGTTATTTCAAAATCAAGTCTTTATTTCAAAATAAGTTAATTCAAATTAAGAAAATGTTAATTCGAATTAAGGGAAAACCTGCTATTGAAACGGCTGTTATTTTGAAATAAGGCCGTTCGGACATGTTGTTTCGAAACAGTTGTTTTGAAACAATGGTGTTGTTCTGAAACAACGTGTCCGAACGCTGTTGTTTCGAAACAGTCATTTCGAAACAACGGCTATTACGATTTCAAGCAAGGTTTTACTGTTCTGAAATAACAGCCGTTATTTCGAAACAAAGGGTCCCGTTGTTTCGAAATAATGGAATGTCGTGTGGACATAAGAAATTTTATTTTGAAACAACGGCTGTTGTTTCGAAATAGAACTCTCGTCTGAACATAGCCATATTGCCACAACCACTGTCCCCTTTGTTGTCATAATATGCGTTAAAACAGTTTCCTGTAAGGTATCATATGTAAACTGTTGTGGCAAGGTGATCCTGAAAATTCCTGAGTGATGTATGGATTGCATACAAGGAATTATATAGGCTTGCTGAAAATATGTTCTTCAACCATGGTTGAGAGGCAGTACATACACTGAATCTGTCCTAGATGAAGGAATAGAGTCCTGTTTCTGCTTGGCCTGTTCACAGGCAGAGGAGAAGTGAGTGTATTTGCATACAATGTAAACAAAACCATCAAGCTAATAAGTAAGGAGAACACAGCAACTATCTGCACCTCTGGAAGCCATGCTATGTCTTGAGCAGAGAAAATGAACTCTGGGTAAAAGCAAGGGAGCAAAAAGACATTTGAGGAATTCATCACTTAGAAGACTTGGTGCATACTTTCCTCTGAGTTGTGAAAGTTGGATCCCCTGGCCAGGAAGGTAGAGGGTTAGAGATGCTTGTAAACTCATGTAAGTAAGAAGACTGCTTAGGTGAAAATTGTAAAATGCTAAAATTAGGTTGAGTCACTAGAAAGCTTGTTTTACTTTCTTTGTAATCATAACTGTCTCTTTTTCTCTTGCTTTGTATCATTTAAATTTCCACTCTTTGTTAATAAACTTCTTAATTTTACTATAAATCTTCTCAGTGCTGTGATAGTGAATTATAGTCTGAGTTCTCAGCTAATGTAACCGCCTGGTGTGTGTGCTGTCTCTTTGGGGGCAGTGAATTTAATAATTTCTGTGAGTGTTCAGTGAGAGGGACTGGATGTTCCAGAGGCTTCTCTGGGGACCTGGGGTTCTGAGATCACTGCCTGCAAGACAAGGTTTGACTGGTTGAGTCTTAAAGACTGTGCTGGTAGAGCAAATGGGCAGTGTGGCACGGAGTTGACATGCTAATCAGTCTCACTGAGCTGGCAGGGTAACACAGTGTGTCATAGCTCTGGATATCTTCAGCAGCATGTTACTATAATATTATCTGAGTTTTACCTATGGGGAAACTAAGGCACAGAGAAGTGAAATAATTTGTCAAAGGTCAACCGCAAGTCAGTGACACAGCAAAGAACAGACCTAGGACTGGTGACTGACTCCTTGCCCTATCCACTGGACCATGCTGTCTTTTTGTAAGAAGACAGGTATGTGCACTTGGTTTTATTCCAGTTAACCTTCCATCAGAAACATGGCTTATCACCAAAGAATTAACCATACTCTTGTTTAAAAAAAAAAAATTATCCGATGAGCTGGATGACACACACTGAACAAAATGTTAAGATCCAGGCCAGCATCTTGTTATGAACCCACATGATGATATGCACATTCCCACATCCCTAGGCTTCCTTGCCAGCTGTGTTCTTGTGAGATAGCATGAGATCAAAACTAATCTGAATCTTTAGTTACTACATCCTGTTGGCTCACAAGAACAGGGCCAGCAAGGATGTGGAGGTAGGACATAGTGTGCTGGCTCACGCCATCTGCACATCCATATCTACAATGAAGACAGCATATTCTGTTTTTATTTTCTGATGTCCCAAGTCAGTCACCCAGGATGTCAAGACTGGGTTGGCTGGTTAGGAGAACTGATATGAGAGAGAGAGAGTGGGCAGAAATGCAAATAAACAAACAAATAGATGAATACATTTTAAAATCAAGTTTTATGCAGAGGGTCATATTGTGGCCGCCTGAGTCTTGACAGCATCACTTTAAACAAGACACAACTAGACAATTTGTCTTTTAAAGTATTGGTCTTTTAGATAGGAAAACACAGCTTCCACCATCAAAATCTCCTATGTTACAATTATTAATGAACAAAGCCTCACATAGCACCTTGAGGGGGAAAGCATGATTATTCCCATTTCACTGCTGGGAAAATGAAACAATGATGTCAGTTAACATGCCCAAGGTCAGAGGCAGCCTGCTGGAAAACCAAGACATGAAACACTTCAACAAATATTTCTTTTCAAGCCTGGACCTTCTTCTTCAGACTTTATATAGTGCATCAGGAATCACATTCTCTTTAGAGAAGAGCTGATAAGATAGGACTCGCGCCTGAGCAAACCAGAAGCCTCACCATCTGCTCACGTTCAGAAACTCTTCAGCGGAAGTTATGGCTGCCCAATCAGCACCATGCCTATGACTGCCCTGTTTCCAGGGGACAAAAATAGACTCAGCCGAGCCCTACTAGCATTCTTTGAAAATGCTCCAAGCCTACTCAGCATACACCAAGTTTGCTAATGAAACTAATGTTAGCCCACAAAGAGGAAAGAACTGGACACAGGAGTTGAAATGCTCATCACCCTTTTGGATCCTTCACAACTCCATCTGGCAGAGCTGGCCTCAGGTCAGCCCTACTAGCCTTCTGATTTTCAAGAGGGGTTGACTTTTCAAGGTCAGCAAATCCATAAGGTCTCTTACACAGTCTGCTATGCAAAGCACAGTATTTTAGAAGCACAAAGAAACATGGACCCATAACCTTGTGTTGTATACCAAAGTCAGACACCTTATCACAAGGGTATGCACAAATTCAACTCAGTGAGCCCCTTCTCCCCAAATCATTATCAGTCTTCCGGAAGCACCCTACATGAGTATCAAAGTTAGTCAGATAATTCAAAGACAAACTATCGCTTTCCATAGAAGCTAGGGGTTGACGACAATGTGTTGGTAGGACGTTTTTCATGGCTTCAGATCTTCTTGAGCAAGACTGGGGACTAGACACTACAAACTCTACTAAGGTGAGCAGTCCCTTTCCATTGACATTAGCAAGTTATTCATGTAAGAAACAGTTTTCAGGCTTGGGACCTTATTTCACTTTCCTCTTATTTATAGCTAAGAAAGCCTGAGCAGCTGTGATGGTGATGAGAAGGTCTAGTACCCAAATGATAGCCTATGTAGGGCAGTGGCAGGCCCGTGGGCTTGCACTGGATAAGAAGATGTTCAATGCTCTGGGAACCCAGGATGAATACACTCAGTGATGATCCCTATCCCAAATGTATAACAGTTCCTTTCTTCACAGGTCCACAGCCTCTGGCCAGTGTCCAGGGCGTGTAAAATGCTCAGAGTCGTGTGCATGAATGTCAGTATTAGAGCTTCCTTCCTTTGCACTGCTAGGACATATCAATCACATTATGGCTGTGTCCTGAATAGATGCATTGCGAGAATATGGAGCCAAAGGGTTCAGTAGATGCATCAATTTCAAGGCCAGAAGGGGCCATTAGATGGTCTAATCTGATTTGCATAACACAAGCAAAAGAATTTCATTCCTATATTGAGCCTAATAACATATTCTGACTAAAACACATCTTCCCCCAATTCCTCTGCACTATGCTAAAGCATCTGTAATTTGGCTTTTATAGTTTGTGGTTACTGATGCCAGTGAAATGGACTGACAAGTGGGTGGACTGGAACCTTTATGGCAGTGGTTTCAGGCTATTTGGCAAATGTAGAATTTAAAGCTTTGTGTCATCTAATGATGTGTACCTGCTGACAACACAAATTGTTCTTTACTAGATCAGCATGTAGATTAGACTGTTGCTAAAGTCCATCTCTTTATGGGATAAAATGACTAGAGACAGTGGTTTTACAGGGTCATGTTACTTTATAGGGAAAAATCTCTCTGGAAACCCTGCACCTAAAGCATACCAGAGAATAACCATAGGGACACTGATGCATCAGAACAAAATCAGTGGCTGCCATGAAAGCAGATTGTGGACTACGACAACAGTACATTAGGATGATAACCTGGTGTCTCTCAGGGGGGATCATCTTCAGAGGTGGCTAAAGCCAGAAAGCCAGCGCCATGCCTCTCAATAAAACAAGACACATTAATAATATATCTATATTTGGATTCCCAATAGACTTTAAATTTGATTACTTGAATTCAGTTAAACTACCAGCAATGTAACAGGACTTCTGCATTTTGGTATAAAATATTATTTAATACAGACTGTGCTTCTAGGCACAACTGAAAAGAGCACTACTTAGTAGTACTACTTATGAAAAGAGTAGAGTAGCATTTTTGCCTAGTATTGATAACACTCATTCAAATAATTAGTCAGAAACAAGTTTTTCATTATGTTCCCCCCAGTCAGAAAACATGCTAACAATAATTAGTGAATACTTCTGATTCTGTACAATGCTGGTCGCACAGTCTGGTTACTGGAATAACTTCAAAAAAAACATTCAAAGAATCTCTGGGTTCAATGCTATCAAGTGGTACAAAAAATGTGCACATACTCCATATTTAAGCGGGATTTGCAGAAGAGTGAGCCCGCCGACTGCGTGACTTTTACTTGTGAATAGTGATATAATCCAGAGGTTTTGTAGGTGAGCAGCACCTTCAGCTGGAGACAAGTCAAAAATAGAAATGACTTAATGAGCCTTCATCCCGGCATCTGAATAGCAGAGAGTGAAAGAAGGGGGCAAGAACAAAAGCAACAGAGCCCTGACGCAGAAAAGTAGCTTTAGGTCTGCTAAGCACCCTGTGACTGAGATGGATTTGGCCTGGAGAGAGGACAGATTCAGCGATCAAGATGGCTGTGTAGTGTCCATGGCATCATAAAAGTAACAGTCATTTTTCAACATGCTCATGATGGACTTCAGGGTCTAAGACAAGCCTTAAATATTACCTTTTCAAACGACTCATGTTGTGGTTTCCCATAATTATTTGCTTTCCAGGTAGGGGGTATTAAAATCTTTATATTCTGGAAATAGACTCTTCTTTGCGTAGCATTGAACAAATAAAAGGAAGCTTCAGTTACCATTTCCTAGTAATAAAATTAAATTGAAAGAAAACAAACAAACTTATTGGAATCATTGGTGTACAACTTCAGTAGCATATTTGCAATTTGGCAGCAAGGGCTACAAAAATATTACCAGACAGTCTGAAGAAAATATGATGAGGCTACTTCACATTTTTATAGCATTTTCCATGCAAGGACCTTAGTGTGCTTTACAAACATAAATTCAATCCCACACCACCTTTGTGAGGTTATAAGAAAAGTTCTTTTAGTAACTTTACAGATTGACAAGCTGAGTCCCGTAAGGATCATAACATGGCTATAGAGAGAATCAGTGTAAGAGCCAGGAGCTGAGACCTGAGTCCCAAACCTCTGTTTCACCCACTAAACGCAGTCTTTTGGTGAGAAATACAACAGCAAACAACAAAGCATAACATTTGTGTAATTTGCTACTAGAGATTAAGCTTGAACAACCTCATTTAAAGTCAGTTTTAACTAGATAGGTTATTCATACACACTGCCCCAGACTTGTCTGGGCAATTATAATTGCCTTAAAAACTTTCACAATATCAGTAGGGATGGATCTAGGAGAACAATTGGCTTTGGAACTGTTACAGATTTGCTTTCATGTTGAAACTCTGGGCCTGTCTGACGGCCACACCTTAGAAAATGAAGAACAGGATATGAATGCACCAGCTATGAAAAAATATTAAATGCATCAGAGATCCAAACCATAGATTCCAAGAAGGCAAGAAAGGGCTGCTGTGATTTTCTAGTCTGACTGCTCCACTATCCTACAGGCCAGAACCTCCCCATGATAATTTCTAGAGCACAACTCTTGAAAACATCCAATCTTGATTTTAAAAATTGCTATACCTAATGTCCTTCTGAGGAATGCCCAGCTTTGGCACGGCTCCATGTTTATTATTTTAATCTATACCTACCCAAACAAGGAGTCTGGCTGTACTTTTAAAGACTAAACACATCACAGGAGCTTTCATGGGAGAAGTCCCACTTCCTCATTTGCAAGGAAAGCTACCTGGACAATTACTTTATCAAAAGAAACTCAGTTACTGGTGTGTTATGGTGCATAGCTTTTTAAATATTGGTCTCGCTATTAACATCAAGCTTTTGCTTCCTTACTGTGAACTTGGAACAATAAAATCCTTGAAGCTTTTACTGAAAAGTACTTTGTGAGAATCTATTAAGGGGAAGGCTTTCTTTTAATGCTCAGCTCTGACATTTCTGCAATAGACAAGCCAAGGTGAAGGCCCAACAGGGCAAGACGGTGTGTCACCAAATGAACAAACTGGCCCCCCAAGTAGCCAGCATTTCTCAGGCTTGTCACTTACTTGTGCTAAGTGAGGGCTGAGCTGGAAAACTATGAAATCCTATCTCAAGGAAGCTTGTTTCTGTTGCATGAAGAGCTCCAGCACAAACATGCAAGGAGTCTTGGGGCACTTAAAGACTAACAGATTTATTTATTGCATGAGCTTTTGGGGGAGAAAATCCCACTTCATCAGATGCTTTAAAGAGTCTTCAAAGTGTCTGACCAAGTGGGATTTTCTCCTATGAAAGCTCATGTGATAAATAAATCTGTTAGTCTTTAAGGCCTCTTCAAAGTGACTGACCAAGTGGGATTTTCTCCTATGAAAGCTCATGTGATAAATAAATCTGTCAGTCTTTAAGGCCTCTTCAAAGCATCTGAAGAGGCGGGATTTTCTCCCACAAAAGCTAATGTGATGAATAAATCTGTTAGTCTTTAAGGTCTCTTCAAAGTGACTGACCAAGTGGGATTTTTTCCCACAAAAGCTCATGTGATAAATAAATCTGTTAGTTTTTAAGGGCTCTTCAAAGTGTCTGACCAAGTGAGATTTTCTCCAATGAAAGCTCATGCGATAAATAAATGTTAGTCTTTAAGGCCTCTTCAAAGCGTCTGAAGAGGCGGGATTTTCTCCCACAAAAGTTCATGCAATAAATAAATCTGTTAATCCTTAAGGCCTCTTCAAAGCATCTGATGAGGCTGGATTTTCTCCCATGAAAGCCCCTGCAATAAATAAATCTGTTAATCTTTAAAGCCTCTTCCAAGTGTCTGACCAAGTGGGATTTTCTCCCACCAAAGCTCCTGCAATCCATAAATCTGTTAGTCTTGAAGTGCCACAGGACTCCTGGCTTTTTTTGCCCTAGTAGCCCAGCAGGGCTGCCCCCTGGAGCTCCGCAGAAGCAGGCTGCCAACTTTTACCTTGATGCTGGCGATGAGCTGCGGCTCTTGGGGCACCAGCGGGTGGATGGCAACCAGCAGCCCGTCGTAGGCGCCGCCCTGGAGCCGCAGAGCGGAGCAGCGCGCGGCCAGCAGCGCGAGCAGCGCCACTCGCAGCCAACCCGCCGCCGCCGCGCCGCGCGCCATGGCCCCGAGCCCGCGGGCCGCGATGTGCCGGGCGGGGAGGCGGCGGCTGTGCGGGAAGCGGCCCTAGGTGGGGCTCCTCTTCCCAACCTGCTCAGCAGCTTCCCTGGTCCCCACCCACCCCGCCTGCACCGGAGCATCTTGCTATCCTCCTCCGGGCGGGGAGAGGGAAACCCATCTTCCCTCCTCTGCACGCTGCTCTGGGCTGGGGCAGGGCGGAGGGGAAATGCCCCTTCCCTGCTCAAAAGGCCGGGCCGTGAAAGCGGCCAGCGGCGGGGGAGAGGGAGTGAAAGGCGAGGGTGGCAGAGCGGCTACTGCCTCTCCATGCAGCTTGCAGGCATTTCCCTAATAGCCCCCTACACACACCCCCTCGCTGAATTTCCTAACACCCCCAGTTGTCAGCAGTGCCTGTTGTACTAATTACTAAGCACCCCCAATAGCCCCTGCACCCCTTTAATTTCATGTACTGGGGACAGTAGCCAAGTCCCAAAGGGGCGGCCGTGTTAGTCTAGTAAATTCGGCTGGCTCTGCTGTGAGGCAAGAGACAGACGTGGCTTCGGGTGACAGTTCTTAGGGGCACCTGGCCCCCCTGAAGATCAGGCTGGCTCCCACCTCTTCAGCTCTTTCCTAGCAGCTCAGGCAGTTAGTCAACCTGCAGCTTAAGTCAGGTCAGGGGCGTAGCTGGCACCAGGCACACAGGGCCCATGCCCCAAATCCCGGTGCCAGTGCCCCAGGTCTGGCGGGGCCCTGCCGTTGCCAGGCTGTGGCCTGATCAGGCCAGAGATCCAGGGCCCAGCCCCCCCCAGCCCTGCAGTAGTGGCCACTCCCACCCTGGCCCCAGCTGGGGGCGTGGCATATAGTCAGGGGCGTGGCCTCTGAGTAGGGGGTGGGGCCTGGGCTAGTGTCCTGGGTCCTTTCCCAGAGTAGCAACATTCATGAGTCAGGTAAGCAGAGTGCACTTTAAATCCCTCTGCAGGCAGACACTGGAGATGTAGACACTTTGGGAAACCGTTTTCAACCTTCATGAATGAGATGGGGGGTGCCCAATCAAAATTTGGCTTGGGGCGCCACAACCCCTTGAGCCTGCCCTGCGTGTAAAGCAAAAAAAGCAAGGAGTCTTGTGGCACTTAAAGACTAACAGATTTATTTATCACGTGAGCTTTCAGGGGAGAAAAATCCCACTTCGTCAGATGCTTTTGAAGAGGGGGAACTTACAGAACTGGATGAGAATAAATGCAGGGGAGTGTAAGACATGGGCTGTTGCAGTATGACCTGATCCTATGTCTTACATTCCCCCTGCATTTATTCTCATCCAATTCTGTAAGTTCCCTCTCTTCAAAGCATCTGACGAAGTGGGATTTTCTCCCCGGAAAGCTCATGCAATAAATAAATCTGTTAGTTTTTAAGTGCCACAAGACTCCTTGCTTTTTTGGGGGGAGAATACAATTGCAGAATCAAGTGAAAACTAGAAGTGGGGAACACAATTAAAGAGTGTTGAGCATGTTTATATCTGTCTGGAGGTGGGCTGAAGCGTGGAGGACCTTCTGGAGGGGCAGCTCCTGGGTTGTACTTGCTGCTTCCAAAATAATTACATCTAGGGCAGGCTTGTGCAACATGCGGCCTAGGGGCCAAAGTCTGGCCCACCAAGGGTTTTTATCTGGCCTGCAGAGTGCTTCTTTCTGGCCAAGACTATCTGGAATACGCTGTATTGCTACCTCAAGTGTGCGGGCAGACATTGACAATTTGTGCGAACAAAAGCAATGCCAAACATCACACTAATCATTATTTTATTAATGTTTATTAATAAAGATCAATTTGTATGTCTTATCTTTGCCTTATCTATCAAAAAATTTCTCACCAGGCCCCAACAGAAAAGAATTGCAATGTGGCGCCTCACCCGAAAAGGTTGGACACCTCTGGTGTAGGGACAAATCATCAAGTCCTTACTCCATATAGGACTGCATACAAGCTGAGCAATGTCTTACACTCCCCTGCATTTATTCTCATCCAATTCCGAAAGTTCCCCCTCTTCAAAGCATCTGACAAAGTGGGATTTTCTCCCCCGAGAGCTCATGCAATAAATAAATGTTAGTCTTTAAGCGCCACAAGACGCCTTGCTTTTTTTGCTTTACTAGACTAACACGGCTGCCCCTTTGCAACTTGATTCAGTCCTGTTTTCAGTCTAATCTGCATTAGTTCACCCTCAGCTGTTGCTCTTTGAAATCTTGCTGTCCCCTTGATTTTCTTGAGGACCCTCATAAAGAAATCATCCATGGAGTGACTAGGAAGGTGGAAGTGCTCAGCAACATGTGTGTGTGTGTGTGGCGATGCAGAGGCAGTGAAGGGCACCCAGTGGGAGAAGGGTGTGCCAGAGGGTGGAGCCACGTGACCCGATGGGACCAAGGCGCCAGGACAGACGCCAGGGCCTAGTGTGGAAATGGGAAAGTGGCGAGGGCGGGCCCTAGACACGAGCTATTGTCGGGATCCTCCAATGGGCAGCGGCGGCCGGGGCCCAGAAGGGGCAGCGAGCCGGGCGGGTCCGGCGCCCTCACGCTCCCCCACAGCAGCCGAGCGCCCACTTTTCCGCCCGCCCGAGCTGCGCTCGAGGCTCCGCCCCCACGGGCCGCGCGAGGCGGAAGCGTCACGTTGCCATGGAAACGGCGGCGGCGCGCGCCTCTCTCTGGCCCGCCGGGAGCGCGCGCGCGCGGGAGCGAGGGAGGCGGTTGGGTAACGGCCCCAGGGCCGGCTAGGCCCCAGCCTGGCGGCGGTGGCGGGTTCAGCGGTTTGCAGCGAGCTGCGGTGAGCTGAGCTGTGCCCGGCTGGCTGCTTGGGCTTGCTCCCGGGTGGGGGGATTTGGGCCCAGGCTTCCCGTGGGTTTGGGGGCCTCCTTCCTGCCAAATAACTTAGTTACACTCCCCAGCTCGCTGCTGTGGGGGCGAACCGTGCAGGGGTGTGGGCCCAGGAAATGCAAAATGCTGCACAGCAAATATCTAGAGCCCTGCACGGGTATGAATAGGTGGATCCGTATCCGATCTGCATCCGCAAGGAATGGTCCGTGGATAGCTGTGGATATCTGCTTATTTGCAGGGCTCTAGCTCAGTGAAGATAAAAATATGTGGGCCTGTATCCAATCTGCATCTGCAAGAAATGGTACACGGATATCCATGTTGTATCTGTGCATGCAGACATAATGCGGGTATCTACTGGTATCTGCATGTTTGCAGGGCTCTACAAATATCTTTGCACCTCTGTGTATTAACAGTGGCTAGTCATTTCACTCACAGTCATTTAGAGACCTTGGGGTTGGGATTTTTGTTCATTCATCCTCCTTTTTGTTGGCATTTAACAGGTGACTGGTCTAAGATACCAGCAACCTTTTAACTCCTATGCCTTCCAGGGCTAGTTTGTTTTTCTATTACTTTTGTTACCATGATGGGACCGCGGATGTTTTTATATCAGCTTGTAATGTGCTTGCAGAGTTCAGGCAGAATGTCGTCATCTGAGCAGGTGAAGCCTGATGATGGTCTTCTATCAGAGATGTGCAGTAAAGGGAAGCTGTCTGTTCCTGATGCTGCCGAGGTGAGTCAATTCATGCTAATTTGTTACTGATGTGTGTCTGTTTTCTGGAGAGGAGTGTAATTTGTGCATTTTGGTACTGGGTGACTAGACTATGGCCTCAAATCAAACTTTAAATTTTGCTTCCTAGTTGTAGATGGTGGAAGGGACGCAGTAGGCGTTCAGTTTTCAAGAGCATATAGTTTCGCCTCTGATTCCACTTGAAAATGAGGGGGAACTAACTTTCTCTGTTAGGCACTTTTGAAGATGTTCCAAAAGAGCAACCGTTTTAGTCTAGACCAGCCAAAAAAAAAAAAAAAAAAGGGGGAGTCTTGTGGCACTTAAAGACTAACATTTATTTTTCACATGAGCTTTCATGGGAGAAGTGGGATTTTCTCACACGAAAGCTCAAGCGAAAAATAAATCTGTTAGTCTTTAAGTTCCATAGGACTCCTTACTTTTGAAGAACCAACTTTTGCTGTCAAGGGCTGGACTACAACGCTAATAAAGGATAATAATTTGTAGGGAAATGGATGAAGTAAGTTAGAGAAGTGTTCGTTGGAAGCTGCGTGGTCATATCTCAAGCCAGTGGAAAATAAGTCAGAGGGGAGTAAAAGAAAAACTGGATTAGAATAGGGTACTATAGGCGACTTCTATATTTGTTCATGAAAGTGTATGAATACATGACATGTTCATTAAGAGAAGTAAAGCCCTACAAATCTGCAGATATCCGCAGATATCTGCCTTATATCCGCATCCGCGGATCCAAAACGGATATCTGTAGACCATTTCTTGCGGATGCAGATCGGATACAGATCCACATATTTTTATCTGCACAGAGCTAGAGCCCTGCAAATATGCAGTAGCCACATCTGCGGATACAACACGGATATCCGTGGACCATTTTTTGTGGATGCAGGTCGGATACGAATCCACTTATTTGTGTCCGCGCAGGGCTCTAAAGAGAAGGTATGTTCCTCAAAGAGAATTTGTGCAAGTTGGACACACATGAGTGGGATCCCATATAAAAAGTACTGAAAAAAATTGACCAGTTCTAGTTTGTGCTGGATGAAGTAGGATAAATTAAATGCTAGGCACTGCTTTGAAAGAATTTGATTAATCTGTCATATTTTTGTGCTTTGGTGTACCATTATGAATATCACAAAACATTCTCATAGCAATATCAGCTTCTTTCAAAACATGAAAATTATTTGCATTAAATACTCATAAAATTTAAGCTATTAAGCAATCAATATATTTTATAGGACTTTTTTTCAGAAGCTGACATAAAAGTAAATTTGCAAAAATTTAATTTGCAGAATCAGTGGAGACTTAATTCATTCTTATGACTGACACTGAATAACTTAAATTAGTATTTGGCTAGCTGGTTTCTTTAAATGCTTATGAATTTTAATTTTGTTACTGTTTTGCTATACTCATTTAAACCATAGAGGAATTATAGTCTTCCTGCATCTAAGCATCGTTTATAACTTGCATCATCAGTCAAAGAAGCAAGGTTTATGATGAATAAGTATACCATGTTACTGCTAAAACTTATGACTGGAATAGTATAGATTCATTGAGTGTAAGACTAGAAGAGACCACTGTGAACATCTAGTCAGACCTCCTGCATAACACAGGCTGTAGGACTTCCCAAAATTAATCTGTTTGAAATAGAGCAGATCTTTTAGAAAAATACTCTGTCTAGATTAAAATATTAACAGTGATGGAGAATTTGCCACAGTCTTGATGAGTTGTTTCAGTGGTTAGTTGTCCTCACTGCTAATAATTTACACCTTCTTTCTGAATTTGTCTAGCTTTGACTTCCAGCCATTGGATCTTGCTAAACCTTTGCTAACCTGAGAAGACTTCTGATATCAAATTTCTGTTCCTCATGTAGGTACATACGGCTGATATTAAATTACCGCCTAGTCCTCTCTTTGATAAAACTGAATACTGTATCTTCTTATGTCTTTCGCTACAAGGCATGTTTTCTAGTCCTTTAATCATTCTTGTGGCTCTACTCTGAATCATTTCCATTTTCCCAACTTCCTTCATCAGTTGTGAACATCAGAATTGGACTCAATATTTCAGTAGCAATCAGTCACACCATTGCCAAATACAGAGGTAATATAACCTCTCTGCTCATCTGTCTGACATTCCCATTTTTACATCTAATATTTGCATTGCCTTTTAGGCTACAATGTCACAAGTCGTCTTTTCATTGTCATTTCCAAATATAGAGGCCCCCATCCTTTAAGTATGGCCTGCGTTCTGCGTTCCTAGATGTATGGCTTTACTTTTGGCTGTATTGAAATACATATTGTGTCCCAGTCTAGAAAGCAATCCAGATCACTCTCTATTGGTAACATGTCCTCTTCATTCTTTATCATTCCCCAAACCTTTGTGTCATCTGCAGACTTTGTGAGTGATGTGTCTCTCACAGCTGCTGTGGATCTTTGCCTGGTCGCTAATTAAAAAAGGGTTTGTGGCTCCAGTACTGTTACTCATCATGGAAGGGATACAGTTTCCTGATAAGCAGGGGTTGGAAGAGCATTTAGAAGAAGACATGCTTTATGAAAGCTGGGAAAGGGTGGTTAGGACTCCTAATATTTGGGATGGTGGGGAGACAACTGTCCCTTCCTTTTTTCCAGCCTTCCATCCCCCAATTTCATATGAAGGGATGGTGGTAAGGTCTCGTCATCTGACTGGAAGCAGGTTGGGATGTGGGAGGGCTGCCATTCTCAGCCTTCCCAAATAAGTGGAAGCAATTAAGGAAATAACAACCTGCACCAGATGATTTATTGCTAGGTTTTTCCAGACAGCACCATCCTTGTGGGGGTGAAGGGCCACTGTCCCCCCTACTGTCTCTCCCCCCCACAGCCACACTGTCCTCCACCTCTGCTGCGCTGCCTTCAGCATGAAGCTGAAGGCAGCAGTGTAGGGGCAGGAGTGCAGAACCTGGCCTTTGCTCTGGGCTGGCTCTCCCTGACCCCAGGGCAGAACAGCTGGCCCAGGGGTGGGGCAGACAGGCTGGGCTCAGCTCTCCCAACCCTCCCCTGGGCTTGCTGGTCTGCCTTGGGGTTGGGTGGGGCCAGCCCAGAGAAGGGGCAGGAGATTGGAGCCCAGCCTTGGACCAGCCCGCCCCACCCCTGGGTGGCTGGGTTGGGGAGGGGCAGGAGCATGGGGCCCAGTCTCTCAGCTGGCCCGCCCCACCCCCCTAGTGCGGGAGGGGAAGGCAGGGGGCCCCCACAGGCTGATGGGCCCCATACCCTCCCAAGGATGGCCCTGTTTCCAGAAATGAATAAAATGAATAAAATTGCAGCCTTTGTGTCTTACCTCATCTTCCTGCCTGGCCTTACAGAAGCCTTTTTTATCAACACAACAAACATACTCTGTCCATGTCGATCAAAACAGTAAACCGTATCAGCTAAACTTGTAAGTGCATCAAAATATACACCAGGTTAGTTTGACCAGATCTATTTCCATAAACCTATGTTGTTTGGCTTTCTGCTGCCCTTCTTTAGTTCTTTGTTAATCAGGCTTTGTATCAGCTACTCCATAATTTTATTCAAGATTGAGGATAGGCCTATAGTTACTCCGGTCACACCATTTACCCCTTTTAAATATTGTACAATATCAGTTTGCTTTCAGTTGTCTGGCACTTGCCCAGTGTTCCAAGACTTGCTGAAAGTCAACAGTATTGACGCAGAAAGCTCTTCATCAGTTCTTCCAAAAGGCTTGCGTCCAGGAGTTTTAAATGTGCTAATTTTAAGTGCAACCACTAAAGTAAGACATTTTTGACACCCCCAGAGTTATTGTTGGCAGGGGCATTGCTGACCCCGTCCCCAGCCGGGGATCCGGGGCTCAGCCTTTTGCAGCCGCTCCCGTCCCCATCCCCAGCCAGGGGCATGGCCTGCAGCCAGGGGCGTGTCTTCTTGGCAGGGGGAGTGGCCTGGGCCGGTGGCCCGGGTGCTTCGCCGGGGCATCAGCGCACCTGATTGTTGGAATGCCAAGGGTTTCATCCTGGTCATGTGCTCGATTACAACATCTGGCTTTTTCCAAAATACAGAGCAGTGATACTGATTGAACACTTCTGCCTTCTCTGCATTGTCATTGACTGTTCTGCATAGTAATAGAATAATAATTCAATACTAGTGTTAGAATTCCTTCTTGTTTTTAATATACTTGAAAAATTTAATATCCTTACCTCTGCTGGACATTTGTTTCACCTTGTGTCCTTTTTGCTTCCCTTACAACTTTTTTCCAGTTACTAGCTGCCTACAAAAGCTTATACCTGAATAAATTTGTTAGTATTTATAAGAGCGATGCAGGGCTCCTTATTTAATTTATATTAATACTAAGTTAATCTCTGACTTGAGCCACACATGGGTTCTCAGGCAGTTTAAGTTGTGCCATTTTCCATAGCCAGCATTATGCAAAGAAGTATTGTGGTTAAGAGCATCATGTCCAACTGCCTTTGACTTCCCCAAGAATCAGGTGCCTATTTTTGCCACTAGACCTTAGTCTACATTGAGAGGGCTTTTTCAACCAGCAGTTATGCAAGGCACATAAAATCCCTTGCATAACTGCTGGCGACTTCCAAAGCCGCCAGGACATACTGCTGAAAGCCGACCACAAATGGCTTGCAGTCGGCTTTCAGCTGCATTTCCTCGGTAATAGGACTTCCTGCACCAACCTTCCAGAGCATAGCAACGAGTACATGCTCTCTGCTAATCACACCTGGATGTCGGGCTGACGCTTTCAGTTAAGACAGTGGCTCCCAACCTTTTTCAGGCTGGGGACCCCTTTTTAACAAAAAAAAAAAAATATCTCTGTGCTCCCCTGGCTGATTATGTAATCTGGGCTGCACAGGCAGACTCTGACCCGCACTATTCTGGCAGTGCCACTGGGAGAGCCAGTGAGCAGCGCTCCCACCACCATGGCCCACACGGCTGGCTGGGAAGCCAAGCCATGGCAGCTATGGGCCCTTGCCCCTGCCAGGGAGCTGCTGCGGCCCCATCCTCCTTCCAGGATCTGGCCATGGAAGGGGAAAGTCAGCCCTGGCAGGGAGCATCAGGGCTGTAGCTGGATTCCAGCCCCAGTAGGGAGAGGCTCGGCAGACCCCCTGCAACATGTCCGTGGATCCCTGGGGGTCCCCAAACCACAGGTTGGGAACCACTGAGTTAAGACATATCCTAGGTGAACAAGAGACAGCGTTTCAGTGGAAGATCAATCAAAACTGCAACCCACAACCTCAGGATTGCAGTCAAACACATTAACCAATAGCTCACTTCATCTAATTTTTTATGTAAATGAATTTTGTATATCATCTCTCCTCTAAGTTAGCTTGTTTTCTAACCAAGGTAGCCTTCTCATTTGTAAGATTGTACCATTTGTGGCACCTAATAAAATGTTTTAAAATGTTTAAATTCTTTCTCCTGACTGATTAGGCTTATAATTTTTTTCAGCTTTGTATATAATTGGTTCTTTTGAATCACCATAACTGGCTTGGATTTCACTTAAAGACTAACAGATTTATTTTTCGCATGAGCTTTTGTGGGAGAACATTTTGCGAAAAATAAATCTCTTAATCTTTAAGTGCCACACGACTCCTTTTTTTGCTGGACTAGACTAACATGGCTGCCCCTTTGGAAATTGGATTTTGTTGCCTTTGTGCATAGCAAATTTACGAGTTGCAATCACTAGCATCTAATGAACCATTTGTGTTTGGTTCTGCAGTCAATATTTCCTATCAAGATAAGGTGTTCTGTAAAATTCCTCTGTGTTAGGTGTAATGCTTTTGGAATTAAAAATTGTACTTTATAACTTAGAGATTCAGAGAACACATGACATAAGTAGCTAAGTAACTGGGCAGTGACATCCTACTTTTTTACATCTCTTGCCATAATATGTTTTTTATATAGACCTAATGTCTGTTTTTCCTATTTTAATTTCTTTGTTTTTTCCACGGGTTTACATGTCATAGGGGACTACACTCTGAATGACATGTGCAGGCACTCTGAAAACAGAAAAAATAGAAGTTAGGTATTAAGAAAATCACATTATAGCAAGAGTTGTAAATAAGTGGGATGTCATTCAGTTATTTAGAGTCTGATTTCAAAGTCTTAGTTTTCTCAATTATCAAGCCTTTAATAATGGTAGAAATAACAGATGAATATGATAATTCAGTTGATCCCAAAAATTTTTTCTGAAATATTTTATAAAAAACATAAGTTGTTTTGTCTTGAGATGTTGTTTGGCTGATGCAGCAGGTGAGGATAACAAGTCAGGAATGAGTGGTACCAATTGTTACCTAATTTTCAATATTGTTGTTTTAGGGACCAAGGCATTCACTACCTATTACACCTGGAGAAGCAGCAAAACTCTGTTCAGTGATTCAGTCCTGTGAAGATTATTTTAGAATCAGAAAAGTCAACCAACATGGAAAATATTTTACTGGTCTAAGTGAAGAAGCAGACCAAGTAGGGAATTGTGGAAGACTTAGATATAGTATCAGTACGAGGCTGAGTTTCTAAAGCATTTATTGTACTCCTGTTAGCATTTGGTTTTATCATGTGTTCTATTTTTTTTTAGAGATAGAAATATTTATACATTTATACTTAAGTCTCTTGAATTAAGTCAGTTCCTGCTAAATTGGGAGGAATTCATAGACTGTGTGAAAGCATAAAGAAAATGCTACTAAATTCTCAGCTACCTGCAAATTCCTGGGGGGGAGGGGGGGGCTTTCAAATGAGCCTCAGGAGTTAAACACACAATCCCCTGTAGAAATTACATAGGATTTGGTTGCTTAACTTTCTTAGGCTCCTTTAGAAATCCCATCTGGATTATTCTCTATACATTTTTAAGAGGATAATAATAAAGAAACTAGGTGAATTTAATGCTGAATTTGTTGCTATTATGACTCTCATCATACATATCCTTCTTTCTGTCCATTCATACAAATAAATAGTGTGGATTCTGGACTTGCAGTTTTCTCACTATGATGGTAATATGCTTGATTTTCAGGCATAACAGCTATGGTTAGCTATTTTACAGCATTGGACAAGACTTTTCACCTATAGACTAAAGAAAGGAGGGGAAAAGAGTATAGAGGAAGTGATTATTGGGGAGAAAATTGGTATTATCTTTTAATTCCATTCTACTTCCCAGAATGAAAGGGAGGATGGAAATTTGAAAGACAATTTAGCCAAAGTGTCTGAAGAAGTGGGATATTCTCCTACAAAAGCTCATGCAATAAATAAATCTGTTAGTCTTCAAGTGCCACAAGATTACTTGCTTTTTCTGAAAGACAGCATGGCCCGTGTTCTGGTTTATGACGTTGTAATTGATTATTATGGGTAGAAAATATGTCTTGAAATAGTTGGGAAGAAATTAAAGAATGAAATATAATAAAATGTTTATAAGTTTTCAGCATGCATGGCGGAGGAACCGTTGAAGCAGAACTGGAGTGCAGGTACCGGAGTTACAGATAAACATCAGATTACGCTGAAAGAACTGTCACCCCAACTTAAAAACACATCATGGGAAGACTTCCTACAAGAAAATCTGAGTGAAAGTGAAATTAGACGGTATGCTTCAGATAGGGGAAAATAGTTACAGCATTTCATGAGGCAACTTTTCATCTTTTCTCACGACATTTATTTGTGCTGCTTTAGCTCTTCACTGAAGTTTGTGTATTTATCTTCTGTAATTTATGCCTGGGCCAAGGAGTGACTTACGGCTTTGAGTTTAGACATCATAGGCTATCGTATAGGTCCTCTCAACTGAGATTGATTTCACCCTTTAATTGTAGATATAGGGAATGTTTGAAAGTCCTACCCTGGCTCTGTTTGCAGCCCAAACACTGCCTCATTTTGCTAGTTCATGAGAAGCTGCAGAAGTAACTGGCTAGTTTATTTTCATTCCCCTGGTGGAGTGAAGCACAAAAAGCAAACAGCTTTATTAGTAAAAAGTACATTGGGGAGTTATTGGTAACACTTAAAATAAACTTTTTGCTTTAAAAAGTTGCTTTATATTTAAAAAAAAATAGTAGTTTAAATCCTGAAGTTCTTACTTCCACTGACTTTGGTTCTCTACCAGGAGTGTACATGCCCTTGGGGGAACATCAGCTCATCAACGTATTTTCCTGGTTTCACAACAGACTGCATGAAAAGTATTAGGAAAGTCAGAACAAACTAAAATTTATACTGACAATGACATGTTTATTTTGCTGCATATATTATGTCAATGTTTCTCAGTCTGAGGGGGTTGAGATTTATTTTACCATTGCATGATAAAATGGCAAGGCAAATAATTTTGCATTAATAATGTAGTGTGACACTTCTTTTGTCTGATTTTTAAACAAGTAGTTTTTAAATGATGTGAACTTGGGTACGCAAGAAAGATCAGCCTCTTAAAAAGTGTAGAGTGGTATGAAAAGACTGAGAACCACTGCTTTAGATGATCTAGAATGCAGCAGGAAGCAAGTGTTCCCATAAGTGTTCAGTGCAAATAATGTATGATGTGAAGTTGGAAAGGGGATATAGCTTACATATTAAGAGAACACTAGATACCAAATTCTGAGCTTTTCACTCAGAAAATTCCTATCGATGGCTAGCATATGAAAAAACAACAAGCAGTTGTGTGGCACTTTAAGACTAACAGATTTATGCAAAAAATAAATCTGTTAGTCTTAAAGTGCCACACAACTGCTTGTTGCTTTTTTACTGGACTAGACTAACACGGCTATCCCTTTGGAAATTAGCATATGAAAGTCAAGTTTCATAGTACAGGCTTGAGAAAATTCAGCCTTTGGTTAATAAAGATTTGTGAAATGGAAAAGATATATGTATTAAAGATGTATTATCAGTGCAATTTGATTTCTATTGAGTTCTTCTTGTGACTAGGTTGAAAAAAAATGCTCTTACTGAAAATGCCATATTACAGGAAAAACTTCTTGAAGCAGAGATGGCAATTGATTCAACAGAAATGTTTTTGCCTTCCTTTAAAGCTATTATTGCCGGAATGAAAAATGTAAGTTTCTGTATTTTTGCTGTGTTTTAATGCTATATAAAAGTTAGTATAAATATTTACTCTCAGAACTCTTCCTCAGTTAGTGATCTGGAATATGTGCTGTATGGCCATCTTTGTTGGTTCCACTGATTTCTGAAGAATTAAACATTTACATTAAAAAAGCTTAAATGTCTGACTCATAGTTGATTCAAAGAGCAGTCCAAATGTTGATTAAAGTGATGGTATCTGAAACTTTAGACATAAATAAAGACTTTGAGTAAAGACTTTGAGCAGTCTGAATGTTTGTTTTCATCAAAATACATTTAAATTCTGAAGCCTAATGTTGTCACTTAAAAAGTCAGGATTCTGAGCTTTTTTACCGATGAAGATTCTGAGCTATTTTACCAGTCATATCAGTGGAATAATAAAGCTAATTGTGTACTGTGTGTTTTTGAGCAGAACTTGTGTACATGTCTTCTTTCTCAATCGTATCCCATTTTTACATGATAGTATACAGCAGGTAGTAAAAACAAAAAATGATTTTTTAAAAGAAACATCTTCAGATGAGGTATATGCTGTCTGTTACTTGTTGAGTACAAATACAATATTACGATTTAAGTCTATTTAAAAAAAAAAAACTATTCTAGGAGTCAAGATACCTTGATTTTGCATTTTCTCATGACTAATCTGTGTAAGAATGGCCATTAGGAATTCACACTTTTCTGTACCACGTAGTTAACATCTTCCAATAGTATTTTAGTGTCTCTCTAGCTACAGATAAAAGTATCTGAAGAAATATAAGCAAACTGGGATGAAATAACTTCTATAGTAGTACTTCTTAAAAGGCCTGCTGCTGGATACTCTTTGTTACTTTTTGCAGAAACATAACTAGTTTGCTTTAAATGGATTTTCCCGAAGAGAGGAAAATTGGTCTTTTATCAGCAAAGACATTAAACTCAAGTAGAGCATGTGCCTGATTTCTTTGTTTCAGACTTTGAAGAGTGAATAATGAATAGTGTAGTATTTCATACCAAAATGTTCAAATCCTAATCTAAATAGTACTTTACATATTCATAATGGTATTTTGCAGCGTACTTAGAAAAATAGTTTGGTAGCTATTTAAAAATAGCTATATTTTTAAAGCTAAATTTTAAGTCATACTGCTTTTAGTAATGGGGGACTATTGTAAACTTACACTGTATTTGTGACTTAATGTTTTATCAGGTATGTAACCTTTCTACCTCCGATATGATGAAGATTTCTAAACAACAGGATTTACTGATACAGGAACTGGAGGCTTTCAAACACATAAAAGGATTGTTACTGCACCTACTTAAAGAAACGCAGCATAAAGAAGTAAGGTGACCCTGAGCAGTCTTAGACTAGTTTAATAATGAGCATAAACACATTTTATTTTTCTCCTGATCTTTTCTAGTAGTGTTTCCAAAGAGAGAAATCATAGAATCATAGGGTTGGAAGGGGCCTCATGAGATCATCTAGTCTGACCCCCTACTAAAAGCAGGACCACTCCTATTAAATCATCCCAGTGAAGGTTTTGTCTAACAGGATGTTAAATGTTTCCAAAGAGGGAGATTCCAGCACCTCCCTAGGTAATCCATTCCCATGCTTCACCACCCTCCTAGTCAGAACGTTTTCCCTAATATCCAATTCAACTGCCCCAGCTGCAACTTGAAACCATTGCTCCTGGTTCTGTCCTCTGTCATCACTGAGAATAGCCTAATTCCCTTCTCTTTGGAGCACCTCTTCAAGTGGCTGAAGGTTGCTACCAAATCCCGCCTCAGTCTTCTCTTCTACAGACTAAAAAAGCCTAATTCCTTCAGTTTCTCCTTGTAAGTCATGTGCCCCAACCCCCTAACCATTTTTGTTACCCTCTGCTGGGCTCTCCAGTTTGTCAACTTCCTTTCTGTAGTTCAGAACCCAAAACTGGACATGGTATTCCAGATGTGGCCTCACCAGCGCTGAATAGAGGACAATCACATGCCTCAGTCTGCTGGCAACACTCCAACTGATGCAGCCCAATATGCCATTGGCCTTTTTGGCAACAAGAGCACATTATTGACTCTCATCCACCTTCTCATCTACCCTAACCCCAAATAAAAGCCACAGAAAATGCAAAATCATATTGTTTCAAATATCCTTTATTGTCCAAATCAGCAACAGAGTTCCCTTTTCAAGTTTTTTTAAAAATATTTTTACTGTGCTGGAGGATAATCCTCTGCTATGCCTGTAGAGTATTGTAAATATCATAGAATACCCATAATGCCCTTTAATGCATATGTGAGCCTTTAAACATAAACATATTTGTTAAATAAGACACAATAGGGATTATTTGACTTAAAAAAAAAAGCTGTTTTTAATAAATACCAGATGAGAGAGGACATTTCTTCTTTTTCTGGAGCATATGCATATAGAATATCAAGGAAGGAGAGGAGGTTTAAATAGGAAAAAAACAAGCAGTTGTAGAACAAGACAACTGATTAATAATAGGGAGACAGTGCAAGAAGAAAAATGAATACCAGAAATAGAGCATTATAGTATAAGTAGTGTTGTGATTAATATTCTGTTTGTGCTTGAAAACCTGTAGTTCACAGGTGTTTGCCTTTGTATTTGTCTGAATACAAACATACATAAACAGTGAATTCCTAAAATGGACAATGTACAAAAGTATGCTCTGGCTGTGTTCAAAATGCTGTCTAAAGCTTTCCTCTCACTGGTGACCCAGATTCAAAGGGGTAGCCATGTTAGTCTAGTTCAGCAGACAAGGAGTCTTGTGGCACTTTTAAAGGGTAATAAGTTTATTTATCACGTGAGCTTTCCAGCATCTGACAAACTGAGATTTTCTCCCGCAAAAGCTCACATGATAAATAAATTTGTTATTCTTTAAAAGTGCCACAGGGCTCCTTGTTTGATGACCCAGAGTACAGCATGCTTCTAAAATCCAGCAGAATGCGCAGTACAGTATGAATACTAGTGTGAAGAATGCAGTGCTCGTTTGCTGCTTTCTGATCCATCTGTAGCTTCAGATACACACATCTTGCTGGATATCTCCTCCTATTATTGAATATTCATGTTGGGCCTGGTCCATAAGATGCTGAGTCATCTAAACCGCCTTGGATGTTAGTGAGCTCATTCTGTGAATAATCTAGTTAAGTAAATCTCAAAACATTTTAACTGCAAGTTCCATTCCATTAGGTAAAAAAACTACCACATCATATAACTGGTTATGTGATGGTTAAAGCTATGTAATGGTTTTGCCATTCCAACTTTATTTATATAGAAGCTATTGTGGGTTATGAGATTTTGAAGTCAGGAGATATTTATGTGCCCTCAAACAGTATTTTCAGAAACTCTTTAGTAAAGGCATCACTTTATCTTTAAAGTGTGAATAGAATACACACTTTTTCTTTGACTGTTTCAACAAGGAACATTAATAAGCGTGACATAAGTGCTTCCATTTTAAAGCTAATTAGTGTTACATATAGAATTAATCTGGGCTTGCTTTCCACTATTCATAAACTACGGTGAACAGAATCTATAAGGTGTTTTCCACCTATTGTCAGGGGCTCATGCATGTCAGAGTACATACCTCTTTCCTGCTGGGATTTCATATGTATCAGTCTCCATTCCAAGTTTGTTTAATATGCATGTTTCATATACTATAAAATAATTGGTTTTATTTATTTAATATTTTTAATATGTAGCTAAGCAGTAAGCAGGTTGATGTTTTGATGGAGAAGTTAACTGAAAGTGAAATTGAAAATGATGTAAGTAAGCTACATTTTTTGGCTCTTTACCCTATTAAGATGTGCCAAAAAAGTGAAATCACAATCTCATACAATTCCACTAGGCAATTGGTAGATCTAGGAGCAGAAAGGCTTCTTGGTTTTTCTCTATCTTGTGCCCATGCATTTATGTGTATATTGCCTCACTTCTACCCAGTTTCTATCATTTTGTTTCCTTCTTACCCATTTTACTATTAATATTTTCCAGCAGTTTGATGTCACACTTATTACATAAGTGTTTAATGTGCTGTACATTATACTAGGTAGAGCGTGGGCCAGTTTCTCATGATGATCCCCAGTATAATTTCAGAATAATTTTATTGGAAATGCTATTTGTTTACACTGGTGTAACTGAAAAGAAAGTTGAGCTCTGTTTCTAGACATTGCTTTGATGTTATGGTCATTCAAGTGTACTTTTTATTCTGATATAAATTAATAAGCAGCATAAGGGAGGGAAAAGTTGTGAATTCATCATCCCCAACAAATTACCATTTTTGTTATAGTACACATAGTGTTTCCATATTCCATTCCATCATAAGGTTGCATTCCTGTCCGGATGGTAGCACTGATGATCAGACTACACGGTTTTACAAAAGCAGATGGAACTAAAAGCTATTAAAACCTCCCCCAAAAATGCTATTTGCACAAATAAGAAAATAAAAGGCAATACAATATCCAAGTACAGAGTGTTGAATCCAAATAGTTATATCCATGAAAGGACATGAGAAATTTTAAGCATTTTGGTGCAATTTCAATGTTAAGAGAAATGTAAAATTCTTCCAGTACCAGTTTTTTATAATTTAAAACAAAGTAATTAGAAGTTTAAGTTCTCCTTACCTTAGGACTGAGGAGGAGTAATAAGATGCTTAGCTGAAAAGCATGAGACAGTGCTAAATGCTTCACATAGCGTGTATAACTATCTTCATTTTACAAAGAAGGTAAATAAAGGCCCAGAGTGATGTTAATGATCTGCCCACTGCCTAAAAATATAACCCAAATCACTTTTGTCTGAGCCTGGGCAGAAGTTAACTACATTGGAATTTGAAAGAGATTATGTTTTAAAGGGCTGTTTATTTTTTTAAAACCCACAGTCTGGTACCTAGCAGTGAGGCAAACTGAACTATAGGTGTCAGTACAAGAGCTACATATGAAGCGCTCCCTATCTGGAAGAGCAACAGAATATAACCTTTATGTCTGAAAACCATACAGCCAACAAATATATTTTCAACAGAGATTGAATTCTTAAACTTACTTTCTGGTGAAAATCAAGTAACCCTTCCAATTAGGAGCTCTTCTCTCAAAAGAATATTCCTTTTACTTTATTCACAGCGTTTACGGGCTCTGTGTTTGTTTGTTTTGGTTTTGGTTTTTAACTCACCAAAGCACTCCCCATTTCTTGTTTTATTCCTCCTTTGTCTTTTCCCATGTTGTCTGCTTTGTCTCCTTGCTCCTTTGTGGCCTTCTCAAAGGTAATTTAAAATAAAACAGAATTTCCAAAACAATTTGATGAATAAATGAAGTATATATGTATTCTGCAGTAATTCGACAAAACTTGACAAAAGAATAGCCCAGAACAAATCCCAGTAACACAAACCAACACTGTACATTAGCTAAATTTAAGTACCCAATTATACTGCTGATGCATGCGTACATTTAAATTTATATCCCTGCTTTGAGATGCTCTCTTGTTTTTATATTTAGGTGCAAAATTGCTTTGCTTTGAAGCAGCACCTTGAAATGTTTGGGTCACTGGAAATGAGAACTCAGTTACCCTAATGAACAGTCAACTTTACATGTGCAATATGGGTGCACTGTTATGAAAATGTAATTCAAAATATGCATATTGAGACCTTTTCATTTTGTGTTAATTTTTCTTCATTAAGGGTCTCAGAAAAGAAATGCTTGAAAAAGAGAGACATATTGTAGAGCTTTCTTCTCAGCTTCAGCAGGAAAAAGTAAGTTGATGTTTCCTTCAGAATGGATGTTTATCTCAGTGTGCTAAATTCTTACCTCCAAAACTTCTAATTTTTCAAATAGTGAAGAAATACATGAAAAGCTGTTCCTGGTAGCCAGTGTTTCTCACAAAAGTGGACCCAGGCTAGAAATGTTGACTCCAGATTTTTTTGGATTGTCAGCCAACCCAGTGTCCCCAGTGTGAGGGAAGGCTCTGGAGTGAGAGGTTGATTTGAACTCAACTGTCATTTCTCATTTAAAGTTAGGTTTTGGCTAGTGCTGCACAAATGCATAAGATAAAGAAAAGACTGCAAAAAACCAGTTCTATGTTGCTACTGTGCAGCAGCTGTTAATCACTCTTGTGTTCTTTGAAGTCATCATCTGCTGAAGGCTACCGCTGAAGACAGTGGTAACCTCTCTGAAATGGGTAGATAAAAATCCTTTTACCCTCCATACCAGACAAGAGAGCTGACTCCATGAAAAGTGAGGTTGGGAAGAAAAGCACTGACTATACTCAATTAAGGGGTGTAATAGCTCTACATAGTGCTTTGGTGGGTGCACTGTACTTGAGTCTGGGTTGGCAGTGTATTTCATAATAGTGCATATGTATCACCCAGACAGTGTGTATAATAAAATGTGTTAGAAATCAGTTTTACAGAAAGAAATAGTGATAGCTTCTTACTTCATATCTGCGTAAACTAAAAGATGTGTTCATATTTTTTGTGTAGGCAAATACACTAAAGGCAGACCACCTGTCAAAATCAGTAGAAGCTGTACAAGCCCACCTGCAATGTCAGATTCAAAAAAAGGAGACTGAGAATTATCAGCTGAAAGAGAAAATACAGGTTGCAAATATTTTTTCGTTGGCTTTAATTTTAGTTCTTTGGTAAATTAATGAAAGCATATTGGAGCCAAAGGGCCATTTTTAATTAGAAGTTGTCAGTTAAAACGTAAAATGACACTTACTATGGTTAAATTAAATTCTGCGGGTAGTCTTAAAATTAAAATAGAAAACTCCAAACCAGTTAAAATAGTGGAACTATATCTTTTGTGAGATCCACTTGGACAATGTGTTCTTAATTACGGGTGAGTTTTATGTATGTTCAGAGCTTAAACAGTAGACAGTCATAGAATGATGTAAAAAGTATCCAAAATAAGGCTGTTAATCTGCAAACACTTACACGTGCTTAACTTTAAGCTCCTAAGACATCTCACTGAAGACACAACTAATCACATGCTGAAAGCAACATGTATGGAAGTGTTTGTAGGATCAGGACCTAATAAAGGAACATATATTTAGTGCTAACAGCCAGAGACAGGTAACAGGAGCTGTTGGAGTTCACAGACTGCAAGAGGAATGATCAGATGACCTGGCGGAGGGGAGGAAGGTGTCAGACTGTGGCCACAGTTTCTCTAGAAGTATATGAAATTTTCAAGGAATATGAAGTTTTAGCCTGAGCAGAGGAGTAGACTTAAAAGTAGACATCCCTATTAACTTTTCTCTTCTCAAATTAGCCTGATACCCTTATCATGAACTTTCTTGTTAACTGCTTGTTCTCACTCATTCAATAAGAAAAGAAAAAGCCCTGTTAATAGAAACCTCTGTTCACTTTCTTCAGCTTAGACTGAAAAAACTGAACAATGGTATAAAAATGGTCTCTGCTGCACATACTTTCAATGGGCCATACTTCATGTAGAACTGCTACAGCTGAAAATGTTACTACCAAGCTTGGCGTATGATTTAAACTCAATGTTTTTGTACACTAAGGGTATGCCTGCACGACAAATCTAAGTCAGCCTGTATTACAGGGGTACTCAAACTTTTTGTGAGCCGGTCCACATTCAGCTTTCCACCATTCATCGGGGTCTACAAGCAACTAGGGTAGGCCTACTGCTGGGAGCGGGGGGGCTAGCAGGAGCAGGGGGGTGATGCCACCAATTCATGTTGGAAAAGGCTATAAAATTTAAATTATGTGTAAAATAGTTGTTTTTGGAGACTGATTGCAGGCAGTGGTATTTGCCTCCTGTGAACAGCCACACTCTGGATATGTTCCCACCTCTTGGGAGCAGGTGGGGCCCAGAGCCTCAACTGCACTTCTGCAGCATGGCTGCCTACAGTCAGCCCCCTATAACGACTATTATCTTTTTTGGGGCCATGAAATCTTTTGACATTAAAAAGGGTCCTCGTACTCGAAAAGGTTATGAAGCACTGACTTACAAGACTGTCAAGTGGGGCTGTGTCAAAGCCCTGGCAACGTTCACTGAAATCACTCATTCACAGGCCTCTGGGGCTGTCTCTTTGGTTGATTCGTGGTGCCTCTCTCCACTCTGCTCTGATTTGGCACCCCCACCTCAGCCATACAGACCAGGAACTCAGCAGGGGGCAAAGTGCAAACTCAGAGCACAACAAGTTCCAGTGGGGCAGCTGTCTTAGTCCAGTTCAGCAAAAGCAGCAAGGAGGCCTGTGGCACTTAAAGACAAACGGATTTATGATTTTCTCCCATGAAAGCTCATGTGATAAATAAGTCTGTTCGTCTTTAAGAGCCATAGGCCTCCTTGCTGCTTTTTTCCGAGCACACCAGTGCACGCACGTGGACAAGAGCCGGCCCACTCCTGCTCGCTGGAGCCTGGCCTGCTCCGCACCTCCGCAGTAAGTACCGTGTGCTGCGCCGCCAGCCGAAGCGCAGTGGCGCGAGGTAAAGTTCGGTTGCCAGGAGACGGGAGTAGAGACGCCAACAGCGCCAGTCGCACTGACAAGTGCACATGCGCCTTTCTCCCTACTCTCCCCGCCTTGCTCTCGTGTCAGCGCTCAGGAGAAAACGAAACTCTTGGGCTGGGAGGGGAAGAAGATGTTTCTCCCTGTTGCCGCAGCGATCCTGCCAGCTCATTCCCGGAGTCCTACGCACCCAGCTCCTGTTGCCGGCCAACAGCGATCATTGCCGTAGAGGGAACATTGCCGCGGTCCACCAGAAACGTCTTTGCGGTCCGGATTGTGGACCGCAGGCCGCCGTTTGAGTACCCCTGCTGTATTAGGTTGATTTACAGCCACTACAGTAATGTCGACGCTATCCTGATTAGGTCAGTAGTGCATATCATCATGAGGAGCACTTTCAATTACTTTAGGGGGTGGTGTGGGGGTGCTGACAGCAACTGGCAGACTGCCTTCCCTCCCACCCCCGACTCCCCAGTTGCCTGTTGCTCACTGGGACAGGAGATGCTGTCCAGGACTGCTTCTTGTGGTTTCCAACTGGGAGTAGGGTCCAGCTGTCCTGCTCTGCTGAAAGTGGGGTGCTTCTGGGTTCTACCTGCCCAGCTTTCAACAGCCAATGTAGGGAATACAGTGTCTCCAAATGTACTCTGCTGCCCTAATTACACTGACATAAGCCTCTCATGGAGACAGTGTAGGGCACTTCGGTTGGTGGAAGGAAGGCTTGTGGCATAAACATTAATGTAATTAAGTCAACATAAGCTGCCTTACAACAACCCAATTGTATAATGTAGATCAGTCCTAAGTAATGACCATGACATTGAGGAAATACGTTGGCAGTATTAATTTTCCAGTATTAAAGATGAGCTAATTTTGTTTGCCTCTTTGGTCTGTGCTCTGTGTAGGTCTGGCTGTCATGCCTGTTTGCTTCTTTAACAGTTCAGTTCAGTATTGCTCTCTAAATACAGAATTATGGCAAGCAGACCCTAAACAAAACACAAGAGTAAACAGGCTTTGTGCAGAGCTTTTTGCAGTGGAGAAGTGAAATGGAATCTTATCCAAATGCAAATGGAGCACTGGTGGGAGAGGCCACTTCTGTGAAACTTGGTCTGTGACAGCTTGCATAGGTGCTTTGGCATCTCCTATTTTATGCAAGGGGGAAAGTTGGACCAGTTGGTCTGCATAGTTAATTAAAAAATCCCTAAAATAAAATCTCTTACTGGAAAACAGTAGAGCAGCATAACATTCTCATTTCATTTTAACTGAACCTCCAAGTAATTGTTACTCAGAGTTGCTCCGAATCAGTTGTAACTAGCCAGATAACCAATCTTTTAAATAAAATTAAAGAAACTAGGGAAAATAATTAAAGATTACAATATAACTTTAGAGGAGAGGGAGAGATTTTATGTATTCTGAGGAAAGCAAAGCTTTATAGTTAAACTAAACATTGGAAGTGTGTTAGCGGATCATATCAGAAAAATCCACTGAAATCATTTTCCATGTGCAATTTGGGGTTTTTGGATGAATAGTCACTCATAGAACTGTCGTAGAATATTAGGAGTGGAGAGCCATGATACGTGACATTGCAAAGGTAACTTACCTAGTTTAGTAATAAGATTTGGATTTGACCTAGGACTCTGATATTCGGATACTAATGATATACTTACAGATACCATACACTTATTTTGAATCTTACTCAACTACAAAGATAAACTAAATTGATAGAATTAATTAAACTTCTGTAATTACTAAGTGATTATACCTGTTTCTTGGTGGATAAGTTGCTCTAAGAGTGACTACTAATCTTTTTAATGATGCATTTACACTTTAGAAAATGGGAATAAAAATTATTTTAAAATAATTTCACTGTAGACATTTTCAAGCAATGCTGAATACAAATGTATGTATATGGTATTTTTCATTAAGAAGTCATCATTTAGAAATTAAAAATAGGGTTAAATATTTCTTTTTCTCTTTTTAGGTTTGATGCTTACTCATTTTCTCCTCTAACACTTTAATTCCAGAACATGAAATTAATTATATACATTGTGTACATATTTCATGTTCCAAAGGGGCAGCCGTGTTAGTCTAGTTCAGTAAAACAAACAAGAAGTCCTGTGCCACTTAAAGACTAACAAATCTATTTATTACATGAGCTTTCGTGGGACAAAGTCCCACTTTGTCAGAAGTTTTTTGAGTTCCCCCAACTTCAAAGCATCTGACGAAGTGCGATTTTCTCCCATGAAAGCTTAAGCAATAAATAAATTTGTTAGTCTTTAAGTGTTCCAGGACTCCTTGTTTGTTTTACATATTTCATGTTGTGTTCTGAAGAATATTGTTTCTTGTACTTCTGTGTAATTATTAGAATTCTCTTAAGTTTTATTTAATGGAATATTTTAAGGATTAATCTGATCTTTGAATAAAGATTCAGTGAGAGTAGACAAGCATCTAGGCTGAGGTTTTCAAGAGAATCTGTGGCAAGTAAGTGAATACTTATCCATATCCCATTGAAAGTCAGCTAATACCTTGACAAAGTCTTAGGACAACTTGAATGTTACCTGCACATTTATGAAAAAAGTTCCAAGTTTAAATTTACATAAGGGCACATCTTCACAGATGCCATCAGATTAATCTTTTTGGATCAATTGCACAATCAGTGGAGACCCACTCAATCAATCCAGAAGTCAGTATGTTAAAACCGGCCCCTCAAGTGACATGGTGCTGTGTTAATGGGGATGCATTTCCTATCTACACAGTGGCAGTGAAGACACTGCCTATAAGAGGAGTTGTGAAATAGACCCAAGTTACACAAGTTACACTAACTCCCATTGACTGCTGCCAAATTTCTGGGCAAGCATAGACCAAGGCTAAATCTTTGAAAAGGAAAGAGTTGCATGCCACCCAAGACTGTCAGTCACAGTGTGATAGTGACATCTCATGGTGATGCTAGTGAATAGGGTTGTTACTCCTATTTCTTAAACTGTTGATATAAACAAGATGAGTGAGGTATTGACAACCAAGTAAATGGCCTGTCCTTCTAGCTCTGTATATATGTGGAATGAGGGAAACTATACTTGTCTTTATTCATGCTACATTTTATAGCTATGGGTGAATAGCATCATGAACATAAAAAGTCAGCATTGATGACCAAGTACATGGCATATCATTTTAACTCTGTGTATATCTGGAACAAGCTATATTTAGTCGTATGCACTTTTGAACTATTTTTAAATGACCTGAAAGGATTTTATGTATTTATTATAGATAGGTGACATGTTTACTACTTTGTTGCATGGTGGAAAAATTCTTGATAATATCCATGTGGATATAAGACTGCCCATCTGGAACAGTTGGATGCTGGTAGCTTGTTGATGGCATGAATGAGCTACTGTCCTAAAGACAACTGTGCCTTGGGCCCTCTTTAAAGCAAGCTTTAAGGATGCACCTGTTTGCTGTCTTCACTGAACATCACTATTTTGATGTCTTTGATGTGATTTGCCTCTAGAATCCTTACTCAAATAAAAAGTGGTATGAAGGGAAACAAACATAAATTTCATATCATTGTAATGATCGTGTTCTCCAGACTAAGGCAGACATTAAGATACTACATTGTTTGATGTTGGTAGAATATCTAGATAGAAACAATGCCAGTATAGTAATGGTAATGTCTTAAACTCCAGTTATATGTAAAAACAAATTGTGTGTGTGTGTACGTTAATATGTACATGTTGCATCCAAAAAATCTACATTAAAAGAAGGTAACGTTATTAAGGCTGCAAGCTCAAGCACTGGAAATTTAAGAAATGCGTTTAGATAGGAAGTCAGTCTTCATTAAGCAGATGATCACGTACACTTTTTTCCCCACAGGATCCCTGCCTTATTCAGTGACTGGGTAGTTTCATTCAATTTTTATTTGTATCCTTCTTATTTGGTATTTGGATACAGGCCTTACTTAGCAGTTTTCTTTTCACTGCACAGTTTGGATGATGTACCTTAATTTCCTTATGGGTGTTTCTGTGGTGCTCTCACTGAAGTATCTCAGTGCTCAGCGGTCATTAATAGATTTATCTTCACAACACTGCATGAGATCGTGCTGATATTGTTCCCATTTTGCAGTTCAGAAACTAAGGCAAAGCCAAAACTGATTAGCCAAAAGTGTCCATTAATTTTGGGTGTCCAATCTGAAACATATAGAGCCTGATTTTTCAGAGTATTTAACCTATTTATAGCATTTTATATGTTCAGTGCACAGATCCAACTGAGTTCAGTTATACTTGTGAGAACACAGCACTTCCAGAAATCTAGTCTTTAGCTTCTCACTTTGGCCATGTAGAAAATGAGGAACAAATAGTTAACAGCCAGCCTCGCATAGGAACTTTGTAGGAGAGGCAGGGAGAGAATTAGTTTCTCTAGAGAAGGGTCTCAAATATGCGGGCTGCATACGGCCTGCAGCGCTGCCTCCTGTAGCCCCTGATAACCCCCAGAATCCTGGGACTCCCACCTTTCCAGCCTTGGAGTTTTCAAATGCTGAGCCTCTCTGCAGACGGAGACCAAGCAGCTTCATCTCCCCCCTGTTTTATCAGTCACTGACAGGGAGGAGCTGAACTGCTGCCTGGGAGCTGCCCTATTTGCATGCACCACTTGATCGTTAGCTGCCTATTCACATGCACCAGTTGATCGAGCAGCTGAAGCAGGCTGAGCAGTCCAGAGAAGGCTCAAGTGGGGGGGGGCTTAAATTGAGGGCGGCCTGAGCCTGTGGGGACGGTTCACAGAGGGCTCCATTCTGGGAAAGCACCAGAAAGCCCCACCACTAGCCACAGCATGGCCCCAGGGCATAGGCAGGGGGTGTTTCCCCTCAGGAGGGTGGGGTAGTGTTTTTTCTTCCGCCCGCCCCAGTGCTGCTAAATTCTGGCAGGCAGGGGATGTTTTCTCCTCTGCCCACTCAGCCAAAATCAAGCGGGCAGGTGGGTAGGGGTTGTTTCCCCTTCTGCCAACCCCAGGGTAGCTAAATTTGGGTGGGCAGGGGGTGTTTTCCCCTATGCCAGCCCCACCAGAGCCAAATTCCCCCTCTGCCACCCCCAGTGTGGCGAAATTTGAGCAGGTGATGGGTGGGGTGTCCCCCACCACTGGTCCCAGAGCTGCCCCCAGGGCCAGGCAGGGGGCTGCTTATTTATGGTCCTGTGATGGGCTCTGACCAACCTGTTTGCAGCCTATCCTGGGATGTGGCTGCTCTCCTCCCCTCCTGGCTTGGGGATACATGTAGCCCCCTCTTTTTAAAACAAAAAACCCCAAAATCTTCTAAAACAATTTAATTTTATTTTAAAAACTAAAACCTTTATAAAAATTTAATTTCAATTAAATTTAATTCAATTTTAATAAATCAAACTGCAATTAATTTATTTCAATTAACATCCATTTGAATTCAATAAATTAAATTTTAATTTAGTTTTAATTAAATTAACCGGTGGTCCTTCAGGGTTTGAAAAAGTATATTTTTTGCCCTCAAACCAAAAAAGATTGGGAACCACTGATTTATAATGTAAAATTTTAAGTCTGTTTGTTTACTCTTTGTCTTTTTGATGATTTTGCCATCTTGAGTGGAAGCAATTCTAAAAGGAAACGTGTGTTTTGGCTTTGGAAAGACTATCAAAATTAGCACATACTTCATGTTACAGTTTCAAAAAAGTTAATAAATTGACTGTTATTAGCATACTATATTACTCTTCATTTTTTACTGTACTTCTGCATCATTGTATGAAAAGGTTTCAGTGGTGCGGCCCTCAGGCCAATATCCTAGTCCTCATGCGGCCCTCGAGGTGATTTGAGTTTGAGACCCCCTGCTCTAGAGCAACATGCATCTCTTTTTGCAATCTTCTGCCTCATTCACTATATACCTCCCAGCTGCTGCAACAGATGATGCTATACAGTCATGATTCATCTGCACATCCTGTACATCCCAACCACTGAATGAGGCTGTGTGGGGAAAAAAATAACGTGATTAAAGACCATATTATAATGCATACACGCAAGGCAGTGTTTAATGTTTCCTACCTTTTGACTATGTTCTTTAATGATTTTTAATTGTAATTCCTAACTTTTTATAAAACAAACCACAAAACCAGAGTTTCTGTCATGTGGAGCTATATTGACTGCCATACCAAGCTGAGCAGTAGATTTTAGACCTTCACATCTACAGCACAGGCCTATATCACCTGAGGTAATATAGTAACTGATAGCAGTAAATTTACTTATTGCATGTGCTTTCATGGAGGAAAATCCCACTTCATCAGACACTCGAAGATAGAAGTGGGATTTTTTTCCATGAAAGCTCATGCAGTAAATAAATTCGGTAGTGTTTAAAAGTGCCACAGGACTCCTTGTTAGTTTTGCTTAACTATACTAACCTGCTGCCCCTTTGGAACTTGATAGCAGTAGTAATCCTCTGTGTGGGTCAGCCACTAGTGGAAGATGAAATGCATGCTTTTTCGGTGGTCTTCAGAGCTATTTGCTGACAATAGAAGAGTGTGGTTATTAAGGACTCTTGAGTTCAATTCTGGGTTCTGGAAGGGTGTATTTTCTAGTACTTGTAGACTTTTCTGCCCTTTTGATGCCAATCTGTTCTTGTTCTCCTCTACTGCTGCCCTCCTAAGCTCTTCACCAACTCCTGTCTCTTTCCCCTTCTGCTGTTTTCCCAACCCCATGGCTTTCCACCAGCATTAGGCTCCTTCCCTGCTCTCTGACTTAGGCACCCCCTCCCCTGTGTCTCTCCATCCCCATTTCTTACTACATAGTGGGTAGAAATACTGGGTCCACAGCCCCTGTTCTCACCTCGTGCATGTATGTGAGATGCCAGAACCCTTGTGTGAGTGTTGTGAAAATCTTCTCAAAATCCACCCCACTATGTTCAGAGTGTATCATCCATTTTTGTTTAATTATGCTACAGACTCTGGAAAAGAAAATAAATGAGTGGAAGCTTCAAACTGGTGAACATAAACACCAGATTTTAACTGTAAAGGAAACAAATGAGCAAAAGAAGAAAGCTCTGAAAAAAGCAACCCGAGCCCAGAAACAAAGAGCTGAACATTTTGAAGCATCTGCTGAAAATTTAACTTCCAAAATTAGAAAGAGGGTAAGTGGTCGTGTTGACCTAATCAAATGTTGTTTAAAATAATAAGTGAAGTCAAACATTAAGGTTGCATCATTATTAGAGAATAGTAATGACCGACTGCATAGTGAACTCTAGTATCTTTTAATCCATTTCACTTTAGAGAAGGGTAATTAAAATCAGCGATCTAAAAATGATTGCTAGATTAGATTTTTGGGTCAGAGGGGATCATTGTGATCATCTGGTCTTCATTTTGTTTGAAACAGGAAAGAGTCGGTTCAGTGAATGACTTGGATCATGTGGTTGTGCACATTGTAATTATGTTCAAGGGGCTTGGATCTCCCTTCAGTAAATTAGGTGCCAGTTAATGCTAGTGAGAATCAAACACATTAATCCTTAAACATCACATTGTGAAGCTTTTCCTCTTATGTGCACAGTTGGGCCCTGATCCTGCACGTTGAGCTGTGTGGCTAGATGTTGAAGTTAATGAGCTTCTGCATGGGCACAAGTGCCTATTCAGATCAGCTTGCAAGTTTGGGGTCTTAGTTCTCTGAAGTTCTCAGCCATTGTCTTTTTATTAAAATGAATCCAGCAGGAAGCATGCCTGGCAGATGCTCAGATTTCTTCTTGCAAGCTGTATGCTCTGAACTCTTGTAAAGCTTTGAAAATGAAGTTAGACCCCTCTCATTCATCTTTAGTCTGGATCCTATTGAGGGTCTCTTGCTGCCTTCCTTTACCCCTCTCCTATGTTTATAAAATTCAAAAGGCCAAGAAGATCAGAACTTTTCTGAGTGATTTTTCTGGAGTTGGTGGATTTCAATTATTAATGGAATCCATTGGCCCATAGAGTATGTTTAAAACTTGATCTACTTTCATTGCATTTCCAAATAAATTGGCATATACTTTCATAATAACATTTTCATAGCATGTTACATCATTTTAGACAGACAAAACAGTTGTCCAACTGCTGTTTCAGTATCTGATTAAATTTGCTTTGTTTTTTTCTTTGTGGCCTTAATATACCTATAGGCCATACTATCCAACTTAGTTCTATCATGATGAGAATCATTTGTATTGCACCTTTTAATTAGTTAATTAACTCAATTTAATTGCTAACTAATTTATGTAACTTCTAAAATTTTAAATTTGAGTGTTGTCATAGTACTTTCTCTTTATTTTCCTATTTTAAATTTTAAAGTGAAACATTTCAGAGGATTTCATTTTGATGGAACATGTGTGGCTAAATTCTCTTTTAGTGCTTTGAAAAGCTCATCCTAACTTTGATTAAATAAACCACAAAATCCAATCTTTCTTCTTTTGTGTTTGAAACCCTTAGTTATTTTTTTTTCTCATGATGTTTTGGTGTTGTGACTTAATTTCATTTTTGCATTTACTTTGATCTCTTATTTGAAAAGGTCATTCCTTTCAGACGTTATTACAGTAGAAAGAAACCTTTGTTTTTAAGAAAGCATTTTAACTCAAACTTTGAAGTCTTGTAGTCTGCAGCTAGAAAACGCTATGAATGTTTAACTGTGATTCAGTTCTAGGGGATTCAATTCTAAATTTCAAGTTTATTTAACATATTTAAAATTACCTCATTTAAATAGTATTTTAATTCCTCTTGATACTACTGAGGTGAAGCTTAAAGTTGTTTTAAATTACAATATGTTTTGTGTTTAGGGAACTATTCAAACTTAAAAAGCATTTCTTATGTTACCTGATTCATATTTTGTATGTTCTTCAGGAAATCAAATTGTCTGAAGTACTTTCAGCTTCCAGTGTCTGGAAAAACCATCATGAGAAAGCTGTAGAAGAAAAGACTGGGCTAGAAGTTCAAACTGAAACTCTGAAGAAGTAAGCCAAACTTCTGAAACGTTTTGCAAATCACTAAGTAATAATATATTGGAATGGTCTCATTGCTACAGTCACAAAACAACATCAGGAAGAGTTGCTAAGACTATTAATTATTGCAGAGATAATTAAAGCTACTACCTCTATAAGATGTGATTTTACTACTTAAAATTCCAAGTATAATTCGGTATTTGGAAATTGATATGCAGAATTGGATATTCCTACTATGGAACATATCTAAACATTATAGCCTTTTCTTTGTCAGATCACACAACTTCCATTATAACTAAAGAGTAACTCATACTCATCAAGAAGTATATTTTGTCCCCTACCTTATTTCGCACTAGGGTGTTTCTGGTGCTTGACTTAGGGAGCACCTCACTTGCCAGCAGTGGCTGCTCTCACAGCCTATTGAGCTGCTGTAAAGTGGAAGTGGGAGTAGGATTTGCTCCCAGATGCAAACATGTATCTGTTCATAACTTTTTATTGTATCATCACAACTAAAACAATTCCCTAGAATCTTAAAATATACTTGCCCAAAGACTGAATAACTGAAAAATGCCTTTTTTTTTCTTGGCATGTGGTAAGAAATGGCCTTACACATTTTTATGATTTGAACCACAGTTCATATTTACAATAGGTGTGTCACAAATCTGTAGAATAAGATTAAAGGATGCCACCTATTCATTTAGTTGGTTTTCATGCAGAATGTTTGTTTTGTCAAATAACTGTTGAAGGAGGAATGCTCACATGTTTGTAAGGGCTCAAATTAACTTTATGAGTTTGGGGATTTTTAAGTTTCAGAAAACCTAATTTTCATGGAAAGGGTCCTCAATATTTTTTAATTAAAAAAAATTCTTTGTTTGGAATCAACCATTGCAGCAAAATATATGGTACTATGCCAGTGACTGAGTATCAGAAAGCAAACCTGTGAACAGAAGCAAACCTGGTGGCTGTAATGCAAAAAATAAATTGGGATAAATGGTCAAAAGTAAAATAGTGTATTTTTACTTTTAATAGTTGAAGGTGGTATTCCTAACCTAGGGTAAATAATTTTTTTTAATATGGCTTTTAATTTGACATTCCTTTTCAAAATTCTGCCTCATAATGTCTTAGAGTACAAACATACATAATCTGATATTTGCATTGGAAGAATGCCTGTGCATTCCATCTAATCAGCTTATTTACAGTTGTTCTAACCCCATTTCACATCCTTTAACCTCTTACATCATTTATGGGAAAAGCTGAAGAATTTCCGACTTCCCTACTTGTTTCTTATTTGGGTTGTGTAAGTATGTGTAGTTACATTAATAAAAACAAAAAGAACCCACAAACTTTTTATAGCAGCTAAAGAAGCATAGTATGCAAATTAAATTAATAAAAGCACTATATGCTAGTTGCTACCTAAGTTCTTACTTTATTTAATAAAGGCAGATTACAAACCTTTTGGAGAACCTGGAAAAAATACAAGATCATGGAAGAAATTCGAATGAAGAAATACGTGAAAAGCTTAATTTTGTCAACTCTGAAAATGCACATATTTGTCTTGAAAATGCAAAATTAAAGGTAGCCTACTATATCATTTCATTGTTCATTGTGAGAATAACTTTGTAAACCTGATGTATTTTAAAAGAGTAACTAGATTTAATTCAGTGTTTGTTATTACTATACATTTTTAACATCTTGAGGCCTCTTTTAATATAGAGTACAAATTATAAAATGTCTTCCACCCAAAGACCCCGAAAAGTTTTATAGGCCTTTATGAATTAAACATCATATGACCCCCTGTGCAGTAGGTATTATCATCCCCATTTTGAAACTGATGAAAAAAACATTGATAGATTATCAAAAGCAGTGTTAAAACAGAGCTAGGAATAGGTCTTTGATCTCATAGTCCTATACCTTAACAACAATGCCAACTGTCCTTTTCATTATCATTATTTATACAATTACTTAACTAACAATTATCTTTTTTTGACTTGAAACAAAGTTTTACTAAAATTCCAAACCTGTGACCTGAGCTTTCTTTTAATATCTGGTTTCCAATTACTTAGGGACATTTCAAACTTGCTTTGCACAATTTACTATTCTCTCTAGGACTGCTTTCCTGATTATGCTCTGTGTATCCTACTGTTTTCTTTTCCGTGGCTCATATTCTTGATCCTGCATATCTCCATTGGGCTTTTTCCTGTAAACCAAGGTTTTACGTACCAAGGTTGGGAGTAGACACCTCTCATCCCACTCCTTGAAAGATGATATTCACAATTATTGCTACTTAATTGTTAGTTAAAAGATGTCTGTTTAATATTTCATCTGATCTACAAACACTGCAATCCATTGTTAAACAAAAAAGCTGCTTTACCATTCTTTATTTTGTTGCTGCATGCATAGTTCAAATGACATATGACTTTGTGTGAAATTCCCAACAGCAAGTCTAATTGAAAACAAGATTTATTAAGAGTAAAATAAATAGTATGCGTAATATCTGTTCTATAGTTTAGCCGCAATAAACGTTTAAAAAACCCTTACTGTGTTTAAAAAGTGCTTTTTCCCTTTTTGTCCCTCTAACTCCTTCGTGTGTGCCTGTGCTTGGAGTTAGGAGTATGATTCCCAGCTCAAACAGACATATTCACCTAGCTCTGATCGAGCTACCATGCTAAAACTAGAGAGTAGCCGTGGGCAGTGGAAGGCCTAGCTACTCCAAGTATTTTCCCTTCCTAGACGGGCCACTTTCTGGCCTCGCTGCTTATGCTGCCACAACTGTACTCTGTTTTTAGCATGGTAGCTTGACCACAACTAAATGCAAGAATTTCTTCTCGAACTGAAATCAAACTCACAGCTTGGAGCATAGACAGACACTGAGAGTCACATCCTCTGGTTTCAAGTGCCTCCCTGCTTCCCTTGCAGATCACCATACTTTAAAGTCAAAAATGACCACAGACTGTAAAGATGTTCCAGAGGTCATCATATCAAGCATGCCAGTCATGGTTTACATAGGTGATTCAACAATGTACTGTTTGATTAGATGTACTTTCTGGGGGAAGCGTAATAGTATCTGCTCTCTGTAAAGTGACTATTTATCCCTTACAATCTTTAATATCCAACTGCCCTTCTAGTTTGAAATTTCCAAAATCTCCTTTTTCAAATCAGACATATCAAAGGCCTCTTTGATTTTACCTGTATCTTAGTTTGCCAGAGAATCAAGATGATTGGATTTTACTTTACCCTTATTGAAGGAGTTAGATTAACTCACACTCAGTCTGTCTTTAAAGTGACAGGATTTATGTCTTTTGTATAGTATTTCTACTCTGGATCAAATACCTGTGAAAACTGATGGATTTATATGAGTTTGTCATGGTTACTTTCTATGCAAAATAACAAAATGTAATGAGGTACAATTAAATACATACAGTTTAATTGCTAACCAGATAATAGTGCTGATGGTGCTTTGATTTTATAATTTTCCACTATCAGAAAAAAATGTATTGTGTATTACAAAGAACAAACATTTTATTTTTGTATATTTAACTCTAGGCTTTACTTGCTGCTTTGGAAGACAACACTGTTTCTGTTGAAGCTGAACTCTTAGCCCTGAAAGAACAAGTAAATCAGCTGGAAAACCTTGCTGAACAGTATAAAACTCAGGTGACTAATGGACCTGGAAGGCTTAAGTATCAGTTTTACATATCTGTAAGCAGTTTTGAGATGATGATGAGAACGATCTTATTTGAGAGAAATGGTGTTTGAGGTAATATCTTTTATTGGGCCATCTTCTGTTGGTGAGAGAGATGTGCTTTTAAGCTATATAGAGCTCTTCTGAGGTCTGGGAAAGATGCTCAGGAGAATCACAGCTAAATATGAGGTCAAACAGGTATTTTAGCATAAGTAATTAGCACATATTCTAAGGCAGCAGCTCTCAACCAGGGTTCCATGGGCCATGAGCTGGTTTCAGAGGAGCTCAGAATCCTGAAGCATGGCACCCCAAGCCCCGGAGTCCTCCTGGGGCTCGTACTGAGAGCAGAAGCACAGGGAGTCCTGAGCCCCACCACTTCCCATGGAGCCAGAGCACTGGCACCCACTGTGGGGCCAAAGCCCTGAACCCAGGCATCTGAGAGCAGAAGCGCAGGGGGTCATGAGCCCCACCACTTCCCGTGGAGCCAAAGCACTGGCACCCACTGTGGGGCCAAAGACCTGAACCCAGGCATCCATGTGGGGCTGAAAATGGAAGCAGAGCTGCAGGAAGCCTTGAACTTCAGCACTCCACTCAAGGCCAAAGCCCTGAGCCCCAACAGGGCCAAAGCTGGAAACAGCTTTCTGGAGCCCTGAACCTCAGGGATAAAGCCCCAGCCCCATGGGATTGAAGCCAGGAGCAGAGCTGCATGGAGCCCTGAGCCTCAATTCTCCCCACAGAACTAAAGCCTCAAGCCCTGATGCCCCTCAGTGGATATCCCACCCTGAAGTAAATCATTCCTGGACCCCCTCTTTTGGCTTCAAAGAACCCCCCAATCTCTCCAAACTCATCATCAGAAGCAAGCATCCCACACACAAGGACGTCTAATAACAGTTGTAGGACTAGTAAGGCAGCGCTAGAGTAATGTTTTGGAAATCTCTTTATATGGTGTTATGGATAGTTTTGTCTCGGTTCTAGGGAACTACCAGTGAAGTCCATATTTTACAAATAAATCTGTTTTCAATTTCTTAGCCATCTCTTTGTAGTATGTGGCTTTGTTTATAAAGAAAGGAAATTTTAGCATGATGAATCAGATGTTTTATAGAATTCTGCTGTAGTGTAAGGGCATACTTTTTAAAAACATTTTTGACTTATCGTATTTTGCAGTTACTGACCAAGCAACAGTTTTATTACAAACTCTGAACCCTGCCAGCAGGCCTTAGACTATGCAGCAAAGAGCTACAATAAAACCTTTATCCTGCTTTAAGAGAAAAGAGAGAGTTCCTTAGTACAACCATCCTTAAGTAGTTAGTAGGGACCAAGCCAATGGCTGGGGAGATTTAAGAAGGAGGCTGCCATTAGCTGGCACCCACTGTTTTGTGAGGGAATGGATGAGGCAATTCAACTGCCCCCACAACAACTGTAGCTTGTTCTCATTGACTGTTAATTAGTCATTATATTACCAGTTAATTTGGCATTTTATGTTCAGAGTTGCCCTTTCAAAATGCTGTGAAGAGAGGGTCTGTCACACTGTAGCAAATTTTAAGAAAGAACACATTAATACAAATATCATTTCCTGGTGCCAGGAACTTGCAGTTGCCTCACTGCTCTCTTGATTACACTTGTTCCCAGTAAGAACTTTCTCCCTTTCAGTCTATCTTTTCCACTTCTTGCTGCTGCAATGAAGCCATAATTTTGTTATTTATCACAAGAGTTTATTACAATGGAAATGATAGATGTAATTTTGACCTCAGTGCAAGGATAAGAGAGATGAAAGATTGTAATACAGTGGGGAAATTACCTTGTTAAAGCACAAATATTTTTGACAAATAACACAAGTGGGTGGCACAGAAACGTATGACATACATACAAGGACAATGGATTTACACTCAAGTATTCTGCATTGTGAAAGTTCGTTTTAACTGAAGTAGTATTTCTTTCTGTACTATTGGACATTTGAAACACGATAGTAATTTTTCCAGTGACATAACTTTCCAGTCTGCAATAAGATCTCTTCTAACCAAATCTAAATTGTGTTGATTTAATGTTGGATATGTTTCATACCCACAAGAAATAGATTCAGTTACTGCTATCTAAATAAAAGGGCATGCTATTTGACCATTTTAAAGGTGGTGGTCCATCAACTACAGCAGGAGTTCCTGGGACTCTGCATCCTAGAAAACCTCACCACATATTTAGGTGCCCCCAAAAGTCTTTAGGAGCCTAAATTTATGTACACAGTTCTGCAATCTTGGCCTGGCTCATTAAGAATCACTCAGGCTTTCACTGAAGTCAGTGGGAGTCTATGTAGTGACCTTAACAGGAGTTGCATCAGGCCCTTAATGAATAACAGGCAACATTCATTGCACCAAGGATGAATTTGATCCCATGTATCTGAAAGTGATGAGCAGTCTTGGCATTTGGATATGTGGAAGTATGATCTCTTGAAAGGGGTAAATATATTCATATTTATATCTTGTAATTTCATGCATTTGGCCTTTGGCCTGACAAAGTCTTTGAAAAGGAAGACATAAGTGCTTGTAAATCATGTTATTTAACCATTAGTTGCCTTTTAATTTCTGTATGAAATAATGTAACTCGAACTTTAAACTACAGTGAACCTCAAGCACCTATGTAGATTCAACTAAATTATTTCAGAGCTTGTGGGGGTTTTTAATGTTACACAAAGAGGCTTTTGATTAAACTATGTGTGTTTTCGAATATGAATATGTCAATACCATTTGGGCTTTTGTAGATGAGTTTTAATTGCAAGACACAAAAGTATGTGTCTAAAGAAAATAATTACACTGGTTCAGTTAATATTTGGGAGCCTCATCTAAAAATAATTTGGTCTTGTTCGAGTCCCAGAAGATGATATATGTCATTTATAGATTTGGCTGATCTTGTCTGGTTGGCCTGGTGTCCAGGAGTAAGGAAGGAAAACTGCAGCCGTTGTAATTGCCAGGGAATGATGCCGGGGGTTCAGGTGAATGAGTCAGATGTCAGTCAAAGAGTGGGGAGTCATAGTTTTTGTGTCTCCAAAGAGGTAAGTTTTGGGACAACATAGAGTCAGCATTGACTTTCTATATCTGTATGAGTACTATACATCACTTGGAATAGGGAGCAGACTCCACAGATGTTCAGCATTCTGGGAGGTAGTCACTGTTTGTGCAGCCTACTCCATTGTGAAGACAATGGTGAGTAGGCTAGAGGAAAAAGAGTAAGTAAGGACAGGTAATGGCAATACAACTTGGTGGGGGGGATAGCATTTAAAAAACAAAAGGCTGTTGCTTGACATAAGTGCATCCAGCTTTAAGGAATGATGGAGTATCATTTGCAGATACAAAAATGTATTGTATCCTAGGTACAAAAATTACAAACAGAAGCAGAAGAACTGAAAGTCGGATATGAAAAGGTGCTAAATGAAAAAAAATTAATAACAGAAGCTAAGGATTTAGAGAGAGATGAGGTAAGTAGTCCACTTTAATAAACAGTATAAAATGGTTTCTTGGTATTCTGTAGAACAGTGAACCTCAAGTTGTGGCCTGGGAACTGCTTGCTGGTGGTTGCTGTCTTTATTGTTTTATGGGTACTAAACTTCATAAAAAGAGGCCAAAGACACATTAAATACTTCACTAACATTACTTTTCTTTGTAAGCAATTGCCGTAGTTGCCACAGAGTGAGAGCACCAGGAATAAAAGAGAAGGTAGTTGGAACATGGGGTGGGAATCAAATAATTGTCTTAAGTGTTCTACTGAAGCCCCAATACATGAAGAGAGTGGGAGAGGAGAACTCCAAGAAAAAATGCAAGGAGGTATATGTAATAGAATTGAAAATCAAAATGACAAAGTAGGGCAGTTGGCCAGGTATCTTAGGTGCCTATACACTAATGCGAGGAGCCTGGGAAATAAGCAAGAAGAATTGGTAGTACTAGCGCAGACAAGGAACTATGATATCATAGGAATAATGGAGACGTGGTGGGATAGTCTGCACGACTGGAGCTCTGCCATGGTTGGGTATAAACTGTTCAGGAAAGACAGGCAGGGAAGAAGAGGGGGAGGAGTAGCATTATATGTAAAAGAGCTCTATGACTGCTCAGAGCTCCATTATGGAAGTGGAAGCATGTCAGTAGAATGTCAGCATGTCTGTGGGTTACATTGAGAGGGGAAAGCAACAAGGGGGATGTTGTGGTGGGTGTCTGCTATAGACCACCAGACCAGAAGCAGGAGGTGGATGGGGTGTTCTATGGACAACTAGCAGAAGCTTCTAGATCACAAGCCCTGGTGCTGATGGGGGACTTCAATTACCCTGACATCTGCTGGGAGGCCAATACAGCAGTGCATGGGCAATCCAGGAAGTTTTTAGAGAGTGTTGGGGACAACTTTCTAGTACAAATGCTAGAGGAACCAACTAGGGACCTTGCACCGCTTGACCTGCTGCTCACAAACAGGGAAGAATTGATCAGGGAGGTAGAGGTAAATGGCAAGCTAGGCAGTAGTGACCATGACATGGTTGAGTTCAGGATGCTGATTAAAGGAAGGAAGGAAAGAAGCAAAACAAAAACCCTGGACTTCAAAAAGCAGATTTTGGCTCCCTCAGGGAACTGATGGGCAGGATCCATTGGGAAGCTAATCTGAAGGGGAAAGGAGTCCAAGAGAGTTGGTTATATTTTAAAGAAACCCTGCTAAGGGCACAGGAAGTTGCCATTCCAATTAGGAGAAAGAACAAACATGTGAGGCAGCCAGAATGGCTTAGCCGAGAACTCTACTCTGAGCTTAAACATAAAAAGGAAGCTTACAGGGAGTGGAAGCTTGGTCAGATGACCAAGGAGGCATATAAAGGTATTGCTAGGGCCTGCAGGGATAAAATCAGAAAGGCCAAAGGACAAATGGAGTTGCGGCTAGCAAGGGATGTAAAGGATAACAAGAAGGGGTTCTACAAGTATGTTAATAACAAGAAGAGGATCAGGGATGGTGTAGGTCCCTTGCTGAATGGGACAGGCGTCCTCATGACAGAGGATGATGGAAAAGCTGAAGTGCTCAATGCTTTTTTTGCTTCAGTTTTCACAGGCAGGGTCAGCTCCCTGCCCACTACCATAGGTGTGGCAGATTGGAGAGAAGAAGAGAGGCCCTTGGTGACGGAAGGTCAGGTTAGGGACTGCTTAAAGAAGCTGGATGTGCACAAGTCCATGGGGCCGGACGAAGTGCATCCAAGGGTGCTAAAGGAATTGGCAGATGAGATAGCAACACTGCTGGCCGTTATCTTTCAGAGCTCATGGAGAGCGGGGGAGGTGCCAGAGGATTGGAGAAAAGCAAATGTAGTGCCTATTTTCAAGAAAGGGAAAAAGGAGGATCAGGGGAATTACAGACCAGTCAGCCTCATCTCAATCCCTGGAAAAATTATGGAGCAGGTTCTCAAAGAATCCATCCTCAAACACTTAGAGGAAAATAAAGTGATCAGGAACAGTCAGCATGGATTTACCAAGGGTAAATCATGCTTGACCAATCTCATTTCCTTCAATGATCAGATGACTGGTTTTCTGGATGCAGGAAGAACTGTTGATGTGATATACCTTGATTTTAGCAAGGCTTTTGATCCAGTTTCCCACAGCATTCTCATTGGCAAATTAAGGAAGTATGGGTTGGATAGGTGGACTATAAGGTGGATAGAAAACTGGCTAGATCAACAGTTTCAGCATGTAGGAATCAATGGTTCCATGTCTAGATGGCAACCACTAACGAGTGGTGTGCCCCAGGGGTCAGTCCTGGGGCCGGTTCTGTTCAACATTTTCATCAATGATCTGGATGATGGAATAGATTGCACTCTCAGTAAGTTTGCGGATGACACCAAGCTGGGGGGAATGGTAGACACGTTGGAGGGCAAGGACAGGATTCAGGAAGACCTAGATAAATTGGAACAGTGGGCCAATAGAAATCTTATGAGGTTTCAATAAGGACAGGTGTAAAATCCTGAACTTGGGACGGAAAAACCCCATGCACTGCTACAGGCTGGGAAACATTCAGCTAAGTAGCAGGAGTGTAGAAAAGGACCTGGGGGTCATGGTGGATGGGAAGCTAGATATGAGTCAGCAGTGTGCTCTTGCTGCCAAAAAGGCCAATGGCATACTGGGCTGCATCAAAAGACGTATTACTGGCAGATCAAGGGATGTGATCATTCCCCTCTATTCTGCACTGGTGAGGCCACATCTAGAATACTGTGTTCAGTTTTGGGCTCCCCACTACAAAAAGGACAGGGACATGCTAGAGAGAGTTCAGAGGAGGGCAACCAAAATGATTAAAGGGCTGGAGCACAAGCCCTATGAGGAAAGACTGAAAGCATTAGGCTTATTTAGTCTGCAGAAGAGAAGATTGAGGGGGCATTTGATAGCAACCTTCAACTACTTGAAGGGATGCTCCAAGGAAGGTGGAGCTCGACTGTTGTCAGTAGTAACAGAGGACAGAACAAGGAGCAATGGTTTCAAGTTGCAGTTAGGGAGGTCGAGGTTGGATATTAGAAAAAACTTTTTTACTAGGCGAGTGGTGAAGCATTGGAATGAGCTGCCAAGGGAGGTGGTGGAATCTCCATCTTTGGAGGTGTTTAAGGCCCGGCTGGACAAAACCATGATGAGGATGGTTTAGTGGGAGTGGTCCTGCCTCTGGCAGGGGGTTGGACTAGATGACCTATGAGGTCCCTTCCAACCCTATGATTCTATGATTCTGTGATTCTAATTGAAGAACAGGAAAGGAAATCATCCCCGAACAGTGACAAGGGATGTGGTGGTCCATAAGACACTCTCAATTAAGGTGTGACCCACATTATAACAATTTCAAAACCCATTATAGAATGTTCAGATCAACTGATTTGTGTTTTCTAAATACCAATCAATGGCTTAGAGTACTCCTTCCCACAAAGAGGTCTGTGGAAGCTGGACAGGTAAAAAGGAAATTACAGTAATACTACAAATTCTTCCTTATGGCTGGGGAGCAACATTCCCTATTATACAGATAGTTTTGTTCTGTGTAAATCAGTGGCATCTACCAGAGGTTATCAATCCAGAGGCATTGCTTCTTCACTCTGTTTACTGGCTCACTGTGACTCTCCCCTGGATCTCTGTTAGCCCTAGATAGCAAAAGATGGAACCCTTCTGCACTTTAATTTCCAAATTAAAAAAATGGGAATGAGCCTTTACCAGACTGTCATTCCATGTAAATTAATCACTATATATTTGCGGATTTCCTTTATAGTAAATATTGTTGCCAATTCTTTACTGAGACACAGAAATGTGCTGTTTTGCCCGAAGGTCACAATGGTTTTATAGATTAGGCCTGGGTCTCACAGTAAAAAGTCCTGAATTTTCATTCTGGTCATGATAATAACTTGCTGCGTGCCTTGAACAAGTCACATACTGTTCCAAGCTTCATCTGTAAAATGGACTATGGTATTTACTCATCTTATAACTAAATAATATTTATAAATAAGTGTTGTATGTAGCTATTGGGGCTGAGAAGGGCACTGACTACCGCCTTCTCAAGATGACACTATAATCCTTGTGTTCAGAATATCTCATATAAGAAGCGTTTAGAGCTCTTGCATGCCTCCAAGTGAAAAATACTGTGTTTACAGTGTTGTAGTATATCAAAATTTTAGGACTGAAAAATTCATGCAATAAACTGTTGAAAAATTTCATATCACTTCTCATGAATATGTCATTACATTTCCAGTTTTTCTGAGCCCCAAATAAAATATAGGGTGAAGGGGCTGAGTTTGTCCCAGAATAGTCATTGTATTTTCTATTGTTATATGAGAAATAATGTTCTTAAAAACTGTGTGTAGAATTTTAGGTATATTATGTATGTAACCCTGTGAAAAGCTTTTGAAGATGTTAACAATTAATTTATGGTTTTGGCACATACCTTTTCCCCCTAATGCTACCATGCAGGTGAAGGGCCAGATGCAGGCTCACTTAAAGGATTTGGAGCATGTTCATGACTTACTGAAAGTAGCTGAAGAGAGACTGCAGGAGTATGAGGAAAATCTGCTGTCCTACAAAAGGCGCTATGCAGACAAATCCAAAACCGTTAGGGAGCTGCAGGTTCAGGTGCTTAGAGCATAATCATTTAAAGTAGTGTCTAAACTATGTGAAAGTAATTGTTGAGTAGTTTTGCCAGCTGAGGGCACCCATGTCAATGTTTGTCTTCCACATACTTGCATAATAGAACAAAAGTTCCTTGTGCAGTGATTGTGGTGCTCTTTGTGATGCGTTCTGCTTGCTTTTTTCTGTATCTTTAGAAAGATGAAATTGTAGCTTCAGTACATAAGTTTGAAATTTGTAACTTTTATGTTTTGAGCTTTCCAAATAAGTGAAATCTCTTCCCTTTTCAATAATGAGGTATGTTAAACATGAATCCCAAGAAGTCCTTGTTAGCATAATGCCCAGTTCTAAAGGATGCATTTATATATAAATGGAGTAATTTGAATCTCTGTATCTTTTTATTTAATGAAAATACTGCACTTTTAAAAATTATATTATAAGGCCTAATTTATAAGTTAGGGAGTATATGTGCAGTGAAATAGTTATAAAACAAACTTCAAAGCAATAAATTATATTGTTTTTTTTAAAAATACAGAGAAAGCATACTTCTAGCATCTGAAAAAGAAAGAACTTGAGTCTTAATTACTCTTATTTATAACACCTCTTAGGAACCTGAACAGGTCTTTCTCCAATTTATCTACATTTCATTTTTTAAAAGATTGTTTTTTCTCTCCATGCTCAGAATCAAAACTTGTATAGTTTAAAAAAACCTTAAATGTATGTGACAGACCAAGTATGTTTTTGGGGACTATAATAATTGGTGACAGCAGAGCTCTGGGAACTATTTTGAATAAATGGTGAAGACAAGAAAGGGTCTCCTCTAGCACTTTTTCGCAGGTTGTCAATGTTGGAATTTCCAGTGACGACATTAGAAACAGAATGAGGTCCTATATGCTATTTTTATGATCCATATAAAAATAGTAGCTCCAGATTTTGTGTAAAATTTCTTGGCAAAGTCTTATAAATATAGGACCCAATTCTGCTCTCATTTAAACCTGAGTAAGGCCTCAATTCAAGAAAACACTTACTGTGTCCTTAATTTTAAGTAAATTCTATTAATCTGAGTATTCAGTATGTACTTAAAGTTAAGCTCATGCTTGCGGGCTTTCATGTTGTGAGACTGTCCTGAACGGAGGTCTAAATGAAGAGAAACTCTGCTAGTGATGTTTCTACAGGTTTTCATTATGTATCTGAGATTAGACTCTGATTACTAATTTTTGGCAAGACATTCAAATTCAAATAGCCACTATTTTTCTTTTTTTGTATTTAGCTATAGTCTATGATATATGAGTTTGCAAAGTTCATAGATCTTTTCAAAATTCATGTGCTTTACTGACATCCATGAGCCAGAACTTGTAAGCTTCCTCTGTGTAACAACAATTACACATGTACGAAACAGGCAAGGAAGCAAATATCATCAGGCTTCCAGCATTTTTTATATACCTTGAGGATAAAATATTCTAAAATGGAGAAAAAAGCTTATGAGCCACATTTTGCACTGATTGAAACCTGTCCAACTCTCCTAAAAGTATTGGGTTGCAGGGGTGTAAACCAGTGTGCAATTCGTACATAAGTTCATGCCTTAACAAATCTTCAGCTTGCATTTTATTTTGCTATTTAGTTTTTTGTTTTTTTGTTTTTTTTGCTTCAAATGTAGACCAAATCCTGCTTGCCATTGTGATAAAGTAGGCCTAATGATTTTAATAGGACAGCTTGCATAAGGCGAGCTTGTTTTGGCTTATAATGTCCTGTGCAAAGCTCTATTAAATAGAATAGAATAATCCTTTTCACAGATGGAAGACAACGACAGGTTCTTGAGAAACCATTCTTTGGAAGAGGAAAACTGTAACATTCAGAAGAAATATGAGTATCTTAAAAGGTAAATTTTATATTGCCTACTACTAAATTCTACATTTTTCTCCTCACAATCAAATTTCATGTGTGTTTCTGTTTTGTTTAAAGACAGTTAGAAAAGATGGATGTACAAAATGAAGAACTTGCACATCAGCTAGCAAACAAAGAAGAGAGTCTTCAGCTCAGTAAATTGCATCTTAAAGAGAAATTAGCAGAATATGATTCTTTAGCTAGACAGTTGGAGGCTGCTTTGGAAGAAGGCAGAAAAAAGGTATCCATGGTCTAATATGTTTATAAATTTGATTGCAGTTTTCCCCACTTTTAAATAAAGGAAAGCTTGGAAAAGAGCAAAGGGCTGGAGGAAGTGTGATGGCTAAACAAATGAGAAGTGTAGATCATTTCATATATACAGGGCAGTGGCGAAGTATATGTCAATGGGAATTTTGACTAAATATATACTAGGCATTTTGGATTTCCTGGCCCTTATTGAAGTTAATGGCAAAACTCCCATTGACTTCTGTGGAGCCAGGATATTGTCTTTTATCTTTACACAAAGGATTTCTTTCCTTCATACCATATGAAGAGCTTCAGTCACCCATTATTTAAATCTGCAGAAGTGCCAGAATTTCTGATCAAAAGTTTCAGCTTGCCTTTTTCATTTTCATTTCCCTTTTGAGTAGACAACCCACAAGGACTTAGATACTGAGCCTTTCTAATTTCAGAAGACTTTTCATATTCAAAATTTATAAGTTTTTGTGTAAAATTATGAAGAGAGAGGATAGATTTAGACAATAAAACAAATAAGTGGAGAAGTGTAGGAATTAATAACATAAGTAACTCTTGTGGTACTATCAGAAATATATATCTGAAGTACAGTAAAATAGACTGCACAGTTGTATGATTTGTTCTCATAGTATAGTAATGTTGACTGATTTTGTGTATGTCTCAGTTCAGGATATGTTCCAAAGGGGTAGTCTTGTTTAGTTTAGTTCAGCAAAACAAACAAGGAGTCTGGTCACACTTTTAAAGACTAACAAATTAAAAATTTTAAAGACTAATTAAGTTTGTTAGTCTTTAAAAGTGCCAGCAGACTCTTTGTTTATTCTTCAGTTCTGGATAGTTTGACAGATGAATCGTCATATATTTTTCAATTATTTGTTCCTGTAGTATTTTCTTATGATACAATTTATTTAATTTTAAATCAGAATGTATCCCGCGTGCTCTTAAAGTAATTGATAATTGGTGGGGACCAGAAGGACTATAATAGGATGGTACGGAAGAGATGATTAGTGGCAGCTTGAAGTAGTTTAAAATAATTATTTGTTATTTTGGGCTTCAAATGCAGGCCTAGATATAACTATACTGCTTTCTGTTCTGTCCTTACCATTGCAGGAGTCAGAAGAGGTGGAAAAAATGTTGTCCAAGGAGAAAGCCCTTCAAACAAAAATATTGGCTCTTGAAACCAAATTAAGAGAAAGACGAGAGGAACAAAAGCGACTTGTTTGCAAATTAAACAGTGTGAGTATCATTTTACTGCCATTGATCATAAACTGCGTAGTTATTTTAATCACTACATACACTAAAGTGCTTTAAATAGAAGAATATATTTGTAATGAATTTGTATATAGTTTGGGGCACAGAGTCAGTTAACATAATTCAGTTAATATATAGATAATAATATATATACAGAAAAACTTCATATTTGTGCATAAGATTACAGATGACAGGCTAAGAAAAGATCTCCAGGATGCCCAATCCATTGTCTTACATTATTGCAAGATGTCTTCAATGTTAAGACCCCTTATTAAGCCCAAATTTGCCACTAGGGCTGAGACTTATTCTAAAGGCTTACACAGACACAAACAAATGGGTAATGGGTCGATATCCTCTTAGTGAAGTAGATAATGTTTTTCCAAGATAGGAAAATAATCTGATCCTTCCAGGAATCTATGCCAGTGTTTTCAAACATGGATGCTTAAGATCAGCCCTCATATCCTTATATAGGAATCTAAATAAGTGCCCTAACACTTGCAGATCTTCGGGCTGGCATGTTGGTGCTTACCTTCTTGAATTGTGACCTTGCTGATAGGGAATTATGGGCTTGGTACGTTTGGAAAATCAGGCTACCTTCTCAGGTGCAAAAGTATGACTTCAGGCTTGAGATTTTCAAACAATGTAGGGCTTGGTTGTCTAAGCCATCGCCAACAGGCCAGACTCTGGCCACCGAAGGCTGCTATCTGGCCCATTGGAAAGCAGCAGCGTCCCCTCCTCTCCAGTTGCAAGCAAGCAGGTGGTGCAGAGGTCCTGAGCTGGCCGGGGTGGTGCAGTAGCCCCTCCTCTCCAGTCCAAGCCAGCCAGGAAAATGGGGAATGAAACAGCAGCAGTTCTTCCCCTCCAACCCTGAACCTGGCAGGTAGTGGCAGCACTCCAAGGAGGTGATGGGGGCAGAGATTATAGTGTGAGAGTGGAGGTGGGTGTAGTCATTTATTACCACTCTAGGGTAGTCCTGGCTAGTGTGTGCTACTACGCTAGCATCTCTGTACTATTACTGTGTTCATGGCCATCTTTGGGGATGGGGAGGGCCCCGGGCCAATTGGCTCCCACCCCTACCCCCCCCAGCACTGGGTGAGGGGTAGTTCAGGTTAAGCCAGAGACTGGGCTCCACTCTCCCGCCCCACCCATGGGCCTGCTGCTCTGCCCTTGAGGTGGGGTGGGCAAGCCCAGATGCTGGGCTCCACACTCTCATTGTGCCACGTGCCTTTGGCTTGTCTCCGAAGGCAAGCAGAGAGGACTGCAGCGTGGGGCCGGGCCAAGGGTTGTCACCCTATTTGTGCCCCTCTGGCCCCTCCCCGCAAGAATAGCAATGACTGTGTGTAGCTCTAGCTAGGATTTATTCTTTTCTTTTAAGCATTTTCCTTCTTTTTTCCTCTTCTAACTTACTCTCTGTTACAGCATCTTCAATATTTATTAAAATAAAAGAATTACTTACTGACCTCAGAAAAGAACTATAGTGGCCCCTCACACAAAAAGGTTGGAGACCCCAGTCTTGGGGATTTCAGCACATTTTCCATTATTAATGGAAGGCATGTCTACATCCCTAGTCCTCAACAACTGCATCCTAGGTGCTTCATTTTAGATATCCAAATAGAAAATATTTGCCCTAGATTTCATCACATCAGGCTAGTGACAACAATACTCAAAGAAGTACATAATGCTTCAGAGACAGGGGGGTTGATTCTTATCCTGCAGCACTGTAAATTTTTAACGTAAATGTAGTCTGTAGTTGTAGATATAAAACTGGTGCCAAATCAGAATTGGGCTTCTGATCTCTTTTCATTTAGGACTGTTTCAGACAGATGTCTAGAGTGAACATTTTACTACAACAAGCAGAATGGATTGTCATCTTCTTTTTTCCCCTAGTGTTCAGTAAACTTGCAGATTACATTGGACTGTGTCTAATTAATCATATTTAGTAAGTGTTTTGCTTAAAAAGAAAATATTTTGTCTGACTAATTAATGTGCAGGTAAAAGTTGCAAGTAACCTTCAGTTTAGATGTCATTCATCTCCCCTAAACTAAAAGTCTGAGGATTCAAGTAATTTTCATGTGTCTTATGGAGAATATAAGAGAAAAATGAACTTGGTGGGTTTTCTTTTTAAATTTAAGGGAGGGAATTTTCATCACCTTTGTGGTGTTTATGTGGCTGTTGGCAGAAAATACATACCATACCAACAGCATTCTTCTCAGAGATAAGAGACATCTCTTTCAGGAGAGATTCATAGCATCTAAGATCAGAAGGGACCAATATGATTGGTATGACCTCTTGCACAATGCAGGCCACAGAACCTTAGCCACACATTCCTGTAATAAACCTATGACTGAGTTACTGAAATCCGCAGATAATGGTTTAAAGACTTCAAGGTACAGAGAATCCACCAGTCAGTGCCCCCTGTCACCTGCTGCAGAGGAAAGCAAAAGAAACTGAGGACCTATACCAATCTGCTCTATGGAAAAATTCCTTCCCGACATCAAATATGGCAATCAGCTTAAACCCTGAATATGTGGGTAAGGCTCATTCGTCAGACACCCAGAGAGAATTCTCTAAAGTAACTCAGAACCCACCCCATCTAATATCCTATCACAGACCACTGGGTGTATTTACTGCTAGTAGTCAAAGATCAGTCAGTTGCAAAACTATGTTGTCCCATCATAGCATCCCTTCCATAAACTCATCAAACTCAGTCTTGAAGCCAGCTAGGTTTCTTGCCCCCACTGCTCTCTTTGGAAGGTTGTTTTAGATCTTCACTACCTTGATAGTTAGAAACCTTTGCCAAATGTAAAGTCTAAATTTCCTGATGGCCAGATTATATTCATTTGTTCTTATGTCCACACTGGTGCTGAATTTAAATACCAGAGAGGGAGAGGAATTATCCTTCTTCATGGAAACATATCCTCTGGAGTAGCAGCTGAAACATGAAGGGCCATACAAATGCTTAGCATATCCAGTGCATAAATACCTTGCAGTGCAGGCTATCGCAGTGCAATGTGAACACCTGTTCTCACTTTCAGGACACATTGTAAATTAAGAAGTGAGCAGCATTATCTCCCATAAATGTAAATAATCTTGTTCAGCAATTGCTAAGACAAACAAGAAGTAGGGCTGAGTGGACTTGTAAATGCTGAAGTTTTACATTGTTTAGTATCTGAGTTCAGGCATGTAACAAAAAATCTACATTTGTAAGTTGCACTTTCACAATAAAGAGATTGCACTACAATACTAGTATGACATGAATTGAAAAATACTGTTTTTTTGGTTTTTTGGTGCAATATTTATAATAAAATATAAAGTAAACACTGAGCACTTTATATTCTGAGTTGTAATTGAAATCAATATATTTGAAAATGTAGGAAAGCATCCAAAAATATTTATAATACATTTACATTAGCATTCTATTATTGTTTACACATGTGCTTTAAACTGCGATTGATCACTATTTTTAATCAAGTTAATTTGTTTTGAGTTAACTCGCTTAATTTAATTGTGATTTATCAACAGCCCTAGTTTTCATTCCAAAAGTATTTAAGGTGTCAGCTCAAAAAAAAAAATGTGAAAAGAGAATTATTTATGTCTGAGGGTGGAGTTATTTTGAGCATCTAATAAACAAATAAATGGTGTTATCAATCACCCTTTATTTTAAAGGGTGATGTAGGCTGCATTAGAAATTAGTACTGAATATTGTCGTAACAATAATCAACATGAGAATTTTGAGTTTGTAATGGCATTAAGGTGCAACAAACGAATAGAAATGGCAATGTTTTATAGTTGATGTAAAGGATAGGCCAGGACTTCTACCTTGTTTTTTCAGAGTATAAAGTTATTTTAACAGATTAATTTGGGCTTAGGGGACATAATATATATGTGTAAGATTTTGGAGTCAGTTTGATATCTTGTATTTGTGTTGAGTTAACTAAAAATTTTAGGGAATGATGGACAGGATTATAAATTTACAGTAAAATTTGTACTCGATTTGTATTTTGTATTTTATTCCTAAATTTCATCCCATTTCCTTCTTTTTCTTTAGAGTGAGAAACATCAGGAAGTATGTTTGAAAGAATTAGAGCACAATCTACAAAAATCAGAAAACCAGAACCACAGCATCCAGAATTATGTACATTTTTTGAAAACCTCATATGTTACAATGTTTGGCTGATTTCTTTAACTTAGAATATTATTATTAATAAGAACTGAATTTTGCAAAATACTTAGTGCCCTTAACTCTCAGTGAAGTCAGTAGAAGTTGAGGACATTTTACTGGATTGAACCCTATGTTATTAGGGCTTCCTAGAGAAACTCTCATTTCAAGTTTTGCAGCATTGAGTACTACCCTGATGTGTATACACTGGCTGATCATGTTCCAAATGTTTACATGGGAATACTAATCTGAAAAGATTGTGCAGTTTTTCCTTTTACTATTGTTCGAGAAATGGACTATCTCAATGAAAGATATTTGTACTTCTGTTGCTGTAGAAATCCAGCTGAATTCAATTTGCACTTCAGCCACCACGATGATAATAATAGGAATCCTATTCTTAATATTCTGTAAAAAAAAATTAAAAATTGAAAGAAAATCCCTTGAAAATTGTATATTATATAGAAGCTCCAAATGTGGTGACTTGCCTCCTGATAATGGCCCCACTTCAACCAGATATTTAAGAATGTCCCTAATTTTAAGCACATGAGTACTTCATTTGAAGTTAGTGGGATACGCATGTGTCTGAAACAAACCACATGTTTAAGTATCTTGCTGAACTGGGGTCAGTATGAAGGAAAGTTCTGATTATGAAAGTTGGTTTTCTATAGCACTAGTATAAAATACACTTAAAGAATTGCCATGTAGTTTTAAAAAAATAACAGATTCAAACATCTGAAAAATCTCTATATAAATTTTAAATGTATATTAAATATCCTAATAATGTCCTTTTTATATAGTGATAAAACTGAAGTAACTTATTGTTTTCCATACACAAGTTATAGCTATAATCTTTTTCGCCAATATATCACACGCTTCAAACAGTGAAATATTGTATGGCTAATCAGTGTTTTCTTTTTTCTTTACAATTAAGATATCCATATCGACAAGCTAATGGTTTATGTGGTATTATTCTGTTGGTGTATACACTAAACCTTAAAAAAGAAAAGAAGAAAAACTATTTTAGTATTTTTGACTACAGTATCAATGACACGGAACTTTCTGTATAGGTCTTTAGTTAGCTGCATTAAAAAACTAAGACTAAATTTTATTTCAATGAGTTTAACATTTTCCACTATAAAGCGTTAGTTATGTGTTACGATCAACATTTCTACATCTTGTATTTTAGAAGGTACCTTTGTGGCTTTGTGCCTCCTTGCTTTCAGGATACACAACAGATTATGATATTTATTTTCACATTACAGAATTCAAGTGTCTTCTCTTTATTTGTAATTTTTTTTTATTATGAAGCTTTCTTATTGTCTTTTTCCTCATACTGCTAGTGGCAAAGTTTGCATTCATGTGTTCATGTATTCATATTGCTAAAATTATGTCACTTTTGTATAAACTCAAACTTATGCAGCCACCAACAATGCACTGTGGAAGAAAATTTAATTTTATAAACAACTTTTAGGGAGACTCTTCACCATATCATAAGTCGTACTAACCTAATTTTTATTACCTGGGTTTCAGCCCATCAATACTCAGGAGGAAGTCTTCAATGTGCAAAATGACTTGTCACTGGTTCTGCTATTTAGTGTAATATTCTGAGACATAACCTTCCTATTTCATCCCAGGAAGCTGAATCCTGTATTCAAGCAAAATTCCCATTAATGTATAGTACATCGTTTACAGAGTTTGTAAGACTATTAGTATTGTACCTGAAGAGTTCAATGTAGCTGACTATAGGCTACTGTAGCTCAGTGATTCTCAACCCGTGGGCTGCTTGTGGCCTTGTCAGCTCACAGCCGCAGGTCATGTGACGTCCACAGAGCCATACAGATACTGTGTATCTATGTACTGTGGATGCAGCCCACATAAACCAGAGAGAGCCACATATATGGTCCACAATGGTAAATAGATTGAGAACCACTGCTGTCGATGGAAGAAAATTAGGACTTGGCTCAGTAAATTTGATTTAACTCAGTTTATTAAATGAAAGCTGTATGTTTTTAAATTTGTTCTATTATCTTTGAAAATCTATAGTCTTTTAACAGGACCTTTCTGAAGTCTGAGGTCTTCCTTACAATGATGATTGATCATGATGACATTCCGTGGCTGTTAAGAATTGTTGGGGTGTTTTTCCCCCACCATTGAAATAGTGTAGTTAGCTTCAAGCATAATTTGTTTTATTTCTCAACTGGGGCTACCCTTTTTAGGAGAAAGGATCCTGATTTCTTTTATTTTCTAACTGTTTAAGTACTTAAAATTCTCTCCAGATTGCTTCCTATATTTCTAGCCACATTCTTAATATTGCCAATTTAATTCTTTGTATGTTTATTTTACTATACAAAAAGTGGTCTGTTACACTGCAGATTTCCTTAGCAAAGCTGTGTTGAACCAATGGAGTTTTGGGTCTTTTATCCTTTAAACTATTTTTTTATCGCCTCCACCCCCAAGACAAATGACAGAGTCTACACTGTTCTTCGGAGACAAGCAGGTTGTTCATTTCCTATATGTATATCTTAAATACCTGTCAAACAGGTTTTATAAAAATGTTCTGTATGCGCCTTTCTACTATCATTGTCAATTTCAAATGCACTCAATGACAACACTCCTGACATAAGTGCCCTACTCAGTTTTCAAATAAGTTTTTGATTTTTTTCCAGACAAATGTTCAGATGTTCGGCTGCAGCTGTATCACTTCAAAAAAAAAAAGAATGCTAATTGCATTGAACTTCTTTCTGTTGGTAAAAAAAAAGTTATAAAAGAACTGTAAAGCAGCATTATGAGTGCATCAGGACTGTACGTGCTTACAGTACATGGTCACAGCTATCTGTTAGTTATAGTACTCTCTTGTAGGTGCTTTAACAGGTGGGGATCTTCCAATTCTGCTGCTCTCAGCTCACATAGCTGGATTGACAAAAGTGATCAGATATGCTGCATGTCAGCCTGAGCACCCTTTTCAAGATGAATTTTCATCCAGCAGAATGTGTTCAAGAGATTTAAGCTGTGTAAGAATATAAGCAATTTGTGTTTGTGTGTATAAAGATGAGCAGAATAGTAAGGCTGAAATACTGATAAGGCCTATGCTGTTTTAAGAAACTTCTCTGGTAAAAATATATTTCACTTTTAATACAAAGCCATTTATTCTGCATACTGTAGAATTTTTACATTCTAGATGAGGTATCTGACTTAACAAATAGTTTGTGCCAAGTCTGTCTAGTAGTGGCTGTGTAGAACATTTTCCCAGCAGCTTGATTCTGCATGGCATTTAAGTTGTACTTAACTTTAAGCACGTGAGGAGTCCTACTGTCCCATCAATGTCATTGGGACTGTCATCTCATGCTTAAATTCCTCACTAAATAAAGGCCTAGCACACTTATATTGTTTATCTTATGCTCTTGAAGCATCTATCTTTTAATCCCTGTATTTGCACTAGTAATGCCACATGATGAATGAGATTTTTTTTTCTTAAATTATGTTTTAGTGTCGCCTTCATCTAGGTATTATTAACATGTAATTCATGAGCCCATATTTCTTTGGCCTATCTGATGGATTGGTTTGAGCATTTGGGGCTGGGAGGAGAAGCAGGCCATTAAGGAGACAGTGTCATTCACAAGAGTTGTCTTTCATCAGTACTCTGTAAATTTCTGTATATTTGTTAATGCAACAAAGCTTAAACTGTTTTATTTACAATTATCTAGAACAATCTAGACACTGTAAAGTTGGGAGAAAAATTGCACTTTACCCTTCTATCCAGTCAAATCCCATATCCATCCCCAGTTTTCCTTAATTAAGGTTCTAAAATTCTAGCCATGAGAGTTTTTGAGTCTGGTAGTCCAAAAGAAGCCAACAAGCAGGCAGTTGCTATTTTTGCAATTAATCTCTAATAAAAGGGGAAGTAATGTCTTGGTGCCTCATTATTTACTGTATTCGCAAAAGTAAGGATTTGAAGCAGAAGATGATCATATTATCTGCTCTGGATTTGTTCAGGTCTGGGAAAATAGAACTTAAAGTAGAAGCATAAGCTTTAAGGCTGCTTGTGGCACTACGCTCTTTAATCCTGTCTGCCAAATAGCCTATTACTAGTAGTTTAAGATCAATAGAAGATCTTTTATCTCTGTTTCCTATCCACGGTGTAAAGCTGCTATAAATTCTGTTGTAAGATCTATTGATGGAGATTTTCCAGAGTGATAATAGAAATTTAATAGCTTCCCTCTGTAACCTGCCTCCTAAAGGAATTTGTTGATAGAAGACATATGATTTCCACTGAGTTCTTTACAGCTGAGTCATCAGCCTGACGTGATATGTTACTAGCTCTCAAGCCTTCCCAGTTGTCTTGCACAGGCCATTAGTATACTTTGTTAGTGACTCAAACCAAGATCTGGATCTCCAGAGAAGTTTTGAAAGGGGCTATTAATAACCAACTCATCATAACGTCCACTAGAATCTTTATTGCTATCTTCTGCGTCAGAGAGAATAGAGGAAAGTGAATAGTTCCTGTATATGTGCTTTTTTTCAAATGCACCTGTCATTGAGCTTCCCTTACAAGCGGATTAGTAGATAAATATTTCCAATTGCCTGTTTGCTGATTATTCTGCAAGTCCTCTGTAGAGTTATAAATCTGTGGAAAATTCTCTTCCTTTCCTTTCCTCCTTGAAAGGGCATTCCCCATCATCTTACTTCTGCTTGCAATGTGAAGAGTTTAGAGGAAATGGCTAGAATCTAGCATAATTTACAGAATGATTAGTAAAGCCATCTGTCTCTTTTTGCCACATACATTCTCTTTGTTGGCTTGAATACCACCATTTTATTGTCTTACAATTTGTACGTGATCTCTTGTGAGACATGTCGAAGATGCAGAACATTTCAAATGTTCTGGAATTCATTTCTTGATTCTGAGGAAGGACCTCAGTTCTTTTTCCTTACTTGATGAGATGTGCAGCCCACTTTCTGTTGGAAGCCTTTTGTTCCATAATTGGAGGCACAATAGGAAGGAGAGAATGCTTGGGCAGATATCAGGCATAGATCCAACAGTTCTGTCACATCCATTAATGTCTCTTCTCAGTTGCTCACAGGATAACAAATTGTATTTAGTTCCTAACTTTAAAGTGGATGAGAAAGAGGAAAAGAGGGGGTAATGAAAGTCAGAAGCCAAGAAGGAATGGGCTCCAGGGACAGTTGATGGGTTGTCAGTGACTGAGGTGAAATAGAGAATCTTGGGGAGCTTGAATAGGGGATGATGGTGCATGAGGGAAGGTGAGCATAACTTCATAGGGAAGGAAACAGTTCCTGCTTTCTCTGTGAAGTAAATGGTGAGTGATGGGCAGAGAGGGAGGAAAAGACAGAGTGTGGTTTACTCTATTAACATAATCCAGGCTGCACTCTTTAACAGTGGAAAGTCAGCTATAATCCTACCCTGATGAGAGAACTAGAGCCAGCCAATGCAACCAACAATAGAAGCAGAATAACTAGGGAGGGAGATTAGGGCTCCAGAGAGATGCAGTGATTTTAGCTCAGATTTCAGGCTGCTTTTGTTGGTGGCACTCCTATGGAGCTCTGGGTAGTTTAATGCTCCATGGAGTAGTATTTCTGCGGATGGAGCTTCCCCCATGGGTATTGGGAGATTGCATACACTCTGTGAGCCTTTAAGGATAAAGAAGCCTTCTTGATGCCCTTTTCTGGTTAGGAATTACAGCAATCAGAGGGTATGTTTATTGTAAACTCTCTAGCCATCCTTATCTGCACCTTTGGGTTTGTTCGTTCATTCATGGTTAATCCCAAATCTCATAACAACTGCATGATCACATAGTGGTGAAGATTCAGACTACACATTGGTGGTGCAGTGGTTACATCACCAAAATGAATTCAGATCTTGTACCCAGGGATCTTACTAAAACATAGCAGGTTGAGATCATCTGCAATGGTTCTTGTAGTGGATCTCTATAAGCAGCCCAAAAGAGCACCAGCCTATCAAGTGATGAGTAAATCATTTGTGCCTGAAAAAATCTGATATACACGCATGCAAAGGAAATCTCAGACCTCTGAGGTTGACTTTCTTCATATTTCATTATTTTCAGTGGTTAACAAACTGAGCCAAATACCCAATACAAAGTAATTAACACTGCATGCTTATCTCTGTGGCTGATTTATCTGGTTCATTTGAAAAGTGTTAGAAAAAAATATGCCATTAGGTGTGGACATTTTTCCCACAATCTCCATGATGGCATGTTTTTCTTCTGTAAAATTGTGCCTTTTGAATTACTGCTAGCATAAATACTTCAAATGCCCCTGTTTCTTTCATTCACTTCACTAAAAATTGAAATTGTGGTCTATCACTTATACTTTATCTTAATGCAATCCTTTGAAGGTAACCTATTATATGTAAGTTTTGGTGTAGTTTTTATACACCCAGCAACCACCTCTGTAACTTTAAACATTCCTCACCAAAATGTCTTTCATGCCAAGCCCTTTTAATTATCACTGTGACCGCATGTCTATTCTTATCCTTGCAGAGAGGCAGTTTACTCCCCTGTGGCAACAATCCACTTGCCAATTTACAGACCCACCCACTAAAATGCCCCTTTGAATTATAAACTACTAAAGTAAACGTATTTTTAACAGCCTCAATTTTACAGTCGTGCCCAGTTATCAAAACTGAAGTACAAAAATGCAAAGTTGGCATTTCAGATTATTCTCAGAATACAGGGTATTCTTCCAGGTTAGGTCTTTTTCATGGAACAAACCAGTATATTGTATATTGTAAACTCTGAGCTATTTGTTACTTACATTTAGTTCTTTTCTGTAGGTTACAGCCTAACTTATAACAATCTTAAACGAGATCCCAGATTTTTCTACCTTTATGGATAATTGTTCTAATGTGTGTATGAATACTTTGTTCTCTTTTTGGTTTTGTTTTTCTTACTTTATAATGTAATGTACTGCATTCTACAAAAGTATGACTAGCATAAAATATACCAGAACCCTAAGCAGTTCAGATGCTTTCAATGAGTTTCTCTCTCTCTGTTGCTGACATAAACTCTTATATAGAACAGCTCACATTTTACTCAGGTCCAGTTTGGCTATAGCAAATTTGCACCTGAAATTTGTAGTCACTTATATATGTGCTTAACTGTAAGTGCATAAATTAGCCCATTGATAAGTCTAGGGCCAGTACTGTTTTCTTAGAGATTCATTCTCACGTGTTAGTTTTCATATAAATTACTGTCTAAAATATAATCATTTAAAGATAGAAAAATACCCATCAGATCTGTAGTATTCCATTAAAGTGATTTAAACTACTGTGAATAATGATATTTGTATTTGGTTTTAGTTATTGGACTTTGCAGTTTTTTCAAAGTCAAATACAAAAAATGTCATAATTACTTTAAAACTATATCAAATTTTATCCCATTGTTTTTACCAATAATCCTAGTGTATGCTAAACCTGCAGAGCAGTACTAGCTCCACTCCTGTGGAATGATTAAATTTTGCTTAATTTCTAAGTTCAGCAGTGAACTAAATATTAACATTTATGCTAACATACTGGATTTCAGAGTTGACTGTCCTATGACAGTGGTCTGAACCTCTGCCCATAACTAATAGGTCATGGAAAAAATTAAAACTGTTTGGAAAGTGTCGTAGGACTTGGCCGAAGGTTAACAAAGGTAAAATCTGAGCTTAAGGCAGACATTAATCGTAGTTAAGGATTTTCTTTTCCTTAGTGGACAATCTTCTACAAGTTGAAGAATATTTCCAAAGGGGTGGCTGGGTCAGTTTAGTCCAGCATAACAAACAAGAAGTCTGGTGGCACTTTCAAAAACTAACAAATGTATTTATTGCATGAGCTTTCTTTGGAGAAAATCACACTTCATCAGATTCTTGAAGATGGAGAACTAACAAAATGGGAAGAAAATAAATGCAGGAAAGTGTAAGTCGTAGGATCAGATCAGACTGTAACAGCAAATCAAAGAAGTTGTTTTGATTCAAACAGTGTAGAACAGCATATTAGAAGGAGGGCAAGTAGAAAGAAGGCAAAGAGAAGGCAAACTCACCATTCGTAAAAGGAAAGTCAGGAGATAAGTCTATTTAAACCCAAAGTAATGGTGTCAAATTTGCATATGAATTCCAATTCTGCAGTTTCTCTTTGAAGCTGGTATTTGTAATTACAGACGTCCCCAAAAAGAAAAGAACCTTCCAATTTCTTACCCTACAATTAGAAAATCAAATGTGTAATTACAATTCAAAGCTCTTCCACACTTTGAATCTAAACAACTGTTTCGATTTGCTTAAACAGTCTGAGCTGATCCTATGACTTACGCTTCCCTGTGTTTATTTTCCTCCCATTCTGTAAGTTCTCCATCTTCAAGCACCTGATGAAGTGGGATTTTCTCCCATGAAAGCTCATGCAGTAAATAAATTTGTCATAGTCTTTAAAAGTGCCACAAGGCTCCTTGTTTAAGTTGAAAAATGAAACTGTTTTATCAAACTGTATTGTGTGCATAGGTTACAGATGAAAATTGACCTGGAGTGTGGATGAAGTACTGGATCAGGTTGGGCTTGATAAAGGAGTCCTGAGGATAGCAGACAAAACTGTTTCTGTAGAGTAGCATAATGCTAACAGGTGGATGAAAGTGTTCAGAAGGAGGAGACTGCTTTCAAGGGTTGTAAGATAATTTATTTTTCTCTACTACCAAGTTGAAAATATTTCATTTATTTTAGTTCCATTTTCTGTTACTAAATCTTTTATTTAGGTTACTGTTGTAAGGGAAACTTCACAGACCTCCCCAGGGAGAAAAGAACCTTGCAACTTCTTACCCTGCAAGTAATAAAGAGACCTTGAAACCTAAATTCGCAAGTCAGTCTTAATTCAAGGAACATGGAACATGGGCGGAAGAGTCTGCTTGCAATTAATTGTGTTATTGTGCTGTGGAGGAGAATATAAGAGGGGAAGCTCAAAGACCAATGTGGAGATGAGTTGGCCATTGTATTAGTAGAACAGCTATTGAGAAGAATGAGGTAGTTTGTACTCTGAGCTGTTGGTTCAGGATGTCTGCATGCTCAAAAATACCCCACTTCATTGGTTATTCAGTTTGTGTTTTGAGAGCTATCTTTGCAACCATAAGGGTTAAAAGCTTTAATGAAAGTTTAGATTCTGTAGTATAAGATGATGCTCACACACCATGAAAATGTACCAGTTCACCAAGCTTCTGTGAGCTGGCAGAATTCCCAAATCAGATGGGTCCAAAGACAACTATGATTCTGAATTTCACTAAAGAATTCTGGTTAAACAAATGTCTTTTAGAAGCACATTTTTTAAAGTATATAGCTCAACCTTGATTATTCAGACACAGCTAAATGAATCTCCCTGTTATCTAAAGCAAGGTACTATCCACCATGGCTTATTAACTAGCATGATCATCTGGTTATCGGCAACTATCCCAAGTCCCCAGTGAAAACTGCATAAGTCAGGAAATATGTAACTATAAAAATAATTGACTTTGGAAAGCATCAGTAAATATGCCTGTCATAACACATTTGTTAAATGCATCTTAAATTACATAGAAAAGTGCCATTTTGACCTAATGTAGGAGGGTCTCTATCATTCAGCCATGTCGAAATTATTGCCTTAACTTTGACTGATGATGATCGGGCACATACATAGTATATTGGTGCAGAATATAATGGGGCTTACATCTGTCAGGCATGCATGGATTTGAGGTAGAAATATAAAGCATTGTGTACCTGGACCACAATCCTTTTTTGTATTATTTCATTGAAAGGGAGTTCCCCCCCCCATCCCCATAGAAGCTTTAGGAAGTGATGGTCATGTAATATTTATTTCGGTTTCAGTCTGATTAGGTAATAGTAGGGAGGACATAGCACAATCTCATCATGCAACCATCATCCAAGATCTTAAAACAAACTCACAGAACAAATTAAATTTCCACAACAAAATAAAACTCCACATAACTCTTTTATAAATTCTTCCAGGTCTTATTTGCTGTTATAACTTCTGCAGTAGGTATTCTGTTGTTTTTGGGTGTTTCCCCAAGTTTCACATACCTAAACAAGCAGGACTTGCCCCCAACAGCACAAAGGACTTATCTGGGCCTGTGAAATAAGCTTCTGTTCCCACTTCTAAACTACCACGTGCTAGGACTCAGTTCTCTTCTTTTGGCTTCAATTACTAGACTAACATCTGGAAACAAGACTACTTTATGATTTTTGTACAATGTCTTGTTTCTTTCTAGCAGCCTAATCACTTAGTCTCTGTTCTTGGCATCAGATCAAGCCTTGAATAGTAAATTGTTAAAAAGAAGAATTCCCTTTCCTTTCTGTCTTCTCACCATACTGATTAAACTAATAACTTCATGTTAATAGTAGGCACTATGTTCCCTCCAGTTCCACATGAGTTTGAGCCTTGCATCCAATAATTGAAAAATAATATCCCTTCTTGCCATCGTCTATTCCCACACTTAGCTTTCTCACCAAGATTTGGAACACTTTATCTGAATGTTCCTATATACTGTCCAAAACCAAATTGCAGGCATCTAGTTTTTACAAGCCCCATTCATATCCATTCTCTCTGAGCCTCTTAGACTCCCATTATTTGCCCTAAGATCTCTACCATTTTTCTAAATGATATTCAGTGCCTTCATTTGCTTTCACTGAACAACATTTAAACTGTTGGACTGAGCAACTTGCTTTCAGCCATAAATAAATAGGTGCTTTTTACATTTCCAAACCTCCTGAGTTAGCTTCCAGAATAATTTCACTAGAGATGAGTTTGCCTGCCTTGAAATCTAAAACCTGAATTCTTGCATGCAAAATGTATAGAACTTCGCCTTCCCAAAATATTCTCAAACAAGTCCCATTAGTTTTGAGACATTGGTATTCAACATTCTTTGACTATCACAAGCAAACAAATGTCAGTGTATGGAATACTCAGGAAAATTCAAGGTGGATTGGTTTAAAGAGAAGTGAATTATATCACTGATTTCAATAATTATTTAAATCAGAGAGCAGGAAACCTTGGTTTAGTTCTAATTTTATATTTGTATTTGTACTTTTTATTTTCCTAAAGAAAGGTTATTTTTCTTCTGGTGGTAATCCTTAAAATACTTTGATTTGTAATGAAATGCAACATAAACACTAAATATGATTTTTCATTTTGCTAACCAAGAGAATACACAATAAGTTTATTTAAGCAGTATGTTGCTTAACATATATTTTTTGTTAGAAAATAGTGAATGATGCATTTCTTATTAACGAGATAATATTTTCCATTTATCTACTATTTGCGTCAAGCTACATCTGGATGGAAATTTAATGCAGTTAAAATGCACAAAACTTAGCATTGCAAAACTGTTTTAACTGGTTAAATAAAACTACCTTAAATGTGCTTGATAATAGGAAAAAAAAGTTTATCGAAGCATGGTTTGCATTTATTTAGTGTATAGAACTAATTATTTTTTAATTAAGATTTTGGCCCTACTTGATCTCATCTTCTTACTTGTCATATTTGTTCATAGATTGGAGGAGGAAAACAAGTGGAAACTCCCAGTTTGTTTTCCAGCTTTGAATGAACTAGTTATTGAAATGAAAAATCTGAATAAAATAGAGTAATATTCTTTGCACCTGCAGAAGAGTCTGCTATTGGCAAAAACTGGTTTAGCATATCAATGAACTCTGCTTCCAAGTACATAGCCAGCGACTTCCACCAGTTCAGTGGCTTAATTTTCTTTAAAATTCAATGGCAAGCATGTAATGCTTGAATGTTTTTAAATTTAAATCAAATCATTTTAAGAGATGTTAATAAATATAGGCCTTTTTTTGATTTGTCAAAAATTCATAAAGGTTTATTTTGAAAAAGAAAAATAATTTTAAATAGAACTTCTGGGAGTTTTTTCAGTTGCATTTTATCCACCCTTGGAAAAGTCTGTTGGTATTAGAGATTGAGAATTGGTGGCCAAGTATTCTAGTGGGCAGAAATCATGTACTGTGCTCAGTGCAAGACCAAAGAGCTGAGCCAAAGATGGTTTAAAGTTACTTTTCCTTTTCTTTAACTCTGTTGCTGCTCTCATTGATGCCCAGCCCAAATGGTCCCAAAGTGCTGTTTCAACAACACAAGATCCATCTAGCTACACCCTCTTTCTCTCCAATCCTCCTCCCTCTGTCAGGCTGGATATGAGGGTGGTGATTCTACAATAGCTCATTTGTCAATCTAGAGATTCCTTTCTGTGGGAAAATAACCCCATTAAGGGCTTGTCAACATGGTAAGGTAATGTACACATTTCTGAATCAAACTAACAAGACCTTAGATGAAGCTTCTCTCATCATGTGAACCATTTTCTAATTTTCTTCATTGATGGATTCAATTTTGGGATACACAGAGGTAGGATAACTTTTCTGATTTTTTGAGAGTCAGAAAGAAACGCTAGTTATTAATAATCCAAGAGACACCAGTCCTTTGTATTTTTTACTAGAATAGGTTATCAGTTAAATGAACCACTGCCAGCCCTGTTCCTTCTCTACCTGTCTGATACATTCTGAAGGGGAAATAACAGCATTCAGAGTCCATGGGTGAAATCCTGGTTCTGCAAAAGTCAGTCAGAGCTCTTTATTCATTTCAAAAGAGCCATGATTTCACCCTATGCTTTACTGTGCAGATGCACTTAAATTACAGTATTGTAGAATTAAATGTGGCTTTTTAGTCAAAATCATGTCTCTGAGATGAGATTTAAATTGGAAAGCTCAACTCTGATGCAAGCAGGTGCAACACCACTGAAGTCAGTCAGCGACAACTGAGTTTGGCTACTTGCCTTGAAAATAATTGTCAAATGCTTATAGTACCCATGCTGGTTTACCTACTGGCCTAGTTTAAACAATACTGAATATGTTTTTGTAAGTTTTCATAGCAAAAGAAACATCCTGGTCAGTAATTTGTGTTAGTTACATTGTGTATGCATATTAACTACATTATTCACTGAACAAGTATATTGATAGTATGTTATTTCTTTTTCAAGAAACTAGAAATGTTAAGCATAATATGTTCTTGTAACCTATTAATTAATTAGTGTAATGCTAATCTCCTATCCATTGTTAATGTCAAGGTATAGGAGGATTTGTGCGAATTAATCTATGCTTGTTCTCAGTCAAAGACCATGGCCACTGAGAGAACAGAGCAATAAAAACCCCACAAGTCAGGGCAGCCATATCAGCCTAATGCTTGAGAAATGGAGGGAAATGTAGTCAAGTAAGACAACATCCCAGTCGAGAAGTAATTAATGTGTTTTATCAGTTCTTTTCAGCTTTCTACCTAATGTAAGTTCAGCCCTGTAAAGTGACGTTAATAGATGTACTCACAAGAGTGGCTGGATCAGGGATAGAGTGCTCAACTCCTGGCGGGACCGACTGCCGTATAAGAAGTGAGTGCTTACACCCAAGAGGCATAAAATCTTCTACCTCAGCTAAAAGTTATGTGATGCTGGTATTACCAGGTGATGCTCTATGGCCCATGTCATGGTCATAATAGTTACTTCTGGCCTTGAAAGCCATAAATACCTTAAATGACTTGCACTACAAACATGATACATCTGATCTTATATAATAGTAATTACCTACCTTTGCCTGCAAACTTTCATGACCTGGTGCTGGAAGTACCTGAATCTAGTCTATATGAACTTGGCACCATTCTCAGCACCAGTGCAGGTCCTCTGGTGCTCGGAAAACTGAAGTAAAGTTTTCTGGTATAGATACTGATTTCAGAGAATGTAGCAAGTCCTCTGCATTGCTCAGGATCTGGCCTTTGGAGAGGTGATGGGTATCCTGAAAGTATTGGCCACATTCATCTCTCATCTGGGAGAAATTAATTTTCTCAAGTTTATCAAGATTTTTCAAATTTGTCAGTCTTTAGTAACAAATTGCACCTTGGATCATATTTTTTAATTATGACTCTGAGTAAAATTCATGGGAAAGAACACATGGTAGCCATCTGAAAATGTTTGTGAGCTTGATTTTTCATTTTAGAGCTGTTATCATTCCCCTATATAAAACTGTGACCAGATCCATATTTAATATGCATATGTGCTGATGAGTACAAAATGATATTTAAATGACACACCTGTCTTTGGATGACTACAAAATTATGACCATATTCTTGAAGTTAGGAACAACAGACTTACAGTGTATACATGAATCCCTTCCAGAAGAACATATTGCTGACAGCTGCATTATTGCTGAAACATTAAAAGAAGCTATATTTAGACTCCTTTAAATAAATGAGCAGAGGTTTTTATAGGTCCTAGGAGAACTTGTCTGAGACAAATGGATAAATGGGCTTTGAATCACTTGAATATCTGTTTGAGAGGTGTTGCTGGAAAGTCTGTCTTTTCAGACTTGTTAACCTTAGTGCCTGGATAATCTTGTCCCAAACACATTAGGTGAAACTTTTCCTCTTCACTAACATTTTGATCTTACAAAACAGAGGCCAAGTCTACACTGACAGTGGCAAATTCACTGCCATCAATTTGATCTTTCCAGATCAATTGAGTAACACTGTAGATCCACTCCATCAATCCAGAAGTCAGTGCAGTAAGTTCCCCCTCAAGAAGAGTAGAGTGAGTCAACAGGATGGCATTTTCTGTCAACTTAGCCCAATAAAGATACTGTGATAAGTACGTGTTGGAAAGTTGAAGGGAGAAACACAAGTTATTTTATGTAGTTTGCATATCTCCCTTCAACTGCTGCTGAAATCTGTGGCCAGTGTAGACATGGTCAGAGATATTATAATAGGTGAAATAAAAGCAGATTTCTAGTTACATATTAAAGAGCAAATTTGTCTGCTCAGCACCCAGTAAATATTAAATTCACTGCATGTATAGAAATTACTTAACTGTAATTATTTCTGACTAGTCTAGTAAATTGTGCATTGGGTTTTGATCACTTGCCTCTTTTCATGTTAAAAGCCATGCTAAACAGAAAAGTAGCAATAATAAAACTTTGAGTCTGCACGACAAAGGGTCTAACCTCAGCAAAATTACAGAAGTTAATGTTTCTTTCAATGATATTAACTTACACAGATTGCAAATCCTATGAATATTTTGGTATATAATTGTAGCAAGCAACATTTGAAAGTTTACATGGCACAAGGAAAAGTGGAAATAGAAAATCTTGAATGCATGTGATTTGGCTACTCATGAAGTTGCTTGAGTTGTTCAGGTGAAAACCACCTGTAGCTTCCACTGTAGACAATATTAAATCTTTAACCCAAGCTTCACAAGTAGCATCAGCTCTGTGAACAACTAATGCAGTTCCTTTCACAGCTATTTTGCTTTCTGTAGTTTATCCCCCATTCCCGAGCAGAGGTCAACATCTGATTTTAGAGCTAGTGGAACTATAAAAGCAATGTAAACCTCGTTAGTCTGGAGGTAACTTAGCAGTACTTACAAGCTCCACTGTGCCTTGCATCAAACTCGTTAATCCTCTCAAACATACAATTTCCTTCCTCCTTCTCACAACTGAGCTTGAAATTCATGCAGCCAAGTAGCTTTAGGCTGTTGCATCCATCTTGACCTGCATAGCTAGCAATGAAACAGTTCTAATGGAGAATGCTCATTCCTGAAAATTCAAATGTCCATATATTAGTTATCTTAGAGTAGTACTTTTTGTTCAAACAGTGTAATATTTACGGCTTGCCCAATTTTGAAGTTTTAGAGTTCAGCTCTTTTTGAGTTATCCCCCAATAAAGAGATGGTCAGGATAGATTTAGGAATGGGAAATGTATTTTAATTTACCATTATTTACTTTTAAAAGTTCCACAAGACTCCTTGTTTGTTTTGCTGAACTAAACTAACATGGCTACCCCTCTGGAACTTGTCATGAGGTAAGAAAAGGTTGTCCCTGTATTGGAGAGCTTACAAATTAAGTATAAAATGAGTGATATCTGGTGGATGCTGCCACAGACAAGGGGCAGCACAAAGTTTAAAATAAAAACAGATAAAAGATTTTCCTCAAACTTACAAACAAATTCACCATTAGGCATAAATATTGAAGAAGGTTGTTAGAGCACAGTCACTAAATACCAAATACACTGGGTTTAAAAGAAAAGTGTTTGGGGGGACTAGCTATAATGGCTGCTCTCAGGCTGAATGTGATATACAAATGTGAACAAATTTTGCCACTTTTTTTTTTTTACACCAAATACAACCAGTTAAATCAATTAGATTTCAGGAAATGTAGTGAGTCCAAAATTTGATCTATTTAATAGACATTTGAAGAACAAATGCTAATGGATGACTACCTTGTTCTTTGGGTTTGTATCTATAATCGTCATTTTTAATGTACTTGGTCAATTTAAATTGGAAAGGCTATGTCTACACTGGAGAGCATTTTCAAAAAAAACTTTTTTCAAAAAAATTATTTTGAAATGTATTTGAAATAATTATCTCAAAATAACTTTTTCCAAAAATGCTATTTCGGGAGAATGGTCCAGGGACCAGCTCATTGTCCCACAATACTGAGGCTTTTTTTTCCTGAAAGTGAAAGTCTACACCAGACTTTCTTTTTCAAAAAAAAGCAAGGCAATGGAAAAGACAGGCTTTTTCAAAAAAAAAAAAAAAAAGTCTTTGCCACGTCCAGGGATGGCTTTTTTTTGAAAAAGCTCTCTTAATAAAAGCTTTTTTCAAAATGTAACCAGGTTTAGCATTACCAAAAAAGCGCGCTGGTATTTCGAGATACCAACGTGCTTTCGAAAAAGCTAAACCAGACAGCTTTTTTGAACTAAAAAGTCTTTTTCAAGATAGCTTTTTCAAAAAAAAAGCCATTGCCAGATGCTTTCCTTTGCTTTTCTTTTTTTTTGAAAAAGAAAGTCTAGTGTAGTCTTTCACTTTCCAAAATAAAAAAGAAAGCCACAGTATTTCGGGACAAGGACCGGTTGCCGAACCGTTCTGCCAAAATAGCATTTTGAAAAAAGTTATTTCAAGATAGTTATTTCAAATATATTTTGAAATAATTTTTTGAGAAAACTTTTTTCAAACATGCTCTCCAATGTAGACACAGCCAAATGCAATAGGACAGCACTGAATCACGAAACCTGTGTGCCTGCCTAACTGCTATCAGAATCATCCAGTTTATTATGAATTTACTGGCTTAAGGAAACTCTTTCAGAAGTATCACCTTTAAAAAGTGGTACTTTGGGAAATGAGATCTCTCCATGAGGAAGTTCTGCTTAACGTGTGTTATTAGCTATGATGTAGTACGTGTAATGAAAATAACCAGTTTACTTATAGATCTCTAAATTCTGCGGCCTTCCAAGTTACCTTAATCTTTCCAAACTATGCTGGCTCTTCCTTAGTAAAAATACATTATATTTATTATCTAGCATTCTTTCCTTCCACTGATCTAATGTATACTTAGTTCCTTTTGCTCTCTCTATATAATGCCGAAAGGTCTAATCTATGAGCCTACTGTTGAATTTTTATCTTACTAAGTAAATGTTTGAGTTTACAGTTTTCCTGATTTCCTTAAGAGCTGGAAGCAATTGAAGAGCCATTTATATATTAAAGTGAAGTGGTGTGTGCAAGTAGATTTGTGAAGATTTTAACTAAGCCAGGCTTTCTGTGATCAGCAGGCTTTGATGTTTGTATTTAAAGCAAAAAGGCGTTTAAATTAATTGTGGCAGTTAATTACACTAATGAGCAAACCCAACTCTCTGTGCTAACTAATAATTACAATGAACTGCAGAGCAGTAGATGTTTTTTACACTACTTTAGAAAGAACTGCAGTTCTTAAGATGCACTGAAATAGAATAAAGGTTTGTAGGGTAAATGTGAGGAAAACCTTTCATAAGTCTGGTTTGAAAAGGTCCGAGAAAAAGGACCAGTGAATCCACAACTACAAGCCAAGTGTGTTTCAGAAGTATGTGCTTGTGACTGTGTATCCAGCAGGGAATTCTGTAGGTAAGATGTCATTTTCAGTTTCATATATATTTCCCTAGAGTCAACATATGGGACATCAGTATATCCACATGTGTGAATGTTTAGTAAGCTTGAAGAAAGCATTTATTATGTGATTGATTACACGTTCTCTCTTCATTTTCCTGTATAACGTCAGTTTTTAGAGTATTCATTAGTGATATGAGCAAACTGCTGTCTTATCACAAGATAATATATGAAGATTCTTAGAAGTCCTTGCAATAGGTCACAGTACTGTAATGATTAACAGACACTCAAGAGGCCAGCTGGTTGGAGAGAAGACAGCATTTTTTCCTTCTTTGAACTGCACAAATTCTCTGCTCTGCCTGATGTTGTTCAGACTTCTCAAAATGTCTAGTTCACCCAGGTCATGCTCAGATGCTTAATAAAGACAATAATATAATCGTTCTTATAGAATTAATGTGACACCTCTGCTATGAGTGCAAGAGGGCATTGTTTATGACCACAACAACATATAATGGAATTAATTATTGTATGATCAGACTCAAAAATGTGCCACCAATAGGTTAGTCTGACATGAAGGTACCTAATGTCTGAACTTTCCAAATATTGCACACTGCAAAAAGTTTGGCAATTCTAATATCAATGTAAAGTTCCCAGAGAAGTGCATGTGGATGGAAGTTTTGGTCTCTAAATAAACTAACATACGCACTTTTCTGTAGTGTAGGTTAAAGCTGACCCCAGCTAGCTGTGATTTACATGATCTTCATTTATACCAGATGTTGGTAAAGAAATTCATCATGTGTTTAATAGCAACAAGCAATTCATAGAGACTTCACTCAGCCATCACATGCAGTTATTTAAGCTTCCACACACATATCCCAAAACTTGGTCTCACACTTCGCAAAATAAAACAATTCCAGCATGGATCTGAAAAAGAAATCCTCTAAAAAAGCCCTGAGTATATAAACATATTATCATTGTAATATGAAATTGTGGACTCTCCAGTACCAATGTCTATTTTTTAAAAAATAATAGATCACTTGGTATGGTTTTTAAGATTTTAAAATATACTAACAATTTTGTTTTTGAAAACATGGTGTAATTTTTAAAAAACACTCATCATTGTCCTAATATTCCTTCCTTTAAAATTAGTTGTAAAACTCCTGTTGATTTCAGTGGGAACAAGGAAGCCAGCACTAATTCTTTTAAACAATCCCACTCATAGTACTCAAGATGAAAAATTGTTTGAAATTCAAGGAGGAGTTTTCATAAAAGTTATTGCAGACACCCAACTGTGTCTACAAATTCTATGTGCATAGCTCAGTCCTGTATTCAGACTGGACAGCTGCATACCCAAGTGACCATAAATATCCATTTACATATTCAGTTATCCATTTTGTGAATATAGTGTTCATAATTTCATGTGCAAATTGAGAATGTATTTGCATGCCTAACTTATTTAAAAGTCAAGGCCAATCCTTACAAAATCCTTATTGATCTTTCTGTCATTCAGTGCATCCTGAATAGGTCTCACACTTCTCTTTCCACAAAAGTAATTTAAAAATATAAATAAATATGTATGAGAAGAATTTAGCACTGGTGAAAATTGCCAGACTGTCTGCATGTGAGCTGGTCTAGCCATACACCTGGTACAGTAACAATGCAAACTTTTCCTCATCTTGGCCTACTAATGTGCCTGACTCCTCACCTGGACAAATTCCCTTTATGGAGGAGTGGGAGTCTCATATCCATATCCTTTAACTTTTGGTTTTTGTTCTGAGAATATTGATTATAACCATGGTTTGGTGATATAGATACACAGCAGAGCCGTAAGGAGAGCATATTTTGTAATATTGTCATCTCACAAGGATTTATTTTCAAATGTGTTTTTTCAGTAGTTACATTAACTTTTTATTTTATTTTTGTATGTCACAGAATTATATGTTGGTTTCATATTTGTATATGCTTTTATTTTATAGCATTCCCATTCTTCTTTAAGGATAATTCTCATTATTCTGTTCCTGATATCCCACAGAAAAATGGCCTTGGCCAGTGTCCTTTCCCAACACATTCTCTTCAGATCCTTCATTGCTGAGTAATAGGGGTCCAATCCTGAAAGGCAATAAAGACAGCAGAAGCTGAAGCTGCTCAGCACTTCATAGGATTGAGATCTTGTAGGACAGTGCTCCTGATATTCTGTATCTGCTGTTGGTATTGCTGTGCCTGTTTCTAATGAAATTTTTGCCTCAGAATTCTCTGAAATGCTAATGTCATCCTCAAAATCCTCTCCCATCTTCTGTCTCTCTCAACTAGTACCAAATCACAGCATAATAATAAAATCCTACCATATAGTAATAATTAAATACCTTTTGCTTGTAATTCACAGAGGCGTATTATAATATGAATGCCCACTATTGCTGAGTCAGGTTGTCTTTCAATTATTTGTAGAGGTGAGGAACTGACTCAGACAGTACGTCAACAGAAAAAAATTGCAAAGGGGTCTAAAGCACTAAGACAGAATGTGCCACAGGGAGAAATCATATCTGACTCTTGTTAGGGCAAGACAAGAACAGCAAGGTATCTGACATAATGTCTAATAAACTTTCCAAAGTGATTGGAAGTTAAAGAGAAGGAAACAGTCAGAAAAGAGTGCTAGCTATGTCCTAGGAAGACTGCAACTCTGGAAACCTTTCTAGGGTTCAAAGTGAGAAGTGTTTCTGTTCACAATTGCTTCTATATTTGATTGTGTTGGTGGGGCTCTTTCATTCAGTTTTTATCTCTAGCACTAGTCTCTTCCTGCAGTCCTGTTTCATGTGCTTGATCATGAGGTGTGAGGGAGAAATTTGTGCACTATTAAAATTACTCTGCTCTAGAGGTGTTCAAGAAAGGAATTTTATATTTATAAATCTTCATTCTGCTATCCCAACTATGGAAGCTTTAGCAATAATTTACCCACTGTTCCCTGGCCAAGGATTTGAAACAATCAGAGCTTGAGAGATATTGAATACTAGTGTTGCTTGTGTCCAGATTTTCTTACGCCATCAGACCATATTGTTAAGAAGATATCATTAACCCACCAGTGTGAGTAATGGATTGCACAGTCAGTGACTCCCATCAATACCACCAATACATATACCATGAGTACAGTGAAAATGTCATGTGGGAAAGCATTTTGTTAAGGATTTAAGTGAACTGTTCACATGCCTAGCCTGGCCTATTGTTACTGTCACCTCATCTTTCCTCGCTGCTCCCTCACTTGTGAGTTGTACTCACTTGTACCTTCTGGTTGGGTGACGTGGCATGTATTTGCATGAGAGGCCTAGGAAGCAGTAGAGGACTGTGATGGTCTACAAGTCAAGTCGCTCCAGATTCAATTCCAGCAAGCCAAGATTGTTTTCTACTCTCACATAAAGAAAAAAAGGGGCCGAGTAAGGAAACTTGCTTTCTAGCTTCTTCTCCCTTTACTACCTGCTCAGCTCCCTGGTGAATGGGTTCCTGAGCAACAGGAAGCCACTGTTTCCATAGCTCAGAATACAGCTTGCCACTGTTTCTTCGGCTGGGTAGGAAGCCCTGCTATAGGTCTCTTATTACCTTCCACCTGCTCTTCTCTAGCACTGGACCACCACCTTGCTGGCTCACTCAGTGGCCATCTGCTGTTCTCAATAGACTCAGAAGATGAAGTCTTTTAATTGGTCATTCCTCTAAATACCCTACTTGCACTATTTTCATTTTGCCAGTAGGTAGATTCCTGGCTGAGGGTGCTATAAGTTTGCTTTGGCACCACAAATAGCTGCTCTAGTTCAAGAGAAGGGCACCCACCCCTCTGGGTTTCCCATTGTACCTCAATAGAGCACAGCTTCATAAAATTCATCTGGTGGAAGAACTATAGTTAAAAGTGACTTTGAAAGAGAGAGGGACTTAGGCTGAATTCTGGGGCAGGAAAGGAGGAGCTTTTCAAGTGCACATTCTCCGTTGTTAAGGTACATTCTAGTTTGCTATGTTACTTATGTGATCTCACTCGATCTTGTAAAGCATTACAAAGTGGTGAATTGTACTGTGTTGGCATTTTAGTCTGTTTCATGCTAACAGCTGAGCTCTTCAGAGTCATTCTCTATTCCTGCACCACCTCAGGATTTGGTCCTTTTGCATTTTACGTGGGTGGAACCGAGAAGAATAAACCTCCATAATTTGTTTCAAGTCCTATGATTGTCAGTTCTGCATAGAAACTACTTCTGCTGGGCTGCCTCTCCCTTACATCTCCTCAGATGACTCAGTCTCTGTCCTTCCCAGCCTCAGTCCTTTGGCTAGCAGTTGTGAATGCTCAAATGAAAACATGCTATTTATTTTCAAGTATGCCTAGGTTGTTGTTTTTCTGTTTGCTGCTTGTTTATACCAGTCAGTAATAAAATGATTATTTTGTATACTCTTGCAGTGATACAGACTGGGGACTGACTGACTAGGCTGCAGTCCTGCAGAAAAGGATGCAGGGGTTACAGTGGAAAAGAAGCTGGAGATGAGTCAACAGTGAGCCCCTTTTGTCAAAAAAGCTAACTGCAAATTCAGCTGCATTAGCAGGAGCATTGCCACCAGATCAAGGAGAAGTTGTTATTCCCCTATATTTGCAGTTGGTGAAATATTGTGTCCAGTTTGGGGCCTCCAATTATAGAAAAGATGTGGACAAATTGGAAAGAGTCCAGTGGAAAGCAACAAAAATGATTGAGCGGCTGGAGCACATGTGGAGAAACTGAAAGAACTAGGCTTGTTTAGTCTGCAAAAGAGAGGAATGAGCAAGGATTTGATAACAGCCTTTAATTATCTGAAAGGGGGTTCCAAGGACGATGGAGCTAGATCAGTGGTTTTCAAACTTAGGTTTGGGACTCAGTACTGGGTCACAGACCCTCAGGCACTGGCTCACGGCACCCCCTACTGCTGCTGCTGTTCAAAGACTGGAATGTATTGCTCAAAGACGTAAGTGGTGGGTCATGGGCAATGATTTTTTTCAACTGGGTCCTGAGGAAAAAAGTTTGAAATCCACTGAGCTAGACTATTCTCAGTGGTAGTAGATGACAGAACTAGGAGCAATGGTCTCAAGTTGCAGCAGGAGAGGTCTAGGTTGGTATTAGGAAGAAATTTTTCATTCAGAGGGTGCTGAGGCACTCACTGAGTCAAACTCACAGCCTGCAGGCCAGATCAGGATCAGGGTTTTTTATTTTATTTTATTTATTTATTTATTTATTTATTTATATTATGATCAGAAAATGGACTGCAAAATGATACTTTCTTGCTCTGAACTTGGAGGGGGAAGGGTTTGGAAAACCCATGCAGCCACATGGCCTGTAACAGGTGTTCTGCCTTCCAATGGGGCCTCCCACATTGAATGAGTTTGACACCCCCTAGAGGTGGAATCTATATCCTTAGAGGTTTTTAAGGTGTGACTTGACCCTGGCTGGGGTGATTTGGTTAGGATTGGTTCCACTTTGAGCAGGAGGTTGAACTAGATGATCTGTTGAGGTTCCTTACAGCCCTAATATTCTATGATTTGTTTCAGGCAACAGATAATTTGGCAAAGATGCTCTTAAGAATGTCAGTTAATTGAGTATGAACATCATTTATGACAGGCATAATGCTTACTGCTTTGAAAAAAAATCTCTTTTGGGACACTGATGAGTCAGATATGTAGAGGTGTAGGGCAGAAAATTCTCTGAAAACTACCATACCCAGTAAAAGTATTTGATAGAATCATAAATATTTAATCTGGGGGCCAAACTGGATGAACTACTCTCTAAGAAGATTGATGTGTTCTTCTGACAGAAGCACTGCCCCTGTAAAACACCACATACAGCTCTGCGTATGCTATTAGCTCTACAATGTAATGGTTCTAACGTCTCTCCAGTTTGGACCTGAAACATGGACTCTTTGCAGACAGCACGTTAAACCACCTCAGCAATTTCACGCCTGCTTCCTGTGCTCAGTAATGAGCATTTGATGGCCAGACAGAGTGACCAATATTAAGGCCCATGAGAAAGCAAACACAACTAGCATTTTAGAAATGCTGTTGAAAGCAAAATTTAGGTGGACTGGACATGTACTCAGAATGGAAGATGACCATCTTCCAAAACAGATCTTGTATGGAGGAGGTGAATTGAGGCAGGACAAAAGAAAGAAGGATCATTTGCATATGCTCTTCAGAGATAACATGATTAGCCTTCAGCAGTCTTGCATTAGTCTCAAAGAACTTGAACAGGTGGCTCAAACCACTATACACTAGTGGCGTCTGATAAGATTAGCATATCACAGATTTGAGCAGCATAGACAAGATTGTGTTCCTGCTGTGCATGAACTGCATCATCAGACATCATAGATATGGACTTCCCATTTCATCAGTGGAGCTGACAGGGTTTGGATTTCAGTCATATGCATAGCCAGAGATGAGAATTGCAACAATGTCGTCGTCATTGTCAGTGACGGGTCACCACCAACAAATACTTCATGTAGTGGTTACAGCCAGTCTCTGTATAGTGTTAGCTTTGAACTTCTATCAGTCGATAAAACACAATGAAGCATTTGTGATCTCATTCTTATGGGAAGAATTCCAGATCAGAGGAAAACCTTTCATGTTTCTTTCATTTTATTATCCAACTTTTTTTATTCTATAGTCTGTGGACCATAGGATAAAAAGCTTAATGAACAGTTAGTGAGTTGTGTTTACTCTAGTAAAATCAATAAGGAGCTTACTTCAAAGATGCTCGCTGCCAGATGGATTATGTTTAAAACTAGGTTAGCAATACTCACTCTATTTTTAAGGGAAACACATTAAAAAGATATAATGCACATACAGTAGAAAGTGAAGATTAGGCCACAGTAAAATTACACTGGTTTACAGTTTAGTGAGTTTTGTGCTCCTACGTTGCATTTTGAACAGGGTATTATGTTACTTTGTTGTTCTAAGTCAAAGGCCCAGTCTTCTGCCTATAAATTATGCTAGCTGCTATTTGTACACTGCAGAACTAAATAGATTTTTGGTGATAAACATGTTCATATACTGTTGCACTCACGGTGTCCTTTGTCAGTGGCAATAGAAGAAGCATCCCTGACACAGATATTTCAATTAATGTCTTGGCAAGTCCACATCTAAATTTTAAAATCTGGTTTTATAAAATGTAGCTTTATCAAATGTCCTTCTCCCAAGTTACAGCTAGTGCAAGTTCATTGACTTAAGTGGAGGTGTGCTAGCATGACTCAGAGGAGAACATAGTCTAAGGTGCAATTTCTAGAAATGTTTTTAGCTTTCATATCTGAACCTGAGACGCTTTATTCACCTTAGTGTTATATTTGCTGTTCAGTGTTGGCAGTAACTAATATGAATACAAGTATTTCAAATGTTGTTTCTAGCATACTTTTCTTTGCTCCACATACCACCAGTTGACCTGAATTGCTGGTACCAAGAGTAAGGAATGTTAGCAAACATTATATTATGATTTATTTTACAGTATTGTCATGAACACAGTCAAAGCCCATTGGTGTACATGCTGCAGAAGGACATAGCAATAGGCAGCCTGTCCCTGGGTGACTAGTTCCTTAAGAGGGACTGGGGTCCACTCTGTATGTGACTCATCCACTATCTCCCATTCTGGTTAAGAGATGGCACTTGGGCCAGAGAAGAGGAAATTATGAAGAGGCAGGTGAGAGCTCTCTGAGGAAGTGAGGAGAGACCAAGTCACAAAGAGGCACGGCAGAGGAGAGCTGTTATGGGCAGCCATTGAAAAGAACAAAAGATGAAGAATTTCGTTGGTAGGGACTGTTCAAAGCTGGGGAATCCCTGCTGAATTGTCAGAGCTCATGCAGTGGCCCCAGAAGCAAAGGAAGAACCTCATTGATTAAAGGAAGCCAAGTTCTGAGGCTGGATCCCAGAAGCAGGGGTCGGGTTCACAGACCTGGCCTGGGTGAGTCAAACCCTGAGGGAACGCCCCTTACAATAGGCTTGAGTGGAGGATTCGCAGATAGGGCAGCTTGGCTGAGAGGAAGATGCGGAGATGTCTCTTACTGGAGACCTGACTTAGGGCTATCAGAGAAGAGTTGTGAGAAAGAAGCAAATCTGGGAGCTCTCAGTGGTTGGCCTCACAGAGTGGAGCCCTGGAATAAGGGCAGGGAGTTCAGGAACAAACTTGAGGCAGGTTTTTGGGGAGGGAGCTGAAAATGAAGACCCTGAAGAGAGCATGGAAAGTTCTATGAACCTGTTACATTTTGGAACAAATAGTTTTGTTTTGAGGGGTGTGTGGACTCCTGAATATGTACATGAATAAATGATGCCAAGAAATGGGGTTCTAAATTAGGCTGTGAGGGGGGTGTCTACCTCACCCATGCCCTAGATGGGTTGAAGTGGCTGGGCAGGTCAATTAATGGCCCAGTTGGCCCTGAAGAATGAGACAGGGGGCACGTCATTAACTGGAAATGGAATCAGCTGAGCAGGAAAAGAAGAGGTGCATATACAGGGTTAAAGTAGGCCAGAACACTATTTTGGTGCCCACTAATTTTAAGGGCCAGCCTAACTGAGGCAGAATGCAGCATTCCAGTGCGTTCTGGCAGGGCAGGCAGTGGAGGCACACCTGCCCTGTTAGGAAATGCCAGCCGGCTCCCCTGCACATGTGCAGGGCAGGCAGCCCTAAAGGTAGGAGCCTGCAGCACAGGCTGGAGCAGTGGGGGGAGTAAAGAGCATTTCTCCCCCACCCCAGCCCACTGGTGTCTGGAGCTGTGCCGTGCATTGCTGAAGGCCAGCCAGGTCTGCCTGCTGCTACCACCTCTGATGAGCGAGAATGGGGCCTGGCCTCCTCAGGCAGCTTCTGCTGGGTGGCACCAACATAGTGTGGGGAGGGGTGGATTTGGGCAAGGACGGCCGAAGGGGCGATTGAGAGTGCTCTGGGCGTGGGGGTTGGGGACAGTCGTGCAGCCGGCAGGGAAAGGGAATGAGGGAAGAAGAGGTCAGGCTGACTTGGGGGGACCAGGAGAGCTGGCAGGGGCTAGAGTGGAAAGAAGGGGTCGGGTTGGGAGGCCGAAGGGGGGTGGAGTGAAGACGGGGGAGCTGTGGGGTTAGGACAGCTGGAATAGGGGCTTGGGGGGAGGGAGTTTAGAGAAGGGGAAGGGACTGAGGAAGACATCAGGAAGAGGGGTTTGATGTGGACACTAAAGGACAAGGTTGGGGTGATGTAGATTTGAGACTGTGCTTCATTTGTGAGGAAAGAGCTGGTGTGACTCAAGCAGTTTGTCTTGCACTCGTATTATAACTGGGGCCCACCTATACAGGAAGGGGGCCCAGACAATACAGGAAGGAGGCCTGGAGATTAGGAGGGTTCCAGGGCCTGTAAAATTATGCTTTAACCACCGTGCATATAACAGCTTAGGGGCTGTGAGCAGCAAAGGGGTTGTAAGGAAATAGTCTGCAGTCACTATCCTAGGAGAAGGAAACTTGAGCTGGCAAACCCAGAAAAAGGGGGGAAGCCAGATAGCTAGAAAGAAGCCCAGGAAAACAGCAACAAGGGTTAGGACTGAACAGGCTTTCGCTGCAAGTTAGGGTCCATGAGCTCAAACCCAGGATAGAGGGCAGGCCTGGGTTCTGTGACAGCCATTGGGAAGAGGTTCAGGGTGCTGGAAATGCCAGCTGGACAACTGGTCTGAAAGGACATTGATTTCCCTGGAAAGGGAGGACTTTAGTGATCTGGTTGGATGATCAAGCCAGGAGCAGGAAGTTGCAGCTCTGGAAGCAAGAGGGGTTTGTAGGGTAAAAGAGACAGTGGATAGAGAGACAACTGGAGGAGGACAGCAACTCGCAAGAGCTAATCCCTAGAACTGCCAGGAGGAGGCAGCATGTATGGTGAGTGGATCTCTTGACATATGCACAAAGACACCATGTTCCTTTTTGGTTGGACCAAGTCAAAACTGAGAATAAGTCTATGCTGATGGCAGCAAAATCACCACTGTGAGTGCAATCTGCCTCATTCCCTGGTGAAGAAAGGCCACATTTTTTCAGTGCAGCTGCAATTCCCTTCACAAGGAACTTTCCTTAGACTAACATTCTGTGGAAAAAGAAAACTCTTCAAGCCAAGAGCTTTCCAATATTCAGACTGTACTTATCCGATTTCATATGTCCATAAACTTGAAATTTAATAGTTAGGCTTTAGAAAACAAAGTAAATGGAAATTGGAGCCACAGAAACATGCACACATCATTTCAGGTTGGTGGTTTTAGTTGGAAGTCTTTTAGAAGACACAGTGCTCGCAGATGTGTGATGGTGAGTTGTGGTAGCAGCCAAGGACAAAAATGAAAGCAAGACATTAGTTTGACTGCTACACCTGGAGGTGATTTTCTCCAGAAAGAAAATTTCTGTGGTAGAATCCCGTTTTCAAAAAGCAGCTCTTCCAACCTGGTTATTGTTTTGTTACATTATGGCAGAAAAAAGAACAATAAACAGAATGCAAGGTAAGATTTCTTTTTCATTATGAAGATATATTTGTGTGTCTGCTAAAGTTAGGAATGCATACTTCTGTTTTGATTAACTCACCAACACTACCAGTAAAAGCATCGGCAGAAAATACGTCCTTTCTTTTATAACAAAGCAAGAGGACTGCACTGCATATGAATGCTCTCTGTAGGAATTCTGCAGAATGTTAGGCCTAACTTTCTACAGCTTATTTCCTTCAGAAGAGTGCTTCAAAGGAAGTGGTTTGGTCACAAATAGACTTATGAACAAACAGTAACCTGAAATTGGAGAGAAAGGTAAAGTACACAGTAAGCACAAATGGAGAACAAACAACAAACTAAACATTACAGAATAGAAGACCACAAAATCAAGTTGGCATTTATGGTGTAAAAACCATTAGAAATAGTGAGCAAAGCTGGAAAGTGTTCTATTGTTATTTTATCAGCAAGCCTGATGGTACTGTTTCCAAATATGTGTTCTCTTGTAATTACAGCTGTAATGCTACACTGTATGACTGTGCAAACTGCTAATATCTTGACATTTAAAAGGTAAGTGAAAACTTTTTGGATGCACCTACTGAATGATTAAATGACTTGGTGGTTGTTCATTGCCCTGCTGTGTCGAAGACCTGGTCTACACTGATCTTGTTCTCTCAGATCATAGTACCATCAAACACTTTGAGTGCCACAAAGAGAGTTCACCTAGGCTTCTAGAAAGGATATCATGCATAATTCATTTTTCATAAATAGTCATCTTAAGAGGATTAATAGCTCAAGAGATTGTTATCACTATTATGTATGTAATAAGAGACCACAAAGTATCTACAATATGTCTGAAAAAGAGGAAGGAAAGCCTGAAGGAAAGCATGAAGAAGAAAGCCTGTTAGATTACTCTGACTTGCAATACATTCTGAAACAAAAGGCTTAGCAAAGAAGGAATTCCCTGTTAACATATGCCCAGACCAGGCTAGGCAGAATGGGAAAGTCCTATTCCCCTTCCACTGTTGTGCCCTGACTGCAAAACCCTTACATAGCTACGTAGCTCTATTGACATTAAGGAGCTATTTAGATGCTTAACCACTCATCAATGTGGTCTTAAATGGTTAGCCTAACTGAATGGAAGTGACCAACAAAACTTAACATGTAAGTAACTGAATAAGGGCAACTTCAGAAAAAATGTTATGGAATGTCATTACTGTTGAGTGAGTCTCTTTTCACAGGAGCAGTCACTAAGGTAGCCATAGAGAGTACTCTGTGCACTTTTACCATGAAACATGTATAGGAATGTCTAATTTGCTCAGTGTACAAGTAAAGAAAAAGATGTTTTTTCATACTGCCAACCTTGCAATTTCTTTCTCAGGGTTGGAAGTTAACTTGGGTTCTTGCTTGTTCGTGTACCTTCTTTAATAACTAAAATTTTGTAGTTGAAACTGTATTACCTATTAATTTGCTGCAGAAACCAGACTAGAATCCAACCCCCATAGCTGTATTGGGTCTATGGAGCTATAAGAGCAGTGTTTTGGGGGGCTTTTTTTAAAGGCTAGGGAAGCTTGTATTTGTCAATAATGTGTGAAGCTGCTATTCTGAATTGTCATTAGGTGTGCCTGTTAAACTCAGTGTGTCACACTGCCTGACCTGTTTCTTGGTCTCAGCCTCAAAGACAGATGAGTTTGTTACCCTTTCACTGTATATGACTTCTTCACTTATGAAACATAACAGAGGGTTTTGCAGGTATATAAGAGAACATGGCTTCCATGCAGTCTTCTTTCCTCAACCCAGGCTCATGCTCAGAGCCTCATTCTCTTACTCCCACTTATATCCTCCCGGTTGCTGAGCCTATTGCCTCATATGGCTAGAAATAGCCACCCCAAGCATCAATAATCCCCAACAGAAACTGATTAATTGGCTTCAGTTAAACCTGCCTTCTTCCCAGTGCTGCAGTATCCTCAGTGACTAGGGGTATGTCTATACTGCAGGCTTAAGTCAACTTAAGCAACTCCATGGCCACATTTGGCATTTGTTCAGTCAACTTAAGGACTTGCTTAAGTCAACTTACTAACTCCTGTCCTTAAAGTTGACTTTAAGCATTAAGTCAAATTTATTAAGTTGACTTAACGAAATGTGGCTGCCTAAATCAACTTTATTAAATTGATTTAAGCCAGGGTAGCCACTTAAGTCGACTGAAAGTTGACTTAAGCCAGGGGACCCACCTAAAGTCGACCTTATTAAGTGGCTACCCTGGCTTAAGTCAACTTAAAAAAGGGGAGCTCTCTAAGTTGAATAAATAAAGTCAACTTTGTCACCCTTAAGTCGATTTAACTGGGCCCTCTAGTGTAGCTAGCTTAGGGTTCTACCTGTCACATGAATACACACAAGCAACAGGTCTGATCTTATACTACAGCACAGGTGTGAGGATATCTCAGAAAAGGAATTTAGATATCATGCTGTGTTTCACTAAAGTTTCTAAAGCACTTTCAAGTGTTCTGTCCATGATTCCTCTTCTCCCCCTACAGTCCTTTGTAATTAAACTCAATCATTCAAGCTTAATTATTTGAATTAAAAAAGGGAATGGCACCGTTTAAAAAAACCTTATGCTGTGGTGGCATTTTAAACTATTCAGTTGGTGGTTAGGACTCAGGACATAATTTTTTGCAGCCACAGTCTCAGTATGACTTTGAACAGCATTAAGGTTTTGTTATTTTTGTAGAAGATTCTCATTTGGAGCCTTTTAGGCTCCCACCAATTAGGTTCAGTCGCCAGTGATTTGCCTCTAGAAATCAATTGCAGAAGCCACTAAAAACTATGCTGTCTCTCTCTATTAAATGTGTGTGCAGCTCACAAAGACTGGATTCCAGTAAGTTAGGCTCTTAAAGTTAACTCTGTGTATTGCGTCATTTATTTTTTCAGCCGTGGACCAGATAGATAATTGAAGGACTATGTAGTCCAGTTAAGACCTTCAATAGAAAGAAATCTCAAATTTAATAAAAGGGTATGTCTTACTTAAGAAGATGGAGAGCTACTGCAGTAATGGAATCTTCCTGCATTCAGAATCCCATAGAAAATGGTTTGGTCTGAAAACTGTAAATCAGAGAACATATGGCACAAATTATATTGTGTACGCTAAACAGCTCTGAAATTGTAAACATCCTCCATCAGACCTCCTCCTTAAAGATGCTAGGATGTCTCTGCTATCATCTGATGACTCCAGTAAACCTTGTTTTACTAAAAGGAGTTAATTCAGTTAAAAGGCTTATTTAAGAAAACACATTTTTACAAGTTTATGGTGACAGACTGTTTGCATAAATCACAGTACCTATGGCATATCTTGCAACTGTTGGCTCTATGTCTGAGATGGGTTAAAGAGAACTATCAGTTGTAGTATGGTAGAGCAAACCAAACTGTACTCCTAAAATGATTAAAATCAGTCTGATTCAAATCTAGACTTCTATGAACCCTCCCTAGTTTATTTGTAGATCGTGATTTGTGTATAGCAAAAGATGTTTGGAAAAAAAGCTTCTGTCTTCAGGTTTCAGCAAACCTTTATTTGTCGTCTGTTTTGATTTCATGGTTTGCTCATTGAACTAGGTGAAATGGGGGAAGTTGCATGGTATTTCTTGTGTGTTTTTGAGTCACCAAGTCTATCATGTGCATAGGAGTGTCAGTTTGAACTAAAATCCTTACTTCAAACATAAACCAGCATTTTACCACAAATATTACTAAAACTCACTGAGGTCAATAGGAATAATTCCTTTGACTTCAAAGAACACTGGGTCAGCCTCTTAACCCTCTGACTTAATCTCTGCCACTCAGTATCATTAACATTTCATCTGAGAACTGATACAAAATAATCTCCTATGAGGTTCTTGTTCCAAATGATGTAATCTTGTGTTTAATCATCAGGATGACAAAATGTTCTAATTATTATGAATAAAGAACATTTATATAGTAAAAGAAGTTTATACAGTCTTTCAGAAACAGGATACACATTTACTCAGCAACAAAAAGTTTATAACATAAAAGATCCCTTAAGATTTTCATAGTCTGGGGAAAATGGAAGGGCTTTTTACTTCTGAGGTGATGTATAGAACATCTATTGAAAGTACAAAATAAGTAAACAAATACTCCAAAAAGTAGTTCCAGGTATTCTAGTAGAATGCATGTGCAGCAATGATACAAAAAAGCATGATATGTGGTATAAACTACTGAAATAGATAACGCCATGATTTTGGGTGCAGGGAACAGATTATCAGTGTAAAAGACCAGTTCAGGATGACATGGAATGGCGAGAGAGTTGTTTCCTTCAGAGAAATTGTAATCAGATTCCAAATAAATAATTGGACTAGATTAATCATATGTTCTGAATCTTAGCTTTCTGTTTAAATAATAAGACTATGATTAGTTTTGTCCTCTCCTATGCTAAATAAAGCAGCAGCTGAGTTAAAATGAAAGCTGAGATACAAACCAAAAAGAATGATTGATATTCCAAGTTAAAACCTTGCTTTATTGTGGATTCCTTCATGAGTAGGCCCTGAAAAAAAAAAAGCATGAAAATCATGTGTGTACCATATGTACATCAATAATTATCTACAATGGAATGAATTATGAAGCTCTAAATCTTAACCTGGAATTTCTTGGCCCTTGTTCACATTGGTTATAATCTTAATGCTCGTTTAATTAATCTGTTTCTTTTTTAATTTTTAATTCCACAAAAGGGGTTAAGAAAGATGTTACTTCCAGTTTGATTCTAGGAAACTTCATTGAAATCTTGCATCTCAAAACATCCTGGAAGCAATATCATTAGTATTGATTCTTTTGAAAATATATCTCTATGCTATTCAAGACATAGAGGAAGCTGTCGTATAGAGCAATTAATAAATGTCTGATTGAAGTCACCCTTATATATATATATATATATATATATATATGATGAGTGCACAGCAGAGCTTTCTTAATCTGTAAACCATTGACAAAATGTATGTTGAATGTCGTAACTGAATGTACTACTAGTGTAATATTAATCTTTAGATCATTTATAACCACTGCAATGAATGGTGCCAATGCAAGCTACCATGTAGTCTACTTGCTATGAATAGATACAGCTACTAAATGTTTGGAGTTTGTTCGAAGTCTACATACTGTATTATGCTTTCATATCTCGTAGAATTATAAGGTTAGAAGGGTTTGCAAGGATCTAACTCCTTGCCAAGTTACAGGATTTGTTGTGTCTAAACCATCCAAGACAAATGGCTATCCAGCTTTTTTTTTTTTTTTTGAAAAGTTCAAGTGAAGAATCTTCCACAACCTCTCGAGGCAGTCTGTTCCATTGTCCCACTGTCCTTACAATTCAGAGATGATTCCTGAGATTTAATCTAAATCTGTTATGCTGTAATTTAAACCTGTTGGCTGGGAGTGATCAAACTGCAGTTCAGGAGCCAAAGGTGGTTCTTTTACAGATCAAGTACACCTCCCAGTGCCCCCTATGCCCTCTCCATTCTCCACCTCCCACAATGTGAGAAGGGGGAGTTCAGGGATTCTGCCTTGCAATGGGGTGGTGGGGTTAGAGGCTTTTGCCCAGAGCAGATGGGAGTCTAAGCCTTTGCCCCCATAGGGCGTGATTGCTGGGGTTTCAGCCCTGCAAGGAAGGGTTCCTCAGACCTTCTGACTTCATGGGACACACCTTCCAGGGTTCAGGGCTTTGACAAGAGCCTTGAGGGGGTCTCAAAAGTCTAAAGATTATTGTATGCAGCTCAGAGAGTCAATACGTTTGGTCTTGCCTCTTATCCTGCCTTCTATGTGTGCTTTATTTGGAACAGTGCTGAATTGCTGACTATGTTGAGGTTATGATCCATGACAACATTCAGATCCTTCTCAGTATGCACTGATGCCAAGCCAGTTCCCCCCCACCCCGCCTTCTGTATTTGTACACTGGGCATTTTTTCCCTCTTAGTGTAACCCCTTACATTTATCTTTGTGGAATTTCATTTTGTTGTCTCTAGCCCAGTTCTTCAATTTATTAAGATCCTTCTGTCATAGGATGCAAATCTATGCACCCTGGGTTATGATCTGTATGATTTTCCTGTTCACCTGTGCACTGTGATTGTACAGTTTGTTGCCAGTTATGCCATGCAATGTTTCTTTATGGATGTTCATAACCTATTTTGCATGATTTGTATGATAACAGGTTTTCTACAACTTTATGCATGTGCACAGATATGTAGCATATTTAAAATGACACGGGGAGTAGGAGACAGTGCTCTCTCACAGCAAGTAAACAAGCACCTGGAGAAAGCAACACAGGTATGCTAATTGATGTGGCTTAGAAGAGACAAAGGAATCACCTCTGCCCAGAAGGGGAAGGGTGAGAAGGAATGGAAGCAAAGAAAGACACTTGGAGGGATTGGGAGCTTTTGGCCTGGGACTCTTCATCTTGAAACAACTCTAAGCAAGATCTGGGCCTTGCCTGGCCTCAGGCAGAGATGGGCTGTACAAACATCTGACAGCCGAACATCTTAAGCACAAACTTGGACTATGAGTTCCAAAGGGGCAGCCGTGTTAGTCTAGTTCAGCAAAAGAAGCAAGGAGTCCTGTGGCACTTAAAGACTAACAGATTTATTTATCACATGAGCTTTCGTGGAGAAAATCTCATTTTGTCAGGTGCTTTGAAGATGGGGGAATTTACAGCAAGGGGTGAAAATAAATGCAAGGGAGTGTAAGGCATAGGATCAGGTCATACAGTAACAGCAAATCAGAGCGGTTGTTCAGATTCAAACACTGGGAAACAGTATGTAGAGGAGAATGAAGTCATATCACCTGTTGTAATGGGAAAAGAAGCCATACTGATGATCTTATTCTGCTTTCACACAATTGAATCTGCATATCAATTCTAATTTAGCTGTTTCTCTTTGAAATCTTGATGTACCATTGATTTTCTTGAGCACAGTTGTTAACAAATCATCCATAGAGTGATTAGAAAGATGCATTCTGTACATTCCCCCATCTTCAAAGCATCTGATGAGGTGGGATTTTCTCCCACAAAAGGTCATGCAATTAATAAATTTGTTAGTCTTTAAGTGCCACAGGATTCCTTGCTTCTTTGACTATGAGGTTAGTTTAAGTAGAGATATTAAGGCAGTATGCATAGTTTACCTTTTATTTCCTTGTGGCCTTTCCTGACTCATTTATACTGTGATTCTGCCATGATTGGCCATAGTCTCACCTAGAATTATAATCTGATCAATAAATTTGTAGTTGTTTTATCTAAAGCTGTGTAGTCTTTAGAGGGTGAGAGTAAGGAAGGCTAGACACAATCCCTTTCTTTGTTGAATAGATGAACTTGAGTGTATGGTGAACGGGAGTGGGCCCCAATCTCTGTAGATGGTGGGTCCTGGCGTGGTAACTGGGGCTGAGGGTGTCCCTCAAGTAGCCAGAGGACATATACCCCCTGCTAGGGACCAGTTGCATGACAGAGGCCAGAGTGGACTGACTCAGGGGTGAGTGGTCACTTGGCAAAGTGGGGTTCAGGAGTGGGAATCAGGGGTCACAGCAGCACATCAGAGCAGATCTTGGGAGCAGCCTGTCACACCCTATGAATTTTAGCTCTATCTTCTAAAGTAGTGACAACCTTCCCCTCCTACTTTGTTTAGTCTGCACACTTGATCAAGTATACTCTCTATACGTACATCCAGGTCCTTAATAAAGATATTAAATAACACCAGATGTAGAACAGATCCCCATGGAATCCCACTTGAGGCTTCTCTCTAATCTGACATTACCCCACTCATAATTACTCCTTGTTTGTGGTGGTTTAACTAATTATATATTCGCTTAATGGCAGTTTTGTCTAGCTCAAATTTCTCCAGCTTACTTCTCAGATTGACATATGGAACTGTGTCGAAAGCCTTGCTAAAACCCAGGTAACTTATGTCCTCCACATTCCCCCTATTTACCAAATCTTTTACCCTGTCAAAGAAGTAAAATCAGCTGGTTTGACCTGATTTGGTCCTAATAAACCCTTGCTGGCTTTTAGGGATTACCCCTTTATCCTCCAGGTATTGACATACATAAATGTTTTACAAGTTGCTTCTCAAGTGTCAAAGTTCAACTGGTTAGATTGGTTCCTGGAGTGACCAGATGTCCTGATTTTATAAGGACAGTCCTAGGACAGTCCTGATATTCAGGCATCTATTATCCCCCACCCCATCCTGATTTTTTATGCTTGCTGTCTTGTCATCTGAACAGTCCCCTGGATCCTTTTTCTCCCCTTTTTAAAGATGGGCACTATGTTAGCCTTCCTCCAGTCTTCTGGGACCTCTTCTTTCACCTCTGAGTTTGTAAACATTATTGCAATTGGGTCTAAGATTTCATCAGATAATTTCTTCAGTACACTCAGGAAACTACCATCCAGCCCTCCTGATTTGAATACATTCAAATTGATCAGAAGCTCTCTGACGTCTTCTTTAGTTACAAGCCCACCAACAGCAATTCTGAGCCCCAAGGCAAAACGGTTAATGCTCCCTCTAGAAAGGGATGGTTCAGGTCCTAGTGCGCACCCGCCATAAGTTTTTTACTTATTTACAGAAATGTAAACAACTCTCACTGGAATTACATGCTGTCAGTTTTCTACTTCATTTGACTTGGTGCATATCTTAAGGAAGCTTGCCAGGTGTGGTTTGGAGAAGAAAAGGCAACAACATCTTCATTATCCAAAGACAGTATCAAATCCAGAAGGCAAAAACCAATTACTTGAACTTTTCATCCACTAAATTGGAAAAAGATTTAAGCTGTTCTTAGCTGACTTAAGCAATATGCTAGATTTGTTCTCTGCACGGCATCTTTTTTTAACAGAATCTAGCCTCCATCTATCATATGGGCCCTGATTCAAGAAAGAACTTCTTTCCAAGACAACATTTAGCATGTGCTTAAGTCCCCTTGAACTCAATGTATTTGCTTTGCTACTGCCTTGTAAGGATGAACTAGATCATGTACTTCAGCACGTTTCTTAGCTGGAATCCTATTGATTACTACAGAAGTGTTCCTGGGCTGTCATAAGTTTGTGTAGCAATAGCGAAGGATTTCAGTCATTCTGATAGCATCTCCAGAAGCAGAAATCAAAATAGCAGCTGAAGATTTAAAGGCGACTGCTGATGAAATTCTTCTTATTCTGGACAATGGCTTAATCTTATCCCCCTCACATCTGGTATGTATTTGTAAGTTGTAGAATGGGTGCACATAAAAATTAAGGATGCAGATATGTCCATTTTTATTGACAGAGCTGAAAAGGGAGTGTTTGGATATTATCAGGTCTGTAATTAGTGGCAACATCACCAGTGTGTAAATCCCTCTTGAGCTTGTGGTACCTTCTGTAAAACTATATAATTTAGAAGCCTGAGAACATATCTTAGAAGAACTACTGTATTTTCTCAACAGCATGACTGAACAGCATGTATGACTACAGAAAAGCTGACAAGAAGCAGTAGATCGCTCAGTACATTGTGAAATATTTAGGGGCATGCGGAAGGAAGAAAAATACTTACAGAACAACTGCTTCTGTAACAATGTTAATTTCAAATTTTAAGAAATATTCTTCAGTACATTGTTCTTATAATGGATCAATAACCAGTAAATTATATTTTAAATAATAATGGCCTCTTTAACCAGAAAAGCACAAGAAATTTCTAATGCCATACAAACTTGTATCTATTATTGCTCCTCAGTTATAATCCAGTTATCTAGACTTAAGCATATCAGTGGCACATGCAAGAAAATTTCCTTTGTAGCTGAAAATGTGTGTGTCAGTTTCAATGTGATGTAGAGGTGCAATCTTTACAGTACCAGGAAGCAGATAAGATGACCTGAGGAAACCCCTTAACTAGCAAAATAGGCAATATCATTGTCTTCTCAAAGGCAGAAAACTGAAGAATACTGCTGAGAAGCACTGGGTGTAATACCTGTAAACTGCTTGTAAGGAGATTTGTCTTAAAAAGAACCCAGATGATTGAGATCATAAGGCATAGACAGTAAAAGCATTATTTAAACATGCGTGAATCAAGTATAGAGAGATTCTATAAAGGAACTAAGGGGTTACATCTAGCATATGGTGTATTTTTATTATCAATTCAATATTTAAGAATTCAAGAATCACAAAAGCAGAGCTGGGCACAATTCAGAGTTTGGAAGCTGTGTTAGATTAATGGCAGGGCAGACAAAGCCATAGACGTAGCATCTAAAGTCTACATAATGCCTATACATGCCAAATCCTATGTTCATTTAATCTAGAATTGTTTAGTTAAGCAGGCTAATATTTTAGCAAGGCGAATGTTAAAACTGTATTGTCTGCACTAAAGAGGAAATGGCAATCATCTTTCAGAATACTTGCCCTGAAAGGGGGGAAAAAAAACAAACGAATTTAGGGTACTAATTTTTTAGGCATGATACTAATATATCAAAAAAGAGAAGTCAAGAAATCAGATTGAGGAGAAAATTAGAATGCAAGCTATCCAAGCAGAACATTTCTACACAGCATTTGGAACAAACTTTCTGAATCTGCAAGTCACAAATATTATTTATAGGAAGCACTTTGAGATGGAGTTTTGTGAAAGGTGCCTCATAAACTGACTTTGGTATTTATTATCCTCAAGTTCCTCTTTTCCTTAAACTACCTTTTGATTTCATTTTATCTAGGAAAATTAATTTGATTAATGGAATCCTGGTAGAGAAAAATTCTGACCCACTATAGCTGGGAGTAGGGACAAATTCTGCACCACTATGCCTGGGAGAAGCACTAGAAACAATGGCTTATTTTAATTTTCTACAGAGAAATCTGTCATTCTCTGTTCCTCGAACAGCTACATCTTTTGTTGTAGTGGTTTGTTAACACCACTGGTAGACATCTTATCCTCTTTTGGAAGCAAATTTGTGTTCAGTTTACACTTTAACTCTTCCAAATGCATTAATTTTTGCGCAATTTAATAGTAAGATGATATATTCAAATGTCAGTAAATGCTAATTAGGATGGGGCATTTTCTTTTATCCAAAATTCTTTACCTCTTTAGTACTACTCATTTTACATAGTGCATGAATTCATTTGTTCGTCATAATTCAGCTAGACAAGGTTTTGTAATGCATAGCACATTTTTCTCTTGTTGTATAAAAGAAAAATGTTTGTTATTAAAATGTTTTATAATGTATGTACACACAATTGCCACATATCCATTTCGTTTAGTATATAGCATGGAATTACAATAATTCTGAACCATTGGCCAATCTCAAGTAGAATGAATTACAGACAACAGTTTCCCAAGCCTAAAGAGGAACTCTGTGTAAGCTTGAAATCTTGTATCTCACAGCCACAGAAACTGGTCCATGTCTTGGAGTGTGGTGTGATCTTCAAGTTAGTCTTGTAAGAGCTGAGTTAGGCCAGGTGAGCCTACCTCAGGTAATTAGACTGCAAACATGAGTTTCAGGCTGGGAGCAGCTAATGAGAGAGGAGGAGGAATGCAAACCAGAGGAGCGGGGGAGATCAGGAGGTATAGAAGCAGCTCAGGGAAATGCAGCAAGATGCAGGGAAAAGAGTCTTTGGTTGCTGTTTGGAGAGTGGGCCTGGGTTCCTTGCTCAGCACTGTAAGAGTGGGACTGTAAAACAGAAGGCTGCCAGAGAGCAGGATCCTTGATATGTTTGCCCTAAAAGGGGGATAGTGTGATGATCCAGCTAGAGTGCTAAGTCTTGAAGAAAAGATTTCAGTTTGTGGTGTGAAAATGGCTACAGAGTAAGACAGGATAGGGGAAGGTGCCACCAGGGAAGGTACAGAGCTAAACCCCAGGATAGCCAGGAAAAGGCACCACAAGTGGTAAGTGCACTTTGTGCTGTTTGGTGGAACATGTAGGCAGGATGGTCACCTCTGATACCATGGGTCAATAACTGACTGTGCTGGTCAAGAACGCTGACAGGAGATCCAGAAAGAGACTGTAAAGTGGTTGAACCCCACCACAAGGGGGCATAACAAAGAAAACCCCTAAGAGACAGTGAAAATGGAAATGCCCCAGGACAGACTTTCTTTGCTGAGGGAAGTTGTCCCCCTCTAGGGTGAATGCTGGAGTTGCTGCTCCCGCAGAGGGATGGTGAGACACAACAGGGTCTATTTCACATGCTGACAGGTATTAGGAAAACAGCAGAGACTGTGGAAAGCCCAAATGTATTCACAAGACCGTGTGGTGCAAGTATCTGTTCAACACCAGGAGCTGGACAGAATCCTCCAGGAAAGATGCAAAAGGAGTTGTCAGGAGTAGAAGAGGTGCTCAACGATTAGGAGGCCAGAGCCACTCCACCACCCCACAAAGGTGCTGTGGCTGTGGGAGTAGGAGGCCCCTTGAGTGAGTGCCCCTATTTAGGAGAAGGAAAGAGTTTTATCTGGAGGCAAGACTGAGGTGAAGGCCTAGAGAGCCCCCAACCAATAGGTGACTTGATCAAAGGAGGGCCTACTTTTGATGTGCAGAAAAGGGCAACATAAAGATGCATTCCCCCATGGGTAAAAGAATTCAGAAAAGAGCAAAGGACCAGAGCTGACTTGACTCAATATGCAAACTAGGCAGTCGCCTGGAGCACCAAGCTTTAAGGGGTGCCAAATTATATGAGAGTAAATTTCTCTTTCTATTGTGTGTGTGCACTTAATACAATCATTTTTCTCTGCATTGAATACTGGGGAGAAAGGGGGCTAAAGTCATAGTTCACCTAGGATGCCAAAAACCCTGTGGTTGGCTCTGTAAGGGAACAAGGCAAAAGAGAAAAGAAGAGTCAGGAGCCCATCAGAATGGGAAGAAGCACATGAAGCAGGTGAAGAAATGGGAGCAAGAAGACTGACAGGGAGCAAAATAATGCAGGGGCTAACACTGAGAAGAGCCACAAAACAATAGGAGCCAGGGTGCTGGAGGACATACTGAAGAAGCTGAATCAGCTGATAGAGGAGCTGTTGACTGCAGAGCAGACCTAGCAGATCTGGTGCTCCAGTGGGAGAAACCGAGAAGTACTATGGAGAAACACGACAGGCTGCAGCTGGTGGTCAGGGATCAAAGGCAAGAAAGGGAGACACTGAGAACCCAGCTGGGGCAGATGCAGGGTGGGTGAGTTAAAGAAGGGAAAAACCTGCCATTTGGTCTTGAGGGGGAGGGTGCATGATAGGGCAATCAACACTAGCTCTGTAAGAGCTGAATTAGGCAGGTGGGCCCAGCAAGCTAATTACACTACAAATGGGTGTTTCAGGCTAGAAGGCAGCTCATTAGAGAGAAGCTTATCTCTAAGGCTTAAGCAGCATTTCTGCAAAAGCTAGCAGGCTGGCAACAGACTGGGCCTGAAAAAAGGAGTTTGTATTCACTCTCTGTGAAAATGGAGGTGTGTTAGGTAGCTGCAGATAGGAATTGCTTAAAGTTGAGAAGGAGACTGGCAAACTGAGTGAGGAAGCTGGGAAGTATGGAAGGAGCCCAAGGAAAGCAACCTGTGCTGCTGTATAGATGGTACCTGAGCCAGAAGCTGGACTCTGAAGTAAAAGATGAGCTCACGTTCCCTGCCAGGTGCTGGTGCAGATGGAGCTGTGAGGCAGTGCAGTGGAAGACTGCTAGAAAGCATGAATCTTAAAACATGTTCCCCTTCCAGGGGAGTATTTGGGGACCTATCTAGAAGGCTGAGTCCCAAAAAGGAGCCTGCAGCTCCTGGCATGAGAGTGGCTACAGAGTGAGACAGCATTTGTGAAGATACTACCTAAGGAGGGGCACAGGTAATCTCCAGGAAGAGCAGGTTGAGGTACTACTAGTGGTGAGTGCACCCTGTGACAGCCCAATAAAAAATTTCCCATATACATGTTACCGGTCAGATAACAGGCTTAAACATTTTAAACAGACTTATTAAATCCAATTGTCACCCTACTGAACGAAGTGTGCACTGAAATATTTTTTGAAACACTTTGGGTTTCAATTTTTATTGAGGGTTTCAATGTTTTTGCTGGGGGAAAAAAAAGGAAAGTTGTGGAAACTTTGAAAATAAACTTTCTTTTGAAAAACAACTGGTAGTTTTGAGTTAGCTGTTGCATAGACCCTTCTAGAAAATGATATAATTACCTGCGTCTGAGGTCTGAAGGAAAGACCTTAGCCAGTTTGTTAGCTAGGGTGAAAACTTTTTGGCACCATCATTGTTCTCTAGTTGCTGAGTCCAAAAAAAAAAAAAAAGGAGGAGACTGAGTAACACAACAGTTTGGCCTCCCAGAAAGTAGGCACCTAGGGTGACTGCTCTTCTCCTAGAACTTGTTCTGCAGGTCTGGCCAGTGGATCTTTTAGTTCATTACTATATTTCTTGTTTTATTAAGAAACATATTTTTTCAGTCCTGAACTTCTGAATTTATTTCATTGTTTTCACATAAGGAAAAAACTTCTATAAGTGATCTGCTGAAGATTCAAATACAATATGAGTACCTCAGGGAGCTGGGTGGTTCCTTTGGAGGTAATTTAAGGTAAATTAGAAATGGGACAAAATAGAGAAAATGCAAGAGTTCTAAAGTGTTGCATGACATGGATAACCACATAGAAAGGAGTATTATGGCGTGACTATGAAAAGGTTTCTGTGCACCCCATATTGAATGAGTTTGTCACCTCTGCTCTAGAGTGTGTGTGTGTGTGTGTGTGTGTGTGCGCGCGCGCATGGGCACATGTGGGAACATGGAGCCTGGCCTGTGAGTTGGCCTCCCCCCCACATGGGAGGGGTCTGGCGCCCCTTTAGACCGATTGGCCCTACCCCCCCTCCAGGAATCACCCTGTATGGTGGTATATTATAAAGATCACATGCAGCCTGGGGGCAGTAGAAGAAAGAAATGTAGTCCTTGGGAAGTGCTAAAATGATAGTCACTGATGATGAAGAGAGAGATAATGGTAATGAGGACGATGATGATGTCTCACATTTAATGTTCTACAAGGGATGGTGTGTGTATATTGATGTGCAAGTAACATTCTATATAGTATATCTGTCTTATGGAGTTGGGGTGTTTGTGGCTGTGCTAAATGTATTTAGTTACAAACTACTTGTAACTATAAAACAATTCCTGTACTGTAAGTGTTTAAATGTGCGCATTGTGGTTCCCAACTATATAAAAATTTAAATAATGGTGGGCTTGATCTTGGAAAATGAATCTGTTGACTCAAAGCAATAACTGGGAATTCCTAAGTTATCAATGTAATTTATAAGTCTGGCTCCAACCAGGAGAGCAGGCTGAAGATAAAGGATCATGCAGCCTGTCTAGTTCCCTGTATTCTTAAGTTGAACCGCTCCAAGCTTAGCTTCCCACCGATTCCTAGAGCACAGACCCTCCCGGTGTGCAGTGTGGCTCTTGACTGTCTCTGAGGGATTCCAGTGACTAAGCACTAAAGCCACAATTTGGTTTTTAACCTATTGTCCTCAGCCCAGAAATAGCCCTCTAAAAAATGCCAACAGCCCCACTTCTTTTACACAGAGCTCTCAAGTCCTATGTAGATCTGACTCCCTCTGCAGTAGGAATGAGGCATCCAAACAGATGTCCCCTGCCTCCCTTCTAGCAACTGGCTCCACTAGGGACTACTCAGGCACCTGCTCCCTGCCCCCAGTTGTCCTTCCCTGCAAGGAGTTCTGAGCACAAGTGCAGCTTTAATATCTTCTTTTCTCTTGTAAATTGTGGGCAGGGGAGAATCTAGAAAAGTCTGGTTGTTTAAAAATGAATCCCTCATTCTGTACTCTTTCAAAACTGTCACTGATTTTAATTTGGTCATGACAGAATAAGGACTTCAGGATTTGGCCCCAAAGCACTTTATCTTAAAATTGTTTGTTACAACAAAAAAGGAGAGCTTAGCTAATCATCATCAAGTGCCTTTGCTGGTAATGACAGCAATTAACAATCATTCTTTTATCTGATGTGATTGGAGGTTAGAAGAGCACTGTAAAGTATTAAGTAGATGCCAGGGATGAAAAACACATCATTTCTGAAAATCAAGTTCACACAAATATCCCACGCTCGGAAATCTGATCTGAAGGTTTGTGTTCCACTTAGAAGACCCTGTTTAAGAGGAGTGAAATAGAGAGAGGAAAATCTGACTTGGAAAAAATAGGATTTAAAAAGGAATGGAGAGCAGGTGAAGTGAAAAACCATTCAAGGCAGCCTGTGAATCAATGAGCAAGGAAGAATTTTGTATATGATGTAGCGTTTGGGTGTGCAAGGCTTTAAGAGCTGAAGGAGGCTGCTTTCCCAATAGAAGGAAAACAGTCAATCCACCTTTCCTCCCCACAGAATTACCCTTCTGGGTATATGGTACGTACTAGGAGTTGAAATTTCCAAAGAAAGTGTTTGAAAACCTACTACTTTTGGAAACCAAAGAAAATTATTTGAAACCATCAAAAAACTTCTGGCTGTTCAAGATCTCCCATTCTTACTTAATGTGTTACCCGGCTAACCTCAGAGACCTGGGGTTGAATCTTATGTAAGTGGGGGGGGGGGGGCAACACATGCAAAACAGCCAAAATAAGGAAGCTTAATTCCATCCTGTTTTGCAAGGTAATTTCCACTGAATAACCCAGACTCCTTGTAAAAAGGACACATTCTTTCTTTAGGATGGAACTTCCTAGTTTTAGGACTGTATTATTACTATGTGTAGAATGGTAGAGTTTTGAGGCTTCACTGTACTAAATATGTTATGACATTCTACTCCATTTTGCTTTCTTCTCACTTGGTTTTTGTATCCCACTAGTAAATTTTCATGTTTATATGTTAACTGAAACACCACTATTCAAAAAATGTTCTGCCAGACTCTCCCTCCTTATATAAAGCCTGGTTCTGTTAAGTGCAATTTTGTCCAATACAACTAAACTGGGTATCTCACACTGAATTAGATCATTTATTACACCCCTTAAAACAGCTTGGCATTAGTGTTTGGGGTCATTTTAATGTGTGTCAATTTCATATCCATCCAAAACAGTTTCCTTCAAAATCTGGCATAATCACACTGTGCGAGTTATTCTGTAATCAAATGATCCCAGGCAAAATACCCAAACTTGGGTTCCCTCCACATTCAGGCGTCTGTGTCCAGATTGGGAGAGGTATTCAGCTGCTATAATCTCCACTGACTTTCTTGGGAGCAATAGATGCTTAGCCCCTCTGAAAAATCTTACTTGTTTAGGTGCCACAATATGGATAGAGATGCCCAGCGATAGACAACCAAGGCTGAAAATAGTGACCCTATTCCTTAGTTACTGCATAATACATTGATACATGCAGAACTTTCTGTTGCTTAACATTTTTAGTGTCTCTTATGTGTTTCTCCTCAGTCTGAACTTGGATTAACTTCAAATGTTTTGGCCTCTAGAATGTTTGAACTGCCCAGTTCAGACAGGAAACACGCACTTGATGTGTGTCACTGACATTTTGCACTATGGGCTAAAATTAGCTCAAAGATGCTCTAGGACTTAGGAGTGGAGTCTTACATTTATTTGGGTCCTTCATAGCTATGAAGGCCGGGTGCTGTATTTAGATCTTTGAAAGGAAGTAGTATATTGAATGTTCTTGAGAATACTGTTTTAAATCCTTGGGAACTGGAAAAGAAATGAGAATGATTTACTAAACTTGCACAATAGTCCTTTTAGTCTCCAACTCTCACATTGGTTGTCAGTGTATTAAGAATCTGACTGCTCTCTGGGCTTGAAATAGTGGGTAATGTCTAATATAGGCCAGCCAGTGCTACACTGCGGCTATAGGGTTATCAGCTATTTGAATCAGCAGCCTTGAGTGGAAGTGTGTGACAAGAACTGTATCCCGTAGTCCTCAAACACCAACGTGGTGATTACCCATATGAATTCTGTACTGAAGCCCTGACTAATTGGAAAAGCCATTTTCTTCAATATCATCTATTTCTATTCATTGGTAACAATCTGTGTAAAGCGCTTGGGATTGCTGCTGAGACAGCTTGTACTGAAGGGGCAGCAGTAGAAGAATGACACCCATGTCCCATTCTCTTTGTGAAGCCTGGATTAAATTGGCACCTCATTTAAAAGCAAGTGGCTAAAGTTGATCCCAGGCAAGACTGAGGTGATGCTGGCAGGAAGAGGGAAAACACTTGTTTCATCCATAAAATCCATTCTCTTAAATTCACAACCATTCCTTGGCTCAATCTAAAACCTAGTTTACTCAGCTGGGAAAAAGAATAGACAGGATATTGCTGCTGCTGCTGCTCTTCCTCCTCCTCTTCTCATCTATAAATGTTTCTTCCTTGATTAATAGCCTGTCCTACCACATCTAACTTAGAGCAGGGACATATTTTATATTCCTGCAGCTAGCTTAACATTCTTAATTATATGTGTCCTTATATGTCGAAGGAAAATTTCAGGTTTGAAAGTGAATGAAAAGTTACTATATTTGTAATACTGTATTTTTTTCATACTTCCTATAAAGACATCTGGGACTGATTCTCATTTACACTAAGGCCACTCTACACTGCTCTAGCTGTACAAAGGGGTTTTGAAGAGGGAGTAAACTATTTACTCTTACAGTGGTGCAAGGCGGCCTTAATGCATCTGATTCTCTGTTGCACTAGAGCTCAGCTATTGCACTGAAAGTTATAGTACCCCAGCTAGGCAATAACTTGAGTCTTTGAATCTTGCACATAGTTCTTAATCTCTCACATTTATGCTAGTGTCTACCCAGGCCCAACCTGAGAATGAATCCATAACTTGCAGCATTCATCTGGGAAACTCACAAACTGAGAAACAGAATTACAACTATGCAAATCAAGATGGCAGCTCTAAAGCAGTTTCTAGTGAAGACAGAATGTTTGAAGAAAAAGGAGCTGAAACTCACTGCTTTACAGTGTAAAAAAAAAAAATCTTTGGATCTAGGACTTTACTAAGCAAAGTTTTTAAAAGTGTCAACAAAAATGCATATAAAGGTTTTCTCGAGTCCTTGTTGCTATCAATCAGGTTAGTGTATCTGTTTACAACTCTGATTCTGCTTCTTCTCAGGACTCAGCTTGTCTAAACTATGAGAGGTTGCTCTTTAAAACAAGTGTCTTTATGTGAGTCTACTAGACCCTTCAATACTAGCACTTACGCCAGCAAGACTTCTGTCACTTGGAGGTGTGAAAAAAAATCACATATACCCCAAATGACACAAGCTTTTTACCAGCATAAGAACTTGTGTGAACAGCACTCAGTGGAAGATGCTGTCCTCCCAACATAGCAACAGCTGCTCTTTTAGGTGGTTTTATTGGGTCAGCAGGAAAGCTCTCTCCCATTGACATAACACAGCTACCTGAGCATGGCAGAGCTATACCAACATAGCTGTACGTAGCTTACCTCTGTAAGGTCTAAATGTAGACTAGCCCTTTGCCCTTATGGGTAACATTTCATTTAATTTGACAAGAGAGCCAAAACTTTAGGTCCTTAAATGCCCAGGGAACTGGCAAGTTTAGATTTTATTTTAAATTTTATTTAAGAACTGTCTAATTTCAAATCTTGTATGATGTTACTTTAATTTTGCTTAAAAGATTATTAAAACTGATAAAACTTGATACAAAGTTTTTATTTTTCTACAAGCAATCATACTAAAAAGTCTTTCATTTTTATTTGCTTCATTAAAGCATCATTTTATACATTGTATTGGATTACATATCTGCATTGGTCTATATTAAGACTGTAGAAGAATTTTGAAGGACTGTATTATAATGAATCCATGACTGCTGAGTCTTAATTGTAATTTGGCTGTCCATCAGAATCACATGTACCTGTACACTGCGAACCAGAAGACTATTCCTCCTACTGTTCCAGCTGCAGAGGACCCTACTAGACAAACTAGAGGAGAACTTAGCTGTAAAAAAGTCAGTGACACAGATGAGTACTTAAGAATCCATCAAAAGAAGAGCAGTATCTTGCAAAGAGACCCAAATAAATTTCCATGATCTTCAAAAGAGTCCATGTGCTTGCAAAAGAAGCAAGGAGTCCTGTGGCACTTAGACTAACAGATTTATTTATTGCATGAGCTTTCATGGGAGAAAATCCCACTTTGTTCAAAGCGTCTGACAAAGTGGGATTTTCTCCGATGAAAGCTCATGCGATAAATAAACCCATTTAGTCTTTCAGGGCCACAGGACTCCTTGCTGCTTTTGCTGAACTAGACTAATACAGCTGTCCCTTTTGAGACATATGCTTGCAGGGTACCTGGGGCCCCTTTGACTCTGAGCTTTAGTTACTCCAGTACAATATTTTATTGTAAAATATTTATTTTAATGACATTAGAGCTGGTTAGGAGCTTTCCATATGAATGATTTTCCAGTATAAATTGTTTTCAGAAAACAAACTTCCTGTGGGAAAATTTTGATTGTGCTGAAAACTATTTTTAATCAGTTTGAAAATCAAAAGGTAATATTTTATTTGATGTTGTTCAAAGCAAATCAGAATACATTTGTTTTTGTTTTGAACCACCTCTGATGATTCAGTTCAGCAGAACATTTAAACTGTATTTTCTTAACACTGCATTGCTTTATGGGACCAGGAGTTTGTTTGGAGGACCACATCTCCCAATAAAATGCAGATTTCCTATTGACTGTGTTGAATGCTACATCATAGGAGTCATGTGAACCTGAGAAGACTTAGTCCATCAGGAAACCTGGTCCATGAGAAGGAATGAAGGTGTCACAATCCTAAACTACACCTTTCATGAGGCAATTACAAGTGACCCCAATACCCAGTCTGGGACAAAATTGCTGACACTTGGTTTAGTCATTTGTAATCTCCCTCTGTGTTGAGTTTACTCTTTAGCATGCTAATGAAAGGAAATGTGGAAGAAAAACAAAAGGCAAAAGTATTGCTCTCAAGTAAGCTTCTGGAAACCTTTTGGCCACAGACAGCTGACGATTTGGACCTCTCCAGCCATGGGAGGGTTAGCAGGTCCTGCTTGCCTTCTTGCAGCCTTCTGCTGAGGTTACAAGAGTGTGCTCTCAGCCCCTCCTGGTCCCAAGCTTCTTCCATTTGCTTGAAGCCATCATTTATATCCCCAGCTGGGAATTAGACTCAACCACTAGATGCTCTTTAGCTGAGCTGGCTGATTGCCAGTACCTGTCTGCTGGGCTTCTCTCCAGAACATGGTTGGCTGTTCCCAGGACTTCAGAGTGGCAGACAGCCCTGTTACAGCAGTGCTCCAAGTAGAGAAAATTACAGTTTACTGCTGAACTGACTCAAAAATATAATAAGGCATTTTGGGTGATGTGTACAAACCAGGAGGAAACATTTCTATCTCAGGAATGTGTGTGTGTGTGTGTGTGTGTGTGTGTATAAATAAATAAAAGGAGGGGGAATGTGTTAACTTGTCCAAATCAATTTGTAGTTTTCATTCCAAAGAAAATTTGAAATTCACCTTTTGTTCTGATTTGGGACAAAAACCAGATACTGAAATGTTAGAAATGCCCATGGATGGAAACACTGTATTTTGTTCAGGTCTGTTAGGGATCTTATGCTGGACTATAGAACATCTTCAGACATTCTTCAACCTAAAACTCATGGTAGCATCATACCTTGTCTCTTCACTATCGTGATAGATGGTTGCATTCATTTGTACAGCAACAACTGATAGTTGAGTGCTACTGGATAATGTGAAACAGACTAAGGCCATGTACCAAGTATTTTCTGCTCTTTCTGTACTGGAAAAATAACTATACAGTGCATCTTCTTCTTGGAGGCCTACTTTGGAAAAACTATATGCTAAACAGTAGCTATATGGTAACTCTATGTACCATTTAGTCTCCTTGAAGCATAAACTATTTTGCATTTTATTACTTCATATCATAGGATGTAGTTTCACAATATGCAGCATGGTCTGATACCAATATTAAAATAGAAGAACTATGCTTAACATGGTTTTTTAAAAAACCTGTATTAACAGGCGCTATTAAGATTATACTCCTTTTGAATTATGTTTTATACTGTGTAGCTTAGGTGAACCATTATATATCTGTTTTACTAAATAATGGTTCAGTGCCTGAATTTAAAGCTATGGATTTTGAAGAAAGGCTGAGAAGTTAATTCTTGCTCATCTTTAGAAGAGTTCAGAGATTGCTACATAATTGATTCACGTGTGTGTGTGTGTGTGTGTGTGTATGTGTGTGTAGTTACTAGTTATTTTCACTTTCTTCCTAAAGGCGCTGGCTAGAATAAAAGGCAGTATGACAGAAGCTTACACAGCTTTTGCTTGTTAATGCATGAACCAGCGTCTCTTCCATTTCCTCTCCTTAGATGAGGCTGGAAAACTCATCAAGAGGACAAATTCATTCATTTTAAAGATGATGTTAAATCTGAAAACAAAATGGAAAACTTATTTAAATTAGATACATGGGGGTTGCTTTTACTGTTTAACATGCTGATGACCAATTGTGTGTGCTTTATCAGATACAGTTCTGGTTTCTGTTGGATTTTTTGGCAGCCTGGTGGTGGTGTCATTAATAATATCCTAAGCAAAGAATAAAAGTACCCTGATGGATGGTCTGACACACAAGATGCTTACAGCATCAATGTAATTAAGCAAAAGTTGTTAGGAATCCAAGTACTTGTTTTCTTATCATGGAGTCATAGGAGTGGAAGGGAGCTTGAGAGGTCATCCAGTTCAGTCCCCTTCCAGACAAGACTACGTATTTAGACCATCCATGACAGATGTTTGTCTAACTTGCTCTTAAAAATCTCCAGTGGCGGAAATTCCACAACTTCCCAAGGCAATTTATTCCAGTGCTTAACTCCCCTGACAGTTAGGAAATTTTTCCTAATGTCCAACCTTAAACTGCCATTGCTGCAAATTAAGTTAATTGCTTTCTTCTCCTATCTGAGGGGATCAGCAACACAGGCTCAGTGAGCCACCTGTGGCTCACTGAGTGTCCCATTCTGGCTCTTCCCCCCAGCACAACAGCATGAGCTGGAGCTGGCCCAGCAGTTGCACTGCAGCTCCCTAGCACTGGTGGGGGGTGTGCAGGCAGCGCACACTCCCTCCCTGCCTCAGCTGGTGGGGTGGAGCAGAGGGGCACTGCCTACCAGCTGGTCATCCCTCCCAGAAGTGGCTGAGGGAGAGCTGTGGCTTGTGGTGGGGGGCCCTGGAATGGTTCTTCTGCAGAGTTCAGGCTGCTTTGACCCGGCTACCCCAGGGCCGAATGAGCCTGATCCAGGGCCCAGGGGGGCTGGGTTGAAGCGGGCTGAACTCTGCAGAGGGTCCACTCCACGGCTCCACCGCCACAAGCTGCAGCTCTCCCCTGGCCGCTTTTGGGAGGGATGGATGGCTGGTAGGTGGGTCCCTTTTGGTTTCCCCCCCCACCCTGAGGGGAGGGACGGGGGGAGCATGTACTGCCCACGAACCTCACCCTCCACAAGCACTAGGGGGCCATGGTGCAGCCAATGGACTGCCTCCGGCTCATGCAGTTGGGGAGGAGGAATGGTGGTTCTCCTTTCCTCGGTTGCTGACCCCTGTCCTGTCCTCAGAGATGGAAAAAGAATCATTTACATCCATCATCCTTGTAATGTTTTATGTACTTAAACTGTTATCATGTCCCATCTGAGGCTATCCTTCTCCAGAATAAACTAACTCAATTTTTTCTGTCTTCCCTCATAGGACTTCTTTTCTAAACCTTTAATCATTTGTTACCCTTCTCTGGAATTCTTCTAATTTCCATATCTTTTCCTGAAATGTGCTCCCAGAAATAGGCAGAACACTCTAGTTCAGGCCTAATCAGTGAGGGGTACAGTGGAAGACTTGTGTCTTGCAACACTTCTGCAAATGCATCCCAGAATGACATTTGCTTTTGTAAAACAGTACTACGCTGTTGACTCGTGTTTAGCTTGTGATCCACTATCACCTGTAATCCTTTTCCACAGTAGTCCTTCTTAGGCAGCTATTTCCCATTTTTTTTTTAAATGTGCAGTGTTCCTTCCTGAGTGGAGTACTTTGCATTTGTCCTTACTGAATTTTTTTGTTTTGTTTTCATGTGAATTTATTTATATAAATCACTTTTTACAGCCCTCCCCCAACCCTTACAAAAACAAGGTTTTTTGGTTTTTATGAATAAACGTGTATGATAGGGTGGCTATATCCTATGATAAAAGTAGGCTGAATATGATCTTTTAAAAAAAATCCTTTAAGACAAGTCTCAACTCAGTGATAAATTACTCCTTGAATTGGAGATCGTGCTAATAAACTGAGAAACATAAAGTGCAAAGTCTGTTCTTTCCCTGTTTGTTGTTCTTCTTGCATTTCCAACGTGTCTATCAACATACAAGAGATGTACAGATCAAATGAAGGCTGAATTGGCCTAAAGAAACAATTCAGAGCAGGATAGTGTTCTGTCTTTGCTAAGGGAAAAAATGGAAACTTTTCACCAGAAAATTAACTGAGGCCAGTACTGCTTTCCAAATACCAGTGGAATGCTAGTGTGACTCCAAAGCACTCAATGGAGGTAATGCAAAACTAATTCAAGTGAGAAAGGAATCAAGTCTACTCAATAGGAGTGAGAATTGGCCAGAAACAACTTCAGCTTTCAATGTCATAATATATTTAACTGTTTGCTATTGGGTTCTCTATGTACTTTGGTTTACCACTGAGCCAAATATGCAATCCTTATTCTGGCAATTGAATCAATGGGAACTTTGCTGAATAAAGACTATAGGGTCTGGTCCACCTATGGAATTTTGTTTCTTGATGGTCTTCTAAAGATGTGCAACATCGCTAACATCAGAGTTTGGCTCAGGTTCACTGTTTTTAGGGTTAAACAGACTTTAAAACAGTTTGTTTACAAAATCTATGGATTTAGCAAACTATGCTTGCACCCATTCCAGGGCTGACATAATTATGTGATCTATCACTTCCCATTGACATTTCTTGCTAAACTAAGTTTATTCTCACAGATGTGGATCCACATATTTGTATCAAAATATGGCAAGGCTAGGACAGAATTCTACTGTATTTAATCACTTCATGATAGGTTATCAAATTACTTTTGGTGGGAGTTTTATTAAGGGCTACAGTACTTTGAAAATGCAATACACAAAAGCAGAACATGTGTACAATACCTAAAATGTGCAATCCTCAATTGGCTGGTTAAACTTTGAGGACTCCTTGTGACTCTGGAGTGCCATAAAGGAGCCCTCAGAGACTAAGGAATCTGGTCCATGGTAGCCAAGTGTGAAACAGATAATCAGTTCAGTAAGGGGGGGGAAGCCTACTGTAGCCACATGAAGATCTTATTCACACTGGGCCTAGGCTGTCAGATCAATTTGAATTAAATGGTAAAAATTACTTTTTTCTAGTAAACTACTGCTTAGTTGTGGTTTTTAAGATAGAGAGGATCTACTGGGGGTGGGGGTAGTTGCTACTTCAGCTTTCACTCTATAGGAAAATTATTTTATTTGGGGGGTGTTTCAGACCAGGCTGTAGTAAGCTTACAAACAGAGGAGTTTAAGAGGGAGGGAGTAGGTGAAGCCCTGAGAAGGAGGCAAAGGTGATCCCTTGCTGAAGAAGCAAGGGAGAGAGTGAACCTTGGGATGAGGAAATTGATAACTGTATGCATGTGGTTTTCCTACAGGTGATTTCTGTTGTCAGTTACTGTGTGACTTGGGATTGTGATTGCTTGTGTGTCTGGGGGCTGTTTGTAACATTTCCTGCTCACCTTTGATCAGCTTTGTGATCTCCCTTCCCCTGTGTGCTTAACCAGGGGCAAGGGCTGACCTAGACAGAGGAGGCCTTAAAAGTCAGTGGCTGAGTGACCAGAGGACTGCAAATAGGGGAGTTTGGGAATGAGTTGGTGAGACTGCTGTGGTGAAGAGGAGAAGCACTGCTTGTGCTCACAGCCCTTCTGTCTCTTCCTCCCGTCCCTATATCCAGCCAGACATTCTGACCATGGATATCTCTACCCAGGTCCTGGTGTGGACTTGCAGGGACTGTGGCCTGCATTTCCCACTCACAGATAATCAGACTGAGGAGATAATTCAGTGTGACAGGTGTCTTCTGGTGAAGTCTCTCAGGAGGCAGGTGGGAGAGTTTATAGGAGGAAGTGTCTAGGATCAGGAGTATCCATGCTTTGGAGAAATTCCTTGATAGCATCCATAAGGACACATCAAAGGCTGAGGAATCTGTCCAGGTGCAGAGAACTGCTGCCCAATGTTCCCTGTAAGTTGAGTGGCCACGCAGCCCGCCACTGCTGCCTGGCGCAGGAGACGCTGCCAGCTGCGCACAGCTGGCAGCCATAGCTCCTACCTGGCCAGAAGACTCTGTCTTCTGGCTGGCTGAGAGCTCATTCAGAGCTGGGAGTTTTAAAAACTCCTGCCCTGAGAAGCTCTGATAGAGCATGCTCGGAACGTACGAACACAGTCAGTCACTTCTCCGGCCAGGGGAGAAAGGCTCGGCCATGCTGCTCCAGCAGCTGGGTAAGGGAACAGAGGGTTGGGGCTCTGGCTGGCAGGGGGATTACGAGGGGAGTGGGTTAGGGTGAGAGGAGGAGGATCCAGGCTGGCTTGGGGGGGGGAGGGGGCTGACTGGGAGAGCAGGGGGCAGGATTGGGCCGGTTGGGGGTGTGACCGGGAGAGTGGGGGGGCAGGATTTGGCCCACAAGGGGCAGCCCATGTAGAGAGTAACATAAATTGCTCAGCTGCCTCAGGGCCTTATAGGGAACATTGCTGCTGCTGCGCCACTGGAGAAGGAGGAGATGTCTCAGCCTCCAGCACAGGGAGGACACTGGCAACTGGTTACTTCTGGCAGCCGACAGTGCTCCACCCCTGCTCCCCTCAGATCTTCTGTTGTGATGGAGAACCGTTATGCAGCGCTAGAGGTGAGGGGAAAAGGTGGAAGAAGAGAAACCATGCACATCAGAGGCTGGGAGGATCACATCCACCACACCCAGGAGGAAACGTAGGGTTGTGGTGATTGGGGACTCTATTCTGAGGAGGATGGAAGCAGCCATCTGTTGCTGTGACAGAGTCTCTTGGGAGATACGCTGCTTGCTAGAGGCCCATATCGGAGATGTTACGGATGGATTGTCAAGAATCATCCGCTCCTCCGACTACTACCCCATACTACTCGTCCATGTGGGAACCAATGAGACTGTGAGAGATGATTCTCAGCAGATTAAAGGTGACTGCAGGGCTCTGGGAGCATGGGTGAAGGAGTATGGCATGCAGGTGGTGGTTTCCTCGATCCTTCTCCTGTTGAGGAAGGGGAAGAGCATATTTGGATGTCAACTGGCTAACCTAGAGAGGAGGGCTTTAAACTAGGTTTGAAGGGGGAAGGTGACCAAAGCCCACAGGTAAATCACAATGAGGGAGACCTGGGGCGAAGGGATGGAACTTGGGGGGGCGGGGTTTGGGGACTGTAACACCAGGGACAAAAAGTAATTGGAACCGGGGGGGTAGAGGAATCAAATCATTGTCTTAAGTGTCCTAATGAAGCCGTAATATCTCAGGTGAGTGGGGAAGGAGGGTACTGGGAGAAAATACAAGGAGGAAGATGCAACAAGGAAGATAATCAACAGAGGAAAGTAGGGCAATTGGGCCAGTGTTTTAGGTGCCTGTACACAAATGCAAGGAACCTGGGAAATAAACAGGAAGAATTGGAAGTACTGGCACAGGCAGGTAGCTATGCTGTAAGTGGAATAACAGACATGATAGGATAGGTTGCATGAGTGGAGCACTGCCATGGATGGGTATAAATTGTTCAGGAAGCACAGGCAGGGAAGAAGTGTGGGGGGAGAGGAGCACTATATATAGAAGAGCTGTATGACAGCTTGGAGCTATGAAAGTCGAAATAAAGCTGTTGAAAGTCTGTGGGTTAAGTTTGGAGGGGAGTGAAACAAGGGGGATTTTGTGGTGGGTGTGTGCTACAGACTGCCAAACCGGAAAGAGGAGATGGATGAGGCTTTTTATGGACAATTAGCAGAAGTTTAGCAGATTATGGGCCCTGGTTCTCATGGGGGATTTCAGTTATCCTGATATCTGCTGGGAGGGCAATACAGCAATGCACAGGCAATCCAGGAAGTTTTTGGAGAGTGTTGAAGACAACTTCCTGGTACAAATGCTGGAGGAACCAACTAGGAGTATTGCACCTCTTGACCTGCTGCTCACAAACAGAGAAAAATTGGTTGGGGAAGTAAAAGTGAATGGCAACTTGGGCAGCAGTGATCATGAGTTTGTAGAGTTTAGAATCCTGGTTAACAAAAGAAAGGAAAGATGCAAAATGCAAACCCTGGACTTCAGAAAAGCAGATTTTGGATCTCTCACAGAACTGATAGGCAGGATTCCCAGGAGGCTGATCTGAAGGGGAAAGGTGTCCAAGAGAGCTGGCTTTATTTTAAAGAAACCCTGCTAAGAGCACAGGAAAATACTGTACCAATGTGCAGAAAGAACAGCAAGTGTGGAAGGCTCCCAGCATGGCTTAGCAGAGAGCTCTGCAGTGAGCTGAAACATAAAAAGGAAGCTTACAAGAAGTGGAAGCTTGGACAGATGACTGAGGAGGCATACAAAAATATTGCTCAGGCCTGCAGGGATAAAATCAGAAAGGCCAAATGGCAATTTGAGTTGAAACTAGCAAAGGATGTGAAGGATAACAGGAAGGGACAGCAACAAGAAGAGGATGAGGGTGGTGTAGGCCGTTTACTGAATGGGACAGGTATTCTTGTGGTAGATGATGCAGAAAAGGCTGAAGTACTCAATGCTTTTTTTTTTAAAATTCAGTCTTCACAGGCAGGGTCAGCTCCCAGGCTACTGCTCTGGGTAATGCAGAATGGAGAGAAGGAGAGCAGTCCATGGTGATGGAAGGTCGGGTTAGGGACTACTTAAAGAAGTGGGATGTGCACAAGCCTATGGGGCTGGATGAACTGCATTCAAGAATCCTGAGGGAGTTGGCCAATGAGATTGCAGCGCCACTGGCCATTATCTTTGAAAACTTGTGGTGAATGGGGGAGGTCCTGGAGGATTCAAAGAAGGCAAATATACCTGTCTTCAAGAAAGAGGGGAAAAAAGGATCCAGGAAACCACAGCTGAGTCAGCCTCACCTCAATCCCTGAAGGAAATCATGGAGCAGGTCCTCAAAGAATCCATCCTGAAACACTTGCAGGAAAATAGAGTGATCAGGAGCAGTTGTCATGGATTCAGCAAGGGCAAATTGTGCCTGACCAACCTGATTGCTTTCTATGATGAGATGACTAGATTTGTGGATGCAGGAATAGCTGTTGAAGTGATTATACCTTGACTTTAGCAAGGCTTTTGATACAGTTTCCCCACAGCATTCACATTGTCAAGTTAAGGAAGTATGGGTTGGATGAGTGGACTGTAAGGTGGATAGGAAACTGGCTAGATCAACAGGAGTGCTATAGAAAAGGACCTCAGGGTTATGGTGGATGGGAAGCTGGATATGAGTCAACAGTGTGCACTTGTAGCCAAAATGGCTAATGAACTATTGGACTGTTTCAGTAGGAATATTGCCAGATCGAGGGATGTGATTTTTTCCCTTCTGTTCGGTGGAGGTGAGGCCACATCTGGAATACTGTCTGGTTTTGGGTTCCCCACTACAAAAAGGATATGGACAAATTAGAGTCCAGCAGAGGGCAATGAAAATTATTAGGGGGCTGGGGCAAATGACTTAGGAGGAGAGACTGAAGGAACTAGGCTTATTTAGCCTGCAAAAGAGAAGACTGAGGGGGGATTTGATATCAATCTTTAACTACTTGAAGGGGTGCTCCAAAGAGGAGGGAGCTAGGCTGTTCTCAGTAGTAACAGAAGACAGAACAAGGAACAATGGTTTCAAGCTACGGCTAGGCAAATTGAGGCTGGATATTAGGAAAAACTTTCTCACTAGGAATGGATTGCCTAGGGAAGTGGTGGAATCACCAGCTGTGGAGATGTTTAAGGTCTGGTTAGACAATACCCTGGCTGGGATGATTTAGTGAGAGTGGTCCTGCTTTTGACAGGGGGTTGGACTAGATGATCTCATGAGGTCCCTTCCAACCCTATGATTGTAGTTTGAGACATGGAGCTTAAGTCAGTCTAGGGTAAGGAACTAAAAGTTCAATGACATCATACCCGCTTACTAAATGTCTGAACATAGCCCATCATATTTGTTTGATATCAGAGTATAACGTATACACCAGCATTCTTTACTGTTCCAGAAATGAGAACAAACATTGAGGTTTTTACTGATTCAATGCACTGTTAGAGCTCTCCAAGTTTCTGACTACTTTCCTTGCATCTAATCTTTTCTAGATCATACAGTCTATTTATGTGCTTTGTAAACACTTCCTCTTCTAAAGGGCTACAAGTATCATTTTCTTCAATCTTTATGGAAGACTCTCCAATGACTCAAACAGCTGAACTAGAGAGGCAAAGGGAAAGGATGGAAAACAGATTATGTAACATTAACATGGATGTGTCATATTGTTTAAAAAAAAAAAAAAAAAACAAACCCTGAATCCTCCACTATGAAAATATTTATGAAATTGGTTTAAAATGATATGCAGATGTGATGATTTAAATTTCATTTCCTGACGGAATCATCACTTGTGTGTGTGGCTTTGTTTTTTAACGGAAAAAATTAATCTGTGAATGTAATGATCATTTACATACTTTTAGTGGAGTTGGGTGCCAGGTTAACAATGTGAAGGCTTAAGTATGCCTAACAGAAGCCAGCATAGCCAAATGGATTCCCCTGCACTACCGTACTAACATGCCTAGCTCTGTTCTAGATGGACGAAGTGATGATGATACTGTTCAATTTCTGGTCCCCCTCTGCTAAGACTGCTGACAAGGATATTAATTACAATGCAATGTCAACATTTGTCTATCACAATTTAGATCAACCACCACCTCCTTTACATGGAACACTCTTGAGGTATCCACTGGCAGTGAATTTTGTTCACTGACAATGTGGCCTAGAGTCAGGCCACTGACCTAGGAATAAGAATCTTGTCAATCAGAAGGAAGCCTGTGGATTTCACCAGTTATGACAGTAAGACAAGTCTATTTCCATGTACACTCTCACTGCACAAAATCACATAGAGGAGAGTAACATAGTCCAAGAACTCAGGGGTGCTGGTAGAACTGTGGTTTAGGGGAACATTCCCTCCTCAGTTGTGGGATTGGCCATGGTTCAGGGCATGCAGAGGTAGAACCAGGGCCAGGAAAAGGACCAGAGGCTGTGGCCTGAGAACAAGATTGCAGCCTGAGGAGGTTCCAGTAGGCTACATAATGTAGCTGATGTAGTTGCCAATAGCTATCAGACCAATGCTGTCTGCTCCTTCAAATGGGAATCACAGGACACTCTACTTTAAGCAATACATTTACTGCCTATGTTTTTTTCCCCAGACACTGCCCCTTTCTTTTTCTGCTGCAAGACTATGTGAGACATCAACTCGCCTACACTCACAGAATATTTTCAGCCCAGGATATTTTTACAGTGTTTCTTGGGTATAAGGATGCTTTAGGAAGACACTAATCTATGCAAAAAAAGGAGGCACTTCCTATATAGTTCCAAAGGGGCAGCCATGTTAGTCTAGTTCAGTAAAACAAACAAACGAGTACCTTGACACTCAAAAGACTAACAAAAGTATTAATTGCATGAGTTTTTGTGGGAGAAAATCCCACTTTGTCAGAAGCTTTGAAGATCAAAGTATCTAGTGAAGCATGATTTTTCTCCCATGAAAGCTTATGCAATAAACAAACATATATAGTTACTTTTCCCCACTGTGCAGTCTGATCATGTAACTTTTTTCTGCATTGTTTTGCTCTCTCTATCCTTGCCTGAAGCAGTAACTTTCCTATCTCTTGATTACTCATGTGCAGAGGGCTTCATAAAAGTATAACCAAGATTTAAACACAGAGTATCAAACAGAGTAGTGCCTCCTGCAAAATAAATGATAAGCTCAATGCAGCAAGGTAATGAATGCTGTCAATTTCTGCTGAATTCAGTGGGGGTCTAGCCATATGCATGATGAGGCCCCAGCTGAAGATGAGCCAAATGAAGTTGTTCTTTCCTCACTTGGCTCCCTTTTTAGGCATTCGTCTCACTTCCAACTTTAATAGATATTTCAGATACAAAAATAATAAGTGTTACCTTTGGAGCTACAGGAAGCTCTGAGAGCAGTAGCAGACCTCACATCCTCTTTTAAGTACCCAGTCATGAGAAGAATGAGAATTATTCCGTTTTCCCACAGTCACAGGGCTGCAAAACTATGTGAGACATCAGCTTGCCTGCACTCACAATATTTTCAGCCCAGGATATTTTTATGGTTTTAGATTTGTTTTGGTTTCTCTTACTCTAAAATTTACACTTTTTGTAAGGGTGATGGTGCTGGATGAGAACTGAACAATTTTTACAACTCAAAGGACTATACAGAAAGTGCTGCATATGTTAAAACTAGATCACATAGGCTACCCCTGCGCACTCATGCGCCTTGTCTATATTAGGAAATTTTGTTCACAGAAGTCAGCTTTTGTTGGCAAAACAGCTCTAACATACACACTACCCTCCTTTCTTTGCTGACAAAACTGCCCAGTTTTGCCAACAAAATATCATCAAAATGCGCAGCATAGGGCTTTTGTCAGCAAAGTTAACATGGCAAAATGTCAGTGTGGACACTTTGCCTTGTTATAGCGCTGGCAAGCTGTCATAATTGTCAATTTCACTGCCATAACCCAGAGCACAGATGTGATGTTGACAAGGGGGGGGTCCCCAACAGCAGGGCTTCAGCTGTGTGAGTCTTGCTAGGGTCCTGGGTGGGAGCCACCAAGGCTGTGGGCCCTGGCGGCTGCCCACCCCGCCAACTAGTGAGCCTTGTGGCTGCAGCTCCCCACTGCTAGGAGTGGAGGAGCCCTGGTGCTTTCAATCCCACCCCCGGCTGCCAGAGCTCCTCTGACCCTAGCAGCTTCAGCCCCACCACTGCAGACCTGGGATCCCTGGTGTCTGCCTGGTGCTGGAACTAGATATTTTGGCACCCAGGGCAAGCAGCCCAAAACGCATCATCCCCCAACCCAGGGCCCAACCTGGCCCCAGCTGCTGCAAGCAGGTGGTGCAAGGTCCGATCTGGCCCCAGTCAGCACTTTGCCACCCTGTAAAATATGGTGCCTAGTGCTTTGCTCTGTTTGCCCCACCCTAGTTACAGCCCTGTGTCTGTCCCCCAGCCCATCCTTCTACTGCGGTGGACCAGAAGCAGCCAGTGGCAGTGCAGCTGCAGCTGACAAAGCTCCCTGGGCCCAGCAGAGCGTAGCTGCAGCCAGAGAGTCTCCTGGGTCCTGACACCATAGGAAGCAGCCACTGGGCACCTCGGCCCTGGTGACAGCAGGGCTGCTGAGGGCCCCATGCACAGTGCCTAGGTCCTCAGTAAAGGTGGGGAGCAGCAGGGAGCCTGTGGGAACTGAGAGGCTGACCACTCAGTCTCCCCTATACTGCCTCTTTTATCATGGAAGTGGCCCTAGTGGGGGGATGCACTATACCAACAAAAGGATGGCTGTGTGGAGACTACCTACCACTATAGCAATAGCTGTCTGCCAGCAAAGCTAGTGTAGACCTAGCCTTAGGCTCTTATCTGTGGAGATACTAATCCTGCTTTTGCTGGCATCAGTGTACTAATTTTTCTTTGTTCCTCTACACCTTTCATCTCTTTGCTTCACAGTTTAGCACAACGCTGTAGGACTAAAAAAATATTTGCAGAATTTTGGAAGATTTTTTTAAAAATTATATTCACTCCAAACCCTGTATTGTGTAGTTGGATGTATCACTGCAATGTTTATTTTATTGCAGGGAATTGTGCACACATGCATTTCTAATTTACATGTATAATCTTGTAATGCTTTCCCCTATTAGATATAAACTAGAGGTAGAGCTGAGTTTGGGTCTTGATTTAGAAATCCCCAAAGCTTGGTATTCAGATTTGGGTTATCAGATGGTTCGTGATATTAACATAGTGGGTAAGAATGTCCCCTTTAGGCACAGCCATGCATTGGGAGCACCACAGAGCAGCTCCCTGCCCCTCAGATATCTTACCTCTGAGATACTGTGTATCTCCAATTTATTAAATAAATATGGTAGTCTTTTTAAGTGTCATAGGACTCCTTGTTTGGTTAACTGACCTAGGTTAATAGGGCTGCCTCGTTGTAACTTGTGCCTCCCTAGCTCTTCAGTACATGGGTAGAAGCACAGTAATGCCAGTCCCAACTGCTGAAAAATCATGAGATTAGCTTTTAAAAAGATTTTTTTAAAATAAAACATATGTAGTTCTTTTTTGATCTGGCTTCTGGGGTTCCCCCATGAGGGGGTCGCTTCTTTCTATAATCAGGAGGACTAAAACTGTTTGTTTTTTAATAAAATTGTTCCTAAGGAAAGCTGAGACCCTCACCTCATCACATGATTCCAGGATCTGAGGCTTTAAAAATTGTGAGATTTGTAATAAAATCATGAGTTGACACCACTGATGAGGCCCCATGGTTGCACGAGTTATGAGGTCACGGCACCACCTCCAGTCCAGGGTACACTGGAAATGTCTGTCTTGACTATAGATGTGCCTTGCTACTGTGAAGAAGGTAAGTCCTTTTCCATAGACCAGGCACAACCTAGCCCATTATTTGGTTACTATTTTTAGTGCTCGCTTCTTGGTTTTTTTCTTTTTTTTTTTTTCTGGTCACCACCTCAGCATTCTTACAATGGGCCATGTTTTAATTAGCTACTCAAGATGTTTTGTTTCTATGATTTGAAATTAAATGCGTTTAATGGAGATACAGTGGGTCCAGTTTCATTTACACTAAGAGCCCATTAGATAACTCCAGCAAAGTAAACTGGGTTTAAATGTTATTTCTGCAGTACTGTGTAATTCCTGCTGCCTTTATGGTAGCTCACCTTGCAAAGGACGCTAGCAGGGTGTAGTATTTGAACAGACTAGAACACAGGCTGCAATAATGTTTAGCCCTTGCACTGGTGGCACACTGATGGGAAGGAGGAAGGTACTTTGTGCTCTCCCACCTTGTGAATCCCCAGAAAGCCAAACACAATCTGCCCTTTCATGTAGGCACTTGTGATGTATGAAAACCCATGATCTATGAAAATTGCATTTGGAAATAGTATGCAGCTAACCAGATTGCTTTCTGTTTTTGATCTGAGAAGCATTCAAACCTGAGATTACTATTCAACAGCAGAATCTAACTCCCCAACAACTGACATCTTAATGGCAGGGAAACCCAGCCATTTGTGAGGGAAGCTCCGAGTGAGACCAATGCAAAACTTAGACATAGTTAGACAAGCATAGAGATGATCTAGTTTGAGAGAGAGTCTAGGGAACAGATAGTAAGCATCATATTACCAGCACTGTAACATCAATGATGACTGCTGAAGCTAGTGGAAAATTGTGTGAAAGGTGTTTTGGGGGAGGAGAGGAACTTAGTCTATACTAGGCGGCATTGACCATAAGGTTATGAGTGTTGTTTATCATCAGCAAAAATCTTATCTGGGCAATTTTTCTCTGGAAAATTGAGGGATGTACTTGATTATGCTTTTCAGCCAGCACTAAAGTGACAAGCTCTGGGAGATCAATGATCAGTGACATAAAACAGATGTTTGAATTCTGGAGCTAGTCTCTGAAGGCAGATGATTGAAAAATACTGGCATATCTCTGGGGGACCTCTGTGAAAGCACTCGTTATGAATTAACGTGCAGATCATTGCAAAGTCAAATCTCATGTTTCCTCTCTAAGAACAAACCCAATATGATCTGTAATGAAATTTAAAGTGTGATGATGTGAATAAGTAGACAAACTAAGAACAATGCTGTACGCTGATTTTCAATGGAAATTGCAATGAGGAAGTGAGGGTACTCAGAGATAAAAGGAAAAATATGGACTATAATTGTTCAATAGAAGGTTGCTATATTTATTATTGATCATTCATAGAAGTGTGTATGTTTAAAATATTCATTTTTTCATGTTAATTTCAAATTCCTTGATTATGCATTAATTTATCGATTTCGAATCTCTTTGTTTAAAGAAGGACGATAGTAGGGATAAATTAGATGAGGATGGGAAATCCCACTTTTGTGGGATTAATTCAGATGTTCTTTATTTGCTTTGTTTAACAGGGCTCTTTCCTCAAACTATATAACATGTCTGCTTTGGAATTTTAAATAAAGTGAGCTACTCCACCTAAGGCCCTAATTCCTAAAACTAGAATTTCTGGTTTTGAATTTTTTGAATGGATGGAACTCAAAGTCTTTCTCCTATTCACACACATAGCAATGTTGTTAAAGTCATGGCCTGTGCAGTTCTCCTGGCAACTCTTTAAAATGTCAAAAATAAAACTTTGCCTTTTACAAGACAGTGCTAATTTATATCTGGTCTGCAGAGATTGTTTAGACTAATTGCTTCACAACTATACAAGCAGTGATAATTAGTTCAAGGTATTGGAGTCTAAGGTATTTTTGGCTATGGCCTCTAGATGTTAAAATCAGCAGTTTTAAGAAAATGTGGACATCTGCACCTAGTCCTGAGTTGACAGGGTTATATGGGAAACAGACTTTGCTGAATTACTCTGACATTTTCAGATTACTTAAAAAATTGGCTAAATCCTGAGGAGTGGAACAAAGTCAGTAAAAAAGAAACTTGATTTGCACAAATAGGTTGCACAGGTGAGGGACGAGATGCAGCCACTGTTCCAAGTTGTGGGAAGAGGTAACAGACATAATCTGCTGCATCTAGCTACATGTGGTTCTGGTTTAGTGTAATCTGTGCTTTTTAAAGACCAGTAGGCACATCTCCAACTTGTCCAAAGTTCCCCATCTCTATATTCTACAGTTGAAAGCCACCATTAAACTCTGTTTTGTTGCCTACAATGGAGGTGCCATAACCCATCTTTCTCTGATCAGCCCTTCTTTGTAGCAGAACTGACTTGGATGCTTGCCTAGGGCCTTGGTGATTTTCCAAATGATAGCAAAGTGCTTTACAAGGGATCCTCATGGCATCTTCCACTGAAATATAGTTACCTCTGGGTGAAATTTGGTGACTGTTTGGCACCACATAACAGTTATAGTTCAGTATAAGAAGTGAAAAACACTTTCCTGAACTGAAACTGAAGAAGCAATTTAGGTAGGCAGAGTGCAACTGTTTAGTTCAAAGTTAGCAACAGTACTAAGAATAACAGTCCTATTCTAGAGAAAAATGCCACTGGATTTTTTAAAAATGTCTGTATGGGGTCAAATGGATTCTTGATTTGCCTTTTAAAAAAAAAAAAAACCAAAAAACACCTCCAATTGTGCTTCCAAGACCACGTTGGAACTCTGAGTCAGTGCTGATTCTAAAGGAAGAACATGAGTTCCTGAATTATCAGGGCTTCTGATCATTGTTCTTAAGAGTTGTTAATTTTGGTTACCAATGCTGTATAAATTATAGAATCATAGATATGTAGGACTGGAAGGGCCCTTGATGTCATCATCTCCAGTTCCTTGTGCTGTGATCAGACCAAGTAAACCAATTTCCATTGGAAGCCTATTCCACAGCTTGACTACACTGATGATTAGGAAGTTTTTCTAATATCTAAGCTACGTTTCCCTTGCTGCAGATAAAGCCCATTACTTCTTGTCCTACCTTCAGTGGATATGAAGAACAATTGATCACTGTCCTCTTTACAACATCCCTTAACATATTGGAAGGTTCTTATCAGGTATCAGCTTAGTATTTTTTCTCAAGACTAAACAAGACCAGGCTTCCCCCCTCCCCAACCTGTCCTCGTAGGTCAGGTTTTCAAGCCTTTTATCATTTTTGTTGCTCTCCTCTGGGCCTTTTCCATTTTGTCCTCATCCTTCCTAAACTGTGATGCCAAAAATTGGACACAGTAGTTAAGCTGAGATCTCACCAATGCTGAGTAAAGCAGAATGTTACGTCTTGTGTCACACACCACTTCTGTTAATATAGCCCAGAATCATATTAGCTGGGTCCGGTGGGGGGCATTGTTTCTGTTTTGTTTGTAGTTGCAGCACACTGACAATTCATATTCAGTTTGTGGTGTGCTGTAACCCCCAGGACCTTTTTCAGCAGTACTGCCATCTAGAAAGTTATTCCTCATGTTGAATTTGCAATTTGATTTTTTTTCTTTCCTAAGTGAAGTCCTCTGCCCTTACCTTTCTGAACTTCATCTTGTTGAATTCAGACCAATTCTCTAATTTGTCAAGATCAATTTAAATTTTAAAGCTGTTCAAAGTGCTTGCAACCTCTTCCGGCTTGGTGTCCTCTGCAACTTTTATGAGCATACTCTCTACTCCATTATCCAAGCCAGTAATGAAAATATTAAATAGTACCAGACCCAGGATTGGCCCTGCATGACCACCCTAGATATGCCTTCCCAATTTGACAGCAAACCATAATTACTCTCAGCATGGTCTTTCAGCCAGTTGTATTTACTCTATAGTAAATTTATTTAGACCACAGTTCCTTAGTTTGCTTGCAAGAAGTAATGTGGAACTGTGTCAAAAGCATTGCTAAAACCGAGGTGTATCATGTCTACTCCCCCTGCCTCATTTATTAGGTCAATAATCCTATCAAAGAAGAAAATTAAGTTGGTTTGGCATGAGTTGTTAACAAATCCATGCTGACTATTCCATGTAAACATACTATCCTTCAGGTGCTTGTGAACTGATTGTTTAATAATTTTCTCTAGTTCTTCCTAGGTTCTGAAGGTCCTTTTTGTTCCCTTCCTTGAAGATAGGTGCCCTGTTTGCCCTTCTCCGGTTGCCTGGGACATTTTCTGTCTTCCAGGAGTTCTCAAAAGATTATTGCTAATGGCTCAGAGATAGCTTCAGTTAATTCTTTAGGTTCCCTAGGTAAATTGTATCAGGTCCTGCTGACTTGAATACATCTAACTTATCTAAATAGTCTTTAACCTGTTCTTTCCCTATTTTGGTTGCATTCCTTCTCCCCAGTTGTCAATATTAATTGTGTTGAGTATTTTGTCACCATTATGCTTTTTAGTAAAGATTGAAGCAGAATTGGCAATAAGCACCTCAGCTTTCTGGTTGTCACTAATTATTAGCTCTCCTGCTCCAGTAAACAGAGGACCTGCATCAGCAAGGAAGGGAAATCACAACAGCTATCAATCCAGAAATTGTTTTCCACAAAGCCCTTGCCTTAGCAAAACACAGAGATGATGTTTCAGGGGCAACATTAGTCAGCCAACAGGACCTGCACACATTCTCAACAGAGAATGTGGTGGTGGTGGTGATGACGACTAGAAGTTTCACCAGTACATTTCAGTGATTACAAATTTTTCTTTTCCTTTTGATGTTGTGATGCTGTGAGGTCACAAAGAACTATTTTGTGTCTTGAAATAATATAGTCCATAAAATAACAGAAATAAATGCAAATAAAGTGATTGTTTTTAATGTTTATCATTATTTATCCTTGTTTCCTTAGTAATGGTGCCACTTGACAGTCTCACACCATGCTCATTTAAAAGTAGACATAATAAACTTTCAAATGATATATGATGTGCATGTGTGTAAAAGGTACATTAAGTCAACAAAATTAGTGGTGTCTGCCTGTTTTGTATAAAGAAAGGAAAGCAATTTGTTGGGTGACTCTAGAATTTTTTTTTTTTTTTGCCCTGGAATATTTCATAGATCTTGTATGCCATTTGTTCCTCTGAGACTCCCCCCCTCCGCGCCCCAGTTCACAAACTTCTCTTCCTCTGTACGTGGGGCTGCCCCAGACAAGAACTGTGATACACCTGCTCAATTCTGAGCAGGAAATACTTTTGAAATTAATTTAATGTTTTCCCAAATATCTTACTGAAAAGTGCAATGTGAAATTGACAAGATTAGGTTATAAGGAACATTAAATGGTACAAAAAGGTCTTGCAATCATTTAATTCCATTTCAAGAGCAGGAAAAATCATTTAAAAACACGTAAGGAAAAGATCCAGCTTTGTTTCAACATATTTCTTAATTGTTAAACAACTTTGTTACAATAATTTAGATTCTCCTTGTAAAGGCAAATGGTTCTTTATCATCCAATAACAAACTCCTTTTGTGAGACAATTTCTAAACTTTTTCCTGAATTTCTGACAAAATGTGACAATGTTTCAGCATATTTTATGTAAATTAAATCACTGAAATATAAGAGTTAATGTTCAATGGTGGAGGAGATCAGACAAGTTTCTGTATGTCAAATAATCCCATAGCAAAGCAAAAACATTTGCTTACCATAACAGTATTATTGTGAGCATACTGCAATGCCATGAACACTTCTTAAAATTAGAAAAGTGATAAATATTCATTAGGATATATTGAGAAAAAATATGGGATTTTTTTTTCTTTACCTCATCATTATTGGAATGGTCTAAGTTGCAGAGTCCTCTGAGTTTTTACTTAAGGTGGTTGCTTTGAAAGCAGTGCTTGCATGAATTAGGACAGATTTAAAATATGATTTCTCTTATGAGTCACAGGAAAAGAAAAATTGCAGTTTGCACATGCGCAGCAGAGACTTGCTAGAGCTTCATAAATAAATTCCTTGAAGATTCTGGCCACACTTGGCATGTTCTAGTCTGGGGAAGAGCAGGACTTTCCTTCTAATTGCAGTCCTTCAGTGTTGCAGATTTTGTGCAAAGACTGGATCCGTGCGCCTGAATTGAGATCAGGGAGCCTGTTTCTCTTGTACTTTCAGTGATCCCCATTTCCCCTAGTGAGTCCAGACAGCATGTGGAGAAAGACGCCTAGTTTAAACGCAGAAGGGACACAAGCTGGATCTGCAAGTGGCAAGAGAAGTAGATGGGAACAAAGAGCTTCCAGGAGGTGAGATGAGGGAAAGGCATACTGGGAATGGCAGAAGGGATGGGGGGAGACTGGTACTGTCCGGGAAAGGATGCTGGGAATAGGAACTGGAGGAATGACCAAAGGCTGGATCCTGGGGAGACACTGAAGACCTAAGAGTGGGGGAAACTGGAATTGGCTGAGTAAAGAGGTAGGAGACAAGAAGCTGGAAGATGAAGGGGCAAGGGGGGGTGGATTGAGAATGGCTGGACAAGGACACTGGGACTGGAAAAAACCCTGATTCACCCTCCACAGCAACTTCTTTGGGTTTATGGAATGAAGAAAAAAAGGTCCTGTAGGGAAAAAATAATGTGAAATCATGTAATTAAAGACTATTGTAATGCATATGCTCAAAGGAGCTGAATTAAGTCTGTACAGGTTCCTAACTTTTGAACTGTTTGACTTTACAACTTTTATGTTATTTTAATGTATAGAAGTGTGTGTGTGCGCGCGCGCGCATGTGCATACTATAAATATGTTGTATTTACAAACAGTTACTCATACTCATCTGGTGTTCAACTGTTTGGACCATTTTTAGAGCAACATCAAAAGATTAAACAAACCATGAGGATTTTATGGTTCATTGTGTTAAAAATTCTTTTAACAGTTCTGACCTGATGGATCTCATATTTAATCTGGGGAAGAAAATCTCGTGCTCCTGCTGTTTTTCTCTAGACTCTGTTACTAAGTACTGTTTGGTTGGTTGGTTTTGTTTTTAATTTCCCCCCACTTGCTAAGAATATGCAGTGTTAAAAAATATGCTTTTTCTGCACTGTGTCCATTTTGGAGCCAATTAAGGGCCCAGTCCTAGAACCCTCTTGAACAATCCTCATTCTCACACATAATCCAGTTGAAGTCATTTTTTTGCAGAGCCAGGACTATGTTTGTACTGCTGCTGTTACCCCTGCTACAAAAATAGGCTATTAAAAATACCATGCTATGTTTATATTACAGCTGTAAAGGATTTTAAATATGTAATTATACTACAACCTTTAAAATATCAGTGTTGAAGTGAAGCCAGTGTATTTTGGTCTGCTTGCTTTGGGTTGTCAGCTGTCTCCTGTTTTGAGAGGATGTCTGCTTAAAGAATCCACTTTGGAATTTCTGAATAGAAACTTGTTTTGCTGTTGTAGGTGCTTGATATTTAATTATGAATTTAGAATTTTATTGTCCATGGTATAAAAATAAGGACACATGCTAGGAGATACTTTTGGTATTCTCTTTTTGCCACTGGATTTTGAGGCAGGAAGCTCTGCTGAGTCCTAAAAATGCCAAACTTCAGGGGTGCTGGTTGTGGGTTCCCTCCTCCTCCACTCTGCAAAGAATGAGCACTGAGATTTTGATGTCAACATATTTATTGCAAAAAAGAAGGTGGAAAATGCTGTAGCTTCCATTTTAATTAGCGTACAAATATTGAATTTAGCAGTAGGTCCTAGTATTGATGGTCTGTATAGCTGTTTGTTCATGGTTCAATATAATATGTACACAGTGTGGTAAGACAAACTCTTGGCTCTTTAAAAGTCGCATTGAAATACTGCAAATACAGAACAACTTATTTCAAAGATCGGAGTAATTGTTTTTCAAATGGTTGAAACAACTGGGTGTGTGGGTTTGGAAGAGTTAGTTACTATCTTTAGTGCTTTCCTTTTCTCAATGTGTACAATAGGGCTACTACTTTATTCACTTTATAATTTACTTTAAGATTTTAGGATGAAAAGTGCAAATTATTTCATCATTATTTTCTCTGATTTCATACCTGGGAAGATGAAAATGAAATTTACCCAGCCCCCTTGACTGTTTCTGTTTTGGCATCATTTCTAAGATCATAGACTTTTGGTTTTCTCCTCTGTGATACGGCTTAAAAGTATAGCCAACTGATTTAGCTACACTTGTGGTTTGTTCGTTAAAAATGTTTACAAGACCAACTAATCAAATGTAGCCAAATGTATTGCTTAAAGGCAAAATAGTTTAATACAAAAAGCAGACATATGTCCCTTCCTTCTGGGAAGCAATGTTTCTTTCACAGTATGAAGATCTTACACAGAACGTGTGCTTCAAAGACACATTCAACCCACTTCTATTTATATTGTAGTTGTTTACAAGCTAAAAAGCCACTCACTACACATCCTTTTAAGTTTAACCAACTACTTTGTGCTGGCTATGTCTTTGGTACTTCCCTATATTTCCTGTATCTTTTGAATACTATGTTCCAAGTGTTGACGAGCCATGAAAGTACTCCCTAACTGTACTTGATAGACAGTATTCATCCATCTTTGCTTTGACAGGTTTCCTATTTTCCAGTGCCAAATCTGACTTCAACTTTGCAAAGTGTTCTGGGATACTAGATGTGTGAATGGAATTGTGGGAAAAAACATAATGCATTCAGTTAATATAACTTCCCAATACCCCATGTAACCCCCTCCCTTTTCTCTCTGGATTGTTTGGGAGAAGGCAACACTCACATGTGCACAGGCACCAATGCTTCTGACAACCACAAGATCCTGAGTTTCCTAGTGGTGATGTGGGTTAAATGGGAATCCTCTATCCACTCATCTGCTGCAGTCCCTTTGCTATACAAGAAATTCACTTGGCTGGGTCCTGTATATGCTTACTGGAGTGCCCTGGGAGCTTCCAGGACTAAACCCATGCAGCTAAGACTGATAATCTGTGGCATGGGTCTAATTCAAACCTATTAATTGTATACACAGTACATTCAGTACTTAAATTGTAGATAACAAACCTTTACTTAGCAAGGAAACTTATCATAACAGGATGGAATTAAATATCACCACTAATTTAAATACACAGGGCAAGTAAATAAATCAGTGAACAGACACAGAATACAGTTTAAAGGAAACTTATCCAGCTGGTGTTTAACAGCCTTTTTACCCCACCTTCAGAGTGCACACTCCCCCAGAGTCCAGAACTCTGACCCCTTGCTTGCGTGGGCACCCTTGAAGGACTGTCGAAGGAAGCAAGGCAGCACTCTGTTGGCTTAGTGTATTTGCTCAGAACCACAGTGAAGATCTGGAGTGGCCCAACCGATTTCAGTAGTCCTGGTCCCGGCTGAAAGGGACTGTTGTTCTCTCTTTTCAGGCCCAGTCAGTCTCTTAGCAGACTCCTCTTCTTTACAAGCCCTGCTCCAAAATGGCGGGGGGGGGGGGCAGACACTCACACCCTCACTGCAGATCCAGCTCAGCCAGCTCTAGGCTCAGACCCTGCTTTGGGTTGAGTAAGCCTCCAACCTCAGAAGCTGTCGTATTGAGTGATCCTCGAGCAGTCCCGGGCACCACAGGAGCAGTCACCAGCGGCTTCCGGGATCAGCCATGCGTTCACCTCTCTAAATGCAAACCCCCTTGTCCCTGTGTGCTCCCTGGAGGGGCAGGAAGCATTACTCTCTCCCTTTCCCAAGAGATCATGGGACTTGTAGTCTCTTAGTGGAAGAAATTACAGCACATAGGAACTGCTTAAATGTTAACCTCCTACTAAAATTCAAAGGCCTTTAAAATATAGGGTGCCTACACCCATATATCATATTATATTGTAGGGTACAGTATTATATTTTATGTGCTTAATACCTGTTAGTGTGATGTGTACTGTGCCTAACACACAGGTATTGACTAACAGTGATCTGGGAGTAATTTTAATGCAAAAACAAGCCCCCTTGCAGCAGAATGGAATTAAAATACAGTCTTAACCACAAAGATCAACTTCAGGTAAGATAATGGAAGGCTGAGTCTTTGCCAGATCTGGACACAGTACCTCAATTTCTCTGCCGCAGTGTAATTTGACAGAAGCAGACTGAGAACCTCTGTTGGTGCCTGCAGTAGGAATGCCGCAATAAACTCAGACGAGCCAGGCTGACGTGAGCAGCATCACTGTTAGTTGTGCTTTTCCTCTTTTGCAAATGGATGTTTCTAGGCAAACATTTATCTGCACCAGTGAATCTCCTCTGTAGGTTTTTGCAAAGCTTCCCATTTTCAACCCTTCTGTTCATGTATGAGAAAACACTGGGGAAGATTTCCAGGTGCACTGCAATGTCATGACTATGGGATGATCGCTGTTGGTATCTTGGTTTCGTCAGACCTGAATGGTAAAGTAAGGAAAGTGGCTGAAACTTTCAGTTGCTCATCTGACATGGGGATCTGAATAACATTCAGATAAGGTGGACATGGTGGTTGTGGGATAAGAAGGACTTTATTATTACAGGGGTGGTTTCTTTTTGTGAGGAGGACTGCCTACAATTGTCCCAAAGGGATCACAATGTATGGGTATTATACTTATTACTGCTTCCTGGCAGTAGTACTTCCTTACCTGGCATCAGGGGCTGAGAGTGCCTTTATTTTTGTATATGATAAGCTAAACACTTATAAGTGTTCTGTGGCTTTTCATAACAGCAGGTTCATCCAAACTCATAAACCTTTATCTGCATAAGCTAATATTGACCTTGTCAGCTTTATTTTCATAGAAACTTGCTTCACTCTAATACCTCTTCAGGTTTGGTCCAGACATTGGTGGACAGCCAAGGTCAGCATGGCTCCTGACAGTACCATTGCTATCATGAGAAATAAGGTCTCCCCCAAAGCATGTTTACCTTGGCATAATTTAGATGCTCTGAAAGAAATGAGATTTCCCAGGGGATTTTTGAATTTCTATTGGCTCTGAGATTTGCATCTCTGATGGGAAGATTTGTACAAAAATTCACTGATTAAGACCCCTGTTGTGCATGCTCTCTCTCTCTCAGCTTTTTATTTAATAACCCTGTGGTTACCAATTCTCAATCAGATCCAAAAACTTACTATCAGTGCGTTTTTGGTACAATGAATATCCCAGAAAAAAAGCTTACATCCAAACAATCCCTTCCACTGTAGGTATTTCCAAATGTTCTCTGAATTACAAATTGCTCTATCAAGGATTAGATGAACAAATAAAGATAAAAATCACCAAGCTTTTCTGGATCCTTTCAAGGCTCTTCCTAGTTGTGAGGAGGCTGCAGTGCCCCATGAGATGGAAATTCACCATTCCTCTCTCTAGGCAGATTAGCTGATGTGCCAGATGTGGGTCTCAGTCCATTGCCAATTAATACTTATAATTTTCACATTGCAGATCCCATCTTGCTTTGTTTCCCCCCCCCCATACCTTCCTCACACATTCGCTTACCACTTCTCTAGTGTTAACTAGCAGGCTCTTCCTTCCTCTTGGTATTTTCTTTGGTGTTTTGGCTTAGTGCTCATAATTTCAGAGATGGCACATGCTACGCCATCACTTACATAAAGCCTCAAAATATCTCACATAGGTATAGATTTTTCTCTGCATAATTTGTACTGATAATGTGTCTCAGTCTTTTCAACAAGTTTTTCCTCTGCTTTATAGTGTTTTACTGAACTGGCTTTATAAATGGGTGTTACCAGGTCTTAGTAACAATTGCAGTTATGTTGGCTTCACTACAATACCTTTCTCAGTCTGAATCACAGGAACCTTGTGGTCTGGAACCTTTGCTTCATCTCACAGTTCACTCCTTTGCTTTCGTCGTCCTTGCTGGATACTGTATATTCCTTTGTTGGCTTTAAATGAATGTCTTAAGATATCTCCGTACTGCTTGGCTGTTTTGCATCTGCGCTACATGTCACCCTGAGTTCAAGCCTGTATGCTAAATCACTCTCTTCTCTCGGTTTCAGAAATTTCCATTACCTTTCAGTTTGAACTCTGAACAATGTAACTATATGCTAATTACTGATCCAGTTTTTAAAAGAAAATTAAAAAGAATAGAATCCATATAATGTCATATATAATGTGCTGATTTTAAAGGTTTTTCCAGACTTTAGTCATAATAAAAACAAGAGTTAGAAATACTTCATGTCATACTAATTCCTTTGATAGAAAAAATGTACAGCACTAGAGCTTTAAAAAAAAAAAAAAAAAAAAAAGGCAGAAACCTGGCTTGGTTATTTCAATTCTGTTCCTTTCACGCTCTACACAGAACAGAAAAGTCCGAGTTTTAGAACTGGATATCATCTTTTTAATTTAGTCAGCTGTCATCAAAAACATGCTGTAATTCTTTCCATGGCTTGGATTTCCTCAATCCATATTTGATCAGCTGGTGATTCTTTCTGCATCCAGAGCAGTGTTACCTAGTTTTTGGCTGCCACTGACAGAATTCCAAATAAACATTTTTGCTCTGTCACCATATAGTGTGACATACAGGGAAAATAAATCTCTTAAGTGGACTTAATTGAAGTGTGGATCTACTGCCAAAAACCCCACATCTTGGGAACAAAAAATGTGCACGAATTCTATCTTGCTCCCAAGGATATCAGTGGCAAAACTCCCATTGATTTCCAAGGGAGAAGAATCAGAACCTCATTCTGAATCATGGCCTCTACAATCTCATGTCCTATATTTGGTGGGGGGAAAAATTGTATTGTTGTGTTGTATCAAGGTCTTAAAAACATCTGACCATTGCTGTCTATAGAATTTCCTTTCTAGAAGGAGAATCAGCTGTATGAAATAATCTTCCATGCCTCAGACAAGTTCACATCAGCTGTAAGCCATTCCTGCTATGTATGCGCTTTGAAGGGTGAATTTTAACAGAGTGAGTTAGTGTGTTACTTAACAAGTTGGTTCATGAAAAGAGAACTGCTAGGGAAAAAAAATGGAATAGCCTGTAGCCATATAAGAAAGGCAGAAGCAATGTTGAGGGAGCTAATTTTAGATCTCAGTAACCCCAGGGTTTGCTTGAGAGAGAAGATAAATCAGTGATAAAATGAGGTCAGGGAGAAATGGCAAGAGAGGCTGAAAAACTGGAATTGGAAAAAGCTCACCTTAGGAAGTGCAACTCAAATTTCACTGTCTATTGCAAAGGACATTGTCCATTGCAAAGTTAACAAATCTGGAAGTCAAGCTTAGGTTTTTATTGCTCAAAAGTACATAGACTGCTATCTGGAGTTCCAGAATGACACATGTAACTGGATAACTTTAAACACCATAGATATTGTATATTAAGATATGTCAGAATACATGGGAAAAGCACACTGAGTATAGCACTAACGCTGTTGTTGACTGATTTTTGGTATAGTGATTAATAATTTTCAGTCTATTTGAAAAGGCACTGGACAAGGAGTTGGGAGACCTGGCTTCTCTAGCTCTGTTACTGACTCAGTATGTGAACTTGGGCAAGTCATTTGATTTTTCTGTACTCCACTTTCACCATCTGTAAAATGAAGGCACCAGTACTTATGTTGTTTTATTTTAGGAGGTGTGGGTAAAAACTACCTTGTGGATGCTATCAACACTCGTGGCTATCTTCAAAACACACAGACTTCCTGAGGAAAAATCCAATCCATTATTAGTGAGCTTCCAGAAAACATGATCCTGGCCACTCTGGATGCAGAAGCTCTTTACACCAACATCCCACATAAAGATGGATTACAAGTGATTAGAAGAGCCATCCCTGATGATGCCAGTTCATGGCTGAACTTTGTGACTTTGTGCTCACCCACAACCATTTCAGATTTGAGGATAATATATACCTTCAAGTCAGTGGCACTGCTAAGGGTACCTGTGTGGCATCACAATATGCCAACATTTTTATGGCAACTCAGAACAACTTTTCCTCAAGTCTTATCCCAAAGCACCTTTCCTCTATTTATGCTACATTGATGACATCTTCATCATCATTCTGGACCCATGGTAAGGATGCCCTTGAAGATTTCCACAGAGATTTCAACAATTTCCACGCTACTATTAACCTTAGCCTGGAACACTCTGCACAGGAGATCGACTTTCTGGACACCACAGTATAAATTAGGGATGGACACTTAAACACCACCCTATACCAAGAACCCACTGATCGGTATAGTTACCTACATCCTTCAGGCTTCCATCCAGAACACACCATGCAATCCATTGTCTGCTACAGTCAAGCCCTAAGATATAACCTCATTTGCTCTGATCCCTCAGAGACAGACACCTTCAGGATCTCTGTCAAGTATTCTTAAAATTACAGTGCCCACCTGCGGAAGTGAAGAAACAGACTGACAGAGTCAGGTGAGTACCCCAAAGTCAACTACTAGAAGAGAAGCCCAAGAAGGAACACAACAGAACACCAGTAGTCATCACCTACAACTCCCAAGTCAGTCCTCTACAGCACATCATCAGGTATCTGCAATCTGTTCTATAAGATGATCCCTCACTCTCTCAAGCTTTGGGAGAGAGACCTCTCTTAGCTTACGGACAGCCCCCAAACCTTAAGCAGATACTCAGTGCAGGGCCTGGGCCGATTGCCCCTCTTGCCACCCCCTAGGGATGGCCCTGCCCTATCGTACCCCTGCAGCAAGTTACACAATTTGCTGGGACTCTTGAGCACTAGTATGAGTGGTGAATGATGCAACACACCCTGGTGAGAGCATAGTCACAGTCATCAGCCCCTGTATGTACACTGTCAGTGAGCAGTAGGCATGTTGCTTTTTCAGCACAACTGTAAAGTGAGTCACACCATGCTATCACTCTTGTGTTGGAAGGATGGCTTCCATATGTAACAAAAGGTCAGTCTGTTTTTACTTGCTGTCAGGGTGTCAGATAAGACTGGTCCAGTATTCAGCTGTCCCCCAGGGCTTTTTCCATCACTTTCTTACATCTGATGTTAGATTTTACAAGTCCCACTGTTAAAACTCTGTTTACATAGCATCTGGTTTTAGTGGTTGACAGTTCTGCTAATCCTTGGAAGGCATATTGCTTTATGTATATGTGTGTATATATATTTGCAGCTACCATGCTGTATTTTCAGTTTCATGCATCTGATCAAGTGCAATTACACTCATGAAAGATTATGTAATAGATAAATTTGTTAGCCTTTAAAAAGGCCACACAACTCCTTGTTTGTATTGGTTTTGAGGAATAGACTTAACAGGCCACCCCTGGAACTTGTCGTCATGCTTTAGCTCAAGGTAATGCAACTACACAAGTACTAACTGGCAGACTGGTTACATTGTAATTAGAGCTGATTCAGGTGGGGTTTGAAATGGAAATGTTAATAGAAACTTCCAAATCAGGCCACTAGTACAGTACTTCAGTGACCAGACATAATGCCACCCTTAACAAGTAAATACATGTCCATGTTCATCTGATGGGGTTTTTAATAAAGAAATATGGGTAGAAATACAAAATGCCAGCTTTTTTCACTTTTGTGTCAAAAAATTCAAATAAATAGGAAATACCATGTTAGCTAGTGAACCAGTATACAATTTGGACATTTCCAGATGTTGAAATAGGAAGTTATAAGTGAGTGAAGGGAAATGCTTAAAGTTTGCAGAAAACTCAGATCAAATCATATGGCTGGAAGGGACCTCATGAGATCATCAAGTCCAACCCCCTGGGAATTGAACCCAGGACCTTCTGCATGTTAAGCAGAGGTGCTAGCCACTACACTATTTGCAGTCCCTACCTAAATGCACTTTTGTTCCGTGGAACTGTAGCCTGTTAGCACAGAAAAACCATTGTTTTCACTCAGAGAGAACTTCTGCTGTAGTCAATGGAAGTTTTGCCCAAGAGAGGACTGTGTGGTCTGGTCATTTGTCTTTATACTACTCTTTCTGTAATCTAGGGTACTGTCTTGTATTGTTCCAGTCCATACCAGGCATGTCGTGGAAGGTGGTTTGACACTGTATAAGATAAGAAAATGTAATGTGTTAGTGAGGCATGGTAGGAACAGTGGGAAAGAAATTAAAAAGACAAGAAGGAGGCAGAAAAGGGAGTCCTGTTTCTTCTGGCATTAAAGTGCTCCCAAATTACATCTGTTCTTCATACACTTTCTAGAGGGAGTTTTCCTGGATCCTGCTTTAATTACACTTGAAATGCAAAACCTCCAGCAAACTCATTTTTCTCTATATATCATTTTATCCTCTTTCTCCCCTCACCCCCACCCCCACCTCCACCTCCTCCCCACATTTTATTTAAGCCTCTCTCTCTCTGCCAGGACTTTGCTGTAGAACCCCTGTGGGAAGCTAAGCAGATGCTAAGCATTTAAGTTTATTAAATACATGCATCAGTTTTATGCCTCCCCTCCTCTTCATTTTTTTAGCCTAACTGGGCCCCTACTAATCAATGGGGTAACATAGAAACAGCAGAACAGGTTAATGGAAAATTTTGGTGTCAAGGTTTGCTCCAAAACTGAAATGAAATAAAACTGCTTCCCCATTACTAAAATGATCACACTTTCTCAGAAAGAAAAGAATCACTGCATAACAAAAAGGAGATTTAGAAGTGTCTCTTTATTAAGTGTGAGTAGTCTGATGTGATAAGGATGCAGGTATCCCATCTCTGAAGCTCTCAAGGAGCAGGACAGCGGCAGAGCTGTAACTACAGTGGGGCTAATGGGGCAAAGCCCTGGGTGGCACGGAGCAGCTCAAGAGCTGCTCTATTCAAGGGTGGTTTTCAGGAATGTTACTGCCCCCCGAAAAGACCAGGGGCATGGGCCCAGGCTATGCCCCCCTTGGCCATGTTCTAGCACTCTGGCCCGATAATTCATTGGGCTCCTGCTGCCTTCAGCCTGGCTTCAGATCCCCAGCTGGTTTTGGGGCCAGGCGAGGTAGGCACTGCTGTGGGTTTCTTGGCCTCAAGGCCTGGTCAGGGCTTGGGCCAGGAGAAGCAGATGCTGTGGAGGGTGCCCCAGCTAGGGTTCCTGGTCTGGGATGGGGCCAGCCTGGACCCTCGGGGCATGTGCCCCAGGTGCTAGTGATGCCCTGGTGGCTTTTATGGCACTGGCTCCAAGTGCTGCTGATGGCAAGGGGTGTGGTTTGATCAGGATGCCCGGGGCAGCAAAAAGCAGCATTGTGGCTGTGGACATCGGGGCTTGGCAGAGGCTTCAGGGGCAACCAGAGCAAGCCGTGCAGGTAAATCAGAAGGGCTGTCTTTACTTCGTTGGCTTTGCTCTCATTAGCCTGCTATAGAATCTGGCCTCTAAGGCAGGGGTCTTCAAACGTGTGGCCTGCGGGCCGCATGCAGCCCCTAAAGCCAGTTCCTGGGGCGTGCAATGACATGACCAGTACCAATATTTGCAGTATTGTTGTATGAAAAGGTTTCAGTGGTGCAGCCCTTGGGCTAATCTACTGGCCCTCCTGGTGATTTGCGTTTGAGACCCCTGATCTAAGGGAAAGGTGGGGGGAGGAGAAAGGGAAGGACAAGCGGGGGAAGGAAGTAGCAGGGGCGGAAAGGAAGAGGGCAAGAAGGAGCAGTGGGGAGCAAGGCCCAGAGATGATGCCCCAAGGGCCCACCTCTGCACAGATGCGCGCGGGAACGCAGCGGGAAGCTGCTGGAGGGCGCGCGCAGCCTGGGCAGCAGCCGGCGCCGGAGACCCGGGTTCGCGGCCGCCCCCCTCGTCCGGCGGGGCGCGCGCTTGGCTCCGCGGGGCCGGGGGCGCGTGAGGCGGGCTGGGTGACGTCATTGCAAATCAGGGCGCGGCGAAATTCAACACCGCGCGCGGCGGGGCCGGACCGAGGGCTTTGCCCGGCTGCTCGGCTCGGCACCCAGAGGCGGGCTGCACCTCGGCCGCGCTCTTTGCAAGCTGCCCGGGCACCGTCCCTCGTGCAAAGGGCTCCTGTGCAGCCGCCCAGCCCGGTGCAATGCGCCGCTCCGTGCAGCTCTAGCCTGCACCGGCCGGATCCCCGCCATGCGGGAGACTGACTAGGGCTTGCAAAGGGGAGCGCTGGTTTCATGGCCAGGACCGGCGCCTTGGGCTCGGCTTCTGTTTTCGGCTCGATCTCCGCTGCTCGGACAAATGCAGACAAATGCATTTAGGAGCAACGAGGACAAGGAGTGGACGCGTCTCTCCCGCAGCACTGCGGTAAGCGGCGGGCCGCCCGTGCGGTGCTTTTGGAAAGGCGCGGGGGGATTTGGCTGCCGGAGTGGCCGGGGGTCTCCATCAGAGCGAGGTGCAAAGCCGCCTGCTGCCCCGTGTGATTTCCAGGGGCCCCCCAGAGCCTCCCTCCTGCACGCCCCGCTCCGCCCGGGCATGCACAGGATTGCAGCCCGGTGCCCCCCAGCAAACCCGCCCCGCTGCCGTGCAGTGGGGGGAGATTTGCACCGGCTTCCCCGGGAGCCGGGCACCCTCCTGCCCGGCCCGATGCTGGAGCTTGGTGCTGCCCCGGGCACACCTGCCGGGCCGGGCCGTGGGGGAAATTGTTGGGGAAGGGGCTGAGCTATCAGTGGATGGGGCATAGCTACCCTCCCTCCCCGCCTCAGGCCCCCTAACACGCCCCCTCCCTGCTCCCTTCTCGGGCCCAGCACATGGTGCGGCATCGGGGGCGCTGCGGGGAGCAAGGCGGCTCCTCTGGGGCAGGTAGGAGGAGCAAAGACAAGTTCTGCTAAGCCAGGGGTCTCAGACTCAGATCATCTCGAGGGCCAGATGAGGATGAGTATGGTAGCCCAAGGGCTGCACCATGAAACCTTTTCATACAACGATGCAAAGTATAGTCAAAATGAAGAAGAAAAAAAAGAAGAGTATAGGCTAAAAAAGCAAGGAGGCTTGTGGCACTTAAAGACTAACAGAGTTATTTATCCCATGAGCTTTCGTGGGAGAAAATCCCACTTCGTCAGACGCTTTGATGAAAAGAAACAGCAACATGACCTGATCCCATGTCTTACACTCCCCTGCATTTGTTTTCATCCCATTCTGTGAGATCTCCCTCTTCAAAGCATCTGACGAAGTGGGATTTTCTACCACAGAAGCTCATGCGATAAATAAATCTGTTAGTCTTTAAGTGCCACAAGACTCCTTGCTTTCTTTTGCTTTACTAGACTAACACAGCTGCCCCTTTGGAACTTGGCATAGATATGCCAAGAGTAGGTAAGTAAGAATTACTTCTGTATTGCTTCAGTTCAAGATGGAGGTATCATTAGGAAGACAAAGAGTAAGGAAGTAAACATACTTTAAATTTTGCATTATCAGTTATTTGAGAAATTCTAAGTGTCGTTGAGGGGTCACATGCGGCCCACCGGCTGTGAGTTTGAGATCCCTGTTCTAAACTCTGCTCCTTTTCCTGCCAGCCCCTCATCTCCACAGGCACACCCACCTGCCTCTCTGTGTCCCCTCTTCCCTGCCAAGCAGGCCACCCCCAAATCCCTACAGACTCATGATGTGTTCTCCTGTAGCCTCTGTTGGCCATCAGTCCCCTACACCTCCCACACTCCTAACCCAGCCCCCCCATCATGCACAATCCTGAGCCCACTCCCCCACTTCCCTCCCTCTCCCTATGTCCTGCTACTACCCCACCACATTGTGTTTTTAACTGGGAAGCCAGCCTGGGAGAGGTTATATGTCACCACCATAGAAAGGTGGCATATGTGGGCAATAGCAAGGTTGCATGTGTGGGGTGGCATGCAGGGAGGCAATTTGGACAAGGACATTTTATACCAGGGCCCAAGAGGGGGTGTGTCATCTATGACTGGCTGAGAGTTACTGCCTGTCAACGATGAGAGCAAGCTGAATGGTAACTCTCAGAATTGACATGAACAGTATTAATTCAAAACTCGGAAAATTCCCACAAACAACCTTTTCTTTTGGCTTTGGTTTCTGACTTACTGAAAAGGAAGGAGATCATGAGGTCCGGAAACGTCTACTCAAATACCTCCGTGCCTCCACAACAAACAGTCTTGCATTTGCAACATTTAACTGACCACTGTACACACACCAAATGGCTCTTTGCATCCCTAAGACACCCAGTCTAAACTACGATTTCATATTTTTTTTATTTAAAAAGAACATTCTGGATTCTCCTGTCGTATGCTGTATGTCAAGTTTATATATTAACTTAGCTGTAATCATGGTTAATGCTGCCTATAATCCTACTGGGACAGAGAGGCATTTGGTGTGTGCACTGAGATGCATATGCAAGGGGGGGTTTGGTGTGGAGGTGAGAGGTCTTTGAGTGATGTTTATTTATTAAGGCATAAATATAGATTGCTTTAATTCAGGATCTTCTTGGTCTTTAGTGACTGTGTTGGTCAAATTTCCTTGGTCATGGGTATTTTTACTACATGGTTAAACAAAATCATAGAGACCTTAAAGCTAGAAAAAATGCAAATGTATTTGTTAAAGTTGTACAGTAGCACAAACTGAAGCTAACTTAATTGTGGCCATAATTTATGGTGTTTGACTACTTCCAGCGCTAGTACTAATGCAAATAATAGTAATAATTAATGTGTGGTTTAAATGACTTTTTAAAAGTCCAGATACACTTGTGCTACAGCATTGTTTCTGGTTTTAAGCCAAAATAAAGATCCTGCTCTGTATCCTGTCCTGTCACTTTAAATTCTATCTCTTACAGCTGTTTGAGCATGACTCTAAGGGGATCCCTGTGTCCCAGGCACAGGCCTAGAACTCCTGCCCACTATTTTGGTGGCTGACCAAATTGCTCCTTTAGCTCCTGTTCCCAGGCACTGGAGTCTCTGCATTAGGTCCTCAGATGAATTCATGGATAATTTGGGGCTTTGCAAATTGGGTCCAGATGGGGAAAAATCTGATGGATTGGAAATGGGATGGAAGAGTTTGAAAAATCTCCTACATTTGTGTAATACAGCAGCAGGCAAGGAGTTTGGCTTCTTGTGAGGCTGCTGCTGCTGGGAAACTGGGCTTGGTTTGCACATTCCTAGGAGGGGAGCTGTCTTTCTGGGCCCCAGAGCCTAGTGTCCAGAATCATTAGTGACCCTGTCCATTAATCAACTTCATTTATATAGCCAGCAGGGAGAAAAGTGCTATAGGAAGCTCAGCCTGGAAGGCTTTAAGCAAAATGACATATTTATCCAAGATGCTTGTGTTTTCTTAAAGGGCAAGGAGAGAGAAAATGGTGTATGTTGAGAGTGCACCAGCTCAATCAGAAAACACAGGCAGATGAGTACCCTCTAAGTTTGGGAGAGAGAACTAGATATAAAGCAAAAGCCAGATGCTACATGCCTTATTTTCACAAATAAATTTGGGCCCAGTTTTGCTTACTCTCAGAAATAGTCCTATTGACTACAGTGAGGTTAGTCTGCATGAGTGCAGTTCAGGGTATTCATCCCTAAGTTGGCTGAGCAAGTAGAGGGTGTAAGCGCCTTTTCAGATAACACAGTATTCGTGTTCAGCAAGCAAAGGCTTGCTGGAAAGCAAACAATTTTTGCCGTTTGGGAAGTATTTTTCTGAGGTCAAATTTGGTTCCAGTGTTGTCTGTGCTGATGCTGTCCCAGCAAGATAAGCAGTAATGGTTCTGATCATGCATTCCTTGCCCTTGCAACCTCCCTTCGAATTCAGTTGACAGAACCTTTCATTCTTAAATGTGAACCGTACATTATAACTCTACAATACTTTTATTTACTGACTTTTTGCATTTGATTAGCTACAAGCTCTGAACTGTAGTTTTATTTAAATGCTACATTGGCATCGCTGGTGAGAAAATGAAAACAAACAAAGAAACAAAACTCTACATTTATTAGTGAAGAGGAGATTATAGAGAGGATGACATTACAGAAATGAAAGGCCTTGCTTTGGTAGGCCAAAGGGAGATCTTTAAGGTACTGTCGGTAGCTGAGCTAGTTAAAATAAAAGTTTAAAATATCAGGTAAAATGTTTGAATTTTGTAGAAAATTATTTCCTTTTATTTTTTTCAGTTCTCCAAATTTCGTCAAATTCAAACGTTTTTCTGTGTTCTCCTAGTAAGTGCAACAGGTTACATTTGTTACTTTATGGCAAACTCTCTTCACAGTGCAGCCTGAATAACTTGGCTATTGAGGGGAATTGTGCAAGCATGAGGGAGGGCAGTGTTCCTTGTAAGCTGCGTGGGTGCATGGCCGTGCAGCCCACCGCAGCCGCCCAGCACAGGGAACGCTGCCAGCCAGACAGGGCCGGCAGCCAGAGTCCCGGCTGAGAGCTCCCCTGGAGCTGGGAATTATTAAAACTCCTGCCCAGAGAAGCTCTAACAGAGCATGCCCAGAATGTCTGAGCATGCTCCGTTAGTGCTTCTCCAGCCCCAAGAGCTGTGGCTCGGCCATGCTGCTCCAGCAGTTGGGTAAGACTGTGGGGAGGGGTCGGGCCGGCTGGAGGGTTACCAGGGGAGCGGGCTAGGGTGGGAGGAGGGGATTGGGCTGGCTTTGGGGGGGTGCTTATCGGGAAAGCAGGGGGCCCAGCAGGGTCGGGCCTATGGGGGGGCAGCAGGGTCAGGCCCGCGCAGGGGGGGAGCGCTGTGCAGCGGGCAACGTGAGTTGCTCAGCTGCCTCAAGCTCTTAGGGGGAACATTGAGGGAGGGAAGCATCCTTTTTTCAAATGCATTCACAAAACAAGCTCCAGCTATATGAATGACCAAAATGAGAAGCTGTGCACAGCCAGTTGTACAAATGTTCAAAATATGAGCATGTGTGCTCTCTGTGTTCTTTCTTCATTGATTCCAAGGCAATAAGGGTTAGGACCACCATGATCATCTACCATTTGTGTGGCACAGAAAGCCTGACTAAAATATCCCCAAAATAATTCCTGGAGTATACCTTTTAGAAAAACATGCAGTCTCGATTTAAAAATTGTCATTATTGGAGAATCCGCCACAACCCTTAGTAAACTGTTCCAACAGTTACTTTCTCTTACTATGAAATATTTTACATCTTGCTTCAGTCTGAATTTGTCTAGCTTCAGTTTCCACATTTGCTCTTATTTCTCTTTTTATGAGACTTGAACACATTCATGGACTTTGGTAGGTTTCTTGAGCTTGTCTCCTTGACTTGGCAAAAAAAGAAGAAAGTGACCTCTCGCAAGAGGTGCTCACTTTTTGTCACCAAAAATGAGATGTCAGTCACAATATATTGCACAGATCATTGACCCTCCCACTCCTTTCTTACATGAAGGATGAAATAATTAATAATGTTAACATTTAAATCATTGTCACTAGGAACTTGAGTTAACACTTAGATGAATGGGGCAGTTCTCATCTATTGGTCTAGGTTCTCTGCACATTTTCTCTGCTTAGTTTCCATTTGGTTAACATTTTTTAATTTTTCTTTGCAACTGCAATAACTAGAGACTTGCTTACTTCAAAGTTAAGCAAGGTTTGTTTGTTATAATGAAAGCTGATTTGATCTGGAGAACCTTGAGAAAGGTGCTGTTACACCATCCCCCTGTGCAGCAGTTGAATCTGAGCATGGTATGTCACTGAACAGTAGACAGGTGGTAATAACTTTCAGTCACGGCTAACCAGGGCAGGCTGGGATCATTACAAGTCCCCTGAATTGTTCAGTCCTCAAGCTGGGAAAAACTAACAATGCTGATGGGCTTAGTCCATTTCTTAGTAGGCAAGTGTCAACAGTGCAGAAGACACTACCAGAATGATCAATCATTAACACCATTGATTGGCACACTCATGAGGTATGACCTGAGTACATTTCATTGCTTCAGTCCTCATAATGATGTGATCTCCCTCACCTTAAGCCTGTATTCAAACTTATGAGAGAGGGTGCAGCAGCAATGAGCAGAGATGGGGATAAGGGGCTGGGAGGAACCTGACTCTGAGACAGGAAGTGGGCAGTGGCTGAAGAGTGCTGAAATAGCTCCAGAAAGACCAACAGTGTGGTTTATGAAGAGGAGGAAGACAGCCAGTAGTGAAGTCCCAAATACAGACATTGTTGCTTTACATGCCTTTGTGTCTCAGCAGGGAAGGTAGCCCTAGAGGTACAAACATATGGGTAGGGCTAGAAACACAGTCAGGACTCTGTGTTCTTCATGAGTGTTTATGAGGCTCAGAGTACTCACTCATTCCCTTTAAATATGAGACTGGAAGAAGAATATGGAGCAGAACTTGAAAATTTTCACTCGCACCTGATTGCCCAAGGATTAAGGACCCCTTCTAGCTGAGGCATAATACAATAAAACTTGTTTTGTAATTTGAGGTTTATAGTTACGGGCATGAAGTCCGAGGAAGATGAGGGTCCAGGATAGGTTATTCAGCAGAGAGAATAAATAAGCTACTCTAGAAACTCGTGGGGAAGAAAAAAGAGACCCTGTGTTACCAAATCCTGCGAGCCTTATGCAAAAAGCAGTAATGCTTATATGAGCAAAGAAAGTAAGAATTGGCCCTTAACAAGCAGCAAGGCTTGAGAAGTTGAGGATTTGATTGAGAAGTGAGACCTTATGCATAAGAATTTTCCTTCCATGACTGTGACTTCCTTAATTCTTCATCCCCCTTCTTTGAGCACAGAGCAGCTCTTTTGTTCACTTGCTGATCAAGAGAGAGGCTCAGTTTATAAAATATTTTACTTGTTGTGGAGTAATGAAGCAGGAGGAATAAGATTTCTCAACCACTGGGGGAGCTCAGTCTCTAGGGCCATGTCTACAGTTAGGTTAGTTTGAATTAAGTTAATAATGATTAGTTCAAATTAACTTAATTTGAACTAACTCTCCCCCCCCCCCCCCCCGGAAAACTAATTGGAAGTAGCATGTCCATGGACAGGACTTGCTTGTTAAAATTAGGAGGGGGCACCATGGGAGGTGTGGCAAGATGGGCCATGACCCCACCTAATATATAGAAAGAGGAAGGCACCTGGGAAGAAGAAGGTCAAAAAGCGTTAATTTGAACCTATGGTTAGTTCAAATTAACATGGCTACACTAGGTTAATTTGAACTAGCAAGTTTCAAAGTTAAGCAAGATTTGATAACTTCAGAGTAAGCTTTGATTAGTTCAAACTAAGGAATTCCTTAGTTCAAAGTAATGAAAGCTAATGTAGCCAGGCATTAATTTAATTTGAATTAATCCTCATTAATTCAAATTAAATTGTAAGTGTAGACATACCCTGTGGTTCTTCAGGCTTTTTTTTTTTTTGTCTTATTTATTGGCTGTTCTTGACATTAGCTTAGAGAAGGGGTTGTATATGCCAGATGTTTGTCTTTACCTTTACCATTAATGCATCTGCCTATCCAGTTGTATTTCTGTAACTTACAGCTTTTCAGAATCCTTTGGACTCATCCTGTAACTATTGGGATGTGAAAAATGGATGTTTGACATATATAGCTATCTCTGGTGAACATGAATGGACCTGTCAAAATATTAAGGAAGAACCACATCTGCGTTTAGGATATGAGGGTTCCTTAGTCATCCTGAGTGAAGTCATGTTAATGACGTTTCTTTGGGTGTGTGTGTGTTTGTTCAATGGCAAATTTGATGTGTATAAAAGTCACCAGTAGCAATAGGTTGAGCCATACACACCATGCACAGGTACAGTACACACTTTCTGCAATATCTTTCTTGGCCTAGCTTTTGAACATCTCATTCTGGTAAAATCAGAAAAATGCCAAGCTATAAGATATGTGTGAATGGGGATTAATATGTGCTTACATTAATTGGTGACATATTACATTAGGATTTGAATTTAGGTCTCCAAATACGAAAGCCTAAAATGTGAACACACTGCATAGCCTGGCTTTCAGAGGTTAGCCAACAGTGTCTACTGGTGAATGGCAGCTAAAAATGCTTTAAAAGGCACTTTTTCTATATTATGGAATTAGCCCTGGAAGCTGCAAAAGCAAGAAGAACTATAGTCCATGAAAGAGAGCAGGAAAAGCAGAGCCAAAGAATTGAATAGCAACTCTTTTAAAATATATATGTGTACTGAATGTGTGTGTAATGTAAACAAATAGATAATAAAGATATTTTCGGTGTGACTGACACGTAAAGGGTAGGATTCTGCTGCAACTGAAATTTGGTAAAATTCTCAGTGAATTCAGAGAGTGCAGAGTTAGATCAACAGTGAGCACCTTTGCAAATCCTACCTATTATATATGCATTTTACTTTTAAAAGCTCTGTGTGTTTATACCTTTAGCTGTAGGCAGAAAACCAGATTACAAACCAGTAGTTGCCCAGATTTCCTGTCTAGGAACTCTTTTTTCCATGACTTGAGCGCCTAAAGGCAGTCACCTACAATCAGTCCATATAAAGATACCTAAATAAGACGCTGACTTCCTCTGAAAATCAGGCTGTTTATTTAGTTTGAAACCTTAGGGCTTACACTCTGAAGAACTCCTTGTATGCCTTATACACTGAAAGTTTTTCTTTAATTTGTGACAGATTGCATCATAAGGAGGTCCTAGCAGTACAGATAGACTTTGTTTAATTTTGTACATAATGCTATTTTCCCCCAAAGCATTTGAAATCCTATATGGTTAATAGGTGTTTATTGTAGTATATCAGTAATGGTATATGCAGTGGTTCCCGAGTGATGTCAAGGTCATTTGTTTGGTCAATCAGATAACAACAACAAAGATGTCCCCACCTGGAGTATTTTTTTTTTCAAAGGATCCTTTTAAGTTAAAACACCTTTGATGAATTGTAGTTGTTAGGTTTATAAAGCTCCTGCACACGGCATCACATCTGTGACAGGTGTTTGTCTTCAGAACAATAGTTGGGGACTCAGAGTGAATTCAGCTGAAGTGAAAATCTGTGCCTTCAGGAAGGACTGTATTAGAAGAATGAACTGTTGCAAATAGCTGCTGTTTGTATATAGACAAAGCCGATGCCATGAACAGAATTTGTCTCATCTGAGAACACAGGAGTGCCTCTGCAGAGCATGGAGTTTTGATTCGAACAGGTTCTGTGACTTTTCTGCCCCTAAGAGACCATAATACATTGGCTCCTTTGAAACACTGGTAATTATAATTGGAATCTTTTGTTCATACAAATAGAAAATAAAAAAGTACAAGACGTATAAAAGTATCATTTCTGGATAAACTGCTAGAATGTTATAAAATTGGTAATGGGTATTGTAGGTGCTGTGCACAATTATCCTTTTGTGAAACAAATGATCATGTCTTACATTTTTATTTCACTAGCACTTTTTCCAGAAAGTGGTTTGATATGAAGTAGGTACAATAAAATAAAATGATTACAAAATGAATATAGTTATCTTGCAAATAGGAGTCAATGTATCTGCTGGGCACGTGTTGGTTGAAGCATGGGGATGTATGTTATCCTTGACTCTTGTATGAAACTTCCTGTTAGCATCACTGGAAAGTTCTACAATCTGAGGGTACTATGGCTCTGATTCATAACTCAGTGAAGAAAATAAGAGTCTTTTAATTGACTTCAAAACTGGCTTTGAATCAGGCTTTTTAAGTCTTAGGGAGTTTTAATCCGATAATCAGTTAAGATTTTTTTTTTTCACATTTTAAAATTTTTTTCTTTTAGGAAAATCCTCCTCCTTTTTCTTGCAATATGCATAGCTGTGGGTGCCACACAAATGCCAGCACAAGGTAAGAAGACTTCCTTGTAACAGAATATTTGAATGATCTGCCATTAAAAGAAAAAAGTACATGACTTCTGGTAGTAATGACATTAAATTCAGCTGTTCAAAAGTTACGAATCCAAATGTCAGATAGAGTACAATGGGATCATAAGTTTAAAGTAATCATTTGGAAAAGATGACCTTTTGAAAATTACTCAGATTTTCTGTCTATGAAATTGCTTACATATTTAACTAAGGTCTTTATAAAAGAGAAGTCTTGTACAGGGAAAAGACTTTGATTGTGTCGTCGCTATAAGTGGGTGTTCTTGGGGGTGGTGAACTGTGACTGAGTTACCTTTGCACTTCTTAAGACTTTGCAAGCAAACCACTGCCTATAATAAGTGCTTAGTCTAGGTTGGCATTATTAAGCAAAAAATTAAATTCACACTAGCTTATTTTTGTACTCAGATACAGATGTTGGTTAGGAAATAGGAGGGTGTTTTGTTTGTGGCTGCCTGGTGTCCTGACACTGCCAGATGTGAAGGGCAACATCAGAGATGACTGAAGAACTTGTGTCCTAAACGGGTGGCAGTTAATGTGTCAGGATAGTAATTTTTAGCTGCTAGTGATGGATCATGGATGCAGTAAGTGCTTGTCTTGTAAACTACTCTTCACTGTGTAAGGGCACAGAAAATGACTTAACCTCCAAAATAAATGTTCACGCTTGACTAGTAACTAGATTGACCACAAATTAAACCAAACCAAACAACTGGAATACATTTTTAAGGAAGGGCTGATTCCTCATTATATTTTGCTGGACTTCTCAGGGGATGGGTCAGGAGCTGAATAACTCTTCCCACATACCACTGTGCACTGTTACCTATGCGTTGAAGTACTTTTCTATTTTCCATTTTCTTCCTTTTATTGTGGTTTGTTTTTACATGTTTCTTCTTTTCCTTACTTGCTCTTAACTTTTTTCCTCCAGTGCTTGTTTATTGGTCTCCTGCTCTCACCATTGCCCGCTGGCAGGGATGTCTCCCTGTTTTCCCCATTCTGCAAAATGCTATATGCTGCCTAGGATGTTCTGAATTTTGTGGTGTCATTCTCAGCTTAGCCAAATTCTGCAACAAAAGTGAAAGAAAGGTTGGTCTGACAGGCTGAGCCTACAGCCATATATGGACATGGACTGCTCCCATGGCCAGCTACATTAGAGGCTATTGTAGGAACCAGGAAGAAAGGTGGGTGGATATAAGGAGTCAGTTTCTGCTTTTCCTGAAGCAGTGGAAGTGGGACAGAGATAACACAGTAATGGTCCTGGTGTTATGGAATGATGGTAGCTGCTATGTAGTTAAGGATGGAGCTAGCTTCCCATTAGATGTCCAGTTTTCAACTGACCTCACCAAACTTCTCCAGAGATACCAAGTTTCCCCCAAATGTCACTTGCCATGTATCATCTCCAGGAAGAAATTTTCTGAGGAGACTGGCAAATACCAGAAAAGAATTTTTAAAGTTACAGAACTAGATCCTCAGCTCTAGCAGAGCAGGGCCCCCGATTAGGGGGTGCTGCTGACCCCTCTGCTCTGCTACAGTCCTGAGGGTACAGGGCTGATCTTCTGCATGTAGCAGAGAAGCATCTTGACGGCTCTGTATAAGCAGAATGATACCCTGCTGGGCTGCTCTAGCAGCTAGGGCTCGTTAGGTGGTGGAATGCCCTGTCTGTGATCCTTGTACCAGGAGGAGACCCGCATAGAAGCTACTATTGCAGATTCCATTATGAAGAGGAAATTCTGCACTGGCTGCCTGAACAACTTTAGGGCTGCTTTGCCTTGAGAAGACTATTTGGTAGTTGGGAATGGTCTGGCTTCCTTAACTGTTGTGGTTATTTTTACTTTTTAAATCCTCGGGCTTGGTCTTAAAGCCACTCAGGAGCTGAAGTACACCCAGAGTGTGCTTTGTGCTGATTAAGTAGCTCTACAGAAGTGTGTTAGACCCTTGCTTTGTGATCTGCTCTGACTACCCAGGGCTTTCCCTGTGGTGTGGTTTTGAGCTGCAAAGCCCTAACTGGCCTTGAACCTGCATATTTTCTAGATGCTGGTCTCTCTCTTGCACTGCTACAACTGAGGTCAGGGGAAGCATTCAAGCTGGCATTCTTTGAACTGTTGGTAGTGCATTTTACCTAACCATTTACCCACATCTGTAGCTCACATCACCCTAGTGTTTGAACACCTTTTGACTTTGGAACTTGCTTCCCACTTGGTATGAAATCATCCAGGCTTATTAATTCCTAGGACACACTGGCAGACTTCTGCAGGGGATTTGAAGAGGGGAATTTTGCTTGAGGATCTATCATTAAGGCATATCGGCTATTTTAAATTATTATAAATAAAGCCACACCTTTATTTTGCTAAAAATTCAGTCTAGTTACTGCTGTATAAAGTGTGGGGGGTGCTGCAGGTTTTATATTTGTTTTGTGAGTTTGGAATGATTGCTGAGGATGCCTAGAGCATGGGACTGGTGGCTGTTCTTAGATGTCTATGTAGATAAAATAAATGTTCAGCAAGAGCAGAGTGATTTGGAATCATACAATTTTCTACCCCAGCCAGAGATTCAGAGGCAGTACTAAGTTTCTAACAGAATTATTTAGGTATTTTGCCAAAGATCCAGCTGCCACCCACTGAGAATATCTTGAGACCTATGTATTTATTAAAAAAAAAAAAAAAATCTTAGCTTAATTTTTTTCCCCCTTCATGCCAAGCTCAACATGCACTGGCCAATGGAGCAGGCTGGCTACTCTGGAAGAAGTCTGCTGTACCCACTAAGGGAGTGTAGGAGCCAAGACGTAGCCAGAGTCTAAGCTGTGGGAGAGATTCTGGCTCTGCGGAGCACAGCATGTCCTAGTGTTCCCCGAAGGTAGTGTGGCCCTTCACTGCCTCTTTCTCTGGGGTGTTACTGACACAATGAAGCCACGTGATCATATTGTGCTGATAGATTTTTAAGAGGGAAACTGTTAGCTAGGTTACTGAGTATTACTTATCTGGGTTATTGTGCTTATTTCCAAAGGTTATAGGATTCTGTAAAGTCCCTCCAAGTCATCTTTAAATTTGAACTGCCTGACTTTTGGCAGTTTTATTACTTCAGAGGGAATATTTTTAATGTACAAAACTTTAAAGAATAATTAGGAATAACCCAGTTTGTTTGAGGCATCTCTGATTTGTCCTTCAACTTGTAATCCTTCTGACAGAGTGCATGCTTGCACAGTCATTTTGCAAACACAAATACAATCCATTGTAAACATAAGGTATGTGTAGAGTTAAAATGCCAGCTGGAATTATTGTGCCACCCTATATAGCCAGCTTCCTCACTCGGCCAGTGTGTAGATGGGTCTGCCTCCTTTAGGGTGTCATTTCCCTAGGGGAACATTTGTAGTCCCCATAGAATAGGCCTGCAATTCTACCTGACCTTTGTTAGAGCAAAGCAAGTACTTCATGCATTTGTGCCTACATGTAATGAGTAAGTGGAATCTAGCTCATGTCAAATCATGATTTTGCATTAGCAGATTGATTCAATTTGGCAGTTGCACTGTAGCCTAGTATTTACTATTAATTTATGATCAATTAAAATACAGCCTGAATAAATTCATTACTCTGAGGCAAAACATCCTGAGAAATCAGCAGATATGTATTATTTTCTCCAAAGATAAGCTTTCCCTTGTCCCTGTCTGTGCTGGCTACCTGCCAGTACAATCTTGGCACATGTACAAACTCTCTAACATGACTAGAACCACCGTAAGGTGTAACTAATTTTCGAGATGTACAGTGCACTCAGGTTTATGCTTTTGGTTCCAGTTTTTAAAATCTCTCAAGGAACTCTCCAGCTTTTCTGTATTTTCTATAGAAACTGAGCCAAGATGTGTCTATTCTTAACATTTGTTACTAATTAGTTCAATAAACAGAGTGTGAGAGAGCTGGAAAAGGAAACAATTTCCACTAAAAAACTGCAACAATCCATTTGTTTCAATTACTGTCTTTTCATTTTATTTGTAGCTGTGCCTCCACTCACCTAACGCTGGCAGAAACCCTTAGCCTCCATTGGCCACTCCAAATTTAATTTAAATCACTTTATAGATAAAAAGCCCCAACTTTATTTACATTATGCAAACACAAATTACATAGCACAAAGTACCCTCTGCCAAAATAAGATGTAAAATGTTAATCTCTCCCCAGTCGGAGTAATAGTTTGGTTCAGCAGTTGGATACCAAACAAAATTAACCATGAGCTGACTTTTTCATTGCTCTTAATTGATCAGAATATATTCACTCTTTCAAAGAAATAGGCTTTTATTCCCCACTTGCGGCCAAATCTACTTTGTACAGCAAGGATCCTTCAGAAGTGACCCACATAGTTGTAGCAGTGAGCTTGTGAGTGCAACATGTTATTGGATTACATTTTTTTCTCTTTCAGTATAAAGCAGTTCTAGTTCAAATTGCTGTGTGGATAGCTGGAGCCTCTTGATTAACAGAAGGGATGGGGCTGGAAGGAGACTGTTTAGCTCAAGAGTCCAGTGATGGACAGCATGTCTACTTTTGTTCTGATGATTGCACTCCCTATGCTTGCTTAATCCTCTCCTGCATGATCAGACTGCTTCTGTGCTGCTTACCTCATCTTTGCTTTTTCTGAATAAACTCAGCAGAGGAAGAAGAGTGCAAACACTTTGTTATTACACTGCCACCCTTTCTCTGTGGGAAACTTCCTCTTTCTCAGACTGTCCCATGGCAAAGATGTCTAAAACGGAGGGCTACCCCATTCCATTGAAGCCACCCTCAGGGGTGAAGTTTATAACAGGCATGGGGAGGCACTGCCTCCCCTGATTGACTGCCCTCTGCCTCCCTGCTGAGGCAGGAGTGGGCCCCAGCTGGGACCTAGGGACAATGGGGAGGCAGAAAGCAGCCGTCACTGGTGATGGGATCTGGCCACAGCCAGGGCCCTGGAGCCACCACTGCCAGTGACTTGGGGCTGCCAGCAGCATCAGAAGCCAGCCCCAGCCCCAGTGGCAGGAGCCGTATTAGGCCAGTGGTAATGGGGCATGGCTGGGTGGGCTGGGTCTTTAGAGCTGCCTTCCCCAGGGCAAGCCCCAAAATCTGCTCATGTCTGTTGCTCTATATTGTGCTGATGGATAGGGCACCCTGGTGGAATGGCAGCAGCTCTCCTTCTAACCTACTGAATGCTGCATATCTGCAGTTCTCTCAATATCTTATCCACTGGGCTTATTTCTCTTCCTGGGTTCCTTTATGATACTTAGTGAGCTAATGCTGTGCTAATAAGATTGTCTCCATCCATAACCAAAATTCTGCTTCATGTTTTCAATAATGCTGTTTATGCCATGTAGTAAAGCATTGTAGCAAGGATGGTTAACAGGAAAAGTGCAGCATATTTTGTCTAATTTAAAACTGGTATTTTGAAAGTAAGTGTCTAAAAATTAGGTACGGTGGCGGTATATAAGTAAAACTCTCACCAGCTTGAGAAGTGAATTTAGACTAAATAGCGATTCTGCTCTCAGAGCCTATTGGAAAACAGAGAAAGGACAGGAATTGGGAATTGTTCCAATTTGTAAATTATGTGCTCCATGTTCTAAGTTTTAGATGCACATTAAAATGTAGAGTGCTGCAATGTCATCACTGAGTAGTAATCTCACTGTAGAACTAGGAATAAATGTATTGCATGCACAACTCTCAACTCTTGCTGCTGTATTACATGGAGATTACAGCTGAGGAGAGTCCTTGGCAACATGCCTGCACAGTGAGGCCATGCTATCAGGGAGCCAGAACCCAAAGAGAAAGCATGGGTACTTTCCACCTGGATTCCTGGGGAACTGTCAAATTTGGGGACTTTTGTGAAGAAGGCACTTCCCCTCCTGCATAGGATGATGATATGTATGTTGAGTGGAAGGCTATCTCTATGAGTGAATCACCACACAGATTCCTCCTCTTGTAGTACCCCCTGTGGGTGAACCAAGGGAGAAGACAACATGGATCTCATGTTTTAAAAGACAAACTGAGAATTGTTCCATTTATCAGTTAACAAATGTGCTCTATTTAAATCACTGACTGATACATCTTACTTCAGGATTTAGTGACCTAATATATATGGTACGTTCATTCTGCGAAGTACAGTTTTACCATATTCAATCTCCTCTCTTTTTGTTTGTCTTTTGCAGGCATAGATGTTCTTCACCGGTTAGGACTTGGTGGAAAAGACATACAGTGTCCATCAGCCGTGACTACAGTGCCCTTATCATCTGTTCCATTACCTCAGGGGATTTGCTTAACAGCCTCGGGCATTGTTATAACCAAAGATGCACTCATTGAATCGCCCATCACTCAAGTGATACCATTGAGTCTAGGGAGGCAATTCACATTATTGATTGGGCTACACTCTTATAGAGTAAACAATGCTTTTCTTTTCAGTATTAGAAACAAAAGTAAACTGCAGTTTGGTGTACAGTTGCTACCAAGAAAGGTAGCGGTATATATTGGAGGGAAGCAGTCTATATATTTTGATTACAGTATTCATGATGAACGGTGGCATTCATTTGCTATTGACATTAGAGACAAGACTGTCTCACTGTTTGCTGAGTGTGGGAAGAAATATTACAGCAGGGAAACGCTTTCTGAAGTGCAGACCTTTGATTCTGACAGTTTGTTTACCTTAGGACGGATGAACTCTCAGTCTGTCAGCTTTGAAGGAGTGATATGTCAGCTGGATATTATTCCCTCTGCACAAGCCTCTGCAAACTATTGCAAATATGTGAAACAGCAGTGTCGCCAAGCTGAAACGTACCGATCTCTGCCAGCACATCCCCACACATCATCTGGGGGGTCTGTAAATTTTCCAAACAAATGGTTTGATGACAACACCCAGTCTGAATATAAATCATTTTATATAAGGAAAGACACATTAACCCTTCCTATTAACAATACCGCACACGTCCATACTCTACCTGAATCCTTGGAATTAAGAAATGTTACTCCATCAGAGCTTGCAAAATCTGAATCTCAGTCCACAGAAATTAAACCTGAAACAAGCATCCAGGAAAATTTCAGTCTGTCATTTCATCAACAAAGCACCACAAATACCCCCAAATCATGTGTAAATGGTTCAGCTAATGCCACAGAATATACAGTCAGAAAAAGTACGCCACCTCTCATTTCTCCTGTAAAACAGAGTGAAAACAAAAACACAGGAATAACCAATAAGGCCAAGCAGCATTTAGATGAACCCTTGGAAATGAAGCAAATCTTAAACACAACCCTATACAGGGCAACTGTAGACCTGTCTTTAGATAATCAGCTCAATCCATGGGAGGAAGGTGCATTTGATGCTGATCAGACTTATGATATGGAAAACAATTATGGAATTGATGTTGAAAGTTACAATTATGACTATGAAGATATTAACAAAATGTTTGAAATGGAGTATACGAGAGGGCCAAAAGGGGAAAATGGACCTCCAGTAAGTTGTCTTTATTATAAACTAATGTATACAGCAACACACATTTAACAGAAGGTCTGAAATAAGCCCTGAAAACTGTGCCAAAACTGTAACAGAAACTTCTTCTGAATGTGCTGTATCAATAACATGGCTGCCATAAGATGTGTGTCTGTCCAGAATATAATTATCGCATAAATGTATTTTTTTTATATACTGACAGAGTACAAGGACGCTCCAATCTGGTAAAATGATAAGCAAACCAGATACAACACCTTTTTTTTTTGAAATGCAATGAGCTGTTTATAACTGCACTAGAAATAGGTTGCTCACATAATAACATTATAGGGTTAATGCATAGATAAAATGAACCAAGGATAATAAAATTTGTTACGAGAATGCTACCATATTATTAGCTGAGTAGCACTCTTGGGGTATGTCTGCAGTACAATTAGTCACTTGTATCTGACCCAAGCCAGCTAACTTAAGGGGCTCAGGTTAAAGGGCTGTCTGACAGTGTAGACATTTGGGAGGCTTGGGAACTTTTTTCTTTGCAGGCTCCTGAGACCCAGGCTGCAGCCTGAACCTGACTGTCTACACCATAGTTAAACAGATCCTTAGCGTGAGCTTGCTGCAGGTGTTTAATTGCAGTGTAGCCATACCCTCAGATGTTATAATCACAAGATGGGAAACAGTTGGTTCAGGCAGAAAATATTTGTAGGAGGCAGAGAATAAAATCGAAATCAGGAACCTCATTCCTAAGCCAAGTTTGTGGGACCTATATATAATCATATATTTAGAGCATTCTGACATTAATTGAAATTGTAGTTATTGAGTGTACTGTTTCCCACGCCCCTTGGGCACAGGGTTGCCAATCCTCCAGGATTGTTTTGCAATCTCTAGGATTTAAAGATTAGTCTTTAATTAAAGATTGTCATGTGATGGAAACTCCAGGAATACATCCAGTCAAAATCAGCAACCCTTGTAGGGCAGTAGCTTGTCAGGTGTCCTGTGGCTGGGAGGCTGCCAGGCCTGGTAGGCGCTAGCCCTGGAGGGTTCCATAGCAACTCAGACACATAGCTCAGGGAAAAGTAATTTTACAGTAGTAGCAGGAAATGGAAAGGTTGCAAATATCCTAGGTACAGAAGCTTACATGGTTACAGTTCAAAGTGAGCAGTAGTGGTGCTTGATTGGGTGGGCTGTGGAGTAGGGTTGTTCAGACCTAGTGCTAGAGGTGCCTTCTCTTGTCTAGTTTGTACTCCAAGAAAATAGGGGCTTGCAGGGATCCAGGCCTGACTCAGTGTATTTCACTGGGCCTCTGCACTGTCTCTACGCCCAGCTGCTTCTGCTTCCCCTCAAGTCCCACATACCCCTGCACTTTGTGTAATGTGCAGCACCCATGACCTGTTTCACGTGCATCTGTTCCTTGTGTACAGTTTCTCTGCAGTTCTCTGCTTATCATGTGGTCACTGCCTGAGCTTCCTTGAAGCTCCTTATTTCTATGTGGCTGCCCTTGTACTGCAGACTGAGTCTAGCCATTTCCCTCACTGGTCAGGAGAAAAAAAAGTGCTGCGAGGAAAGGACTGATGGAAATTTCAGTCCCTGCTTTGCATTTCCATCACTAAATACATTTAATCAGTCATTGTAAGCAACTCCTGAAACACACAAAAATGTATGTCTATTTTTTTAATGGGAGCTTAATCTTCTTATTTTATGTGTGCAATATCCAAACACCTTCCTAATATATACAGATGAGAGACTTATTTATGGGAGATTGCAGGCTGACTGTAGAATGTTTCCCAATGTGCTTGCTTAACTTGAGTAATATGATAGTTGATTCTTATTTGAGTTTCTGTTGCGGTCTGGAAACCATAGCATGGAGTAGATAATTCCACTTGTGCTCCTCTGTGTGTTTGTGGTTATTACTGGAAAGATATTTGATATATGTCATGCAGCCTCTAATATATGTTTGAATATGTCCATAAATTTAGTGTGTGTATTCTCTCTCAGTGCAACAGACATCTTTTCATAAAACTAGTCCTCAGCAACTTAAAAATCCTGTCAAAGGGCCTAATTTTTACTTTAAACAAGATCCTCATGCTAAGGGCTAGACTAGAGAGAGAATTGAGAAACAAGGTGTTAAAAAAGTAATACTAAATCCATGGGTGATCTTGTTCGCTTGCACTGAATATGATGCCGGTTGTTCGTTTTCTTGGTTTTGCTCTCTGCAACAGTATTTTTACAGTTATATCACTAAGTCCTTCACTGTCATTAAGATGATGTTAATTTGTGTTTTTAAAGCTGAAGACTTCTTATAACCACCAATAGATTGTGTCAAGCTGGAAAGGCTCATGGGAAAATGACAAGATTTCAGTCAGAAAAATCAAATCTTTCAAAAATATCACTAAAATCTTTATGGGACATATTATTTATTCTTTGTGCTACTTGGAGTCCTCAACCACAGTCAGGGTCCCATTGTGCTCGATGCTGTTCATAAACATAATAGGAGATAGTCCATGATTTATCATGTCAGATAAATAGATGAGAGAGACAAAGGAAGTGTAAACAAAAGCAAGGTGTCCTGTGGCACTTAAAGACTAACAGACTTATTTATCACATGAGCTTTTGTGGGAGAAAATCCCACTTCATCAGATGCTTTGAAGATGGGGGAACTTGCAGCATATGTAGTATCCCAATTTTTCCTTGAAGGAAAAATTGCAAAATGCAGAAAAATTAAGGGTCTCATTTAGCAAAGCACTAAAGCATATTTAACCTTAAGCCTGTGAATATTCATATTGAAATAAATGTGAACACTTTTGTGCTTAAAATTAAACATTTTCTTAAGTGCTTTGCAGGATCAGAACCTAAGTATCTTGCTCTAGATCACCCAAGGGGACTCTGTGGGAGAGTCAGGAATTTAACTTATGTTCTGAGCACCAGTTCAATATCTTAATGATGTGACCATCCTTTCCTTTTGTGTGGGCCACAGGGGACATGAAAGGTAGATGCACAGCTTCACTGCTAAAGCAACAACCCCTGAGAGGGAGTCTGCAACTGGCTAGCCTTCTCTGCACTAGGTTTTGGTAGGTGACTTGAACAAGTGAGGTGTCCAGAGATGTAGTCTGTAATTCCAGAGGAACACAGGGAGTACTGCCCTGATTGGCCTTTGGTCTGTGGAGAATGTTCTTTGCTCCTCTGATTGAGGCTGGTGCATGGGCGAAGCCAATGATAGCCTGGTTATGTGTTCAGTCATGCCACTGAGTTTCTTCACTAGGACAGCTCTCTTTCACAGTAATTTACCTCCAGACCAACATTTGAATAGATTCATGTAAGCCCCATCGCTAAAATCTCTTCCATGGAAAATCTGAGGCAGCAGCAGCAGCAAAGAACATTCAAAGTTCCCTCGTACTAGGAAAGTGCTGATGAGACATGGAAAAAAAAAAACATATTTTTTCTTTCATTATTCTGTGGTTGGTTTGAACCTTTTTTCAAGGTTTCAACATTAGAAATAAAGTTCAATCTATCAGAGTTGACAAGTAATGACTAGCTTTTGTGGTTTTCCAGCTCTTCGACTTCCCTTTAGTTTTATGATCATCCACCATAACTGAGTCTTGCTTAGTATAATTAGGGCCCCCGATGTTCCATGATCCCACAGCTATGGAATTCACTCTTTTGCTACAGAAATTTAAGCTTTCATTTATGGATCGTGTACAGTTAGGCACTCTTTAATATTTTTATAACTCTAAATAAAATAACCCTCCAGCCCTACCACTTATGGTTACAAAAATTCCCTTCCAAGTATGAAGAGAGTGTAAATGGGTGGAATCTTGTCTTCATGAGCCTTCAGGCAGCCTGAAACAATGGTTATAGTAGTGGTTCCCAACTGTTTTGGCTCAAGAGCTACAACTATGATTTTTACACCCCTGAAGGGCCACCAGTCTATCAGCTTATAACTTATTGACATAGACACCATTAAAGGATACAAAACACTACATTGTTCAACATTTTGATGCTGCTGTGCTTATTTTTACACTTGCTGTTTTACATCTACATGCTACTGACAGAGTGTCACATACTCACAGACAAAGCACTAGGTTAGATGAGTGACCGGTGTTACACACTGAAGCATATTACCTGGTAGCTAAGTACAATAGTGGGTGGGTGGTTTGCTAAGTGCAGGTCAAACTGGAAAGTGCTGATTTTTAGAGTCCTGCCCTTCCTTAGGCACAATGAGTCCTCCCTGCTCTATCAGCAGACCACCTCAACCTCCGCTGCACCTAGAGAGAAGGAATTCAATCTCCCATCCCCTTGGTTTCAGTAGGGAAACCATATGCATCCTATAGCCCCGTACCCGCCATCTGGGTCCCTAGGCAGTGGCACCTTTCCAAAGCCAGGGGATGAGAGCTCAGAGCTCCCCTCCTGGCTCCAGCAGGGATCCCAGCACCTATGCACTGAGGCAGAGTGCTTTGCTGAGCTCCCTGCTCTTGGGTGCAACAAGGAGCCTGCTCCTGTCTTGTAGCCCTGTGGCAACGCATTCTGCCTGAATCCTTAGGCAGTGGCTCTGTTTTGCAGCCAGTTGGAGGGGAATGGCAGGCCAGTTTGAAAACCCTTGCGGGTCACTTTTGGCCCCTGAGGTCAGTGATTAAAAATTGCAGAGTTAAAGAGTCAAAAATTGTCCCATTCAACTCAATGAGCTATTGGATTGCTAAAAGCCTCAGTCGTAGAGCAGGACCCCATTATGCTAGGCACTGTATAAACACTAAACAAAAAGATAGCCCATGCCCCAAGGAGGCTTTTGTTGTGAAACATAAATATGACAGTATAAATTGTCATGTTTTCTGACTGGTCATTTTAATGGAAACTGAACTGATAGGGTTGTTAGAATCCTAAGTCACCTACCTTGACTTTCCTAATACCCCACATCTTCCTCTATTCAGTTTCAAATGCCTCCATCTTCATTTCTGCCAACTTACAAGAACTTAAGACCAGAATACAATACGTAGGATATAGCAAAATAAATAATGAGATACTGTAATTATATTATTTATTTTCATAATTAAAGCCTACATTTCTGAATTTACCTGAAGCTGTGACAATTTCCAGTTTACCATACTGGCTTGTGTTAGAAACCAGGAAATTTTGCTGTGAAATCTGGTATATGGTGCCTTCCATCTACTCTGATGTTAAAGGTATCACTTTGGCATTCCTGTAAATTCTAACTTGGCTATTTCCCCACAGAAGAGATTTCCAGAAGTATAGGAGACAGAGGAGACCAGTCCAACTCATGATTAGATACTCTGGTTGTGGTTTGTGATGCACCTCCATGAAATTTGTAGAGATAAGTGCTTAGCAATATTTTTGGCTGCAAATTTTGAAAATGAAGTAGCATAAGAATAATTCTACATCATACTGCAAGAATCTTTTGTTTCAGGACCATACCTTGCTTAGTCAGCACCTAGCTATTTTACGAGGTTGACTAGGAGGCATGGTTGAAATCAGACATGACTTAATTATTTCATTCACTTCTTATTTCTTTACTGAAAGGAAATGGTAGTGACTGGTTCCAACACCTTATTAAGAGAAGTAATTCCATCATTGTTCTGTGCATTGAACTCTCATTAAAGTCAGTAGGATTTCTGTGTGCTTTCCTACAACTGGACCAGTATCTAGGATCTGATATTTCCAATGCCAGCTACTGAGTATATGTAGAACTATACTGGGGTATGACTACACTAGAGGCTCTGTTAAGTTGACTTAACGAGGTCGACTGTAAGTCAGCTTAGAGCATCCACATTCCAAACTCTGGTAGACTGCCCACATCCACACTAGCAGCTGCTAGGTTGATTTAACACTTAAGTCAACTTTATCAAGTTGACTTAAGCCGGTGTAGTGGGGGCATAGCTCTTAAGTCAACTTAATAAGGTCAACTTAAGGGCTATGCCCCCTCTACACTGGCTTAAGTTAAATCAAATATCAAGTCAACTTAATAAGGTTGACTTGAGCATTAAAGCAACCTTACGATGTGTTGTTATTAAGTCGACTTAAGGAAGCGCTTAAGTTGACTTAATAAACTCGCAGTGTGGACAGAGCTTTCCTTAGGTCAACTTAAGGAAGGTTAAGTCACCCTAAAGCTCCAGTGTAGACATGCCCCTGGATGTTAAATGCTCTAGATCCAATCCTGCACTATAGCAGTCAATCACAAAATATCCCTCTGGCACTGATGTGTCGTATTAAGACCCAGGTCTTGCAAATGACTCTGCACAGGTACACCTCTCTGCCCATCTGGAGCCATATTGATGTGAGGGGATTCTTGAAGGCGCAAGAGTTTGCACCTCATAAAGTTAGTTTCAGGATTGGGGTCTGAATGTTTTGCAGGATTAACCCCTAATTATTTGTGACTTTTGTGGTATTCCTCAGCATCTGAATGAAGCTTTCACAGTTTTTAGGTGTACAGGAAACTCTAGCATTTACTAGAACTATACATCAGGAAAATATACAATATTTGTAATTCTTAAACCATTCCTATTAAGCCAGTTTATAATTTTAAAGTTACTTCTGTAGTACCACTTACAAAATGTACTAACTTATAATTTGGCTCATCATATAAAATGTAATATACTTTGTAATTGTTTAATGATTAATGACAGTTTACAGTTGTTGGAGAAGAGACTATTGAAATCAAACCACTGCTTTTTTGGGGGGGAGGGGAGCTATCTGATTGACTGGAGTTATTAACTTCATGACTTCTGTTGATTGCGTGGAAGCTCTTGGCAGTCTCTTTGCGTAGCCATCAAGAACTAACTTTTGATGTCAGCATAAAAACAGAAGAAATAAGTTAGCTTGAAGTTGTAACTATTGTAACTATGTTCATAGGCCATGGAATTCTGTGCAGTGGCATAACCTCTTGCCTTTCATTGAAAAACAATTATCAGTAATTTCTCCAATGGTCCCTAGCAAATATACAGTCTGTTAAGTAGTTGATTTAGCTAACCCCGGGCATCAGTTTCCAAACACTGCTCAGCTGTCAATTTGAACTAGCAGCTGAATTAATTCAATTAAGGAGAGTTCCTATTAATAACTTAACCAACTATCTATACTTTTAGAATAAGAGGCTGGCAATGGTTGCCTGAAACATACCACCGTAGTAGCAAGTGATTATGCTGAGAAAGCTTTAAGGGGCTTCTGCTGACTCAAGTAGGCAGGTAGCTCATTAATCCACTGGGATGTATAAGGGTGAGTAACTATTTAATGAGAAGATCTGGGGTGTGAGCTGAGCAGTCCTGAAATAAGAATCTAAAGGAGGAGATTTTTATTTACACATCTTTATAAAGATCCTGGCTACGTAGTTCAAGGTTCTAAGGATTGTTTTGGGGCTTGGTAGTCATTGGTTTTGTCATGATAGTTGGCATCTGTAGACCAGATCTTTATGCCCTGTAAATTTAAAATAATTATTTTATAGCTTTATCCCATTCATTGTTTTTAAACCAATAAAAACAATTACTCATTATTTAATTAATTCATGAGCTATCAAAACACTATTTTAAATCAGTGCCAGAAATGAGGTGAAGGAAGCACCTTGCTTTACAGTTAAAAAACAAAAGCATGTACCATAATTTCAAAACATTTTACTTGTCCATTTTTGAAGAAATGTAATTGATATTTACCTTTTGTAGCTCCAGGATAACTCTGTGGGCATGGTACTTAGCTTAATTTCAGTAATTCAAAAAGGAACAAATAGGAAACAGAATTTCTCTAGATGTAATAGGATGGGGAAACTACAGGCTTGTTTTAGTTACATTTTTGGAACTCTCCCTCAAAAAGAATGCCAGGTCAAGCTCTCTTTCTGTGTGTGTGTCTGCTCTTTTTTTATTCTTGGAAGTGAAATGCACACAAGGACTTTGCTATGCTAGGGAAATTTGGCATGCTAATCAGTGATTGTGTGTTGACTGTTTTGACTGACTCATCAGGGATTGAACAGGGGATTTAAAGAGCTAGAAGTATGAGCTGCTACAGCTTCAGCTCAAAAGCACTATAACAGACTCATGTCCTCCTCAGATGGGTCACAGGGAGAGCCTTGTAGCATGCTTTCACCAGTGTGTCAGACTTGTCCCTCTAGCATGCCTGCAATGCTGCATTTGTCCACATCTACAAAGGTTCCCAACAGTACACAATCAATAGCACCGCCATTAGAATTAGACCTGCTGCAGGCCGGGTTAAACACCTTGTCAAACTCAACCACAGCATCCTCTACCATGCTGGAGTGTAGGAGGGATGCTGTAATGTATTCCTGACTGCATCCATATTTCTTTCTACTGTGCATCACTTAGTGCTTAAATGGCATTCTTGGCCTACTCCCTTCACTTACAGGGATTACTTTTGCTGGCTAACCTACATATTAGTGTAAATAGCACTATTGGTGCCAAAGGGAATTAGGAGAGTTTGACCTCTTGTTCTACTATTCCCCTGTACTCCCAGATTTCTCTGAGGTCTTCTGGAAGCCATGGTCTGTGTTCTACTCCAGTAAGGACAATTGGCCTGCCATTGCCTGATGTCCTTAGTCACTGATGGCATCTGTGCCAATGAAATTATCTTTCTATTTCATGGGAGGTGATATTCATAAAATTTTTATTCTGAATTTTCATCATAAAACTAATCACCAAGGACTAATTAAAACCGGTGAAAAGTTATGCAGATAATACTATGCACATATTATCTTTACATCTGTTGCACAGGTTGTTTATTGCCATCTCAGCCACAGTAGTAATCCTAGCTGTTTCCTTCGTCTCTCCTATTCATTTCCAATAATTTTGGACAGAGTCAAGCAGCGCAGTCAGGGTTGTTTAAAGTATTTTACTTAGTGCGTGTGGGAGATCTTGGGGGTGAGTCTTGGTGCAGGCATCAGTGGTGGAACCCATCCCTCAAGCCAGTCCATATCTGTTAATGTGGAGTTAGGTACTAGCCATAGCCTCTGTGGATTCACTCCAACCCCCAATTTCTCACCCAGCATACTGGGAAATAGGGACAGTGAGCCCCATGAGAAAAAACTGTGTGACACACAGGAGGAGTGCCCACATGAGTCCTAACATCTCATCACTCATCATTTTCTGCTCTGAAAGTATATTAATTCTGCTACAGCCATGGCCTTCTGCACCTGTCTGGGGATGGAAATTTGATTTGCTCTTAAAGGCAGAGGCCTGAATTTAACACCATTACCAGGCAATGCCCCCTGAAGTAAATGCAATGGCAAGGGGTATGCATAAGCCAGTGCAGAATTTGGTCTAGAGATCTCACCATAATTTGAGCACAGATGAAACAGTCTTTTCTCTCGAAAGTTAACGAGTGCAAAGGGAAAGGATTTTCCATATGGACAAAGCTGTTACGTAGCTCAAACATGATATTGTGCCTAATTAATGATCAAATCTATTTGCAAATGTTACATCTGATAAAACAGTGTATGAATTTACTTGGCTAAAATCAAAAAGTTGTTTTTTTGAAAGAAGTGATATCAGTTCAAAAAGTATGAATGTAAAGAATTAAATGTGCTACCAGAGATTCCTGTGAGGAGTTCATAATTACCAAGTCAAACAATTCTGCTTTGTTTCATTCATTTTATGTCTTTCTTTTCTATGGGTTATTACTTAATTTCTAATAGTAGTTAGCTGTCTGAATTGCCTCAAATGATACATACACTGATTGGGATATAAAGGTTTGAATTACTATGCCATATTTTTAATTTAGCAAATCAGCTGGTTTCTCTTTTTTGAAACATATTGTACGTCCCTTGATTCTAAATTTTTGACATGGACTCTTCTTCCTGTATTAAAAATTAATTTATTCAAAAGTTATGCACTAAATTGAGAATTAGAAGCCTTATAGATAATATAATTTTAACCATAAGTCTCCAACTGGGAGCCAGATTGGGGAAAACCATGTTGGTATTTTTAGTTTTGGGCTCTGATTTCAAGATGAGAAAGTTTCTGAAACTTTCTGTAATCAATAAATCTTCAGATGGGTGACTATTGGAGGGCTAGTCAAATTATGTTCAGCAGACCAATGACTGCTCTACTCTTAACTCTACCTAATTTTTATTATTATTATTATTATTATTCCTCCAGGGTCCCCCAGGTCCTCAAGGTTTACCTGGTCTGTCAGGAAAGAGAGGTCCAAGGGTGAGTAGAAGGACTATATTTTTCTATTGCTGTACACTGGGCACAGTTAAAAAAGCCAAGCTTTGTATCATCATTTGATTTTAGAATGTATTCATACCCTAGGAAGTTGTTGCTTTTAATCTCAGTGCACAGTGGGCTAAAACAAACTAAACCAAGATAGATTAGGCAGTGTGCTTTTACAGTAAATATCTAGAGGCAGTATTCTGTGCAAATGTCTCCACAAACTACTATTGAGTTTGCAAAGTAACTTGTTATGCTGCTACTGACAGTGGTGATTTTTAGGTTTTCAGTCTTGCCATCTGCAGCTGAGAAGGTCAAGTTCATTTGCTTTTTGGAATGAAGGGGAGTGGGCTTCCCAGAGTAGTGCATTCCAGCGCTACAGACTGGAAAACAGTGGAAGTAGACTTATCCACTGCTGACTGGAAAGAAAATTGTTCTGTGAATCTGCTTTAGTTTTTTGGTTTACAGCAGCTCAATAAAAGCATGATTCCTATGTCTGGAAATGGCTGGGGAAGAAGCAGGAATTTCTCACTGAAAAAAATCTGGAAGCTGGGCAACTGGAGAGGGTAGTAAAGGATTCATGGGCTGGATGATCTAGAAGTCTTGGCAGACTGGAGCGTAGTGGGTAGTCCTTGGGCTGAGTACTGGAGTGCGGTGTCTGGCAGAGCTGATAGATGGGATGTAGGGCTGCTTAAATGGGTAGAAGTATTTGGCATCTGGTATGAAGGATCAGCAGACGAGAGGGAGGTTTTGTTTTTTTGTTTTTTTTTTTGAGGCAGGGTTCATTTGTGCTAGTGTTTGTGAATGAACATTTGAGTATGCCATCCTTTGGTGGCACATTGAAAATGAATCTTGTATGTTCCACCCTTCTTAACGCTGCCTCACAACATTTGAAATGGGTAGCTGGGTAGCAGGATATCACTGGCAGAGTGAATGAGGTTTATGAAGAAAGGATTTAAAGCAAAAGATGATTAAGGGCATGAACCAAAAATATTTATTAACACCAGAAAAACACGAGTCAGATTATAGCTTCCCCAAGTCCAAACCCTTTCTGTCTTTATTTCCTGAAGCCTCTCCTGTGGTCTTCCCAGAAGTTCTCTCTATATGCTAGAGCTGTTACTTACAGTGGTATGACACACCAGCAACTGCTGCTGTTGGTGCTGCAGGTTTTTATTTGGCAGAACTATGCATATTGCCTCTGTTCCAGGTTACTGGTGCCCCTTAAGGCAGTGGTTCCCAACCGGTGTGCTGTGGCAACTCCTGCAGTGTGCTGCGAGAATCCCCTGAGTCAGAGGTACAGCGGCTGGAGTCTGAGCCGTGGGCAACGGTGCCATGTGGCTCTGGCTGGGGGTTTCCCAGAGCAGTGGACAGCAGCCCCAGCCGCCCCTGGGCTGGCGACAGGGGCGGTCCCTGAGCTGGAGCCCCGCGTGGTGCACTCTTTCCTTTAAGGTGTGCACACAGTGCACCACATTCTCTGGCAGCACATGGGACCCAGGCTCGGTGGCTGAGAGCCAAGAGGCTGGCAAGCGAGGAGGCACCGTCAGCTCCCAAAGCCCCATGGTGAGCATTGCCTCTGAGCCAGGGCCTCTCATGGCAGCACCAGGCTGCAAAAGAAGGAAGAAAATCCGGCTGCCACGAGAGGCTCAGGCTTGGAGACAGCACTTGCCACAGGGCTTTGGGAGGTGACGGTGTGTCCTTGCTGGCTGGTGGCTCAGATCTCAGCTGCTGAGCTGGCACAGCAGAGTCTGCAGGGTGTCCTCAGCACAGCAAGCACACAGCTGGGGAAGAGGTGGAGCCTGCTGTCTGCTTTCTTTTCTCTTTCTTCCTTCTCTTTGTTTCTCTTCTTTCCTTCTCTCTTTTCTTTCTTTTACTTCCTTCCTTGTTTCCTTTTTTCTTTCTTTCCTTTCTCCTTTTTTCTTTTTTCTTTTTCTCTTCCTTCCAACTTTGTCTTCTCACTTTCCTTTCTTCTTTTTCCTTTTTTCCTTCCTTCCTTTCTAGTTTCCTTCCTTCTCTCTTTTTTCCTTGTTTTTCTTTCTCTTCCTTCCTTCCCTCTCTCTTCTCACTTCCCTTCCTTCTTCCTTTTTCTTTTCTTTCTCTTCCTTCCATTCTTCTTTCTCTTCTTTCCTTTCTGTTTTCCTTCCTTCCCTCTCTCTTCTCATTTCCCTTTCTTCTTTCTTTTTCTTTCTTTCTCATCCACTTTCTTTCTTTCCTTCTCTCCATTTTTAAAAAAAACTTTAAAAATTCTTTTAATTAAAAAGCTTTCTAAAAATTAAACTTCAAATAAAAATTCACAAAACCCAATTAATTAGTTCTATTTACAATAAACACATTTTAAAACAGTCATTTTAACAAACACAGCTTAAAACATAGGCCTATTTTAATTTTTATTTAACATTTTAAAACAGGCCTATTTTGTGCAAAAGAAGCAAGGAGTCTTGTGGCACTTAAAGACTAACAGATTTATTTATCAATGAGCTTTTGTGGGAGAAATCCCACTTTGCCAGATGCTTTGAAGATGGGGGAATTTACAGAATGGGATGAAAATAAATACAAGGGAGTGTAAGACATGGGATCAGGTCATACAGTAACTGCAAATCACAGCAGTTATTAAGATTCAAACACTGCGACACAGCACATAGATAAGGGTGAAGTCAAATCACCCATTGTAATTGGAAAAGAAGCCATAGTCAATGGGAATATAGGGAACATTGGTGCCATGTCTCATGAATATTCATAAGTTAATCTGAATATTCATGAATTTATCATGGGAGTGTGCTGCGGCATAATTGAAGGCCTCAGGGTGTGCCACAGCAGAGAAAAGGTTGAGAACCACTACCTTAAGGCCTAGTGCCATGCAGCAACTTCTTGCATGTGGGTAGTACTGTCAGCTTCAGCAGGGCTACTGAGGTGCATAGAGTTGTTCATGTTTGCAGGACTGGAGCCTAAATTAGCCACTTCCTGGTGCCAGATAGTAATTAGTTCTGCAGTAATCTAGTCACTTTCTGGAACAAGCAGGCAAGAAGTAAAAGCCTGCTCTTTTCTCATCAGGTATAGGAATTTCTTTCTCCACAGATTCAAAAGCAGGGAAAAGAGGTAAGGCATTTCCTTTCATTAGGTGGCACTAATCTTTCTACCCAAGTTTAGCTGAGATGCAGCTATGCTGCATGAGCAAGTTATATAGTTGGTCTCCAAATACAGGGGGAAAAAAGATAATTTCCTCTCTTGCTGGGGAAAAAAATAGAACATTAAAATGTTGCAGTAATTTGGAAAGAAGGGGGAAAGAACAGTACTTAATACCATGGATGAGCAATGGCCACTCGCTGCTCTCTGTCCTTCCCCAGCCCTTTTCTCCCTTCACCTCCCCATAAGGAAGTATTCCTAGTTCTCTGGAGAAAGAAAATATTAAGAATGAAACATCTACAGGTTAACAGACTAAAAGAGGAAGACAACAAGGAAGCATTATTCTATGCTAGAGCAGTTCATTGAGGATAACCTCTCCCCATAGCTCCTGATTCCTTAAAAAGAGGATAAACAATAAAAAGCTAAAACTGTGGACATGGCCAGTGAGAAAGCCCACCAGACTTGCTTGATTGTCTCCGATTCCATTATAAAGAGAAGGTGGGAGGTAGGAGTCAGGATCCTTTATATCACTTGAGTTCTCTCTTTCAAATCCATATTCCTTACCCTCTCCAGGGTGCTGTTCATTCTGGGGCACCCAGCTCCACAGTGTGGAATTTATTAAGTGAATGTGGAGTTCAACATGCAAAAAGTATGTGAGGGCACCTACATTAGAGATCGATGGCTGTCATCTGGAGACAGCCTACATTGGGAAGGGCTAGATTTATTTATTAACTTTGATTTAAGTAACATTTTAAAAGCACATTTAAATGTTGCAACAAAGACTAGCCCTGGGCTAAGTCCTGCAAAAACTTCATTTTTAAAAAGTCTTTGCTGCTCTTCAGTTCAGTAAATATCAGAATACCAGTAAGCATTGATTGGTATTTTTTTATGTTGAAAAGTAGGGCCCAGACTCCACTTTTGTGTGCTAAACTTGAGGCTCAAGTGAGGCTTTTATGGTCAAAATATAGCATGAATTCCCAAAACAAAGGTTTTAATTAGAAAATAATGTGGATAGAGTATACATTATATAGAAATGTGGCATGACAGGTTGCCTGTCTGAGCCTAAACCCACTGAAAACTTTGGTCTGTCGCTCAGAGAGCCCTTCATTGCCCTCCTGAACAGCCAGTGTAGCACCTCATGTCACTGTCCCCTAGTACTTTCTTCCATTCACCTTTAGCCATGGAAAGAAGTGCTTTGAGCTGTTAAAAAGAAGCACTCAGAGTCTAAAGAGCTATCAGTTATGTACGGCTGCACCACTTGCTTCTCAATGACTGTTGTGTCAGTGATTCCTTCCTGCTACTCCCCTCCTCCCATGCCAGTTGTATGAGGACCCTCCTGCCTCAGGACTTGCTCTTGCCTGGAATTCCTGTTGGCTCCCTTTGTCCTTAATTTTGTCTTGGTCTGACAATCACAGCAGTAACACCTTCGTTAATAGTTGTATGTTTCTTTTAGGAGCTTGATTTTTACCCCATTTAAGTTGATTAAAAGAGTTCCTCCTTTCTGCACAAAGGAGACTTTTAAAAAACTGAAATGAAGTGTATCTGCCAAGCTGAGTATGAATTTGGACAGAAAAACGCTGAGTTTTAAGGATTTTGGTTTTGCTTTTGTTATTCACCCATATCTTCAGAATGCCTTTGCCCAACCCTATTTTATTTGATCAGAAATACCACTGTGCTCTCCCTTTTTGCTGTGGCATTTTTTCAACCCTGGTGAAACAAATAAAAAAGCTGTAGAACTTGCAGAACCTTTTTCCTCACCGTAATTAAATTGACACCTTCAATAGCAGGTTCCTCTTTCTTGTAAATCCCTGAGAGTCCCAAAAACTGCCTGTGTGCACATTAATCTTCATAAGCAAGTGTGGGATCCGTATTTCCATTTAATTACTTCAACATGGTTATTTGCAATAAACAGGTGAGGCTCTCAGTGTAATGTGGAGTGTTGTTGGTAAATACTGAGTTATGTGAAGGAAAAATAAGTTAAATGTCACTGACTGAATTTTATGTTGCAAGAGTGTTAAAATAGATTCTTATTTTTTCTAGTACTTTTGCTAAACTTTGAGTGAAGGTCTGGCCCCCACTAAAATCAATTAAAGTTTTGACATTGACACTGCTGGAGACAGGATTTTACTCTTTGGGTTCTTCCATCCACCAAAGACAAGTACCTGTTGAAAAGTCATTGCAATGACCATCCCCTGTAGGGCCCACTTTTGCAAAGATTGGCTTCAGTGAGAGTTAAAGGTGCTCAGCGTCTTGCAGGATCAGACAGCCAGTGCTGAAAATTTTTAACTTCTAGTATGGATGGCACTGAAACATGCTTTCTGCCATTGGAAGGATTATAGATCCTATGTTATACCAGTCCTCTCCCATTCTTCATAAGTTTATAGCACAATAGTGAAAATGGTTTGAGCCTAGCTTCACTGCCAGCAAACTTGCTTTCAGTGCCAGTTGTGGGAAAGCAGAGGGTCCTGTGGTTGACAATCACTGTCAGCAATGGGTTGTTTTTCAAGCACAGAGGGTCTAATTCAACCATATACTCCAGGTGTTCTTTGGATGGAACTCTCAGTGAAGAGTGGATGCTGATTATATAACAAGTCAATTTTGACTCTCCAAAATGTCACCTTTCTGGGCCATTGATATGGAGAATGAATTGTTCCAATTCCTTCCTACAGGAACTATATATCCTGTATTCAGGGATACCACAATAATGGGATGCGTAGGCCTTCTTTTAAATCCCAAGCATCATATAATGTTCTATGGCTGAAAAGTCATTGTCACAATGAGTTTACACTAATATACTATCCTGAATTACCTGGGAATCCAGTGAAAATATAATGACTGAGATTGGCAATGGAGTCTATGAGAGTTAGGTGCTCAGCTCCTGTTTAATTTCAATGGGAAATGGACACTGATCCCATTAGGGTCCTTTGAGAATCCTAGCCAATAATTTTAAATGAAACGGTGATCTTTCAGGATGGTTCCTTGTACAATACTTCCATAAAGTAATGAACATTATTTGATATAGTCCTAAATAACACTATTGTTTCTCATCTTCATAGGGTATTCCAGGGCCACATGGGAAACCAGGTTTGCCAGGGCCCCCTGGTCAAAAGGTGAGCTATCTTAACTAAATTGTCATGTGGATTGTTTAAACTTCCTGATGTGTATGTAGCTTTTTGGAAGTCCTTGAGCTTGCTTCCAGTAATAGTAGTGATTAATTTTATTTGGTTTATAAATGGAGGCCACAGCTATAAACAGTTTAAGGGAATGTAGCCAATAAAACTGAAACCGAGATCAAAAGAAAACTAGCCAGTTTCACAGGAGAAAATGATGCTTGTGAAATGATGGCATGGAAGTAGGTTGACCAGATGTCTATATTTCATAGGGATAGTCCTAATATTTGGAGCATTGTCTTATATAAGTGCCTATTACCCCCCAACCCCATACTTGCTATCTGGTCATGCTACCTGGAAATTTTTAGTTATGTGACTAACAGCCTGTGATGGGATGTTAAGTGAGGTGGTATAGAGGACTCATTGCGCATGCCTTTCCCTGGTGAGCACTGCCTGGCAATGTTATGGGGAATTAGTCTCAAGTGGTCCTTGCCAGGTGAGCTGTGCTCCTCTGTTGCATCCCTGGACCTCAGCCCTCCAGCTGAGTCCACTGTACTTCCCCCTGCCAGAGTCAGTCCCACTCACCAATCTCAGCCACTATGTAAATCATCAATGGCTACAAGTGTCTGGTGCCTTCCTGGCCTCTGGAGGGAAGTGGAGAGGGACATGGACCCACCAACTTCTCCAGGCCGTGGCCCAGGGACTTTATGTGCTGTAACCTTGGTGCCTTCTGCAGGTTCCCTCCAGTCTCTTTGTCACCAGCTGTCTCCCTGGGCTGCTCTCCCTGCAGCCCACAGTCACACCCAGACCCTCACTGTTCTGGAGTCCAGCTGTCGTCTGCCCCAAGCATCCCTCTCCTCCAAGCCCCTCCTGCAGCCAGTGCTGAAGTCTGCAGCTTCAGGACCCCAGCTTCTGGTCAGCTCCCAGTGCCCTATTGTGGGATTTCTAGGGTGCTGGCTCCTTCAGTCAGCCTGGGAGAAACCTTCTCCCTCAAGCTACCAGAGCTAATTACCTGAGTTGCCTCTTCTGCTACCTCTTATACTGAGCAGCCAGCCCTGATTGGCTCCCCGCCACTCTAAGCTTCTTGGCTGCTGCTCGAAGGCCCTGTTTAACCCTTTCTGGGCCTGAGTGAGGGAAATAACCTTGCTATAGGAGGGTTCTGAGTTATTACAGAGAATTCTTTCTGGGTGTCTGGTGAGTATTGCCCACATGGCAACCTCAGGGTTTAGTTGATCACTGTATTTGAGGTCAAGAGGAAATTTTCCCTCAGGGTATATTGACATCTGCCTTTGGGAGTGGGTGTTTCATCTTCCTCTGCATCACGGAGCATTGGTCACTTGCTAGTGGATTTTCTGTACCTTGAAGTATTTAAATCATTATATGAGGAATTCATTAATTCAGTCTTTGGATAAGGGTCTATTATAGGAAGGGGTGGGTGAAATTCTGTGGCCTCTGTTGTGATGGAGGTCAGGTTAGATGATCATAATGGTCCCTTCTGACCTATAATCTATGAGTCTAATCTTGGCTTTCTAAAGGATTTCCATGGAAGGAAGTCCAATTACTTGGTTGAGTCAGAATTTTTCGAGTAAGGCATTTGCATTTTTGGACATTTAATCCCTGTGGTAACCTTTTGCTTTGCTTTAAAGAAGAACAAAGACAAACAAACAAACCCAGAAGAAGAAGGCCAAGTCCATAAATATTTCTGTTTGCTCTAAAGATTTTACCTGCCTGGCATTGAACTACTCTAACTTTTCAGAGTTTGTTGATTCAAATGATAGAACAGAGACTGTGGAACCTTGATTTGATATTTCAAATTTAGGAAAAAATATTCTGTCTAGAAGCTCAGTTAAATCTTTCAAACCTGGGTTACACAGGTCACTTAAATAACATTAGACAGATTTGGGCAGTTGCAAAATACCTTCAACTCATATTTAGTTTTAACAATTTGATGGATATGTTAGAGGGAAAAACAAAACTGGCCATGATTTGTTTTAGTGTGATTCCTTATGGCAGGAATCTGACCTATAGTGACAGGTGTTAAAAACTGCTCTAGGGTATGAAAATATGTCAAATAAAGCTTGTGATGTTTGACATTGTGGAAAAAAAATGACTTTGTGTTTGCTATGTGCCCTTTTGTTAGTATATCATTTTATTATAGCCATTAAGCATAATGATTGCTACACATTTTTACAATATTTATGCAAGCTGTGTAATTTTTACAATATTTTACAATATTTATGCAAGCTGTGTAATAGAGAGGTATAGACTGCTGTTTACTTGAAAAACCTGTAGCCAGCTACTTATAGGATTTATTTCATAGTATATATTCCCTTTCCTACCAAGATTTTGAGAGCTTTCAGATCCATTCTGTAGTTCAATTCATAATTTTAAAAGCTAGACTGATTAATAAAAAATTAATGTATTTTCTAGGCTTATCTAAGAGAGCTACATTTCTTGCTGGGCACAGTTTATTTGTGTTACATCATTATTTTATACAGAGGCAGCTAGTGCTGCACTCAGCATCCGTTTTTCTGTAAAATTGCTGTCTTAATACAAATTCCTGTCCTAATATTTTTAATTAAATAGAAGTAAACTAGATCCTCACCAAGTGTAAACTGGAGATGCTCCATTTAAGTTAGTTGACCCTATGCTGCTTTACACCAGCATTTCAACACACTTGGATTTAATCTCAGTACACACAAGATCAAATGTAATCATTTTCTGGCAGTAACATCACAGAGAGTTTTATTCTTCCCTCAAGACACATGTTATCTCCTATCCATGCTGGAGAGTTACACATACTTAAAGCGTGGAATTTGTTAATACATTCATAGCTTCCTAAATTGTCACTGATGGCTTTAACTGAAGGCCAGGTTCTGTCCTTGTATGTATGCCAGCAGCTTTCATGGACAAGCATATAGTTGAGTGTCCTTAGCATGTAACCTTGGATACTTGAACTAAAGGTATAGGGTTAACATGTGGTCTAAAATCACCACAGCATAGATGGGGTTTGGCAGTTTTCCTAGCTATCATAAAAAAGAATTATTTCAAGAAAACTGAGTATGTGGATTTTGGCATTGTTGTAACTGCACTGTAATGCTAAATATATTAAATACTTAAATATTTTATTTTACCTTCACAAGATGGTTTATAGTTGCTTGTTGCTCCTCCACAACTAAAAACCAGGTTAATGATGATTTCTTGGTTTTTGGTTAAAACAACAAAGAATTGCATGTGTTTTATTGGGGAAATGGCATTGGGCAAGGTATCAAAGGGAACATTTTTAACTAGCTGAGACCCAGCTGCAGCTTTATTACAACTCATTCTGTTGCGTGTCTGAATCCTGAAAGGGAAGCAGGATATGGGACTCTCGGCTGGCAGTTGTATAAGCAGGAGGAGGATCATTTACAAAGAAGTAAAAGGCTATCAACTCACGCTTGTTCATATTCACTCTATCTCCCACACTGATCACCTGATCAGTGCCTTTTGAAGTCAAGAGGTGTCTTTCTATTGACTTGAAAAGGCAAAGAACAAGACCTGCACTTGGGTCCCCATGCAAAAAGAAGCAAGTGTAAAGAGTCTGGGGATAGAAATGGAGGATGGAGAGAGAATGATATGAAAAGATTTAACGGGAAAGAGAAATCAATGATGGTAAAAATGAGTAAGGGAGAAAAGCTAAATCCCCAATCTCGCAAGTCGCTGTGCACTGTCAGACTGCTGCACCTTTGCATAGCCATGCTGAGAGAATGGGTCCGTTCAGGGAGGCGAGTAGTCGGCCCAGCTCATATGCAACATATTGCAGAATTGTAGACAAAATTGAGGCCAAACTCAGAAAATTAAGGTATTGAAAAGAGAGAGGAAAACAAAAAAAAAAAAAAAAAGATTTTTTTCTGAAAGTTTTTTTTTTAAATAGTTGTCTCATTTTTAAGATAGTTGTCTGATTGCATATAATCTGGGCTATATGCCAGAAAATCTATAGTCATCCTTCAACCTACGTAAAGAGCTTTGTCTGAGACTACAGTTTAATTTCAAGATCCAGTCTGTTGCTGAATTTTGTGACAGGAACTTAAACATGCATCTGGTACCTGTCATATCATTTCTACCTTTAGGTGTTGGACATTTTTGTTGAAGTACAGACATTGCTCACCCGCATGCCATTCCCATCATTGGTGACATCCCATGTTAATCCTTACTATGGTTTAATGGCTACAGAGAATTAGGGATTAAATGAATAGGGCAAGCTGAGCCAGTTTATTGAGGAAGGAAATAGTTTGAAATGCAACAAAAATATACAAGTGATGACTGCACAGAGGCTTAGCAGTTACACAAGGTAATAAATATATGTAGTTCGTTTTGTTTTCATGAAGTATATTGCATGGAGAAATGAATTCTTTTAGCTGTGATAGTTCTAAACTGATGATCCAAAGGTAAAATGCAGTGAATCATTGGGTGTGCCTATGCATTGCACTTTGTGTTGCCATTTAAATCTGTTCAAAATGGGCATAAACAAATGGAGGAATTTGATTTGAAATGTTTTATATCCACTTGGAATGAGAGCAAATAACTATGCAAAGTATAGGGCGGCATAGAATGATGACTATGATTTTTAATGTCTTAGGTCCAGATCACTCAGTCCTGTGGAGAATTCTGTCAGATGGGTTTAAGGGAAGGGTTGAAGTGCAAGAGGTTTACCTGGTGGGAAGGGTTAGGAGACTGAAGATTTTAGAGGCTGTTTCTCTCTCAAGCCTGGATGTGTGTGAGATATATGGAAGAACAGATGCCCACTTCCACACACAGGCAGGAGACATCCTGGATGGATCCTTCTTCCCATCTAGCATCTGTTAAAAATCAAAAGAGCAAAGTTCTATTTAGTAATTTTCTTGGCTTCACAACTCTCTTTTTTATGGGGTAGTAGTAAGAAAATAATGAAAAAGAAGAGTGTGTGGTTTGTGTTACAAGAGGAATACCTGAGAGCTACATCACAAGACTAATTGTGAAATTATTGTCTTATGAATTATTCTTTTGAAGAATTACGTTCACGAAAGGAATATCCATCTTCTCTTTGACACTAAAAAATGTCAGTCCCTGTTCACAATATAGCCTTTCGGTTGTGCCACGCAAGCTTTGCTATCATTAGAGAGATGTTAACTTTTATAACAGTTAAGGCACTATTTTGCAATAACCTTTGGAAGATAAGTATTGTGTATAGAAAAAAACAACAAGCAGTTGTGTGGCACTTTAAGACTAACAGATTTATTTTTATTTTTAGTGCCACACAACTGCTTGTTGTTTTTTTACCGGACTAGACTAACACGGCTATCCCTTTTGAAATTGTGTATGGAGTCTGTCTCATCTTCAGTTTGGAAGAGCTGACATGCTTAAAGTCATAATTTAAGAATTCTTTAAGGAGTCATAACAAAGCAATACTTAAAAAAGATTTTGAAGAGAAAATAGGCCATATCCTCAGGTGCAGTGCAGCTGGTTTCTGTCTCACCATGCTTGGATTTGGCTGTAAGCCCAGTTTAAACAGTCCTGGGAAGAGTGCTACATGACAAGAGGGAGTCTTCACTGGTGATGTGAATCTCACATAGGAGCTCCTTAGGCTGTATACCTGCCCCGTTGCCAAAGTGGCAAGGGTGAATGGACATGGTCAGGAGATCCCTGTGCCACAACAGTTCAAGGCTTTTTGTGACTGTTACAGGCCAATGTAAATCAGGCTTAAGGATTAAATCCTGTTCTCATGAAGTTTTTAGTGCATGGCATTTGGTGTTAAAATTTGGATGACAGATTATATATATATAAAATATATATATAGTTTGTTCAGGGACTGAGGGACTCTCAAGAACTACTCTACTGGGACTGTCTGAACAGCTGACTATAGTAATTATAGTTATTTATAAACAAAGGGCATGTGCCATTTTAAATCCAGCTTTCATCTGGATTGCTATAAAATAATTTTCTTGGCTACAGAAGAGAAATTCTTGGCTTGAGTGCACCAAGCTGAATGTGGAACAGTCCATTATTATATGGTTTGCAGCGTCAGGGCCAAAGGTGGTATCAATGGCCTGGACATTTTAGATATGACTAGGTCAATGGAAGGTAACCATGGGTACTGCATGCAGCATTTAGTGTAACTAAAACCAATGGAGATGACAGATCTCCTCACTGCTATTGCATTCAGTATTCCTTTGTGCTGTATTTTAGTTTAAAATAATTGTTTTTAATTTATAAGACAAAGTACAAGTGTGGTCTCAGTCTAAATATTTAAACGTTTGAAATGCCCAGGCTTGATACCAATGAAGTAATAAACTAAAAGAGCTATGTACACTGATTACCTATAATAAAGGCAACTGGCAAATAGTGTTTTTGATCCATCTGCTGTGGAATGTGAGTTCCCAGCATTGGTGAGCCTGCCAGCCACTCAGAATCCCTTCTCTGTTGAAGGACTGGAGCAAGATGGCCAGGGCCATCCCTAGGGGGTGCAGGGCCACGGGCGAATCACCCTCTGTGGGGCCCCCACTCACCCTGGTACTGGGTGGTGGAGCTGGCCGGAGCAGTGGGGAACGGGTGAGAGGCAGCACGGCTGGAGGGGGTAGCGATATGGGCCCTACACTGCCTCCCTCCCCCTCCTTGGTGCTCTGGCACAGAGCCGAAAGCAGCATGTGGGGAGGGGGCAGGGGGTGCAGACCGGCAGCGCTGAACCAGGCCGTTGCTTTTGGCTGGCTCTCCTGGGCCCTGTCATGGTGGGGGTAGTGGTGCAGGCCCACAGGTCCCCCCAGAGCAAGGGGTCCTTGGTGGCTGCCTCTCTCGCCCTACCCTAGGGACGGCCCTGAAGATGGCACAAACTAAAATAATAGGCCCAGCTGCTTCAGGCAGATCTGCTGAGTCAATATGTCTCCCAGGGACTCTGGTTACAGAGTATCCCGTAAAATCCAGAATGCCCACAGAAGTCAATCAGAGCTTCAGGTGAATCAGGACCCCTGGAAAATTGGATTTTAATTCTGTCAGGGACAGTGCTCTTTGTCCATTTGTCAATATATGAAAGTTTCCAGGAACGCTGCTTTGTTTCCCCAAAAATGTTTTGGGGACAACAAAAACATTCATATAGAGGTTTTCAAATAGTTGAGGGAGTTAATGAGAAAGTGATTGACATTATAGGATGCCGATGGGATTTTCATAGAATGTGCCTGCTAGATAAAAGTATCCTTAGGTATGTAGGGGACCAGTGGTTTCAGCCCAGGAACATCTCTGTGATTCAGCTAAAGCACTGGTTCTCAACCACTGTGTCACAACACAAAAGTGTGTTGCGGCATAGTGACTGAGTGTGTTGCATGCAATCAGTCTGCTGCTGGCAGCCTGAGGAGAGCTGTGGCAGCAGGCTGATTTTACACTGCTGGCCCTTCAAGAGCTGAAGCTATAGCAGCTCTCTGCCAAGAGCCACTGCAAAATCAATTGTTTCATGGCCTCAGGAACTTAACGTCAAGCCTCCAGTTGCCAAAAAAATCCCTTTTACATGGAGATTTCTTCACTGATGAGGGAAAAACAGCAGCAAAAACAGATCCCCTGCAGCTGTGTCACAACGGTGCAGGAGTTGACAACCCCTGAGCTAGAGAGTTCTAGTTAAACAACAGCTGACTAAATCAGGTTGAGGTAAGAGGAATCTAACATTAATTAAGGTCCTATTGAAGGTTAAATGGCCAAAAAGTCAGTGAACATAAATTGTTGTCTTGGCGATAGAGGTGATGAAGTCTGTGGAAAAGGAGAGGTCACCCTGGAAGAACTCCCTTCCCCTTGTGGAAATCCTTTCTCTACGTGGAGGGCCTGACTTGGTCATGTCATTCAAGTCAGCAGGGCCTGATGCTTTTCACTTCAGGGTACTGAAGGAATTAGCTGAAGAAATCTTGGAGCCACTAGCAATAATATTTGCAGACTTGTGAATGACAGGAGAGGTCCTGTAACACTGAAGAAGTGTGAATGTCTTGCCCATCTTTAAAAGGGAAAAAAATGAAGAAGTCAAAGATTATTGACCAGTCAGCCTTATTTCCTTATTTCCATATTTTATTTCCTGAATAGCTCCTAGAGCAATAAACATTCAATATAAAACATTTAATTTATGACTACCTGGAGGATGAGGAGTAATTGTTAGCAGCCAGCATGGAAGTGCCAAGAATAAATCATGCCAAACCTGTTTGATTTCCTTTTTTGAGAGGTTAACTGGTTTAGAGGATGGAGGTAAATGGTGCACATAATTTACCTGAACTTCAGCAAGGCTTTTGACACAGTCCTTCATGACATTCTGATAAGGCAGATGGAGAAATGCGGGCTCAGCATAACTATCGTTAAGTAGACACATAATTACTTAAACACCCACACAGAGTAAGTATTAATGGAATGATACCTGATTGGAGGGAGGTCTCAAGAGGGCTCCTAAGGGATCTGCTCTGAGTCTGGCATTTAACATCTGTATTAATGACCTTGATGCAGGAATAGAGAGGATGCTGTTCACAATTCCAGATTATATAAAGCTGTGGGGGTTTGCCGACACTTTGGAGGATAAAGCTAAAATTCAAAGGGATCTTGATAAACTGAAGAACTGGGGTATAGACAGCAAAATGAAATACAACAAAAACAAATGAAAGGTGCTACACTTGGAGAAGAAAAAACAAACGTATAAACGCAGGATGGGTTGTAAATGACTTGGCAGCAGCACCACAGAGAAGGATTTGGGAGTTGTGGTAGATCACATCTTCAACATGAGCCAGCAATGCAATTTTGTTGCAAAAAAAGAAAAAGAAAAAAGAATGCAATTTTAGGTTGCATTAACAGAGACATATCAAGCAAATCATGGGAGGTTACAGTACTGTTCTGCGTGGCACTGTTTAAGCTTCATCAGGAATACGGTGTCCAATTTTGGTCACTAATACATAGAAAGGCTTCAGAAAAACTGGAAATAATCAAGAGGTAAGTGACCAAGATGATCAAAGGCATGGAATGCAAGCCATATGACAGAAAACTAAAGGAACTGGGTATGTTTAATTTGGAAAAGAGGAGACTAAGGGAGGATCTGATAATGATCTTCAAATGCTTGAAAGGCTGCCACAAAAAAGATGGAGAAATGTTGTACTCTCTTGCTACAGAGAGCAAGACAAGAGGCAATGGATTGAAGCTACAGCATAGCAGCTTTAGGTTAAATCTCTGGAAAAACTTCCTAACCATAAGAATGGTAGGGTAGTGGAAGAGACTGACTAGGGAGCTTATGGAAGTTCCTTTGATGGGGGTTTTCAAAAAGAGACTGGATAGCCATCTGTCTTGTTTGGTTTAAGTACAATAAATCCTGCATCTTGCAAGGGCTTTAGACTAGAGACTTTTGCAGTCCCTTTTAACCCTATAATTCTATGACTTCTAATCAGGAATGATGCATACTGTGTCTGTTTTTAGGTTTTGTTTATTTATTACTTTGAGATTAATTTGTTACCTATGAACCAAAAGCAACTGACTTAAAAAAGTTATGACAAGCATGTTGGCTCCTCAGACTCTCATGACAATAAAGACAAAGAATGAAACGTGAAAGAGAGGAGAAAGTAATGCGTAGCACACTGTGAAACTTAATGTTGTGGGAACACAGCAGGCTATGAAAATATGGTACATAAGCCATAGCCACATGCTTTCTTTATGCAGGACAGCATTCTCTTATTGCCAGAATTTGTGAAACTGTACATTTATGCTAACTGTATATTTATGCCAGCTGTATATTTATGCAGTTTATGTACATAACTGTATATTTATTGCAGTTCATAAATAATTGATTTTTACAGTTAAAATAAAACAAAAATGGAAATAATTAATAATTGTATATTTATGCAATTTATTTATGCCAACTGTATATTTATGCAATTTATTTTCCTAAAAAAAAAAAATGTCTGCTGCCTGCCACCTTAACATCAAATTTCCATTTAAAAATATCTACACTGTAGAGGTTGTAAGGAATATAAATCTGGAATCTTAACACTAGCCTTAATGGAAAATGATTTCCATATGTTACATCATGGGGAAATTCCAGTCGGTTTTATGGCAACTTTTATTTTGTGGGGAAAAAATGCAATGAACAAAAATCGCAACCAGTTGATTGGATCTCAACAGCAGCTTTCAAGGGTGCTAAATTAAAGGGCAGTAGCAAAGCAACTGAATAGAAATAGAAAGAATATCACAATTATATTGCTGTTCATGCTTGATATAGTTTGGTACATGAGGCTTGCGTAAATCAGCAAAACACAAATATTCAATTAGAACTGAGAGTACGGGTATACTGATTTGTCTGTACCTCTTACTGCATTTGCAACTAAACTCTGTTTAGCAAATAATCTTCAGTTACATTATGAAGAACTGCAGGGAAATTCAAACTCATCACTACATATACGTTCAGATTATTGTATTGTGTCATGTAGTGTGACATGCATATTTTAATAGGAAAACTGACATAAGGAGACGTTCCTGAAATAAGAAATATACTTTGTACAGCATTAGATCCTGCACATACAAAACTAATTGCTACATCAGTGAAAATATTTGTGGCTGACTATATAATTAAATGGTCTGTCCCTGTTCTGCATTTGATTTTACTTCTCTGCAATAGGGCCCTAAAGGAGACCCAGGATTCTCCCCAGGACAAGCAAAACGTGGAGAAAAGGTAACTGCTTTTTAATTACAGAACAATGTTAAAGTTAGCGACATTTTTTGTTGTTAAATTTCATTATGCTTTAAGCCTAATGCTCTGTAAATTGCAATCTCTGCTTACATTATTTATTTCAAAATGGCTGATGTGTATATATAGGTGGCTGGATTTTAGTTGTGTGTAATAAAGTAAGTCTCTGGAACCAACAACAAATGCTCAGACTGGATAAATATGGTACAGTTAGATTGTTGTTTATGTTAATATCTTCACATCAGCAGCAGAATATGAGTATTGAAACCTTATACCATCTTATATCAGTATACAAAACTGAGAGTGATGACAGTTAAAGGAATACCTCCAACTTAAGAATCACATCTCTACCTGAATTTATTTTATCCTCTGTTGTTGCAACCAAACCTTTAAAAATAAGCGTTTTACCTGTTTGTCAAAATTTGACATCTCTTTGTGGATTTGTTTCCCAAATACAGTCTGTGAGGCCTTGATTCTATAGACACTTAAGTACTGGCTTAATTTATTCACTTGTAGTGAAATTCACCTGTGGGCAAAGGCCAGTGCCATATCTGTATAACACTTCAGTACCACTTAGGCTGGCTAATATGTAGCTATCTGGAGATCTGTTAATAAATGCTGTTGTTCTGTCTATTCCATCTTAAATGTCCAAGAATAAAAGAGAATACACTGCTTTCTAGGCATTTACAGTCTTTTCAAATGTTCTAATGAAATAAGATGATTCTATTGTACTGTGTTGTACAGGGTGACCCAGGTCCAAGAGGCTTACTAGGCCCTCCTGGCATCAAAGGTCAGAAGGTAAGATTTTTCTTTTGATTTTTGTATTCAGCTCTCATGTCTAAGGCCAGAGGAAATCAATGGGAGATCTGTGTAGTAGGCCCTCCAAATTTGAACTGTGCAGTCCATTTCAGAAATTCCTTACCATTTGAAATTTATAATGGTTAACTATCAAAATCCAATATGCAGGACTGAATCGAAGCCACAGATCAGATATTGCACGTGTCTCTCTATTGGGATAGGCCCAGCCTACTTGAAAGTAACTGTTTCTCCCAAGCTAAGTAAATTACAGAGCTTCCTAGTAAGCCAGTCTGTGTTGGAGAAAAGTCAGCCTATCCCACAACAAACCTTGTCATCCTCTTCCCATTGCCCCACACCTATGTCAAAAGTCCTATCCTTAAAATTAGGAAGTGAATGGGAAGTCAGCAAGCAGGGTTCACTGGTACCCAGTAGTGGAAGCATAGCTGAAGGGCACATCCACATCACCTGTCCACCATCATGTCCAAGCAATACCTCTAAATTCAATGAACACTCCACTATTGACAAAAGAAGATGGTACTTGCTGAAATCTTGTCTTCCACTGATTGATCTAGGTAGGACCAGTATGAAACCTGTCCTAAGCTTGGGAGCCTGGATCTAAGTGAGACTCTAGGGCAAAAGTTCTCAAACTGTGCATCTTGACCCCATTTTAATGGAGATTGGCAGGGCCAGCATTAGATTAGTGGGGCCCAGGGCTGAAGCTAAAACCTGACCCCACTGTCTGTGAGTGAAACTGAAGTCCAAGAGATTCAGTTAAGGGTAGCAGGCTCTGACTCAACCTTCCCTCCTCCCAGGGTGCCAGGGGTTGGGCTCCAGTCCCCCCTTCAGCTCGTCCCCCCCCAGCCCCCCCCCCAGAGTCATGTAATAATTTTTGTGTTCGGAAGGAGGTTGCAGGGCAATGAAGTTTGAGAACTGCTACTGTAGCACATGTATTTTTCAATGTCCATACTGTGGATAAGTACAAAACTTCAGTCCCCAGTATGGTCAATCCAGCTCCTTTAATGACTACTAAATTCATTGAAAATGGGGTGAGCGAAATGTAAATTAAATGTTTTTTATAGTCACTCCCAAATGGTGCACTTCTCTGAAAAGCTTGCTATGTTTCTGGTCTGGTAGCATGAGCTCCTTCATGCTGCAATAAATATTCTGGTGCCTGAAAGATACTGATGTTTTAAATGAATGAATCCCACTTCAGTTTCAATGTCAGGACCTCTTGTCTGTTCACTAATTCCTTTATAGACTCATGTAAATTCATTCACTGTTAGAGTTGGAGTTATATCTTTCAGCACCACAAAGCTGGATGTTTTTCAAAGATGTGTGTCAGAGCAGCTAAAACTCTTGCTTGGCTCCCAAGCAAAATAAGTTTAGATTTTGGATGCCACATAATATTGACATAATTATTTTTTCACTAGGAGAAATATCAGAACACTGTAAGAAGTAAGAAACCCATACTCCATTTAAGAAATTATCCGGGTCTTATCAGTCCACTAACATTGGACAGCATGAGGCAAACAAGAGTTCAGGAAAGGGGACAAAAAGAACCCCAAGAGTGTAGGAGTGGAATAAAAGGCAAGGAGAATACCTATACATAAAGCTGGAGAGGAAGGGTGAAATGAATTTATTAATTAGTTTGAAAACCAACAAAACATTTTTACTTGTGTTCAGTAATGGATAGGAAGTCAGAAGGCTTGTTTCCATAAAGCCACTCTGGAAAATTAATCCAGATTAATTAAGGGTGTGATTTTTAAAGTGGATTAGTTAAACTTCATTAAACTCCTGTGTGGGCACTCTCATTCTGAATTAAAGTGGCCTTCATTTGATTTAGTTTAGTTCACTTCTCTTGTATTAATCAGAAGCATAAATTTACTCTTTGTAACCGGAAAAGGAAGACGTTACAGAATATATTCAAAAGCTACTAGATGTAGTTTTCTTGTCCGTAAACCTTCTGGGATTTAACTAAACTAGTGCAGCGTTATAGGCCTGACTAGAATTTCATTGCTTAGATGGGAAAATCTCCTCCAGCAGGATCAGTTCTTATCCAAGTCAGCCTGTTTGTTATCACCAGCTGTCACTGGCAGAGCTATGGCATCTCCTGAGTTCCAAAACACAGACTACTTTATTGTACTGGCAGGTTCGTGGTTTTGCTTGGGAAAGCAAAGTTTCTACTTTATTTTCACTAAAAGCATTTCAAGTTATGTCTACACTACAAGCTAGAGGTAACTGTGTTCATTTGATCATTGGCACTTTTATTCTTTGTTTCTATATCATGTAGAGTAGACACTAACTGGAAACACATTTCAGAAAATTTCAGTCTGAGCCAATCTTGTGAAAACACTGGGTCCATGAATTATGTTACACCTGTAAAACTAAACAGTATTTTATTCTTGACATTTACTGAACCTAACTCTAGGCTTCACAGTTTTTAAATGTTTGAACTTTCCTTATTATTACCAGAGATACTCAAGATGATAAACATATTTTCAGATGTCTATTCAGTTGGTAGCTTATTTTCATTTTGGAAACTCATTTCACAGGTGTGTGTGCAAATTATGCAATAATCCAGTTAGGAAAATGGGAATACTGGGGGGGGGGACCCCACAAAACCCAAGATTCTCTTTTATGACTTTACATTTAAAGGTGTTAAATGCTGTTGGGAAATAGCTAAAGTGTGTATAAATGAGTAACATAACTCCTTTATCACCTAACTATAAAGATTAAAAAAGACAAAAAAAATCCATAAATTCATTGCTTCTTAAATCCTGTTTGCTTTGGCAACTGGCTCTGATTTTTATCTTCCTGTAGATCAGTCTGCAGGCTAATGATCAGCATTTAAACCGTGACATAAATTTTATGTGGAGTAGCTCTTGCACTATTCCAGGACTCCCTTTTAGGTGGCGTAATACAAATGTATTTATGCCCAATTCTTGGTAAATATCCTTTTTCTCACTAACCTTAGTTGTTTTCATGCTGGATGCATAAGCTGACTTTCCAAGTGGTACTGGGGATTTCAACACCCCATGTTTCCTTCATTTTAATGGTGGAATTGAACATTTCATTGGTAACACTCTGGCTGTAGTGTCTGCCTCATATTGCCCTCTCCTGGACATAATTAGACCTGCTCAAAGTTATAGATAAAATAATAACTGAAAGATTTTTTTTCATCAAAATGTGCATTACCTGTGCCATACAGCACTGTTACATTGACTGTGAAAATTTTCTGCTAAACATTCATATTACATTTTTATTTTTTTGAATGGAGATGGCTTATGATTAATCATGTGCTGTGTGCTCTTGTTTCTGGTTTCTGAATGTTTGAATTTAGCACAGAGTTAGTAAAAACCAGAACCTCTGTTAGCAGAATTTCCCTGAGGGATCTCTTGGAAAAGTACTGCAATATTCTGTAGTAGTCCTTCACTCCTATAAACTGTAGTGTTTTGGAGCACCATTAGACTAATGCAGGCCTTTCCATTGGGATTAGGCTGTAGTTACAGCTATTTCTGTGAGAAAGGAAGAAAAAAGATGGTGTGTGCATTGTTTATTTTTATTTTTCATCTTCTATATAGTACACCATGTCTGTGAGTATGCGTTCTTGTCTTAATAGCTTATTGGGTTGCCATGACTACATATTTCTGCTGCCAGCAATATACTTATTTTTCAGGGACAAGTTTGACTTAGTTACACATATGCAAATCAATTGCAACTCTAATAAAGTCGGTATGATTTCTCCAAATTAAAACCTATGTGAACAAGAACAGTGTTGTATCATTGTCTGCCCTCTGAGATGTGGTCTATTCTGTTTTGTTTAAAGCATTGGTACAAAAAACAGGAGCAGCAGCTGGAAAGTTTATGAAATATTGGTGAAAGGAGAGCAATGTCTTCATAAGCACAAATATCAACACTTGGGTCAGCTCTAAGGTGCAAGCTTCACTTCAGATCTCTCAAACCAGCATTTCTACCTACAGCAGTCAACAGAGAACTGCCACAGAGAAATTTAGGACTAATTTGGCAGAAAAAGCAGAGAAATAGAAACTGGTAGCATTCTGGTGGTCAAAGAGTGAGGAAAAGGTTGTACAGTTGGGTGGTGGGGTTGCTGTTTGATGTACCTGGTGCAGATCTAGACAGCTAAATAACTCCTCTGCAGATGAATTTAACACCTGAGTATGCTGCCATGGCTCGTCAGTGTTAAATTCCACAAGGCCATATGTGAAGAAAACCAAAGAACTCCACACAATATATTAAAAGAGCTATGGATTAATTTACCTAGACTCCTGCATACACACAAAAATAGCCATTGTAAGTGCAATAAGGTACTAGATGCTCCATAAATAAAAAATGACTCTTGACAAATTAAAACAACTTAGAAACCTAGTTGGCTGCATGTTGTGTTAACTTCCCAGTATAAGATATGTGCTATAGTAAATCATGAGAATCAGGTCTGTTAAGGCATGACAGAACCCATATACAGCAGTACTTTAGAGTAAAACATCGTGAGGAATTTCTGGTAGAAGAGGGGGCAAAATTTGGTTTTAAATTAGGAGGAATGTTTTTTAATACTGTTCCTGTCTTTATGTCTGACTATGAGAAAAAAGAATGCATACTGTCAGTGCCAAACGAATAATATATATTTGTGGAAACTTCCGCATTTTGATGATAGTGAATGGTGAGTTTATCACAAAGAATGCTATTTTTCTAGAACAAGACCAAAGTTTAATTAAATGAGAGAAATTCTATTAATTTCAATGGGGAAAGCATTCACATTTGAATGCTGTTTTAGTTTTGATGTGTTTAAAATAGAGTATGCCGATATAGTATAAATAGACTTATGTTTTACCAAGCAGACAGGGTCTGGGATTTACATGTGAAGATAAATAATGTGAATCACCTCTCCTTCAGTTACAGCACAATTTTCTGCTACCTCTTGTCTCTTTCCCTTCAGGGCTTGGGCTAGGCAGGGAGTAAGTCAGCTTTTGATTGCTCCTGCTAGATACAGTGGGTCTGATTCTCCCCTCCCTTACAGCATTTGTAAATCAGGAGTGATAGCATTAAAGCTAACAGAATTACATTAGTGTAAAAGTAGTGTGGCAGCAAAATCAGACCAACTGCTCTTGTTAGATTCCTTGTTGGTTCTACATTAAAGTGAAGATCTGGCTGCAGCAGTAATTTAAGTGATGTGAACAGCAAGATACTTAGCTTTTCAGAAGAGTACGAGGGCTTGTTAGTGCTGCAGACCCTTCAATGCTGACACATCACCGTACTAGAGACACAGCACGTACCAGCATAAGGAGTTCTGCCCACATAGCTGCGTCACCTCCCTAAATGACATTAGCTGTGTGATGAAAGCACTCGTCTGTTAGCATAGTTGCATCTACCCTAGAGGATTTTGCAGGCATAGCTATATCGACTGGGGGATATGAATTTTTCTCATGATCCTGGCTAATGTAGCTATCCTCCTGTCCATGACTCTCCGGCTATCCATATGATGCATGACAGTTCATGAATTAAAAAAAAAAAAAATACAGCCCCCCCCAAAAATTGGTAGTATAGACAAAACCTTAATATAGTAGTGGAGTTTGACTGAAGGAAACCCCTCCTTTCACCCTCTTTTCTCTTTTCCATCCCCACAAAGCACATAAAAAAGGAAGAGCTCTCATTCTAGCACTTGATCTCAGGGTTTATATTAGTTATTCAAAAAAATGAACTCCATATAACTATCAAATGTAACAAATAAACAGACAAAAATATTTCAATCCAAACTTCACAGCCATCTGAAAACAATAATGCTTTCCTCACTGATATCAGTGAGTTAACAACTCTTTCCATCTTCGTTAATTGAGTTTTCTGACTGATCAAGGAAGACAACAGCTTCTAGTGAATCAGTTTTGGCATACTTTTGTAAAATGATATATTAGCTTGTTAAAATCCCATTGTTTTTGATACAGGATTGTAGGTTTCTGAAATTCTGAGTAATTTAAGACACTTTCCTTTAATAAGTCCTAGGAACAGAAGCATGTTAACAGCATTATTTTAGTAAGTAGATATGAAAGAAGACCTCTTACATGTAAAACATGCCTGGAGAATCCATGCAGGAGCCTACAGAGGTAGTAAAAAGCAACATTTCAGAGGCACTCTGATGCTACGACCCATGAGGGGATCTTCAAAATAGCCTCCTCAATTGATGACACAAAGAAGGAGTCTTCCTATGCACCCTTTATATACCATACTTCAGGGCAGTTACTCCTGATTTACAGTGATGGGAAGAGACTCAGCCCTTTAAGGGAAGTAAATCTGTATTTTTACACATGAAGTATTGACCCCTGAGAATTTAAGAGAAATCTAAAGGCTTGATTACCTACCCAGTGCATTAGTTTGCACAATGGGAATGTCAATTCTGATGTGAACTAGTGTGTTTCACAGTAACTCACCCATATGGGCCCTGCTGGAGCTCAATAAAATGCGGTACTGCAATAGCACACTACTATAGTACTGTTTGAAAAGGGGCTACATTAACATAAGTCAGGGAGCTTCTGATGCATGTCAGCAGGGTCCATGCAGGCAACTAAGTGCACAACTCACTAGTGCACAGTGAAATGCACACACCTCTTGTATAGACTGATGCACTGTGTAGACAAGCCCTGACTCCGGTTTGGTCTAATTTAAATGTTGATGAGCTTTAAGGAGGTGTGAGAACTTCATGTAGACTCATCTCTGAACGTGGGCCTTATCTGCCTGTCCATGAGTGTCTGTTTAGCTGTGTTATGCTTGACAGTTTATAGATTTTTAAAAAACACCAGTGATGGAATGAGTGTGAACCTTTCTGTCATTAGGACGCATCATGCTAGCCAGAGACCCTGATTTTCATTATTCGTAGGCTGCAGAGATGAGAAACAGTGAATATACAAAGGAGCAGAATACATTTCTGACAGGAGGCTGCATGGTGACCAAATGAACATTTTAAAACTGTGTCTCAGATGGAGGAAATGTGGAGTTGATAAGTACACTGTGTCTTGTGGTGGTTGTGGTATTATTTATGGGTCTGATCCAGTCCCAGAAAGGGACCACAGGGTTGCATGAGAGGGTAATAAGAATGGGATGAGCTTATTTCATTTACATTTTTGTTCCTGTCATTATGCTAACAGAGGATCAATTTTATGCCATTTTTTGTCCATGCAGTATTTGTCACAGAGGAATAAGAATGTTATTGTGTTGTATATGTCATTCATCTATACAGCTGCGTTGTTCTTTGACCTTCTCAGCATTCTGGAAAATGACTGTACAGCTGTTTCAGCTTTTCCACATACATGTTTACTTGTAAACTTGTAAAGTTTTTAATATTGATTTAGATCTAAGCAGTGGTATTAGCTCTATTTGCAAAACAGTTCTTCATTTCCCATGGCACCCACAACAAAGGTTTCTATAAAAATGCCTACAGTCTTATAGTTCGTGCTCACCACAAACCCACAATGACTTTTTCAACTCTTTTTTGGCACTGTTCAGAGACCAGATCCCCCTCCCTGCCTATAATACTGGATCCAGGCATTTACCTAACTAGTTCTTTCTCTTTCTTGAGAGACTGAAGACTAACTGGTCTATCTGGATACTTTAGCCAGCAAGCAACTGCCTCAACCCAGTGCTGTTGGAAGTACTATGGAAATAATGGAAAATGTTTCTGGGCTCCCAACATTGTTGTTTTTTAATGTAGTGTCAAGAGGCCTCAGCAAGACTGAAGCCGCATTGTGCTAGGCATTGTGCAAACCACTAATAAATGACAGCCCTTAAACTTGACCCCTTACAAAGTCCAGGCTAAGTTACTTCACTTGGCATTAAGGTCCTTTTTCTCACACAGAACAAAGACTCTTGTGACAGTAACATGCCCACAAAGGGGGTGTGCTGGTACAGCCAGGGGCTCAAGCCCTTCCATTTCTGCCTTTGCCTTTGAAGCCCAAATGGAAACATCTCCATTAGAATATGGGGAGTACCCCATCCTCCAGCCCCAATCTCTTTTTACGCATCTTTCTTTTAGCCCAAAACAAACTTAGTTCCCTTTTCTTATGATCCAGATATAAAAGAAATGTTTATACATTTCTTCTGTAAGCACCTACTCTAAAGGATCCTTTAAATCCAGAAGCAGGGTTATTCTCAAAAATGCTTAAACCACTTAGGACCCAAATTCCCATTGAAAAATTAATCAAAGAGACTTAGGTTCCTAAATAACTTACATCCTTTTAAGGGGCTGTTGAAAATGTTACCCATAATCTCTAAGGAAGGGTTACTGTTCTGCCCTCCAGGTTTGCATTGCAGAGTCATTAATCATGTTTTTATCTATATAAAATGATCTAACGAAGAACATTTCCAAGGCATGCCATGGCATGTTAATGAGACTGTCTTTCTCAGCCTATTTGTTCAAGACCTGGTCTCCCACACCTGTGCCACAGATTTGGGTTAGTGGGGCTTAAGATAGCACCCTAAAAATAGCTGTGTAGACAGTACTTTGAAGCTACAGTTCAGGCTCTGAAGCTGAGGAAAGGGGAGTGGGAAGTGGAAGCACAACAGCAAAGGGCTGTCTACACAGCTGTTTTTAGAGCACTAACAAAAGCCTCAGTAACCTAAATCTGTTGACTTGTGCTGTGAGGTTCACTTTGTGGGCTGTGCAGGCATGCCCTCAAATACATGGTTGAAATGCACTCTACAGCTTGTGATTTGCAGATGATGGTTGTTTGCCTCTGTTTTACTGTAATATCTAAACATTAAAGCAAGTTAGCAATGCTGTGTGCATCTTTAGCAAGATGTAAGGGAATAACTGTGAGAAGAGTGTGTATCTTTTGGAGTAATGTTATTTCCCAAACAAGGCTATAATATTAAAATTGCAAATTTTGTAGCTTAATAGATGTGATTTTTATTCATTGCCTAGAGATATTACCAGCAAAATTATTCCTAATTTGTAGTTTCATGTGAGGCAGTGCCATTAGATTGTGTAGCAGGGCACTAGACATGGTATAGAAGCTTAACTGAAACTTGGGAGCAGTGGGTGAAATCTTGGCTTTCTGGAAATTATAGACAGAACTACCACTGACTTTAACAGGGTCAGGATTTCACCCATCATCGGTACAGGCAAACCATCATCATCACAAAAAGAGACAACCATGAAGTTGGATAATTTAAAGATTCCAGGCTAATCTGGAAGACTCTCTTTAGTACCAGGAAGATGGTATTTTCATTTACTTATGTAAAACTATCATCATAATATGGAGTATTAAAAAAATTAAGTCCATACAAAACAAATCTTGTTTTCTTAGTTATCTTTTCCTAGAGAGCTTCTTGGAGCTCTCTGTGATAACCTTCTAGTTATGCCTATCTTAGTTGAACTGGCTCATTCAGGTGCGGTGTGATGACAAGGATTTGGAATGGGAAAACAGTCTGGACTAAATCCAGCTTTACAGTAATTACAAGCAGATTGTTGCTAAAGGCATTACTTAAGCTCATACAAATCTGTGACTACTTATGCAAGTTTAGCAGGAATCACCTATACTGAGGTAAGTTTCTCTTTTTTCCCTCCTCCCACATTCATTTGCACATCAAAAATTAAGCCATGTTAATGTCAGAGAAAAGCAAATGTTGCAAAATTTTTCTTGCTGATAGAAAAGATAAAGGGAGAAATCAGGAACACAAAGTTGTACTTTGCATATCTGAATATATTCATTACAGCGTCTGTTCACTTCTACTTGCAGGGTCCCAAAGGCTATCCAGGGCCACCAGGGCCACGTGGTGAGCAGGTACGTAATGAAAGCATTTTAGCATTAATGTCTGTTGTATAAAGCGTGTTAAGACTTGAGAACAGTGATTTTAAATACTTATATCAAATGATTTCTAATTCTTGCAATTGCTGATTGAAGAAATACTCAACAGATTTCATTCTTGACCAGATGTTTAGTTCCCATGGAGGTGACTATGGTTTAAAGGCCTAGATCGGGGCTATCCAAACTACAGCCCACCAGCAGGCAGGCGGGTTGGGGAAGAGGCTCGGGGGAGGATGGATTAAGGAGCTGGCAGGTGGGTCGAGGAAGGGGGCTGGGGAGCCAGTGGGCAGGTGGGTCAGGGGTCTGACTCACTAGTAATTAAGTAAAAGGAGATTTGGCCTGCAAGTGAAAAAGTTTGGAGACCCCTGGCCTAGATAAAGTAAAATAGACCAACTTTTTTCTCCAACTAGTCTAGTGGCGTGGCAGAAATGTCGTGTATAATGTTTTAGGAGACAGTTCAGACTGTTTCAAAATTTCACTGACTGAGACTTGGCAATGGATTCTCAATCTCTGGGTGGGGAATGAGGAAGGGACTGTGTATTGCTTTGTTCCCAGTTCAGTATCCATTCAGCTAGTATCCTTAATGTGAATTTCAGAGGTAGACACTTGTTACTTCTCTCTGCTAGTGGTAAGAAGCCTTGACTGTCAACTGTAATATCCTTGGAGCAGGAGTTGTGTTTTTTTCTGTTTTTTAGATGGTGCTGAATGCACTGTCAGGTTTGAATGAACAACCATGATCTAATGATAGTGGTGACCAGAGGAGAAGGCAAAAACAGATTTTAACTGTCCAAAACTTTAGCTAAGCTCTACTCCAAGATCCCAAATGAAGAGAAGGTAGTCATTACAGTCCAGTCACTCTGGCATCTGCCTGCATGAGAATTAATTGTCAGAGTTCATTAGAAGAACTGCTGTTAACTGCAGGGCCTGCAAGAAGGAGCTGATGAAAAGTGATTAACCAGTAATAAAAACGTGTGAGGTGTGAGTGTGTGTGTGTGAGAGAGAGAGACTCATATCAAGTGTCTGAATTCCTTAAAGATATGATACATGAGATATCAGTGCCAAATTACTGTTTGCCCAGTTATATTAAAAGCTGTCTGACATCATCTCAACAGATCCATACTATTGTTATAAGTGATAATATTCATAGTCTGTATAGGGGTGTCCAGCTCATTTACTCTGGTGGGCCAGACTTGACTTAAATGTACTTCAGGTGGGCTGCATATACCCTAAATCGAAATACTAGGGCCTACACTCTCATGGTGTCATGCAAAGCACTGAGTATGTGAGATTGCATTCTGTGATGCTGTGAGACCATGCTTTCTGTGTTAGGGAGTGATGTGGTCTTGTGGAGTGCAGTCACAGACCAGCTAGAAGAGGTTTGTGGGCCATATCCAGCCTGCAGTCTGTGTGTTTGACATCCCTGGTCTGTTATATTATTTTGGAAATATTTAAAATTCCTTTTTTAAAAGTTTGGGAAAATCCTTTTGTTTTGCACACTGTTCTTACTGCTGCTTTTTTAAGGACTGTGACATGGAGATACATTACCTGAAAGGATGGCCTGAAAAGAGTCAGAACAATGAGAGTCATTTTGCATATCAGTAGTAATAGGCTTTATGACTTCCAAAGTACTCACTTGTTGACTGGAATTTATATAAACCTTCACAACAAAGAAAAACAGTTCTGTAAATGCATTAATGTGGAATTACTTGAGAATGAAGCATAAGAGGGAGTTAGAATAAAGTTTTTAAAAGGACAGACAGTAAATTAAAATGACTTGTTTGTGTTTGAGTTTTTTGCACTTAGAAACTTTGGGACCTGATTGAGCCAGAAATATCTGCAGCCCCCTGAAGTGTTTCAGATTTTAGGAGACCATGGATCCTGGTTCCATGACTGACCAACCCAGTCAAGGAATAGTCAATGTGCCCTGGGGGTGAAAGAAACCATGGAAAGCAAGTGACAAAACCATCTTGGAGGCACAGAATTTATGCAAAATAACTTAGGGTTTCTGCTCATGAATTCTGATGCCTGGGATTATTCTTCCTCAACCAAATTAGCTGCATGAAGTTTATGGAGGAAGCCCTGGTCTAGTGCTTGTGTGGCTTCCACATGACTGTGAGTGGAAAGGTTGGACAATCTCCAAACCTGATCTATGGACTTGGTTTGTTTAAACATAAAATTAGCTAAAGAAAGAAGGGTGGAGGGAAAGATGGTGATACCCTAATTTCCCACCTCCTTTCTGTTCCCAGATCTTAGTAGTGGCCTTTGGGGAGGTACTGATCATCAAAGAATCTCAAGGGCCTTCACTTCTTCTAGCACTTGTACAGTAATTTTCTTCTCTTTTAATATTTTTGGCCAATGGCGCCTCTTGTTTTTCTTCCCTGGCTGACATCAAGGATGGACCTTTCAGCTCTTAAGGGCACTGCAGTCTAGAAAAGTTGGGCCAATCAAATTCTCTAATGAATAAACTGCAGGAGTGGGTACTGGGGAAGGAAAACTACATGACTTCCCTATGCAGAGCTTTGCTTAGGTTGGTTGATCCTGCTATGAGCATCAATCTTCAAGGCCAGGTCTAGGTGCCTGGTTCTCTGGATTTGCAAAGTTGAAATGACAGGGCTTAATTTGTCAATGGCTACTCATGGAATCTCGAGGGAAGCGGGTTCATACAGTGCACAGGGGGAATATGGCAAAGTTATTGCAGGCTCTTTACATCTCGTTTTTGGTGGAGTCTCTGAGATATTTGGGCTGCTGATATGTGTCCTTTCCAGCAAGGCTCCATCCAGTGGTTAAAGTATAATTTGGTGGGCCCCGGAACCCTCCTAAGCGGGTGGGGCCCCCTTAAAGCACCCCACCTACTGCTCCCAATATCCATGCCCCTGTCCCCAGAATCCAACCCAGCAATACCCACTCCCAAAATCCACCCCAGCCCCCAATACCCACTCCCAGTATCCACTCCCCCTATCCCCAATATCCACCAAGCCCCCAATACCTACCCCAAAATCCAACCTCTGCCCCCAATACCCACTCCTGTCCTCAAAATCACCCTCAATACCCAGCCCCAAAATCCACCCCCAGCCTCCAGTACTCACCCTCCATCCCCAAAATCCACCCATTCCCCACAGTACCCCACCCAGCATGAGCTGGGCTGCCCCAGCACTTACTGGAGGCAGCAGGCCCCAGGTTGGGGCAGCAGCATGGCTGGGGAGGAGGTGGCAGGCCCCCAGTCAGGGTGATGGTGTGGCCTGGGATCAGCTGGGGGGGTAGTGGGGACAGGTCTCAGGTTGGGGCGGGGCCTGGAAGGGGAGGGGTTTGGAGTGGGGCTTGAGCCGGGGGGTTGGAGCCCTTCCCCGCAAAGCCCCTCCTCTGCCTGTTGGAAAGCAGGGGAACGCCATTCCAGGGCCTGCTATTTTTAGGGTCCAGCATTCAAGCCCCTAAAAATAGAAAATGGAATTGGAACGATGCATTCTGGGGCCTGCTATTTTTAAATGGTGGGCCCTGGAACGCAGCGTTCTGGCACCATTTTCTATTTTAAGGGGCCTGGAAAAATAAACCAGATAAACAAGAACTCCGAAGATAGATTTGACCATGTTATTGTAAGTAATTTTTTAGCTGTGTGGATCTAAAAAGATTTTTGAAATATGAAAGCTAGGTTTTGAAAAGAGACAGACCCTTTAATTTCCTAACATGGATTCCAGGAAGCTCAGAACAATACACTTTCCGTTATGGATGGCATGAAGGAAGGATTTGAAAAAAGTGAAGCAAATGAAAGCCTCAGTCTCAATGTGAGTCTGAGCTGCCTTTTAATGCATTTGGAGAAAAACAATTTAATCTGTCTGTGCTTCTCTATGACAGTTATTTTCTGCTACCCTCGGCTAATTTATAGAGCTGATACTGGGGTGTGTAGGTGAAGAGTATAGCTCCTCCTCTCCCCATTTGCCTTAGCCCCGCTTCAGTCACCCCTCCCCTCACGCAGGTCAAGCATTACACACAAGTAAAGGTGGCATAGTTTACTATTACCACCCTTACTTCTTCGCTGCTGCTGGTGGTGGCAGTGCCGTCTTCAGAGGTGGCTGCTGGCCAGGTGCCCAGCTCTGAAGTCAGTGCCTCTGCAAGCAGCAGCAGAGATGTAAGGGTGGCATGGTATGTCACTGCTGCCCTTACTTCTGCAGCTCTGTGCAGCCCCCTTCCCTGCCCCCCCCGGTTTTCTCTCTAGCCCACCTCAGCCTCCCCTCCCCTCCCCAGAAGAGGCTGGCACTGCCCCTGAATTTATACAATCAAGGCTGAGGGAAATTGTACTCAGTTACTCAGGTGAACAGACCATTGCAGACACTGTAGTGTCCCTATAATGCAAACTTCCATGTAAGCAGACCCTGAACTAACCCGAGTAAATTTGTGCATGAGTAATTCAGTCTGTGAGACTACTCCCCTTCTATACATATCTTCAGGATCACAGTTGAAGTGGAGAAGACAACTTCATGCATATGTAATTGCTTAATTAAAAAGATGCCTAGTTAATCATTTTTCAAAGTTAACCATTTACTATTCTGTGTATTACAATAAAATTAAATTCTCTTTTCTAAAGAAAAATTGCAGCAGTTATAAAACCTTTGGGAGCTAAGTAAATATTTACTAAATTAGATCCCAGTCCTTCATACCTTGACCATTACTTTAACATGGAGTCTTATTATCTAAGCATGTTGATTCCTTTCTTGTATTAGGTCAGGCCTCAATAAACCTATGTTTCTGGTTGCCATCACAACCAGTTCTAGTAGCCTGCCACCTAGTTCTAATGCAGCAATGTAATGGAGGAGCACTGTCTGGCCACCAAACGTAAAATTGCTGGTGCCTAGTTGTGAGTCAATTTTTTCCACCCCTATATTAGGTATAGTGGCATGTAAACATATTTTTCAAGAGCTTTCTTTACATACCTGCTGGTATTTCAATGACTTCATATCAATGAGTGGTGCTGTTATCTTTCCATGAGAGCTGTCATTTTACTGATACTTCCCTGCAGAAATCCAGCATGATGATATAGCATGCATATGAAAGCATAAAGGAGGCAGTAGACTTTGGAAGAGATTGGAAGGTAAATTTTGCTGTATATTGAAATGTTTGGTTAATGTCAGATTAATTTATTTTACATAATAATCATATATTTTCTATTCAAATATATAACACAAAGTACTTCGCAGATATTGTGACAGTCTCCTACCTTTCTTGTGCTTTTATATGCTATATCTGACTGTTATCAGTTGGTCAAGATGGTGGATTCATGGTTCATTGTTAATTGTTCATTTTTACTATATAAAGGCATTTTAAATGTTTCAGAGGTTTCCCATTCTATGTAATGTGATGCAAAGAGTGGGAAATTGTTGATATTGGAGAGCAGCCTCTCTGTTGGCAACCTCATGGCTAAGAAAAGAACTGTTTCATTTGTTTGAAATTTTTTAATGAACTTACTGCTCCCTGAATTGAAGAACTAATAGGATGAGATGCAAGTCATGTGTCACCACTCAGCTATTTCAGTGTATCTCTATCTTAACAATCTTCACTACATCTCCTCTAGTTCTGGGCCTTGCTTGAATAAAAATTGCTCACCAAACAGGTGTCCAATTCTTCAACAATGGACTTCACCACCTGGCACCCAAAAACTTGCCTATTTCAGAAAAGCAGAATTATTCAGGGGATGGGGGAATCACTTTTGGACTGGATGGGAGGTGGGGAGGAAGAACTTAATGCATCCATTACTAATCCACTGTTACTCTGACCTTATCTTTGCATACCCAGTTTGAGACCAATATAAGGAAATTCAGATGCACACGGACGCTCATGTTCTTACATTCTTACATTTGTTCCATAAAAGTATAAATCTCAAGAATATAATAAAATCAATGTCAGCTTGGATTATCTGAACCATAAATATCTGTCCCCTGAGGGCATCTCCAGTTGTGCATACTTGATTTTGCCAAACATTCCCTCAGAGTTTTCCTTTGTGAATTGGTGTTTTTTTTCTTTGTACTTCACTTCATTTTAGACTCATTCCCTCTCTCCCCAGACCCTAAATATTTTTGCAGAGTGTGTACACCATTTTTCAGGAAGTGATCATGCTGATTCTCATTATGTGTAAGGAATGGGTTTTACGAGCTTTCTATGCAATTTACACACAAAGCAGTCTTACATTAGGAGTATTACCAATACATAAAAATGCACTAAACCTGATTACTTTTTTCCCTTTCAATTTAGGGAATTCCAGGGATGGCTGGCAATATTGGTTCACTTGGTTATCCTGGCAGGCAGGTGCAGTAACTGTATGATAGAATTTATATGTTTGCCTGTTACAAGAACCTTTTCAGTACTGTACATGAGTTAAAATTTGTTTCTGTTGCTATCTTTGGGGTTAATTTTCAAAGTGGTGCCTGATATGCCTGGTCAAGGATCATTGCCATCATGTAAAATTAATTATGTCATTTCTGAAAGAGCCATATCTAAATATCCTGGGACAGCTAATGGCAAAATGCCATTGGCTGACACTGTCAACCATCCTTTTAGAGGCCTCATACAAAGGTGTGGAGCACTTTTTTGAGGAAAAGAGTACATTGAAGGGCTTTTTCCATTCAATTAATTGAGAGAGAACCAATAAAAACATCAAATTACTATCAGTGCAAACCATTTGTAATATTGATTTTATGTACCTGGGAAGGATAGATAGCTCAGTATATACCATTGGTTCATTAAGAGGAAATGTCAGTCATTTTGCCTGATATTTAAACTACAACAGAGTGGGGCCTGCTTGAGAGACTCCATTTGACCTATAGTCTCTCAACCATGTTGCTATTTTACTAGACCAACATTACATTGGCTATTTTTTAAAAAGTACTATTAAGTTATTTATATAGTAACTGGAGACCAGCATGCCAACATTTAACAATAGAAAGTGCTTTGAGTATTTGAAATAAACCTACTGTTCTAATGTTGGCGAGAAAATTACTGGAACTCCTTTTCAAAATAAAAATTTAGCAAACGCTCCTTGAAGTTATTTTAATGCCAAGTTCACAATTGGGTAGAAGATTTCAACTGAATCAGGAAGAACTTCGCAAAAAGAAATAAGTTTAGTGTAAAGGAAGTTGTAGTCTCCATCTGGAGGGTCAGACAGGAATTAAAGAAAAACACCTCTCTTTGAAGTTAGTTACAGGGTAATAATGTACTACCCATCATTGTGAAAAAATGCATTGCCAGTTTGAAAATAAACAATTATTGTTCTAGTCTTTTTAAATCTAGCACTGCCATTTATTTTATATAAAGTAAAAGTTATGTCTCTTTTATTCTAGGGTTTAGCTGGACCAGAAGGTAACCCAGGTCCTAAAGGTGTAAGAGTAAGTGAACATTTTTTAGCATTATGGCATGCATGACTGTATTTCCACCTAGTATGCTGTAGGAAGCTTGAGATGTTTTATTTACTTGCCAGTTACATGGCCACTGAATCACTCTGTCTATTGAAGAATCAGTTAATGACAAGCTTATGTTTCTTTTTGAATTTATTTAAGGATTTTATTTATTTTGCCTACAAGCAATACAAATAAACTCATTTTGCTGCTCTTCCTTCATTTCAAACATATACAGTCATGAAAAAGAAAAAAAAAACCCTGTAGGTTTGTGCCGGGGGGGGGGGGGTGGGGGAGAGAAGGGGAAAAGGACACTTCCTGCCTGGAGCATTTTTTCTATAATAGAAGCTGTCAGGAGTGAAGGTGTATTTGGCATTTATAATCTACAACTGTGACAGAAGTTGATGGAAGGAAACAATCCTGTCACATAAAGAATATAAAAGTCACCTTCTACTAGATACTAAAATATTTCCATTATCATAGCTCAGATGCAAATCTGAGGTGCAAATCTGCATCCTTTAAAAATTTAGGCTTGGCTTTGCTTGTTCCAGTAAGTAAAATTTCAAGAGGAAAATGGAATATATATATGTAAAAAAAAATCCCCCTCTCACCCCTATGGGTGGTATGTGTCTTCCTCAACCTCGGGTCCTCTACCAGAGGCCTGGGAGTTTGAGGGTTCTGCGCAGTGTCTTAGCTGTTCCTAGCACTGCACTCTTCTGGACAGAGAGCTCTGATGTTGTTCCTGGGATCTGTTGGAGCCACTCTCCCAGCTTAGGAGTCACAGCCCCGAGTGCTCCTACCACCACCGGGACCACTTTGGCCTTCACTTTCCACATCCTCTCTAGTTCCTCTTTCAGGCCCTGGTACTTCTCCAGCTTCTCATACTCCTTCTTCCTGATGTTGCTGTCACTTGGCACTGGTACATCTATCACCACCGCTGTCTTCTGGTCCTTGTCTATTACCACGATGTCTGGTTGATTGGCCAGTACCTGCCTGTCCGTCTGGATCTGGAAGTCCCACAGAATCTTAGCCCTGTTATTCTCCACGACCTTCTGTGGAATCTCCCATCTGGTCTTGGGAGGGTCTAGCCCATACACTGTGCAGATGTTCCTATACACAATGCCAGCTACTTGGTTGTGCCATTTAGCGTGTGCTGTTCCTGCCTGCATCTTACATCCTGCCACTATGTGTTGGACTGTCTTTGAGGCTTCTCTGCACAGTCTGCACCTTGAGTCCTGCCTAGTGTGTGTTGTTGTTGTTCGAGACAAGAGATACACACACACACACCAAAAATTTCTAGCTGTGTTAGTTTGTTGTACAGTAAAGACAATGAGAATCCTGTGGCACACTAACAGATTTCTTCGGGCATCTGACGAAGTGGTTTGGAGCCCAAGAAAGCAAAGCCCCGTTTGCCCCGCTATAGTTACAGCCCTGTTTATTTCCTCACATTCTGTCAGTTCCCCCATCTTCAAAGCATATGACGAAGTGGGATTTTCTCCCATAAAGCCCCTGCAATAAATAATTTTGTTAGTCTTTAAGTGCCACAGGACTTCGTGTTTGTTTTTCCTAATCTAGCCACTCTATCTTCTGGTTTAGAATAAAATTCAGTTACACACCCTGTTCCACTTTAAAAATTGAAAAATTAGCTGTGGATTTCCATATTTTGACCTGAAAAAAAAGAAGCTATTTCTCAGACTATCTCGACACTGAAGCTTGTGGAGATATTCCTGCACTAGCTTTGCTGAAAATAGCAATGTAGCCATGGTGGCTAGCTGCCCCAAGTATTACCCCATCTGCCACTGACTCAGGTCATCTAACACTTCCTATCATTTCCACCACCGCAACCACACTTGTTTTTGGCATACAAGCTTGATGAGCACTAGTGAGGGATACCTCCTTGAGCTGGAAATTAAAGCTTCCAGCTCCAGTGAGATGGACTCACGGACAGCGTCATTCTCTACATGGAAAGACAGCAGGTGTGATGCATTACAATTAAACTGATTTACAGTGAGTGTCTCTCACAGGCTTTTTAATGAGTTAGATAATTCTCCTCTTCTACTTAAGGGGCTGGGCAGAAGATATCTTGGTCACTTTTTAGTGAAAACAATCCAGCTGTGGCAAGATAAACTTGCAGGGTAATTCCTTTGTAGGAGAAATCACAATTAAGGCAAATAGGCTTAAGTGGTTTTGATTTACATGTTGGGAATATTGCTAATTCAAATTCTTAGTTTTAATATTTCTTTAGTCAGAGCTTTCTGATGGTATAATATATCATTTTGGAATATTTTTCTTAGTCTTGGTAATTTATACAGTACCTCTGTAACACTGTGCAATTTTCACTGTCAGCTGAATTTGCAGGGTAAAATCCTGGTCACTAGGAGTTTTGCCATTGACTTTAAATGAGCCAGGATTTTACCCCCAGTCTCAACCCACTGTGTGTACATAAAGGTATGGTAGATCTGTATCTAGCATTGATCTTGAGATGGAATCTTTTAATGTAGAAACATAAGAATTATTTATCTGTTTTAAGGGTTTCATTGGACCTCCAGGGGTTGCAGGACAGCCAGGACCTGAAGGAGAAAGGGTAGGTTCAATAAAGCATTTATTTAAATGTTCATACATTTATAATAGTGAAACATACTGAGGTATAATGTATCTCAGAATGAGACTAAGAAAAAGTAAAACATGTGTTATTTATGTAACACCTAAAAGGAAAATGAGGCTTGCTGGACAGCAAAACTGATGGGGGGGGGTGCAAATGTCATCGTATTAAAAATAAAATTCTGCTAATTAGAATGAATCTATGAACACAATCAAAATAGCACCAGAAGTTAATATCTGAATTAACTGTAAACTGAAGCTTAGATTTCATCTAAAATTTCTGCGATTGGTAGCCTGTTCTTGTTGCCATTGAAATGAGCAATGAAAGTTTCTTGTTAACAGTAGTTTCAGTCCATGTACAAGCCACATTTCTGAATTGCGAGGCATGTGTTTTGTTTTATTGTTTTTTTTTTTTTAAATGCCCATGACAATCTGGAAACCCACTACTGTCATCTTGAGCCTCATCTTGCTATTACTGAAATAAGAAAAGTTTTTACATTGACCTGAATGACTGCCAAGCAGGCTCCTCTCAATGTTATAGGAAAGGACATATTAATATACTTCAGCGAATATGCCTGGAGTGAAGAGATCACAATTTGCATTTCTCCATCCCATTCTCCCTGTTCCCCTGTGACAAGAACTACGTACAGTATCTGCTTTTTGGGGTAGTTGTTTTTAGATCATCTCTTGCAGTCAAATGTGCATGCCAATAATATGTCATTTAAATTACTTTTACATCTTTTTTTTCCAGGGCATTCCAGGACTGCCAGGAAAAAGGGGTCTTAAGGGAAGACCGGTAAGGTTATTAATACAGGTTACTAATTTTGCTGCCAATTTAAATGAATACTGTAATTTTATATATAATTTTAACTAGCTGAAAATATTAGTGTCATTTTTTTCACAACTGATTTTATGATTGTTTCCAGCATGTTTGTTGCAGTACTGAAAAAATGAGAATATGTGAGTAAACTTAGTGGTGCTGCTAAATAATTGTAAATTAATAACTCTTCATCTGATGGCTCTAATGGGCAGTTCAACCACTGAAACTGTCAGTGCAGCTGCAAAGGGGTTACAAGGTCACTGAAAAATACAAACAGATTTTAAAAAACTAATGTTAATGCAACACAGATTTATGTTTCCAGGATTTATGAGGAGTTTGATATAAATCAGTTGCAGTTTCTAATAATTTCAGATGTTTATTGAAAAAATAGTAGAAAGCAAGTATTGGCAAGTTAAAGCTATTCCTACTTAATGCAAAGCTATTTCTGCATCTGAGGGCAGCTGTAAATCTGCTAAACTTACCTTCCTAAGGTTTACGGTATTTCCGATAGGTCAGAAAACATGATCTGTTATGTGCCAAGTTCCTTTGTTTCTGCCACATTGTTTTTCTTTAAGACTTTTTGCTGTCCTGGATGTGAAATAGCGTGAAGGGAGAGAAGCATAGCTTTGTTGATGGACGTTCTATGTTTGGTGACAGGTTATTACAAAATCAAGTGAAACATGGACATGCGTCCAATAGATTTGAATTTTGGACTTCTATTTGGATTAATCACTGCATGTCACAAAAAGTGCTAGCAGACACTTCTGAAACCTGTTTGTAGAGTTTTAAGGGAGATTATAATCCAATAAGGAGAACAGCATATTCAGAGCTGTATAAGAAGTCTTTATTGAAAGAGAACTGAGAGAGAGAGAGAGAGAGAGAGAGGAGACAGACAGGTTTTCCTAGCACCTAAACGACTCTCCCATTTATCACTATGGCAACCCCAATGACCCTAGGTAGTCCAAAACACCACACTGTTAATTAAAGGCAAGGATCTTGTTTAAGTTTTTAATGCTACAGATCAATGTGTATATCAAAAAAGTGAATTTTATTAAAGTAATCAGCTAACAGGAGAGTGTGTTCAGTTTTCTTGTCTACCTCATTGGGGCTCATTTCTCATTTGACTTGAACTACTTTGTATAACCCAAAGCTGTACTCTAGCTGATCCATGCGATTGGTATACCTATGGTACCCAGCAACAAATCTCTTTTACTAGCCATGTGCAGCATGCTAACTGTTTTGAGAAGACTGAGCATGTAGGTAGAAAACAGATGACTCATGCTCAGTCTGTATAAGAAAAAGGGAATGCTTATAGGGAATTCTGAAGAATTGTCTAAGGATTATAACCTCATCCTCAAGTGAAGATGCCTGACTTCTTGTTGTCAAGGTGCTATGACATCTCTATCCCACTAGATTGCTCCTACATAAGTACCAAAAGTGCCAAGAGATTCACTTTTCATCTTCAGCTAGTCACAAATTTCACTCACCCCTCTTTAGTGGGGACTCTTGACCATAGATCTTCAAATAGTTGAAACTAACAGTCTAAATTACAGAGATTAATGAGAGCACTTCAGCCTAAAGCTCTGCATGCACTGTTGACTTTCCATTGAATGCTGGATCTATTTCTTTAGTCTGAATTCAATTGCAAGACCTTAGCCATTGTCTTTAAAGCACATGTTGGGATAAGGTTGTTATCAAGAGGCCCAATCTGTCAAAGCACTTCAGTAGGTGCTTAGCTTTAGATACTTCATTAAATCAGGCCCAAACAATGCCTCTTTCTCCAAATTCAACCCAGTGATCCGAATATAAATATTTCAAGAGTTTGGAGCAGGATGCTGCCACCAAAAAAAACATGACTGTGATATTCCCCAGTGTCAGAGAGGTAAGCCCTACCTTATGACTCAGAGTGAAATGCAAGACTCATCTTTCTGCAAACTTTCTATCAATAACAATGAGGGGAAAGGCTGGCTAGTCTGACACCATTGTTTTCAGATGAAGGCAAATTGTAGAAGTGATCTCCTTTTGGAAAGCAGCCTAAAATTTGGGAGGTGGAAAATAGGGTTTCCTCCTGGATAAATGTGACCGTTTTTAAAATTTTTAATATAACATTAGATATCACAGTGATGAACATTTTAAAATGATGGTGGATAATTGTACTTGCCATCATTTTGTTTACTGTACAAATGGCATTTAATATACTGTAGCAAGCAGCTATTATGAAAATTGTATCTTTAGAATTTTAAATGCTACCAGTTGGAAGACTAGAGGAACAATTTATTAGTATTTTAGAAATCTTTGGCATATTTGAAATGGAACACAATATTGAATTGACCAAATTTCATATTATAGAGAATAAAGGGTCTGAAATTACCTGCATTTTAAATTGGTTGGATGTAGAATATATTTAGAAAGAAGTATATTCTGTACTCGGGATGTGTGTGTCCCATTTCTTTTCATATCAAGTTTGTAATATGAGTTCTGGACACTTCTATAATATTTTAAATATATTGCCTGCCTTGTTACACATGATGCATAGTATTTTACATACACTGCTTTCACTCCATTCATGGGGAATGTACTATAAAGGATTAGTTACAACTAACAGTCAAACTGGCAAAGCAGACCTTACAGACTATGATAACAATTAGTCTTGCCCATTGTGACTATGTGAAAAAAACTACAGAGACTGTTTTCTCCTAACATATGAATATTCTTGCGTCCTAGGATATTTCATAGTGATATTGCTGATGTAATTAAACTTTCATTTTAGATTCTTTTGACTTTTTTCCTAGATTGGAAATGCATTTCCTTTTTTCTAGAGCCTGAATTATTTTTCTCTCCTCAGTTATAAAACTTATTATGATGACAAATGGGTATATCATGGTTATGGTTAATCTACCCCCTGGTCTTATCCTGGACATGTTTTGCTCTTTTCTGTATATAAATCACATCTATAGTATGAAGCTGAGACCTAGTAATTGAAAACATTGCCTCATTACTTTCTCCATTCATTTTTGACTCAGCTGTTAATTTGTATTTAAAACACTGTATCTTCATGTGTGGCATCTGGAGTTTAACAATTTTAACATCTGTTGGGGATGCATCCTTGCCAAAATATCTTATTTTTTAAAAAAAGAACAATAAATTAGCCTTTGATATATTTTCCAAGAAAGTGGCCTTGAATAAGCAAAAGATACTTTTTAATAACATGGCATTATGTCAAGTTCTCATTTTGCACATGTGAAATTTCACAGTGCAATTTCAGAGGCCAATTGAAGATTTAGCCCAGAGTGTATTGGTATTCAGTTCGTTTCAAAGTCTATTATATTTAATAAATAATGTTATGAACTTCTACCAAATTAACAGTTACAAATAAGTAATAAATGCTATACAATCAGTTTATATTAGGAAAAACTCATCTTAAAATGAAGGTTATGGAGTGTCGCTTGTAAGCACCATGATCTGATATGGAACAAAATTTTCACATGATCTGATATGGAACAAAATTTTCACATGGGCACATGATGGGCTTTGAAATGACCTCAAGCATATTTTCTGAAAACAGGTCAATTTGGAGGGGTATCTTTTGGATCTCTTTTTGCTTGAACAAATGCAGACTTTGGCAGAATTTTCTGTGAAATTAGCAAAAAACACACTTGGACCAGGGTCATCCTGTGTTTGGGAGGCCTTCAGCCAGTGAAAATTCAGAAGCTTGGTGGAAGAAACTCTGACAAAAGGAAGATGTAATAGAAAATTGCAGCAAACATCCCTTCCGCAGATCCTAGAAGGCCAGTGTAGTCCAAAAAGTTAACTGTGTCTGCCAGGAAAAGGATGTTGCCACAGATGCCTTGAGTCTGTGCATTCCATGACCACTTTCACCGTTGGAGTATATCTATAGTGTCGGGTGCAAACTAAAGATGGCCTCCTGCTTCTGAAGCAGTGAGCCCTTAAGGAGGGCAGCAGTGCTGCTGTCAGGGTGGCAATAATTACAGTTTATTCCTCACTGCTTCACTTTTGGTAAAAACAGTCTGGTCAGTTGAGCATGTCTGTCGTTTAAAGCTACATTTCTCTATTTAGCTAGAAAGCCAAAGGATTCTAAATTGTGACTATGTGATTTGGGTATGTTTACATTTTTGTAGGAGCCCTAATGGTTTAACTTCCTTTATGCATTTTTATACAATGTTGAGTAATGAATTTCCACAGGCTTTTTCTGTTTACTTTACTTATATTAAATATCAAGATTACCATAACCATCCAATGGGGATTTTTTAAATGTATGAATCTTAACACAGTGAATTGTTTATAATGATCAAAGGTGCTTCAGAGCGTGGAGAATGTTTCAGAATTGATCTGGAGGACATCTGACATGTTAAAACTTCACAAACAATCACAAACAGTAATTTTTCAGGGCTTATACTCCTGGGGTGAAATCTTCATCCCATTGAAGTCAATGGCAAAGCTCTCACTGACTTCAATAGAGCCTGGATTTAGGGCAGCATAAGTCCATGGAGTGCTGAAGTGGCAGACTGATTTGTTGATTTGTATTAAACCATGCATTGTTCAACAGTCTATTCAATCTTACTCATCTTTCTTCCTTTTAATAGTGCAATACTTTATTATCTCTGTTAAAAACACAACTTTCATTCATAGTAATGATAATAATGCAAGTCATTACATGAATTAGAATCAATAACTCATTATTTCACCTTGTCATAACACTATGAGGAATTATGAGTCTTGTAACTTGTTGTAAGGTACTACAAAGACTTTCATTGCTGCATTCACAGAGGAATAGGAGTGGTACATATTGTCCATAATCAAAACTGAATAGAATAAAGTAAGACAAAATGTAGATAAATAAGATCAAACCAGATAATGCATGACAAAATAAAACAAGGTGGAGGTTGTAGATTGCTATGGAGAAGAGGAGAGTTATACAAGATACTTCTCCCTTATTATTTAGTTAAACCACAGTTTGTACTTATGACACCAAGGCAAAAGAATAGTAGTTTTACTGAAGAAATATATGGCAGAAGAATTCTAAAACTATTTTGCATTGCAAGGCGAATGTCCCACCGCAACTGTTAACGTGCCTTTCAGTTCCTGACCTTGCTCTCTGTTCATCCAGTGTTCGGCACAGCTTTTCCTTCTACCTGGCTTTTAACTAAAGACATTTAGCTTTGCTGTATCATGAGATAAACAACCCAGTGAAGGGAGGCTGAAAGGGCATCAAGAAAATGGGATCTTGTGGTAAAGGCACAGAAAAGATCCCAAACAGACCTTCCAGTGGGCACTTGCATAGTGTCAACATGATAAGGGCTCAGTAATGTGACAGTGTGATATCCTTGCAACGCAAAACGACATCCAAAAAATCTCCTCAAATCCTTTCTTGGATGGCATTTTGGAACAAGACAATGAAGTATATTTTGAATTCTGAAGCTGAAATGGTTTATAATCCTCCCCTTTTTACTGGTAACATCTTACTTTCTAATACTTCTGAGCAATGTTAGGTTTCCAAGGGGGTCTATATGAATTAGGTGTCCAAAGCCCAAAGAAATTCAGTGAAAGTTGTGTGTATGACTCCCGTAGGCTTTTTTCAGAATCTCCCAGCTCTAGTTAATAAAGTGCAAGTCATTCATTCTTGCCAGATTTCTTACAAGCGTAATGTGAAGAATAATATCCTGTATGTGCTGTGATTCTAACCATGTTACCTTGCTCTTGTTACCAGGGTTTTCCAGGTGACTTTGGGAACAGAGGCCCCCCTGGTGCAGATGGCAGTCCTGTAAGTATCAAATTATGTGTGTAACTTTGCAATTTACCTTATGATGGTATTAAAATTTGCCATGGATAAAACCTGTTAAAAAAAACCAAACACCAAGAGCTTTTGCCTTGAAAAGGAGAGATTACATGAAGTCCCCTAGAGATTTGCTATCACTCTTGATTTTTCACACAGAGAGATCCTGAAAACTGCTGAATGCAGACAGCTCCCATTAGGAGCTTGCAGGTGCTCAGCACCTTTCAGAATGATAATTAAACTACAGTTCCATGGTCTCTTAAGAAAAGGGATATTCTGAAGTTGATTTTCCAGCAACTGGCTTTAGCATGCTCATTTATTTGCCAGCTTTAGCTTCTGAACAGTTATTGAGTAAGCATCTGAATCTGTCATTTACTGGTCTGTCTTCTAGTAACTCACTCTTAAGTCAGCAGCTCTTTCTCTGGCACCACATCTCCAGAATAAAGTGCTCTGAGTATGCAGTAATCAAATACATGACTGTCAACATGTTGTTTCAGTTCTGATTTCAAAGGATCTCTGTCTTGCCCTTTTCTTTGTGGACACTGTCTACAGCCTCTTGCTAGGGATTCCCCTGGCTTGGAGGAGCCCTATGGATATGGAACTAGGTTACCAGGCTCTTACACCACCCTTCTCATGGTCCCTGACACAGTGAAGCAGGAGGAATGGCCAGATTGCAGCTGTTCACAGCTGATGGATATGCTTTGGAAAAGACGGGCAGCTAGTGCCTGGGGGCTGCTTTAATCGGAGTGGGGGAGACATGGCAGAGAACCAGGCAGCCTAACAAGATTTCCAAGGATGATTGCCTTTCCCTTGTTCTCTGCTGCACCAGCTGGAAACTCATTAAAGCAGAGGATCTTGCCCCACAAATTTTGCTGCCTTCACTGCCCTGTAGCACCAGGATTTTGGCATACAGTATACAATATATGCAGACTTTCTAATCTGTGGAATGAAGCCTACCAAAGGGCTAGATAGAGGTTAGGTTTCACTTGCATGGCACTTCTCATCTTGAAAGACCTCGGAGGGCTTTGTTAGTGTAACCAGCTGCCATACAAATTATACACAAGAGTCAGTTCCTTTTACCCCTCTGCCCCTGCCTCTTTCTTCTACAAAGCAGGTGTGTTCTTTCCCCTGTACTGTATGAGAAGAGCAGCTTTAATAGAGACGAGCTCAGAAAGTTTAGGCCCTACACTACTGACTTACACATTAGCCAGAACTGCATTTTGGCACCAAACATCTGAAAATACATTCCTTCTAATCTGCCAAGACAGCTGGTGAAATCACAGCCTCCTCAAATAGCCAACAGAAAACCCACCCTGCAAGGTTCTTTCAGGCCAGGTGCCAACTGCCTACAGCTTCAGGGGACTGCAGGTCAGGATGCAAAACAAATGGGATGTTTAGCTCTATACTGAGTGTGTTGAGCTGGAGCTACTGCATGCTGACTGGGAGTTACATGGTCATAAGAGCTAGAACTCCCTGGGTATTCAGGAAATCCCCGTTTTATCTTAGCTCTGGCCAGGACAAATCATATGTTTCCACAGGCTGGCTTCCTTCTGTTTAATGTGATTATTCCATCCCTGTTCACATACTTTTCTTCTTTCCCCTCAGTAATGTACATGTTATATTTCCCATCCACACCTTCACTGAAGGATAGAACCTTCCCAGCTGGCACAGCAGAAAGTCTGGGGCTGGTGGCTGGGTGACTGGTAGAGGAGGAGGAAGTTGCCTTTTGAGTTTTGGGTCTGATAGCTGGAGAACCTGAAGAATAGCTTCACAGGGAGTTCAGATTTAGTTTTATAACCACCTCTAACATTGGGATGTGGAGGGATGCCCCAAGCTCTTGATATAATTTCCATCATCTGGATGGCCATATATACCTAAGCTTCACAGAGTCTTAGCCTTCCAGTGGAAAGGAGGCAGACTTGCAGGGCTAAAGAGAGAGAATTACTCTCTCACCAATCTTTGAAGCCAAATAATTCATAAGGTTTGTAGTACTTCTGAGGCACTGCAACCAGAGTTTAATTTGGACAGGAAGAAGCCAATAGTTTGTTAAAACTACTGAAAAAAGTTTGAAGTAATTTATTTCCTGAAACTTAATTAAAAAATATTCTCCAGCTGTGAAATATGGAATAGTTACAATGAACTATCTATTCATTTCAGATGTGCATTCAAATTTGTATCTATTTTAGAGAACAATTGTCCATAAAAAGAGCATTGCCTTTAAAGCTAATCTGCAAAGAAATTCCTTTTTAAATAGTTTGTGCCTTTTTTTTGCTTACTAGTGATAAATAAAGAAATCCCAAAATAATGTTTTTTTCCCTCAAAAAAGTTACTATTTTCCCTCTCCCTTTCTTTTATGTTTTTCCTCTAAAAATAGCAAAAAGTCACGTCTGATCTACCCTAGTTTTACAGAAGGGATTTCATGTCTCAAGTTTATGTTTATTATGGGATCTCTTACTTTAATTAAGGGACTTTTAGCACATACATTCTTTATATATGTTTGCTAGTCATCTTTCAGGTCCCTTTTATATATTGGAGAGAAGCCACAACTCCGATTTCTTTTTCTTTGCAAATCACCTTTAATTAACTTGTTTCTCTGAGAGTGAGTGAAATAGTAGACTAAAGTTCTGATTGTTCCATGTTCACTCATTTTTTAAAGGGGATAGTTGGTGGTGTTGGGCCATCTGGATTTCCTGGCCTGAGAGTGAGTACAACTTTTTTTTTTTTTTAAACTTAATTAAAGTATTAATTTCTGTGTCCAAAATCACTATAATAAATCTTAAGACTAAGGGATTCTAGGGTTGTTATTTAAATCTAATCTTATTTTAATGAACTACTCTGTTCCTTCTAATAAAATAATTTTATACTACTGCTCTTCCATCATTAGAGTTTGAGCATTTGTATTTCATGACATAAATGCAGTCTCAGAAGATCAGGAACCTAGTTCGAAAAAACTCAAGGAGTCGTGTGGCACTTAAAGACTAACAGATCTATTTTTCGCATAAGCTTTCGTGGGAGAAGTTCACAGAAGTTACAGAAGTTCACCCATCTTCAAAGCTTCTGATGAGGTGGGATTTTCTCCCACGAAAGCTCATGCAAAAAATAAATCTACTAGTCTTTAAGTGCCACTCGACTCCTTGTTTTTTTTGCTGGACTAGACTAACACAGCTACCCTTTTGGAAACTGAAAAAACTCAGTTTGCCAGTTTATTCCCTCTATGTCATTTTGACTTTGCTGTTGGGTGCAATATTTTCCACACAATACAATTAAGGTACATAATCCTAATTCATTTCTGGTGTAAATCCATTGAATTCAGAGTAGAAATTGACCTTATATGGAGTCATAAAAATGTAGGGATGGGAGAGAACTTTAGACATCACTTATTCTACCACCCCACTCCACCCCCATGCTGAGGCAGGAACTAGCCCATCCCTGACAGATGTTTGTCTAACCTGTTTTTGAAAACCTCCAGTGACAAGGATTCCACAATCTCTTTTGGTATTCTGTTTAACTATATTAGAATTAGAAAGACAAAAAAGGAGTCCTGTGGCAATGAAAGACTAATAAATTTATTTATTGCATGAACTTTTGTGGGAGAAAATCCCACTTTGTGAGACACTTTGAGGATGGGGAAACTTACAGAATGGGAGGAAATAAATGCAGGGAAGTGTAAGTCATGGGAACAGGTCACACAGAAACAGCAAATCAAAACAGTTGTAAAGATTCTAACACTGGGGAACAGCATACAGAGGAAGATGGGGTCAAATCACCTGCTGTAATGAATGAAAAATCCAATATCCCTATTAAGTCCTAAAGCAATACAACCCTAAATATGCAAATAAATTCAATCTCAGCAGCTTCTCTTTGAAGCCTTGATTTGGTATTCATCTGTCTGAGCACCACAATTAGCAAATCATTAATGGAATGATCACAAAGATTGAAATGCTGACCCACTGCTTTCAGAATGTTGTGATTTCTGATGTCAGATTTGTGCCCATTTATTCTTTTGCGCAGACTGTCCTGTTTGTCCAATATATAAAGCAAAGGGGCATTTCTGACACATCTTCAAAGCATCTGATGAAGTGAGATTTTCTCTCACAAAAGCCCATGCAATAAATAAATTTATTAGTCTTTAAGTACCAAGGTGTTTGTTTTACTTGAACTAGACTAACACAGCTGACCTTTTAGAATTAGAAAGCTTTTTGTAATATCTTAATTTGAAAGAAAGAAAGAAAGAAAGAAAGAAAGAAAGAAAGAAAGAAAGAAAGAAAACCAGTCCACACACCACCTGACTGCAGATCAAAGCGATTACTTCTTGTTCAACCTTCAACAGAACAGAAACAATAGAAGACAACTGTGCAGATAAAACATATTTGCAAAAGGATATGTATTCTGCTTGCGGTAAGATGCTATTACTCTCCAAAGCAGGGAAGTAATATAGTGCATCTCCATTGCAGCTGGATGGGATCCTGTGAACATCTTGGTGAATTTCAAAGCTGCTGTCCTGAAATAGAAATTTGAGCCAGGGTTTTGTTGGAAAATCTGCTCCTTTCAAGGTTAATCCACAACCCAAATGTAGTTTATGGCTTAAAGGCTGCTATCTGATCCTCATTTTTTAAATTGGATTCTGTTCAGGCAGACTCCCGTTGGCTTTGAGGACTGAGTTAAAAAATAAAGACCTCAGCATTTGTCCTGAGGTATTTAATGTTTGATATCATACAATGTGGTACAACAGATAGAAATGCAATATTAATTCTAGCTGAAGCTGAGAGTATTGGTTCAAGTAAGATATTTAGTCTAATCATGCGCAAGGTGAGAACTAAGTACATCCTTTATTTATTCATGGAAATGATGGTAAAGCAAACAGCAGGGGAGAATTAATTACAAGACATTCTTAAAGGCTTCTGCAATTATTTCTTTGGACATATCAAAACTGTTGTTGAGTACTAAATTCTGGTTGTCTGGATGATTCCGTCTGTCATGAATTACAAAGCTTTGAGCCTTAAAAGCATGTGAACTCTGCGTGAACTTGCTACTGTAATGATCAGAACTCAGCTTTTCTGTTCAGAAATATTTTGAAACAACAAAAATGATGAATTTATGTATCTTTTTATTTTTTTAAGAAGCTGGGATAAATTATCCGTTTCCTTCCTCATGTCACATATAACTTTATACTTGACAGTCTGGAAACTGTAATTTTTATTGTTATTTTTTAACCTTTTAGTAATAAGGTAGAAGCATACTCTTCTCATTCTTTCTCACGAAATGCCTAAACTTTTCCATACTTGCATATCCTGATTAGAGCATTGCAAATACTATTATAATGGGAAATATTACAATTATATGTTCTTCTGTATGTTTCTTCAGATTTGAAGTGGGGTTCTGAATGAAAAGAGACAGCTTAACAGATGTATTCAGAGTATTACTTGCTGACAAAAACAAGTTTTTGTTTACTTTTTCACTTCTATTGGCCTTGTGAATCCAACACACTAGGAGTGAGTCTTTATTATTACCTGTGCATCCTTATTAGAACTCTATATGAAGTTCCATTCAGCTCCACCTCTGCAGACTTGCTGATGGTAATGAGATTGCATGTGTCACTGAGGGTGTAATTTGAAGACAGTTAGTCTGCATTTGTGACACTGGCTAGGACTATTATAATGTTTCCCTGACATGAAAAAAACAGCAAAACACAATGTTTTTTGTTGAATGAGACATGCTAGGGGACTCACGTAACAAGTATGTTTATTCTTCAAACATAACAAGGTGGATGTTTGTGATTCTGAAGGTGAAATAAATTAACACAATAATTGAGTCATTAAAGCATTGTGTAGTTAAACTTCTCTTTTATTTTTGCTGATACTGACATGCTGTTTGCTCATTCAGCTTTCTGTTATGATGTTTCAACCTAACAAACCAGTATATGGAAAAACACTCTCAACTGACATAGACAGTTTTTTAAAAAATGACAAAATTATTAATTCAGTCCAGTTATCTGTGATTTTGTTTCCACAGGTTCACACCATTTTGGTTCAATAAACAGAGACAGGTTCTCCTTTGCAAATATAAGTTTGCAGGTGAAAACTATATTTAGTGCTAGAAGAGTAGGAGAGAACTCAGATTTAAAGTCCATCAAGATGTTTCCTGTTCTAGAGTCAACCTATGGGCTTTGTATTTGGAATTAGTTATTGTACTTGAATAATGCAGCCGTTTTATTTTTGTGTACTTCTAGTTCTTTTCTGTTGATTAGGTTAAGCTGGAGAAAGTGACATTGGTGTTAACAGCCTGTAATTGGTCATACCTCTGTGAAACCTTATATTGCTTTGACAAGTGTGATATTTCTCTGCAGAATCTCTTGCCATATAAAATCTATACTTTTTTAATCAGTGCCCATCTTATTCTCAGTGAGTATTTTAACATAATTATAGGACTACTAAGTCATTTTGAACAGCCAACAGGTGAAAACACTTTCAGTCACTACCAGCATGGGCTGGAGCACATTCAATCAAGTACAGACAAAAGATATTTCCTGTTCCCCTGTAAGTAAAAGTTTAATACAGTCATCTTATCTTCTGTCATTTAGGGTGTTGTTGGGCCTGTCGGACCAAGAGGACCTTCTGGAATTCCTGGGCCTCTGGTATGGCATGAAGTAGAACTCATGTTACCATTTGCCATCTACCTTTTACTCTTTTTTAAATAACAATCCAACATTGTTTGTTTTTAAATTTTTAATAGGGTCTTCCGGGGAGTATGGGGCAACCTGGAATGAAAGGTGATAAGGTGATCTAAATATTTCCATTATCATAGAGATATATTAAATGTAGACATTCTTTAACAAATCTGTTTGTAAAGCACTCCTTTTTCATTTGTTCTCTTTTGTTTTCTTTCTATCAAGCTATTGGAAACGGAGGGTGTGATTTTTACAAACATTACTGGGTGTAGCGCTGACTGCCACAAATAGTGTTGGCAAGCGCTAAGTAAGTGATGTTTGGGCTCTGCAGCAGCACATCATACACTCTGTCAAAGAACCATGTTATGGTTTTAAATATAGAACATTAATTTAAATCTTTCTGCTTCCATCAGTCTGACAAATGCACCATTTAAGCTGCATATACATCTCTTTAAAATAATATGTTGTTTAGGGTGAACAAGGCATTGCAGGAGAGCCAGGAGAGCTGGGGTATCCAGGAGACAAGGTAAGCTAGGCCAGTGCTATTTTGACATATCTTCAAGTTTAATAGTCTCCGTGGCTTTCTCTTCTTTTAAACTGCAGCAGGTAATCTACAATAAAGAGGAATTCACCAATATCAGTTGAATGCCCTGGTACAATTTTCTTTTCTGTACATTGTTAATTCATTGCTTTGTTTGGGAAAATAATGTTTAAAGACATGTAAAATGTCCAAGCCAAATTCTTGCTGCCATGTATGCATTGATGCATTTCAGAAATCACACAGTAAGAAAGGAAGGGCAGAGCAGTCTAATCCCTATCAAAGCTCACTGAGCACTTGTTATAAAGGTCATTTGTGACAGAAGTCAAGGAGCATTCTGGGATGGAGCCTACAGGTTTATGTGGCCCCAAAAAACTGAAAACTGTGGTCAGCAACCAGAGAACAATGTGTTATCAGACAGCCATGATGACCCTAGATATAAAGAAAAATTATTAATAAACAAGATTTTCTTTCATATTTGAGTAATGGAATCCTCTGTATTTAATTCAACTGTAACTCCTAAATTACCCCAGGGATTTGTTTTTATAAAAATTCTAAGATTTGGTGTTGTTACAGTAGAATTAATTAAAATAGCATAAACTAACTGAATTATTTATCTGAAGTGTGAGTGTAAGAGTTTGAGTCAGGTCTTCCTAAATAGATTTGAAATCTGATTTGAGTATTGAGTTGATATTTAATTTATTTTTGACAAGTGGGAAAGTGTAACCAGTTTTTACTGTGTGCAGCGTTATATATAATTTTCAACAATATTTAACACTTTTTTTTAAGGGTTCCATCGGTTTGCCAGGACCAGCAGGTATCCGAGGAAAGCCAGGGCCCCCTGTAGGTTTGAACGTTTATTTTGTTTACTCTGGTTACATCAGTATTGTCACGTGGGTTGATATTTGTTTGTATCATTAAGCAAATCCAAATGCCTTAGGAAATGATTCTGATCTCACTTGCACTGGTGTAAATTGGGAGCTAACTCAGTTGAAGTCAAGACAATTCTATCACTGGTGTAGCTGATAATAGATCTGGTCCCTTTTGCTGATCTGTCATTAATTTGCTAGTTCATATTTCTCCAGTTTCCCATGGAGTGTGGTAGATCTCTTGCGTACTCAGGCCACACATAGTTATTACCAAAATAAGAAATCACTTATCTCCCAAAAAACCTAAATAAATTAAGTCTTGAATTTGGTCTTAGATGTTCTGCTGACTTATGATCATGCCTGTGTCCTTGTCACAGCTATCATGGAAGTCATGGATTCCATATGATTCATGGTTTTAAAAAAAAAATTACTTTTGGTATTTTGGAAAATTTATATGTAATAGGTGGCTGTGGTGATCTATGAATTTCACACAATTTTGGGAGCTGCCTAGATGGGAGGCAGAAAGAGAAATTCTCATAACAAGGTCCAGTGATTTGTCACAGCTCTGGAGGGGGTCAGGGATTCCATGATTTAATTGATTTTTTTGAGAACTTTAAGAAGCATCTAGGAGATACCTCTGCTCCTTCTGCCTTTGACGACACTGTGACAGGGAAGCAGCACTGAAGAGGATGTGCAAGTGCCTGTCTTTTACCTGTATTTTTGCATTGCTGATTCTGCAGGACTGAGGTGGATGGCACTGGAACAGCATTTGAAATGGTTTTGGCAGTAGAATAAAAGATATTTTTATTATAATAATGCAACCATTGTGTCTTGGAAGTCTCTTACTAAAACTTTGTGACTTTTGCTCTTTTGTTTCCATGAGTAGACAGAGTTTCTATATAATTCATATTGGCAAACACAGGCAGCTAACTTAATATGTCACCAGAATTTGTCAGCGGAAGTGGAGCTGTCCATGTGTGAGGCAGTTAACAGAGCAATAAAAACAAACCAAAAACACCCCAACTTTCCTTACCCCAAGGAACTCCAAATATAGGGTCTTGATTTGCAAAAGACATGCACACATGCTTAACTTTACACAGGGAGGGCAATCCTATTACATTTAAACTTAAGCATAACAAGCAAAGGGTCCTGTAGCACTTTTAAAGACTAAAAAATTTATTTGTTGCATGAGCTTTTGTGGAGGAAAACCCCATTTCATCAGTCGCTTATCTTCAAAGCATCTGATGAAGTGGAATTTTCTCACATGAATGCTCATGTAATAAGTAAATTTGTTAGTCTTTAAAAGTGCCACAGGGCTCCTTGCTTGTTTTGCTGAACGGGACTAACATGGCTACCCCTTTGGAACTTAAGCATGTGCTTATGCCCTTTGTTGAGTGGCTTAAAATAATTAGATGCTTAAGTGCTTTGTTAAATTGAAGTATAGAATGCAAACATATGTTTAACTTGGCAAATGTCAGTGACTTTAAACATATGTATAAATATTTACAGGGCAAAGGCTTAAATTTTAGACATGCTGCATTCAGTGACAACAGCAAACAGAGGGGAAGAGATGGGGGAAAGGAGATTAAGATTTAGAAAAATAAACATAGGCCATTTTTAAAATACATGTTTAGATCTTGTATAGTGGAATAACCAAGCTATGTGGCCAAACTCCTTTTGACTTAATGGTGCAGGTTTGACCCAATAAACCTGTTGAAAGTATTTACATAAGCTTAATTGCATAAGCCTTATGTTCCCATCCTGTGTGTGATATGCATACAAGTTTAAGCATTGTTTTTCATTATATTAATACCTACATGCATATTTTTAATTTACAATGATATGAGAATTCAATTCACTACTTGTTTTTAAATATCTGTAAATGATTTGTATTTTTGTTATTGCAGCTGCAAATGGGAGCTCATTAAGAATTTCAACAATGTATTACTAGACATAATTAAATAGAGAAAGAAACTGTGTAAAATAAATATTATTTAACTAAAAATCCATCTAAACATTTATACACACTCACACACCCCAATGTTTTGGTATTTTTAGTGCTTTCAAAAATCTAATACAAATCTGTTTCTTATAAAGCTTTAATTTACTATCTAAATTATCGTTTTTAATTTTTTAAGGGAAAAATTGGTGATCCGGGAACACAGGGACCACCTGGTCCTCCTGGGCCTGAGGTAAGAAATTTCTTGAAAGATGTAAATGAAACCTTTAGGGTTAATTGTGCTTTGAACACAAAACAAAAATTAGAAGGAAACATGGCTGGTCAGTTCAAAGTTGCAGAGGGTAAAGAGTGGTTTTTCAGTAATGTCTGAGTACGATATCCTTTTACAAATGGATTAGTTCGGGTCTTTTGATACACTGAAGTGTTATTGGACAATAAATTTAACACACAGGGTTACCACATGTTAGTTCCTGAATGCTCCTGGAAGTGTACCATTTATATGCGTAGCTGTGATCAGTTCTCAATTGTACTTATGCATTGCAGCTAGGAAGGAAGCACATGTGATTCTTAAAACTGTATTTCATAATGAATTCCGCAGCATGTTTATGTTACATTTTTTTCAAAGCTGGCTGTATATTTATGTTTATCTCTTGTGGCAGAGCTATATAGGGAAGACTGCAAAGCATATGCACTCTGCCGTCTAGATATATTGTTAAAATTTTAACTTTGGCATAGCAGTTGATTTAGAACTGCTTCATATTCTGGAAGTTTACATAGAATCCAGCTACATCTTTGAAATGTTACATTTGGGTCGTTTTTTGCATTTGCCTCTTGTGACACTGTGTAGACACTGTAGCTTCAGACTACACAGGAAAGCTGCACCATTTTCTGGACAGAAAAAAAGAGAGAATTCAGATTTTTTTTTTCTTAATTAGCCAACCTTTTCCAACAGATTTATTCAAAAACCTTTACACTCTTTAATATATGTATACATTTGTAAAATAAATTAAACTTGCTAATGATTATAATATTGATTAAAACAACCATTGTCAATTCAAATAACACGTTTACCATTTTAAGCTGAACGTCTATTTTAAGAACATAGTTTTTAAGAACAGAACAGAGACTGCCTGTGAAAGTCAATATTTGCTTGCAGTTATTACACAGTGCTGTCTGAGAGGCTGCGGTAAACTTCTAATCCTAAAATAAGGCCTGATCCTGCAAACATTTGTGCATATGAGGAGCTTCATTTGCATGAGAAGTTCCATTGAAATAAGGGTCAAATATAGGAACCGAGTAAGAACGGAGCATGCTCAATCACTTTATAGAGTATGCACAGTCCAATTACACACACGAGCTTGAACAGGATGGACCATGTTAAGTCTCCCTGTGGGGACAGCACACACTAGGAGCTGTAAAGGGCTCAAGCTTGCACAATAAGGATAAAACCTTCACAGATTTTAGCTGCTACTATTGATGAGCAAGTGATTTCTCAAAGAATTATAACTAGTCTGAATTTGGGTAGTTTTTCACAGGTACGACAAAATTCATGTTCCTGACACAAAGGCCACACCTCTACCAAATTTCAGCTCTCTGCTTCAGAGCGTAGTGGATGTGAGATTTTTAAAGAAAAGGTCACCAGGATTTTTTACATGGACAACAGAATGTACTTTTCATTAGTCTCATTCTCAGAAACAGCTGAACCATTTTGATTGACATTTTAAAAAAACTTTAAAATCCCCCCAATAAACAGCCTGAGCCGGATGTCTGGCATCTAAAATTTTGTCCTGAAAATTTAAAATTCATCAAAGTTACAGGCAACTGAAAAGAGGGTCTTACAACAGGAAATGTCAAGCAGCCTCAACAAAAGGTGGTAGTACTTGGTCTGCCTATAATATATGTAAAATTTGTAATTAATATTATTAGTTTTCCTTTTTAATTTTAATGCAAAGCCACTTGATGTGGGATGTAAAACACCTGATGGTATCACTTGAGTGAATCAAAATGGCACATTGTGTGTATGTGTATTAAAAATAACTCATTAAAATATACCAAAGATGTAAGCAGAATTTCAATCATGTGCTACGTGGGGACACAGTTTCCTCAGTTTAATAGCGTATGGAGAAAGACCAGGGATTTACCATTTGCCTTCTTGGATCTTTCTATACCAGTGGCATTGTGTGTAAATAGATTCCTCAGGAGTTCGAGGTTAGTGGAAATTTTCTTTCTGAGATTGTATAAAGGTATGCATTTTATACTTGAAGGTTTTCTTATCCTTTTATTTCTTTAAAATGAGATTATCCCTGAAAAATAACTCTAATAATTTTTTGGAGGGTTCCCTGTTGACTGTATGGTCTCCATGACTCCAGGGCAAGCTTGTTGAGTTTACAAGAAAAAGATGTTTCTCTTAATGCTAGTGTTACAAAATTAGCCTGAAATCTGAAAGTTCAGCTAGACTCTTCCTGTTTGTTCATCCTGTTTGTGAAGTTTCTATAGACCAAGTTCTGCCTTCATTTATGCCCATGCAACTCTTGCTTTCAGTGAAGTTGTGCAGATGTGAATAAAGATAAAATTGGGCCCTGTATTTGGATTCTTTTTAAAAAATCTCTAGACGATATACAGGGTAGAAAAAAGATGAATTGCCTGTAGATGTTTTAGCTCTGTAGTTTTAATGGGGTTTAAAAAGTGGTACACGCATTGTCCCTTAAGTAAGTAGAGATGCAGATGGACAAGATCCTTTGTGTTAAATGGTGCAGTTTTTTACATAGTGACTTTTCAGTGCATTCACATTTGAAGTGGGGGAGAGAGCTAAATTAAGGGACTACTTTATTGCAAGAAAATAATCCTTTTTTAACCAGATTAATGTTGTTTAAAGAAGGGAGTAGGTTTTTGCAATATAATGTCATTAATAGAATAAGTCATGGATTGGTATTCTTCTAATGATAGAATCCACTTCAAATAGTTCTTTTGATACAAAAGAATGCATTCCTGCATGATGTTGGGTACCACATCATGCTCAAGAGTCAAGGCACCAATGGGATTAGTCACAAAGGAAGCATGCAAATACTTCCTCTCTGAAAAAAACTTAGCATTTCCTATTGCTCAGAAGAAAATCTTTAGGCCTTTCTTGTTATGGAAACAAAACTGTAGAATGACCTACTGTTTGCTTTGAAAATATGACTAATACCAAGTTTACCATTCCAAAGTCATGTATCCCTTACCTTTTATTATGCTGGTCAGGTTGATGAGATAAAATAAGCTTTATCTGTACCATGAACATTCATAAAACATGGTCACCAGATGGTGAAATATCAGATGCAAATATGTAAGGGTAAGAGAGCTGTATATCACAGTCTTTAAGAAAGTGAATATGAAAGGATCTGTAATAGAAGGCAGTACAAAAACAAAATCTCTTTTTAGAACTGAGGATTGAGTTTTATTTTCCCCATCTTATTTTTGCTTCAAAAAGTGAACTGAATAGCAAGCTAGTATTTTGACACAACTGGAAAGTAAACATATAGAAGCTGTGCAGATTTCTCTGCTTCGCCCTGCCAATATGTCTAAGGGAGTGGTTTTCAAACTTTTATCCTCTGGAACCAGTTGAAAATAATCATTTATGCCCACAACCCAACAATTACATCTTTAAGCAATGCATGCCGGTCATGAGGTGGCAGCAGCAGGGGGTGCCATCACCAGTACCTGAAGGTGGACGACACAGTACTGGCTCCCGACTTGTGGTTTGAAAACAACTGGTTTAAGGTAGCATTTCTGCTCAAAGCTTCAAAGAAAGCTAATTGGCATGGTACATAGGAGTATTTGCACTGCTCCCACTTCACTATTGGACTGGTAAGTTTCACCATGCACCCACCCTAAGGTTGTGTCTACACTGAACCTAGAAGGTGTGATTCCCAGTGCTGGCAAACAAATTTGTGCTGGCTTCTCCAAAGTTTGTACTCTACAGATAGCAGTGTGGACCTTACGTCACAGACCTGAGCTCAGAACCAGGGGTTGGGTGGACTTGGACTCCAGTGGCTAGCCTAAGCCTTTTTCATTGCAGAAGCCCATGCTGCTAGCTGCTATGTTTTACACTATAGCTTGAGCAAAGCCAGTGTGAATCTGTCTTCCTGCACTGAAAATAAGACCTCCCAGTTGTATTTTAGACATACTCTAAGCGATTGGTTCAATCCTTACTGGTTTCAGCTCTTTTTTAAAAGCAGTGGTTGAGATATCTGAACACTCCTGCCCTCAGACTCAAACCACAGCTGAAGCCGAGGTGAGGTACAATGGTTGGGGTGATACACTTCCCTGTTGTGTAAAGCTGTGGTGAGTCAGGCAGTTCCTACACTGAAGTCAATAATCTCTCCTGGTGCAAGCAAAAGCAGGAACGTGCATGCTAGGTCTCATGCAGTCCCCAAGATTTTTGCTTTTTATATGCAGGCTGCTGCAAATAACTCACCAGATCTGTTTTTCCTCTCCAAGTATGCAGCAGTTACTTCAGATCACATTCACTGCCTGGGTGTCTCTCTGCAGCCCTTGGCTATGGAGTGCATTTTTCAGTCTCGGGATTGTGTAGCTTCAGGCCAAATTTCTTCTGTGTATACCTCCACTGAACCAGCATCCACTATTGCAGTCCAGGGTATTTGCTGCTCAGAGAGCAGGCAATATTTTTAGTGGAACTTTTACCAGTGTTTTTTGAGCTGTTGAGAGGTTAACTTATTTTTCTGCATCCTCATGTCTTTTACAATGATTTATGTAAAAGTGCCATTTTTCCAGACATTTATTTTATTCACAGAATGAATCAAAAACCTTCATATAGCAGTCTGTTTTAACAAATAACACATTTTTTGCATAATAGGATTGAGTAGTTAAGATGTCACTCTGAACATGACAATAAAATGGGTTTTTAGAAGGTTTCCAAAGGAAGTCATAATATTTTATTTGTAGGTGAATCTTGCACCATAAGCCTATTTTAAGTGATGCTCAAAATAAACTCTTAAAGCAGAGCTTATTATTTCTTTCAGCTGTGGCTTAAGTTATGCTGTAGATAACATATAGGTTTCATCTGGAGCAAAGGGAGCATTAGTCATTATCTTCAATAGCAACTTTATTGTATTTGTGCATTATTCTGATCTGAACTTGTTAGCTTATCATATTCTCACAGGATAGTACACATATGGGAGACAGCTGCTATATATTTTATGCTCAGGGCTATAGAATTACAAAGAAAAAGGGCATATTTGCATAATAGTGAACAGTAACAAAATCTAAATTTTTAGCATTGGTTGCTTTGAATTGTTAGCTCTAGAAGAGAGGAAAAGTTGATCTTCAATGTATGTTTCATCTCCTAACATAATGTTTTGTGATTCTATAGACAATGAGGTTCAGTTGTTCAAAATGTATGAATATAGAATCAGATTGTGATGTCTTTACTCAATTTAAATTCAGCCTTTACCCAGGCAAACTTTCATTTAACCCAGTAAGGGTTTATCTAAATGAACAATGAAGGAAAACTGAAAAGAGCTTTGAGAATTTCTCTCTTAGAAACTGGTCAAGGGAATTTAAGATACACAAACCAGGGCTTGTCAGAAAATGGAGATTTCTGCCCAATGAGAAATTCCAATATTTAATATGTCTCTTCATCCAAAATCAGAAGAAAAAGTCACAACATCTGTGATGGTTGTGCATTGTGTGACTGTCTGGTTTTGCTTTTCTGTTTTTTGTAAAATGGAAGGTTTCCAAGAATCCCTGTTTGTTAATGTGAAAATGTTCTGCTTTCCTTCCTGTCTGTCTTGTGGAAGGAGTTGTATGAGAAACGTTAGGGCTCCGTTTCCTCTATTTTACCTTATATACCATGATTGTGAGATTCTCATGATGCACCTAAGTGGTTAAATCTGAGAAGCGTTCATGCTGCGTTGTGGGAGATGAGGTCAAGCCTCACCTATTCAATACCTTTTCAAATATGGAGACACTACACCTTACAAAAGTTGCCATGATCTTCAAAATAAGTCTAAGTTGCCCCTTCCTGCAAAGGTCATTTCCCTGATAAGTGTGGAGGAAAATTATTCTGTCTTCTCTGAGGAAAGAAAAGCTTGGAAGGTTCTTCCAGTATTTTGGCAAGATAGGTAAGTGATTGCTGTTATCCAGCCTACAAAGGCATTTTTAATGGAAGGAGAGAGAGCATAATTTACAGTCTCTGAGATGAGAGCGTGTTTGCCTGAAAAGTATTTTCTTCCATGCCAGAGAACATGTAGCAGTGAGGCAGGTGATAAGGTTAGTTTCAAGCATATTTAAGGCTGGCTGTTTTAATCCTATTGGAGGTCAATTAAAATTTGTTCAAGATCTTACTACAGATGATGTATTGTGGGGATCTGGAAAATCCATTTAACATCATGTCACATTTAGACCCTTGCTTTGTCTTGGTGTAAGATGCCAAATTCTTCATGCTGTCTGCAAGACAAAGTGTGTGAAATGCCATATGGTCACTGATGCGATTTTCATGCAGAATGCAGGGGTGTTGCTGGGGCCTGGCACATGGGGCACGTGCCCTGAGTCCCAGCGCCAATGCCCCAAGTGTCCAGGAAAGCCCTTGTCTCTCGTGGCCAAGTCCCAGGCCGGGGATCCGGGGCCAGGCCAGGGGTGGCAGGAGCCCGAGGCCACATTGGGTCCAGGGCAGAGAACTGGGGCCACGGGAGGCGGGGCCTATGCCTGTACCCCGTGTCTTTCCTCCAGGCAGTGATGCTCCTGGCAGAATGAACGGCTTTTACTCACAGAAATAAATTTCACAGGTGCTAAGGCACTGGACTGAGAGAATATTTTGCCTGCAGGGTTCTATTTTGAGGTCAGTGTGATTATTTATGAGGTGTCCAACTTAGCTTTGATATGACAGAAGGATAAGACATCCCCATCCTTTATTAGATCTGATCAGTACTTAAAGCTGTTAGTCTCCCACATATTATTGTTGAACATAATTTACCATTCTGCATGGGAATTTTTCCATGGGGGGAAGTTGGGATTAGTCAGAGCACTTTTCCAGACTGCTCAAAATGAGTTGAAAATTGGATGCTTTTTCAAACAACGCTGTTATTAAGAAATGTGCCTGTTCATGACAATAGATGCGGCTGAATCAGTTATGAAAATGGTATAAATATAGGCCTAGACATGACCAAACTGTGTTCAATTTCAGAAGTGCTAGTTAAGCCCTTTGGTCTATGGCCTTGTGTAGGCTGAGAAATTTCCTATGCTAAGTACCATTTGTTTCTAGGGGAATGATTGCAACATACCTTGCATCCACACACAACTGCTCCAAGTGGTTTCTAAATAAATTGTATACTGCTTGAAACAGACGGTGGCCTATCTACACCACAAAATGGGATCACTGCCGATGGCTAATGCCCTTGGCAATGGACACAGCTGAACTGACACTGAACATGGGTTAGTTGCAAGTGCAGATGAGGAGAAATCATGCTCAGCTCCTTTTCAGCTGGCAGTTAATCAGAGTGCCTGCAGCAGGCTTTACTGTCTTCCTTGCTATTTTCCCCACCTTTTTGTTTGCTCCTGGCAAATTTCAATTATCTTGTGTCTTGCGATTTGTACTATGTTCAGACTTCTTCTCCCACTTCCTCCAAAGTCAGGGTGGCAGTGTAGATAGGAAAAATTAATCTATTGCCTTTGGCTTAAAAATATTTTTTTGGCACTCAACCTTGAGAGAATTATTTCTGCACAGAAGAGGCCATTTAAAAATAAATATATTACTTTCCTGCTTGTACTCAGAACATACTGACAGGTTACACACTTTTACAAGTGGCAGAGAACAAAGCCTGTGATTTTGGGAATACTGATGTTTCTAAAAATCATTTACAGAAAAAAATAAATTTCTGATTAAATCTTCCTTCCATAGACCACGTCTTCTCATATAAACAACAATAAACTATGCCATTCTTGTCTGAGGATGCAAAATCATAGCTCTAATTTCCTTACAGTGGCTATAATTTTATATGTAGATCCTTTCTGGCAAAAGTGATTTGAGAATAAATTAGATCAACTATCATAAGAAATCAGTTTCAAGTGCCCTCAGATAGTCTGTCTATTTTTGAGAAGGAATAAATCTTTCATAAGTCACTACCTGGTTGCAAGACCAGGGGCAAATGCCTGAAATCTTCTCTTGGGGTGTGTTCACACGGCAGTCTTATTTCGAAACAACAGAGGTTGTTTCGAAATAAGAAAGGCCATGTTCACACGACGCACCGTTGTTTTGAAACAACGAGTTCCGTTGTTTTGAAACAACAGTGTTGTTTCGAAACAACTTAAACCCCATGTGGGGATGAAACAATGTTGTTCTGAAATGATTGTTTCAAAACAATGCTGTCTGAATGTGTTGTTTCGAAACAATGGTGACTCGTTTAGAAATAACTGTTGTCTGAACTTGCTATTTCGATTCCTGCTTTTTTCCTTAATTCAAATTAACAAACTGTTAATTTGAATTAACTTATTTTGAAATAAGGTGTTATTTCGATACAACTTGTATCGAAACAACTTGTATCGAAATAACCCCCTGTATGTGAACATAGCCTTGCAGAATCCCACATTCCTAGCAAGGGTGCCATTTGTAGATTTTTTCTTCAAGAACATATAAGGCAGAGAGGCATGACTATGGGTATTTCTACTGAGTAAATTCATGGACTCTGTCTCAGACTGTTGCTGTCCATGCTGTCCAGTGTGTTGCCTGCTGCCAGAGTGCATGAGTGCCAGTTCTCTTTCCTCATCCACTTAAGCATTCTATGAGAGAAAAGAAGCATTCAGACAAATCCAAGAGCGCAGGAACTTCTAGGAACATGTGCCCCCAATAAGGGCTGCTTGAGGTTCCCAGCACTGTAAATATGACAGCGTCCTAGAGACTTGGCCTTGGAAGGCAATCTTATATGTGGCGCAGCATGTAGCATCCTGGTGTTCAACACCAGCATCAGCACTAGCCTCTTGTCATTTCTTTTTGGGACCTTAAGTTAGTACTTTATGTCTATACAGGGCTTCTGCCCTGTCCTAAGGCATTATGTTCCCATTTACGTCTCTTTGTGAAAACTTCCTTTTGAGTGGCCATTACTTCTTCAAGTTGAGTAGGAGAAATCCAGACCCTAGTGGCAGAATTCCCAGTACAGCCTTCTTCCTTGATAAAGTAACCCTCAGTTTTCATCCAAAGATTTTACCTACAGCAATCATGAAATTCTATCTAAATCCATAATCCACCCAATTACATTCCTTCCCACGTGTCTGAAATGGAGGGGCTCCAACACACTTTGAAGTTACAGAACTTCAGAAGTATTCTGTAACCTACCAGCTTTTAGGCTTCTGGCTATTGGCAGAGTATAGATATTCTACTTTTTACATGTCCCTAAGAGATCTCAAAATATCTGCTGATACTTTGCACTCAGGAATATCAGATGGAAATTACAGACTGGCCTCCTAGATCATCAGTTTTGTGTTTAAAAAAAATAAAAAAATGTTTTGTTTTCTTATTATTCTCGAGGTGACCTGGGAGTGCAAACTCCTGAATAATTCTTGGCAATGAGAAATTCTGAAGGTAGGAGTACAATGAGCATAGTTATACTGCTCAGAGTTTTGAAGAGAACGGTATCGTTAAGACAATTCAAGAGTTCCAGCTTGGTTCATTTCTTTTACTTCAGCTTTGTCCTGTGCAGTGTTAACCAGTAGCAAAGTTGTTTATTCTTCTTCATCAAGGCAGTAAACCAAATCAGACAGTAAAAATACTTTCCATTTTATGGGATGAAATGAAGACATTTCAGGGTTCCTACAATTTTACGCTATTTGATCTCCTGTAATATGAATCCAAAGACGGATACCAAGGTACTCATATGACATAATAAAAGTAGGGAAGTCTTCTATATCTTAATGAGCCAATTTGTGCATCCTCCCGCAAAAGCTCATGCGATAAATAAATCTGTTAGTCTCTAAGTGCCACAAGACTCCTTGCTTTTTTTAGTTCAAACTAAACGTTCATTAGTTCGAACTAATGAAAGCCGGATGTAGACAGGTAGAAAGTTAGTTCAAATTAAGCCTCCTTAATTCGAAATGACTTGCTGGTGTAGGCTTAGCCTATTACTGTTAATATATGTATTCTTAGAGTGTGTATACCCTAGTCAGTGCATGGGAACCTCACATACCTTCTTTACATTAGGAAATAGCATAGCATGCCGACCATTGGTGGACCATCATTCCAGCCTGATGTAAAAATGCTTCTAAAAGGAATATGACTCTTCCATTCCCCTTGTCAACATAGCATTTTCTGGATTGCTTATCACCCAAAGGAAATTGTATCCATGTCAGCAGTTACTATACATTCATGCCTTTGAAACTCTCCCCTGAAATATAGTTATAGATATATAAAGAACCACATGTTAAATTCTCAAATGCCTCTAAATTCAGGAACTTCTAGAGGTATGAAAAGGTGAAATAGCAGCTATTGTTGCATTGACCTAGTTAATTTAGTGAGCAATCATGTGCTTTTTAAATTCTAACCTGAACCATGGAAAAATCTGATGAGATATAAATGGTGTATTTTAAGTATGCAATCAGAGTCCATTTTTCACATATGTATAAAATACTATCTGCCATCTAGAGGCATGTCAGTGTTGTTGCACAACTATATTTGTAAACATTTTTCCATTTTAAAGGGAACATTAATTCTGATGTTTTAGTATAGATTAGAATGTACAGAGTTAGGAGTGTTAGAAAAAATTCTGATTCTGAAATTCACTCTGTCTAATGGACTTGCTCTTGTGCCTCTCAGCATCCAAGTGCTAAAATTTTAGAGGTTTCTTTCAAGGTCATAGAACCATCTGGGTCACAAATGGGGTACACCAATAATTCTCAAACAGAAGTTTTAGATTTCTGATTTATTTTTCTCATTTACTTCTGGTTTTTTAAATAAATGAACATCACAGATTCAGAGTCTATTAAAAGCACTTTATGAAAAGTAACATAAGAAAACCCAATTCTCCTTTATTATAATATAACAGTACCAGTAATGTAATTAAGGCTGAGATGATGCTTTAAGTCTAAAGTAGAGGGGTTAGAATAAATTTGTTAATTTACCTTTTAGGTTGCAATTTCATATCTTAGTCTCAGCTAATAATGAAAAATTTGCAAAACATTTAATAAAAACCACTAGGTCTATTTTGAGTTACTTGATATTTGGAGAACAATAGGTGTTGGAAAATAATTCCTCAACTTTTAAGATTTTTTGTAGGCTTCTTTGTGTTTGTGTTTATTATTTATAACTAAATGCATGCCAATGCTGAAGTTTTGAGCTTCTTTTAGTTGAGGAAATTAAAAATGCTCAACACTTCAGCACTAGCATGCATTTAGTCTTAAATAATAATGGGCAACAGTGCTTTCCCCAGGTCTGAAAGAATTTGTTGCTGCAAGTAAAGATTTAGATTTTTTTTTAGATATGCATGTGTTGTTCATTCTTTATTGTAAGAAAGATGCCTGCAGGATGTCATACTCTTCATTTTCATTTGTAGATATTTGATTGTCCTAATTGCAGGTGATCTTATTTGTCTATAGAACCAAATGACCTGTGATAAGGATTAAGGAGGTCATTTTAAGAGTAAGACCTATCAAGTTTATAGATCTAATAATAGATACTTTATTCAGGGTAGGAACTGGTCATGATACCCATTTCCTACAGCAATAACCATTGTCACTTTTCAGCTGGGCAGAGATTGGTAAAATTTGAAATACAATGAAATAATCAAATCAATATTTTGGAAGATGGATAAGTGAATCCTATGCTGAATAAAATATAAGTGTCACAGTAAATTAACGTTCTACTATCACTAATTGGTAGTTTGAGAACAGATGACAACACTACTGTGAAAAAGTCTGATCTTGCTCTGTTCTAGAAGTTAGTCTTGGGCCTAGTTTTTTGTAATGGAATGATCACCTGAGAATTCAGTGAATATTGCTTCACATCATTATCCTGCAGCCGCACTGGTATGGACTATGATCTCACTGGCTTTCAAAAATTAAGCTCTGACTGGTTCATCTAGGTTTCTGTATCACATCCATCAACCTGATATTGCTTCAGTGAGGCCTTGTAAATACTTGACTGGGGAACTTCCATGGCAAAAATGTCCATGGGCAACATTTGAACGTGTCAGGTTGCAGCCACTTTTTATGGAACATACTTCTGCAGTTCTATTTTAAATCAATGTTTTGTTTAAAAGATGTTTTTCTTTTCCTTTGTAAAATAGAGCAGAGTTAAGGTGGCTGTGGGAAAATTGATATCTGACGTTCCTCGTCCTTCTGTGACTTTTATATAAAATGTAAAAAAGAAAAAAACCCTCTGAATTAACTGTTGTAAAATAGTATAAATCATCTTTTGTTGTACAACTATGAATTCATTGTTTATAAGTTCCTACCTGCTCTTTTGCTCTGAGTGTGTTTAACATTTATAGCCAAAATCTATCACACTTGTTTGTTTTTGCTTTATAAATGAAAGAAATCAAACAAGCATTTTTTCCTGAGATATGTCATCCTACCACTCTGTTTGGCTACAGTCTCCTAAACACAGATCCATGCTGTTATCTGAGGGTTGTGGGCTATTTAAAATATCCTACAAATACAAACTTTACATTTCTCTTGAAGAAAAATGAAATTCATAGAACTGTATCCCAAGAAAGCCATTCTCATTTAAGGGCTGTCAGTGTTTTCTTTGTTTCCTTAGACATTAATGTATTGTATGTGAAAGATGCTGGCTTGACTGAACTGGAACTGAGGGTAGAAACAACCCCAAGGTGCCTGCCATGGATGTGTTATCTGTTGCCATCAGGGTCATTTTAAAGAGTGACAGGATAATTCATTTTCTATCCACATTTAGTCCTTGTCTTTTCTGTTAATTGCCAACAAGGGTGACAATTGCTGTTACTGATGGTTGTGGTGATTTTGTAACATGGACATTTGTCTGTCAGGAACTGGAATGACACTATAACCTCATTTTCCAAAGGCTGCTGAACAGCTACTGTGTGGCGGTGCCTTGTGGCCACTGCCAGCTAGAACTGGATTTGCATTGGTTGATTTGGTATATACCATTTGTCTAGCCCCAAACCTCAAAGGAAAAAGGAAATCAAGCTGCACTTCAGCATTTCACAAAAATGGTTAAATTCACTGGCAAAGGGCCCAATGCTACATCCTTTGTGTACTTCAATAAGATCAGGACTGTTCTTACAGAGTAATAGTAAACTTTGTCAAATGACAAAAGGTTTCATTTTAAGACACACAAAACTATACTGACAGCTGTCAAACTGAGTTTAATAAAGGTAGCTTAAAGTCTGTCTTTCAGCCAAATCCTTTCAAGAGAATTCTTTGGACTTTAAAGTTTTTTGGATGCTGTAAAACAAATCCATTTCTTGATTTCCATGGCTCAGGTTTGTTACATTTCTTAAATGAATGAACCAAATCAAATCAACAGGTACAAATTTTACTTTGTACAATAGATGCATTCCTATCATAAGAACAGCTTGCCTGTCTTTTTCTTCTTAGGGTTTTCCAGGAGATATTGGTGCACCTGGACTAAATGGCCCTGAAGGTCCGAAGGTAAGAATTTACATAGCCTTACCCTAATGTTATTAAGGCACTGAGAGTCAGACAATACTGAGAGAAAATTCTTGGAAAAAATTCAGAAAGAAGACAAGGAAATAAAGGTAGCTGCCATGTGCACCCTAGGAAGTTACCAAAGAACAGTGTATGTATGCCTCTCAGTGTTAGAAGACAGGTTTTTTCTACTTATGAAATTTGTACCAATAAAACTTAAATTTGTTTTATTCCAACACAGTTAAGCTGATACAAACCCCTGTATGGAAACTCTGAGTTTGGTTTAAGAATGGTTTTATTTCAATTTAGTTTAAACCTGCCCCAAGTGACATTTTGCTAAATTGAAACAATTCATTCTTAAACTAGAATAAGACCACCCACATAGAGGCTACACTAGTTTGACTGTATCTGTTTAAAATCACTCATTAGGTTACACTTGCTAGGTAGACAAACTTAATTCTGTTTCAGACAGAAGAGTTATGCCGATATTTTCTAACCCTTTAGCAATTCACTATTAAACATATGAGGTTGTGTGTATTGTGCCTCTGCAAATTCTACCTAAATCTCTATTACTCTTCATTGCTTCAGCCATTTCTTAATGTTGTGTGTGCTTCAGTCTCACCTGTGCTTGAGCTGGCCATATCATTTAACACCAGCATCCTGATAAACAGTAAAAAATTATACAAAACCAATTTCATTCTCTTGTAATTCCTCACTCGTATTTTACAGTCACGCTAACTGCTGGAAGCTTCTCAACCTCAAACACTTACATGCTTCCCATATCTCTCAAGTGTGTATATAGTCTTGATCCAAACAGCTCAAGCATGATAACCTTTTAGATATGCTGCAAACACTATTTATTTTATGGGGTTTGGCAGAAAGGTTGAGGTTATGTTTCTCGAGGCAAAGGTGACTAGACAGTGGGGCTTGTTTCTTTTTGTTCTGATTGGCAGGTGGGCTGAGTTAATTTGTTACCTTATACTTTGTTTAATATGATGAATACTGGTGTGTGGTCATTGTTATGTTTGTATGAGATTAATGCATGTTAGGGCACTTGACATGATCTTTCCATGAGATGTCATGCCTATGCATCCATAGAGATGAGGGAAGTGGAATTAAATTCAATCTAGAAGTGCAGATTCAGTTTAAATATCCAAACCAATAAATTGGTCGTGTAACTGAGCTTAAATCCCTTCTTCATGTTCCTTTACTGAGTGATATCATATACTATTTGCCTGTTGCTGCAATTCAATATTAAAGTTAATTTGCTCTCTTACATGTGTACCTATGTATCAGAGATACAGTACTAGTCTATCTCTTTTCATCAAATCCCAGCAAAAATGGTAAAAGGTAGCTCACAGCATTTAAGATTCCAGAGTTCCTTTAACTCAGGAAGAATTATATAGGACCTTGTGGTCTCTCCTACATAGCACATTCGCTCTCAAAGACAAAAGCTTGGACGGTCTCATCTAATTAAAGAGAATTGGTGATTTACTTGGGAGATGAGTTGTTACCAAACTGGAGTAGTCTTAATGTCCAGAGAGGAGGGCTACATGAAACTGGGAAGGTTTGGCTTTAAGATTGCCAGTGATTTTGTAGTCACTGCAATTTTGAAAAGTTTCCTTCATTCTTCATTTTTGGAACACTGTTATCAACATGTTGCTCTTTTCCTCATTCTTCTGTTTATGCTTCTTCAGACATAAAATCTACCCAAGTACTAGTAAGGTGACACAGTCTTTATATTTTAGCATGAGAGAAACTGACCATCATGGTAAAGTGTAAGATATGCAAGCACAATAGGCCTGTTGTTGATGACTAGTAGAACTTTGGGAATGGCCTTTTTATCCAAATTACTACAGCAATTAACAAATGTGAACTACTAAAATAACGGGCAGACGATACATTGCACAGTTTGGTCCACAGTGTAGGGGAAAATCTAACTCTGGCCCTCAGCTTCAGAAAGAGGCACACCAGAGCCTTCCCAATGAAGCAGACCCATTCCCAGCTGAGACTCCAATAGGCAGAGAACGAGGTGTGGTTCAAAGTTTATTATTCAGCTGAATAATAAAAGGAACTGCAGCAGAGGGAAGCAAAGAGAAGCTAGCCTCTCTGAGCAAGAACCCCCAGTATAGGGGCTACAGGTCATACATACTTTCTAACATGCAAAATACGATATACATAATGCAACAAGCTCATGCATAATACAAGTTACATCATGCCTAAGATCCATACATGGTATTACTACTTTTAATATGCAGGTTACATAATTAGATTATACTTAATAGGCAGCATATAGTTAGCCCGCCTCTGTTGTTGTTTACTGTTCATTTGGGTACTAATTATTGCTCTTGACCAATGAGAGTGGCCAAATTCCTGTGACCCCTTGGCTACCTGGCCCCCGTCAACCTGTTTACCAGACAAGGTTGATAGCTTCCCATCAGGGTCCAGACAGGAGGGATTGTCTTATAATCAACCTCTGTGGATTACCTCTTGTATTTATAGAAACAGTCTAACTTCCTATTAATCTAAACCCCCTAGCTCCCTTGACTAACTAAACTTGTCTAAGCAAACAACAATCTCTGGCACAGAACTTCCAGACCAAACTTACTCCATCTTTAGACACCCCCCCCACAACAGCTTTGAAGTAATATCTTAGTAGTTGTCTGATCTGGTATTCATAAAAATGACATACTTGCATAATAACAATAATTTTAAAAAATGAATGTTTCAGTTTGGGAAGTTCTGAGATATCTTTCTGTTGTTTGTTCCTTGTGTTACTCTTGTAAATGCTTCTGGCTGCATGTTATAAAAGCCAGAGTAAAAAGACAGAAAGACATACTCACTATATAAATAGCATAATGGTTTCTCTCGCAATATGTATTGTACCATGGAAATAGCTGAGACTTCTTTCCTCTGCTCATTAAAGTTTTGTTGGCTAGTATGTAAGTAGCTATTAAGAGCTCTATTAATCCTGTTGGTGGGGTGGGGTGAGAAGTCAGATGGAATGTTATGAACATGTGAACCACATGGTAGCACCCCATTTGCTGACTCCCGGAATTCTTTCTAAACATTTTGGCACATCTCTAAAGACTACCTTCATTTTCTATCCATTGCCTGAGTGTGGGTATGGAAACTGCAGTTTTAAAGAATGGGATGTTCTTTACAAATTTGAGTAAGTGTTGTCTAGGGACAGTAGCTAAGAAATCTGCTAAGATTTGCATTGTGAGTTGAAATGATACTGAAAAGCTTGTCGTTTGTTAATGTATTGCCCTTGCATAGTAAACTAACAATCTGTTAGCTAAGGAAATATTTTCTTTACCAACTAAACATCAGTATTATTTATGGAGTGTTACTAACTGTCTTAGTGTTGCTTTTGCCAGCAGGATGCTCTCCAGCTGCAGTTCTGCTCACACTTTTTCCCAGACAAAACCAAACAATGGGAACTTTGGTAAAACTCAGTATTTTGAGGTGGCCTGATACATTTCCTGTGAAGTGTTGCTTTGCATGTCAAAAAGGCAGCTGCTTGACAAATTCCTCGACCATCAGTCTAAACATCAGCTTCATTAATAAACTGTTAATAAGTCCTATGGCTGAAGCTTTTCCATCTGATCTTGCCTCAGAGGCTAATGATATCTTTCTAAAGAGATGTTCTTTTCTCATTACTTATCTGATATAAGTAAGCCTGGCTTCCCCCTTACATTAATGACATATTTACATAGATCTTTTTGTCATAAGCCCAAGTGCATATTCCTGTTACTGTCATTATAACTTGGATACTCAAGGTCTTTGAAACACTATTAATTCCTCAATCTGAGTAACGAAGTTTTATAAAGGTTGCTGTAGGAGGCTGTGATGACAGGTTTGACAGTGGGGTATGTCCTTCACTTCTAAAACATTGGGTTGAATCCTATCAAAGGTTGTAATAGCTGAAATGACAATGGCAGCTGTTCTGAATGTGTTGGTATTCTCACATCACTTCCCAATCCCCTAGACAAAGGCCAGCCTTACATTTGATTCCCTGGTTGACATCCTCACGATATAAGCTGGAAGTTGAATATTCATGGAGACTATATCATCACTGTAAACACTCTGTAACTGATCAGAATAGGGGTACAATAGATATAGTCATAGTGAGAATGTTCTCTGTAATGCCTCTACCTCTTGTGCAGATAAACAAGTCTCCAGATTTATTTTCTACACTGCAAAGAAAGTTTAGAGACATGACAGAATATAAGCCTTGCCAAAACAGTACTGATTCACATGCATAGCAGGCTGTACAATTTTATTTCATTCTATATTATGCTACTCACCAGGATTTTATTACCAGTTCAATCATGGCTAACTACCTTCAGAGCCAGTTCTCAGAAATTGCTTGTAGCTGGCTAAAAATGCAAGAGTCTTATCTTTGTACAGCTATTTCCATAATATTTGTGTTCTGAAAGCAATCATAATCCTACCAAAGAATAAAAAAAAAATCTGCTTTGGTAGGATAAGTCATATTGTTTTGGACTTTGTGAAATAGCGGAATAGAATGAGGAGTTTAGGGGGGAGAGGTATAGTGTTAATAAGTCTGTTTTCATTATCATCAAATATTAAGCTATGGTTCTCTTCAAGCAGCCCATGAAATTCAAACTAATATTATGTAACAAAAATTAATTATTCTCTTATTAGCTTCAGTTACTTCAATCTTCCACTTTCAAAAGGTATGTGAAAATAGGCTGAATCTTAGAAATTGCAACATTGCTAAACTTTGTTATATACTTCAGTTTTCAAGCCTATGTTAAAGCTAGGGCAGCTTTTCTCATTGCCTTCTAAGAGAAATGGACAATAGCAGATAATGTCTTCTTCCTTGTCTCTTGTTTAGTCCATAAGAAGAGAGAAACCAAGCAAATAGGCTTGGTGATTGATATAAAATCTCATTTTGGTTGTCTTGTTATTTAGGGACTCCTAGGTGACCGAGGGCTTCCAGGGGCCACAGGCCCAAAAGGAATTGAGGTAGGATGGAAACATAGTTCAGTCAATAGTCTACATTTTTTTAAAAAATCTGAATCAATATTTTCCTTTTTTGGGAGAAGGTGTGTTAAATAGAGTTTTGTATTATTTTCAGTATTATGCATTCATTATAGATTTATTTCAGGGGCTTTGTGGAATATCTAAGGCATTTGGGACCAGAATGTTGCATGAGGAATCCAGAATTTAATAGTGTCTTTTTAAAAAAAATAATAGTATTGAACCATGATGTTGGGGTAAATGCTAACCTCATTGACTTCAATGGCAAAATGTCCATTGAAATAGCAAGGCCAGGATTGCATCCAATAATCTTATTTATCAAGGATTCTTAATCATTAGCATAAAACACACACACACACACACAGACTTAACCTCCAAATAAATGTATATAATATTGACTTAAACTCCACATGTTGTTTTATGCTGTTTTAGATAGCTGGTATATATAGATTATTTGAAGAAAGCATTAAATTGGTTAATGAGTCTGCTGATAGAGCTCTAGACCTTATGCAGTTGCTTTAATGATGAGTTATCGTGGGCGCCAGACACCGGGTAAAATGCTGACTATGTTTCCTCTATCCAGGCTGCCATGTTCTCCAGGTTAAGTACCTCTCCCTCTAAGAACTGGAAAGTAACCTCCATATTAAGTGCAGTCACCAAAACCATCAAAATAATCACAGCATGACCTCCTCACTTGGCATTATGATACAGAATCATAATTTAACATCATTACATAATAGAGCCACCTCACAAGCCTACACTTATAATACATGGTCATGCTTGGTTATTTTGAGACTCTTGGGAATGCTACTACAATGCCTCCTCTTTCTTCTCCTGTACTCCTGGCAGCTAGGATGAAAGGAAGAAGTTGTCAGTCTGTTTCTGACCCCACATCCATTCCCATCTGCTTGAAGAGGCAAGAAGGGAGAGATCCTGGCAGAATTATTCTGTTGGCTTAGGAGCTATACCATGGTCATGTGGAAACCAAGCAAAGCAAGACATGATCATGTCAGTGTCCTAGACTACAAGAGAAACAAATGCATCTCTAAGTGATTCAGTGCTGAACCACTGAAAAGGGTGATCCATCACTTCTGAGTACAGCTGGTGGAAAACAGCGAAAAGTGTTGACTAGCTCTGTTTTGGGTCTGTCTTAACCAGATCTTATTAGTTTTTTAAAATGTGAATTTCTGACTGAGAGTGACTAACATGAGGTCAGTTTTAGTCCCTTTTTCTGTCTACTGCAAACCTGTATCCTAGCAGTAAAGATCACTGTGCACGTCTACAGCTTTAATATAAGTGATCATAGACTTTTGCAGGATTTAGAACTAACTGCACTATTTAAAAAATTACTTGAAGTCCTGATGTTTTTTTAAAAAACAGGGAGAAGAAGGACCAGTTGGACCTATTGGAGGAGTTGGACAACGAGTAAGTCTGAGGAACATTACTACTACAAATACAAAGTATTATCTTCAGCAAAAAGTACTGTTTAAAGGATGAGTCTATTCTGAAATATGACTAGATAAAAATGGATCTTCTCCCTGTCTTTATTTTGAGTCAGATCTCTTGACTTTATTGTCAAAAGGTTGGGTTGATTACTACTATTAGCCCTGCGGAGTCAACATAGCTAATAAAGAGAGGGACACATCGCTCCCTCAGAAAATGTACATCATTATCAAAATTATGTACTAAGTTTTAGGCATTTGCACCTGTCCAACCCAGTGAAGACAATGGGGTTTCACAGATGTATCTGAGCTTCTAATTTGGTTCCTGGAACCTTTATTAGTGGTGTATGAGAAGGTAGGACCACAACTCGATTCTAAGATCTCAGAGTGCATTTGCAAGGCTGACTGTTAGAGAAATCATCTTTCAATTGTAAACTAATCACATTTGATATGGAATCATGGAGAGCAAAGATGAAACCGCACAATGCCAGATTTACAAATTCCTTTATAGAACAAAATTGTACTTTGATTAGTTATGTATTTTTCAGCTGTTAAATGCCATTAGGGTTCTAAACTCATTTACAAAAGAAAAAATTAAATCTTGAAAATATAAGGGCTGGATAGCAATTTATAATAGCATGTAGGGCTGTATAGCAGAACTTTGTCTAATGTAAATTTAACTAGTCAAGTCAAAGTAGAGGCCTCGTTGGATAGTGTGACATCGCTAAGGGTACCGTCCAGACTGTTGGATTGCTATGCCCTCTTAAACCTCCAGTCCAGTGTACACTATGCTCTGCTTTGCTGTATGAGCTGTGACTCTGTCCTCTTAGTCCAGCTTCTAGCATGCAAGTCATCTGCCACTCTTGAATTACATAATGGGCAACACCCACATTTCACTAGTCCCAGCCTTACACTCCAGAAATCTGCATTTTACACAGCTTAAGACCACCTCAATCAGAGTAAGCTCATTCATTAATTTGTTATGCCATCAAATGGTACGAATGTGCATGCAGGATTTGTAACCTGAATAGATTCCCCAAACTCCAGTCAAAAACACATTGGCTTAGATAAGACATTAAAATAAATTTATTAACTTATTAACAGAAAGATAGATTGTAAGTGATTTTAAGTGGTATAAGCGTAGAAGATCAGAACTGGTTACAAAAAGAAATAAAAGAAAATATCACTCTAAATCCTAAGCTCTGTCAAACATCAAAATTGAAACAATAAGGTTTATCTTAGCCAAAAGTTTTCAGCAGTCTGTGCTAACTGGAAAGTTTTCCACTCTGAACCACTCCCTCCTAGGTCAATGATATTTTTGTCTTCTAAATGATCTTGTTGCCATCAGTAAAGGTGGGAGAGGAGAAGTGGTCTGATTATATCACTGTCCCTTATTTTATACTTTCTTCCCGGTGCTGGAAAAGTCCTTGCTCTGTCATGAGGATTAGGTATTCCCATTGCCATTTTGTAAAAGTAGGTAACTACATAATAGTACACAGAGAGAAAGGATGATCTTGTGGTTAAGAAATTAAAGTGAATCTTAAGTGATGTGGTTTCATTTTGTGGTTCAGCCATAGACCTCCTGTATGATCTTGGAAAAGTCATTTAATCTCTCTTTGCCTCACTTATCTATAAATGTGTATTGTACTTCTTCCTTTTGTCCCATCATTTGCCTGTTTATTAGAACAGGTAAGAGATTACAATACCAGTCACGCTTGGACATTCTGATATTTCAACTTTAATGTTCACCTTAAATTGGCTTGAAAATTCAAAATATATTTTTAAAAAATTCAAAGCACAGATAGTTCTGAAACTTTTTGATTAATAAATGTTGAAATGTTAAGGCTTGGTTTGCCTATGAACTGCATCTGCCTGAGCTGCTGTAGTGCCTCATGGGGATTGTAGTTTGCTTGTATCAGACTCCCATTCTGTTTTATGGAGGGAGCTCCATGAACTGATGACAGCTCCAATTCTCAGACCTTAATTTGTAATGAAAGAGGTACCAGGGCTCAGCCATGATAAGCCCCAGCACAAATTAAGCACTGCCCATGATGTACTGTGGTGGTTCTGACAGAGAAGAAATCGCAGTACTTCATAGGAGTTGTATTCCAGCCACAGGAGTAAGAGGTACCCAACCATAACTTCCATGAGGCACTGCAGAAGCTCTACAGGGTTATCAACCCTCCAGAATTTTCCTGGAGTCTCCTGGAATTAAACATTAATCGTTAATTAAAAATTATGTCATGCGACATAACTTCCAGGACTACATCCAACCAAAATTGGCAGCCCAAAAGGTCTGGCAGTCACAGGTTAATGTCAAATTGACCCAAAAGGAAACACTTTGATTTGGTTCAAGAAACTTAAATTTTTTTTATTAAGGTCAACTTAACCCAGAATGAAGTATTTTGTTTTAATTTTCCTAACAGAAAATTGAAAAATATCAGCATCTCTAGCATCACAGCAGTTTTTATATAAAATCTCAGAGCAGTGAGTTTAAATACTGTAAAAGTTATGAATATAGGGAGATATGGTTTTCAAAGAAATTCACACGATTTCCCCAGAAAACCCATATTCATTTTTACCAAACTTTTAATGACTACACCACGATTTTTTATTTAAAAAAATGCCATAACAAATAAAATTAAGCTATATGTCCATCAAATTGTATCTCAGAATACTTCTGTTTCTCTACCACCTCTTGGTAATAAACAATAATTAGAAAAGAAATATAGGGAAAAAATAAACAATTACACTGGAATCTGCTAAATTCTACTACTTTGTGAAATGTGTGTATGTCATATGGATTCTTCAATATCAGTTCACCCAAAGAGGTGACTCAAAGCAAGCTACCACGATTTCTTCCATGAAGAAATGGTTGATGAAAGAGTGAATATGGGAACTTGCTTGCTAATATAAAAAGGTGACAAAGTCCAGAAAGTAAAATATCAGGCAGACTCCTAACCTCATAATTAATAACTGCAGTTTCCAAGAGAAAGTGAAGTATTTAGTTGATCAAACATAAGTACAATTTCATCTAATTTCCATTTTACATGTTCAGATTTACTGAGCAACTTTATATAGTAGACAAGGATTTCAGAGCTATTATTTTCCAGAAGAATATAGACTGTAAGTTGTTCTTGGCTAACATGGCAAATTTTCAATAAGCTAACTCCTGTAGCTGAACCATATAAATTCTAATGTCAGGCGTCTCTTAATTGTTTTATCACAACACCAACAGAACAGTTTCACAGCACCTGTGCATGCAGTAAGCTATAGAAACCATTTATATCATTGACCCACGTATAGAACTGTGACTTTTCTGCAAACCATTCTTTATCCAGTTTTTTGAACCCTCTTTGCAAAGCTTTGGCCTTTATTACCATACTTGTCTCCTTTCCACACCCATGTAATGAGGTCTGATGTGGTAAGGTTGAACAAACTCTGAACAGGGTAGTGAAAGCATAACCGTTAAACCAGAGTTTGTAAAGTCAGAATGAGATATACAGTTTCTGTATTTCTGAATTGGAATCATGCTCTCAGGTAACTCATTTGATGCTCACATATGGCCTGTTCTGCTCCTGCATTTGTGTCCTCATGTTAAAAGGGCATTGTGCCTGCTCACCATAAGGTGGACCACCAGTTTCAGCGCATGGAAGGTGCCAGCCAAAGACTATTTTAAATGGTTTGACTTCAGTTATGGCCTCCTTTCTGACACCACTGTCACACTAATGTTTTGTTATTTGTTTAACCAATTTATAAAAACTAAAGAACATTGCCAAAGTACATGTCTGTCTGGACTTGAAACTTGTGTAACGAAATGGAATGCTTTTAGGATTATTGCAGCTGCCAGAAAAAAAAATGGGATGAAAGTGTGTTTCCAGGGAAACTATTAGGAATATATAGTTCCAAACCATACAGAGGAATTTCAGACACTTGAAGAACACACCCATTCATTGTTAGTTAGATACAGACACAGAGAAACAAGGGAACAGAACCCAAGATCCATATTGGGACTGTGCTCTGAGAAGTAAGGAAATAACTTGGTATCCATTGCTTTGACCAAACTTTGCCCTGATTCTGAGGAGTATACTGTAAGTGAAAGTCTCAAATGCAGACTCTGGATCCAGTAGTCACTTTCATTCAGTCTGTTGCAGCCATTGTGCTCAAAAGACTGAAATTTCCTGCTTAGCAGAACTTCAGGTGTCTGTACAATGTTTATAGTTTCCCTTTGGAGGCCTACAGTGGCACTATCTGTCAGGAACGCCACTGGTCCAGAAAAAGACCCGGTGCTTGGGCACCAGGATTCAGGGCTCATGTGCTTTAAGCATGCCACTGCTGCAGCCGTCGTCGCAGCAGACCTGGGGCTCTGGTGCTGGGACTTGTGGCTCGAGCCCTGTAAGCCCAGTGCCAGCAATGCCCCTGCTGTCTGTCAGCCTTAAACAGGATTTTAACCTGTATAGCATCACAGTTCTGTTATACAGTGTCATGGGCTGGGCACAGCTGTTATGTTTGTGCTCCCCTGAACACAAGGACAGCATGAGACTAGCCAGCTCAAAAGAGGTAGCAAGGAGGGAGACTAGAATTTTCACCTTTCCCCACCAACACATAGGTCTGCAGAGTAAACTCACTGTACACTCCTGTGCAGTTGTCATACTTTCACTGTGGACCAAGGATCTATTTTACTTGTGTCTGCTAACTGGAAGTGGCATGGGTAAATGTGTTTGGAATTTTGCAGTCCCAAGTGTAATAATCAAGTGATCCTCCTCATCTGTAGTCTCACAGTCTGGTTAATGGTAGCATATTTCTACTTGGCTAACAATAGGTTGCGATTAAGTTATCATAGAAGCAAGATTGAAACAAGCATAATCAACAAACAAAAGATAAAAGAGCTCAAGACCTGAAATTTACAATTTTGTTTCCAAGCAAAGGTGAGAAGAAATTTGAGTTGATTCTGTCTGATAGAGAAAAAACTTTGGAACACTCATCACTAAAGACCAAATTTTTTGTCATCATTTCTCCTTCTGCTTCAGTGGTGATACGCTACCAGGGAAGTGGTTCCTTTCTGTTCTTTGATGCCTCAATACTCTCTTTTAGATATTAAATCATTGGGATTGTTTAATTTTCTCTTACAAATCATTAGCTGTTGTAAAAGTTGATACAGGTTTTGTTGATTGCACTCTACTCTCTTTTATATTCAGTAGTGTATTTTCAGAAGGGCCTGGCTATAGAATAAATACACAGCATAATAATTTTAGTAGTCTATTATATTTACACAGATTTCATAAATTTAAATAAATAGCTTTTTTTGAGCAAGAGAGGGAGATTCCCTTTAATAAATAGGAAAATTAGCAAATTGAGACTTTTTTGTAATCTTTAATTTTTATTTTTATTTTAGGGAAGGCCGGGTCGGAAAGGGTATGCAGGTGAAACTGGATCAGAAGGTTTGAAGGTATTACTCCTGGACTGTACATATGAAACTGGAATATAGTTAAAGTGCCCTCAGTTTACTTGCAGGCTCCTTAGTTGGGAGAATGAAAAACTGGGGGACATGGATGGTAGTGTGCAGGAGGATAAGTGGAAATTTGAGGAAGTTAAAGAGTGTTAGTATGAATGTTCGGGGCATGATGTGGAGTCTGGAAAAAAGAAGTCAGTCAGGGGCAGATTACTACATGGGCCCAGAGAGCCTCGGCCCAGGGGCCCACCACAATGTGGGGGCTCCTCCATCATGCTGGCAGCCAAGCACTGAGAGGGTGAGTGGGGTGGGCTGGCCTGAGGCTGAGCTCTGAGCTCCTGCCCCACCCCTGGGCTGGCTGATCCACCGCCAGGGCAGGGTGAACTTGTCCAGAGCTTGAGCTCTCCCAGTCTCACCTGCCTGGGGCCAGCCACTCTGTCCCCAGGTGCGGGGCAGACTGGGGAGAGCCTGGCCAGTCTGTGGAAGGAGAACTGACTTCCACACACGCACTATGGCAGGGGTCTCAAACTCAAATCACCACAAGGGCTGCATGAGGACTAATAGAGGGCTGCACGAGGACTAGTACATTAGCCTGAGGGCCGCACCACTGAAACCTTTTCATACAACAATATTGCAGTATCAATAATGATTGTGTCATCGTGGGCGGCAGGAAATTGCTTTAGGGACAGCATGCGGCCCGCGTGTTTGAGACCCTGCACTATGGGCTCCAGTGCAGCCAGAAGCTGCACTAGATGCATGAGTCAGCCATGTCTCCCCCCAGGGCCAACCAGCCAGCCCACGGCTCGTGTCTGGCCCCAGCTGCACCCCCATTGCTGGCCCATTGCTGGGATGGGAGGCCCTCCAGCAAGGAGGGCCACTGGTGGGGAGGCCCAGGGGCCCCGTGGGCCCTGTTCTGCCACTGGAGACTGTTGGAATATATGTCGAGACAAGTGGTGTGAGCTCAGTTCCTTTGCATTTAAAGGATTTCTATGGCACTGATGCTGCAGTGAATTGTTCCCCAGTGCTCTAGCTACAGGGGAACATAATACCTCACAGCTGAGCCAACATATTAGCAGGGGTTCTACAGGTCAATATTTGGCAGGATATTAGGGCTGATACTGCCACATTCCTGGTCTTAGAAGACAATTAGTATAGTGACATTCTCTTTTAAAATTCTCTGTAAAACACGTTAGGGTAAATCCACCATGAACACAGGTTCTGGAACTAGGTGTTTGTAGATGGGAGGAGGGTGCTGCACCCCAGGTTCAGAGTGGCTTCCATCATTTACAGAGTTTACAGTTTGATTCAGTGGCTCTCAACACCCCCCACTATAAAAATTGTTCCAGCACCCCTGACTGGGAATCCACAGGCTTCTGTGGAGTTGCAAGATATAATGCGTTATAACCGAAAGCAGAATCTGCTCCTTACTCATCTCTTTCTAATGTAGTATTTTGGAAGAGTAACCTGAGTTTGTTAGAATTTCACTCAAACTATTGTGTAAAGTAGGGTGTCTGGCAAAATCATAAATGTGTAACAGTGCAAATTTGGAAAAGCAATTGAAGAGTTCAGTATCTGAATGAAGACTATACCATCTCATGCAGATAATTGTCTCCATATGATGTATTGTAAAATTGATATAAAAAACTAACAGGCCATTCAAAGGTAAAGTTTGGTTATAGAAGTGGTTACGAACTAATGAAAGGAATTTGTGGTGCATTTATATTTAATTTCCATTTGACTAAATATAGCAATGAATCTAGGAGAGGGTGTTAAAAAGAGAGCTACACTGTACATGATTGTACAGGCAAAGCCATTGTTGGTTTTTGTTTACTTGTATAATTTTACTGCTTCAGTTTTAGATAGAAAATGAAACACAAAAGGAACTTTAGAAAATGGAGATGTTTAAAGCACCCACCTGTGAGAAGTGAAATTTGTAATAAACTATGTAATTTGTTTTCTGCATTAACAGGGAGAACCAGGAGATCAAGGAAGCCTTGGGAAAACTGGTGAAGCAGTAAGCTTAAATGCTCTTTCTAGTTTAATTTTTATTTTTGACAGGTTATTTTGATAAATGTGTGTTCCTATAATTCTGTTGACTAAATTGGTTTTAAAATTATGTTTCATGATTACATGGTGAGCTCTACTTTCTCCCCTTGAGCCTTCCTCTCAGATAGTAAGCCTGGCTTCCTGCTCCCTTGTCAAGGGTGGAACCCCATAGTCACTCACTGGATCTTTTTTCCAACCACGTTAACACAAGAGGCCTTGTGTTTGGGATTTGGAAACTCCTTTCCTCAAGGAAGCTGTGGTAGCAGCTGGTTTAAGTGACTCAGGCTTGGCGTCTTCCATTCAAAGTAATTTTATTGCATTTCTGGCTGGTGTGGTTTGGTTGAGTGGAATCAGAAACTGACGTCAAATGATGAGGAGTCCTGTGGCACCATAGAGATTAACAAAATATATTTTGGGACATAAACTTTCATGGACTGCACCCTACTTCATCAGATGCATGAAATGGAAACTTCAGTTTTTTAGGTATATGTACAAAAAAATTTTTTTTGTTAGTCTTTAAGGTGCTACGTGATTCCTCATCATTTGCTGAAAACAGACTAAAATGGGTACCCCTCAGAAATTGACATGTAATTTGACAGATCTCCTTGGTGATGAGATAATCATCTGCTATGGAATCAAGAGATGCATTTTAGACTGTGGTTGGTTAATTTACTAAAGGACTGAAAATTGACAAAGCCAGTGAAAGAATCTCTTGGAAGTCGTGCCAAAAAAAACACTGACTACAGCTACTGAAAAAATTGCCTTTGGGTGTGTGGAGGGCGGGAATCTCACTGTGCTAGCATGCAGATTTCATATACTTAAATTATTGGTGGCTGGCAAATTTTTGAAACCATGTTGTTGCAAGAACATCAAAACCAGTAGCCCATCTGTGTAGTATAGAGCACATCCCAGTGCATGGATGACTTTAGACATTTTAAGAAAATGATCGATAGGTTTTGTGTCATAAATCTGAAATCCTCAGATATTGAAGCTTTTACCTACTAGGGCTATGTCACTGGTGGTGCTTGTGTTCATTGAGTTAGTAACACATTGTGAATAGCTAAAGGAAAAAAATTAATGAATGTTTCTCCCCACCAACGTCACAGCAATTAAATTCATTAAAAAAAGAGAAGCCATCAACAGCACAATGTATGGCAAGTGTCAAAAAGACAAACCAGAGTAAACAGTAAAACACACAGCCTGTCAAAATGACAAACCAGAATGAACAGTAGAACACAAATCCTAAAAATAATCCTCACACTGTACAAGTGATCTGTTGAAGAACATTTAAAAAAGCATGCCTAGCTGTGGGCTATGTTCAGCACCACAGAAGGAAAACAAAGTAGAAACAACACATACAAAAATGGGAAGCAAGAACAATAATATCCAAGGTCCAGCAAAGGACATATCTGACCATCTGGCTGAAAATGCTAGCTGCGCAGCAGGCCAGCCTATAACAGAAAAGGTCGCCCTGCCTTCGAAAGACAAGAAAATCTTCAAGTTGTGCTGTATTTCTAGGAGATGTGGAGTTAATTTTGGAAAGAACTAATCTAAGTAATTTCCCCATCTCCTGCAGAGGCAAAATGTAGCAATATCGGTCCTATAGAATGGATGTTTAACTGGGAATGGAAAATTGAAATTCTATTTCCTTGAAGGAAAAAAGGGCTTTGAGTGAATTTTCAAGATGCTAAGTAGACAAAGTTCTTTGAACTGTCATGGAAAGTCTGGACTCGGGGGGGGGGGGGCCAAAGAGAAACTGGTAACAGCAATAACAAAAAGCAAAACACTTTTCAAACAAAGGATGGTGAAAGAGGGGGTTAGTACTATTATGGGCATCAGAAGAAGCAACTAGATCAGTCATTTGTAAAAACCGACTTCATAAAGAGAGACTATTAAGAGCAGTGTTTCTCAACCTTTTGTGGGTCGCGACACACATGGCAGCATATTGTGACCATAAAGGACACACTAGCCCACTCCCACTAGGCAGAATACACACATCACTGTGTAGCTGAGGGTAATGACATACATTTATAGTGTGCTTTTCATCTATTTTGTAGACCTCTCTAATCCCATGGAACTGACAATACCCATGAATCATTTATTCCTCCCACTCAGGAAGAGAATGAGAAAACATATTGTGATATGACATGAATGTCAAGACATTCAGGTTCTGATGTACCAAAATTGCAAAGTTGAAGGATTCGTCACTGGTAAAGCCCTTAATCAGCTGATTTCAGCAGCCAGGGTACCAAACATGGAGAAAGACATTGTCTTTGAAGTACCCAGCACCTCTAACCATTTATGAGTTGATAAGTAGAACTAACATCTGAAATTGACACCCACCTCCTAGTGAATGGGGAGTAAAAGTGAAGAAGCACAAGTGTTACATGCTCTGTGTGAAAAGTGCCACTCAACAGAGGTGTCACCACAAGAGTCACCAACCAAAGTTTTTAATCAATATAAGGTGCAGCACCATATAGTCCATTGCAGCAAGCCAAAAGCAAGATGACAGTAGTGCGAATTACCTGTGTTAAGTGCTAATTTCAAAAGAAAAGGTTGTCAGTTTCCTCTACCTGTGCAAATTTGTCAAAACACTGACAACTATTTCTATCTTCACATTCAGAAACAGTTCAGTGAGCCAAAAAGACCCCAAGTTATAAACCCAAAGAAAAAAAGATGAGCAAGCTGCTTGGATTGAGTGGGCTGGTATCACCACAACAGTTTCTTCTGGCTCTTTCTCCCAGTCTACCAGCATAATCCATACAAATCTGGAGGACTGTTCACATTCATCAAAAACCCAGTCCCACATGTCACTAGATAAACTAGTCAACCACACCAGCCTCTCTCCAGGCAAACCAACTTGCTAGGGCCTTTGAAAGAAAAACTCTTCCTCAGATGAACCTGTCTCCCTCTTTTCCAAACATTTCCTAAACCTGGAGGAATAAAATATTATTTGGGGGTGGGGGGGACTAACCTTTTTTCTGACCCAAGTATATTGTTCCTTACGTACTGGCAACTACTGAAAAATGATTACATGGCATTGACACAGGAAGTGCTTTGGACCCAGGAGATGATCCCATTAAAGCTAGACTCCTCCTTAATTAGTCGGAAGTCAGACATTTCCCATTGTATTTTCTAATTCATCTCCTTTTTATTCAGTTTTCATCGCAGCCTCGAGAAGGGACATCCTTTATAACTTCAGATAAATCTAATTCTTTGCACTCTGCACTAGCTGCTAATCAAATTTGGCCTCCACTTCAGGGTTTTTGCCATCATCTTCAAAACTGTGAATGTACTCAGATCCAGTTATCCACTGGATCCAATGGACTAACATTTCTGCATTGCCCCTGGAACAGTCTGGAGTGACCCTCAGCGTCATAGTATTCTTTCTGAATCCCTTGCTGCTCCAAGGAGGGAGTAAACTGCTTTGGGTCATTATGCAGAACAATATTCTGTTCCCTAAAAAGCCAGAACAACAGTGTTCACTGGCACACTAGGGCAGACCGAGGCTCCACCCCTCCTTCATGAGAAAGGAGCATAGTGGCTTTTTGGAGAATGTTTCTCTTCTTGTACTGTTAGCTGTGAGGTAGGCTTCTCTTCCAGGGCTTCAGGGAGTGCCTTGCTAGTAGGACAACCATTTGCAGGGCCATAACTAGGTGGGGCGAACAGGGCTTTGCCCTCGGTGCCCCGGAGCAGCTCCATTTAGCCTCTTTATTGAAGGGAGTGTTCTGCACCACTCATTCCAGGCACCGCTTACTGTAAGCAGAACATGCCCTGGGCACCAAAATGCCTAATTACAGCTCTGACAATTTGGCCAACTTTTTGCAAATAAGCTTCATTATCTTTGTAACTACTAATTTATTTTTGCTGTTGTCTGTAAAAAAATAAAGAGCAAACTGAATTTTAAAAATCAGTTTTTAATATGTGGTGAGTGAAACTTGTCTGAGGCTGGACTTTAGTTTCAAAGGTGTAGGAGTTTTTCATATTAAAAATTGAAACCACATTTCTAGGTATATCAGTATAATATAAAGTAATAGAAGCTCAGGTTTATAGAATGGTTGGTTTTTTAATTAGTGCTTGTTTTTTTAAAATTAATGTAAAGCTAACATAAATTATGAAAAATAGTCTATTTGATTTTAATGTGTTGAAATCTGGATCTTGGTTGGGTTTCATTTGTTGGCTTGTTTGTTTTTGTTTAATACTGTACCAAGGCAAGGGAGACTGTTTGCAAAGACTGAAGGTTATAGGTTTTTGAGACGAGTGTTCCTGTGTAAATCCTTACAGGGAGACCATAATTATTGTGTTGGTACATGTTAGACGTTATATTCTAGCTGAGAGGACTATGCAGATGCAGAAAAAGTTTTCATGGAAATGGATGGAATAAAAAGAGTACCAGTAATATAATGTAAAGATTTTCTTGTGGCTAGAAAATATTGTGTGGCTTTTCCTATCATGTCGTTAAAATACTGTCTTATGATTATGGTGGATTTTTGAATTCTGCATTAAATGATGCTTCTCAGGAAATTTTTCTTTTGACTTGAAAGTGTTAGTCTATATAGCCTGCCAGGTAACTGCAAATATAGGAGTCTTTTGGAACTGGCTGGATATCTACATCTCTCTAAGCCTTTTAAAGGATTACTATATACTCTATTTTGAACTAAGTATACAATATGGTTTGAATTATTGTGCTGTAGTACAGTTTCTAACACATAGCACTTGCCCTGGCAGGATGCTATGTCTTCCTTAAGCATGTGTTCACTGTGGGACCTTGTCTCTGATCTATTTTCCATAAAAATGCTTATATCAAGGAGGCTTCTATGAAGGGATATTTGTCATTAGAGTCATACAGAAATCCTTGACAATGAAAGTTTATGGCCTAATTTTTATCAAAGCTTATGGCCACAATCATGTTTTTCCATTTAGTTATGTCCTTTTCCTTTCCCTTATTATACTTTCAGTGCTTAAGCCATTTGATTTTTGGAGTGTACCACTATACCGAAAAGGAGTTGAGGATGCCAAAGGACTCTAACTTAAAACAGTACCTTTGCGATATATCTGTCCTCTTCCATAATAGACAGAGATGGGCTCAAACCTGTAGTAATCTGAATCTAAGCTTTGCAGTAGTGTTTCTTATGTGAACTAAATTTAAGCTCTGGATCTGAAAAGCCCCATTAACTCAGAGCAAGTTTAGTATCAGATCAACACTGTGAGGCTCAGACCTTTGGTATAACAATGCTTATTTTTCTGTAAGTAAATGTCAGTGTATGTTTTATCAGGCTTCCTCAGCCTCACTATGTCTGCCTCAGATGTTGCAGTTGTTTTTTTGGGTTTTTTTTCTTCCAAAAAGAAAACAAGCACTACTCATTAAGAGTTTTCCTCTTTTTCTGCTTGCATAAGTCAGTCAGATATGGCCAAATTGATACTTACAGCCTCTTGTTGGGCCTGTCCTTCAATATTGCATTTGTCTCCATGCTACCAAGACTCTCTCCCCAGTCTGCTAGACATGCTAACTTCTCCACCCAGACTCCATTTCCTTACACTGATAACCTGGAAGTTGTCTGGCTGAGCATAATGGGCAACATAAATCCACACAGATCCAAAAGATTCCTGTAATAGAGCAGTAATCTTTCTACAGATCAAATTAGTCTACAAATCAAAGTGGAAAAGATCTGGTTTTCGCACCAAGTTCTCATTCTATTGTCAGCTTCTGTTACCAGCATCTGGGATAACAGCCTCCAGGTTAACCTCTTGACCTTTCACATTGGCTCTGTCAGGGTGTGTTTAGCTTTCATTTCAGCATGCCAGCCTCCCACTCAGACTTGCACAGTGTTCTTGCATGTGCATAGCAGCATATTTAAAGACAAATCACTGAGTTTATTATGTCACAGATATGAATCTATAGACAATGGTTTTGATAGACTGAAATAAAGTAATAAATCATAAAAGGAGTAAGAGCTATTTGGTACGTGTGAATGTGTGAATTTTTTTGTTATTGAAATCAAAAACTTGCCAGTTAAAGTAGTTTACTGCTAGTTATACTTGGTGATATTCCTGTGTATGTAGTGATAGTAATTGCTAACATCTGAATCATATTCACATAATCTGATTTAATATGTTACAGACGTAACATAGTTGCACATTACTACATTACTGGTAACTTTCATATTTCTGCCATATTTTACAAGCTTTGTCAGTCCTGCAATCGACACAGCTAGAGTAACATGGCATATTTCATGAGCACTTGTGGTATATTCCAGGTGCCTTTTGCTGTTTCTTCAATCACCAGTTCTTTTGAAATGTTCCACTTTTGTTATCCCCATCCTAGTCCAGATTTTCAGTGTAGCAAGGAAACTGAGAACGTTTCCAACAATGCGTGTTTTACAAATGCACTGATTCCCTAAAACAGTTTTCCTCCAGAATTTAACAGTAATCAGAAGTAGCTCAAAATTGGGATCATGAATGTGCTTTCCTCTCCCAAAGCAGTCACAGTGGCTTGTCCCCTCATACTGTTCCCTGCCTTTCCCCCTCACTCTGTTTGTTGTTTCTCCAATGCTTTCTATAGTTTTGATGACACAGGGTGAACGAACACCCATTACTACTGCTTAGAAGTAACTGGCTGCAGTCACCAACCAAGCTTGAGCATGGACACTTTCAGTTTTTCCACCTAACCATGGACTATCCTAAAATTAAGTGTCATAAAGTTCTTGTCTAATTCTCATTACAGAGAAAGGTAACTCTTTCAAACATACACAGTTCCACATATCATCTCACTATTATTCTATTGGGCATTCTCAGAATAAAATAAATGAACTCAAAGATATAAAGATTATTTCTTACTTGTCCTGTAATCAAGAGTAGGTGCCCCACTGGAGCAAACCATCCTAGCACCATTTTATGTAAGTAATTGGAGCCCTGATAGTTTCTGCCCACTGAGGAGTGGCTCTGCAGATCATGCCTATGTTCTTTTCACAATTCAGTCCCTATTCTCAGTTCAGGCTGTGAGTGCCATGTTTGGAACACAAATCCCAGAGGCATAAAGGCTTTTAACTTCCAAATTGGCTGTAGGTGTAATTCATTTGTTGTTTTGTAGTCTAAATGCTACAGTTAAATGCTCTTATTCTGGAGCCAGATGTGACCCATTCACTTCCATTGGTGTAGAGTTACTGACACAAGTAATCTAATTGATTTTAAAGATCATAAGGAGTTTATCAAAACAAGCAGGGAGTCCTGTGGCACTTGTAAAGACTAACAAATGTATGTATCGCATGAGCTTCCGTGGGAGAGACTCCCACTGTAAGAGGTTTATATGTCTGAGGTGAACTCATCCATGTGAACTCTTTGAGGTGAACTCACAAAGCAGCCATTAATTTCACTGGAACCAGAATTTCACACTAGCTATATAAGCTGTTGTTACTATGTGCAATGGATAAACATATCCATTTTAGCAAGATAGCTGCTTGTTAGTGTTTGGTATTCTCCTTTGTGTGTTCCTACTGGTATGAAAGAACAGTTAAAAATGTACATAAAAAGATGATACTTTCTGTTGTTTGGTATAAAGAACTTGTTTTTCTCCTAGACTTTGACTGTTGTTTGCTTATATGGTTCCTCATTTTCAGTCTCCCTTTGCCTAGACACTGGAGGCAGTTCAGACTGAAGGAATGTCTCTCCAGGATGGTAGATTTGTGTGGTAGTGCTTGTAAAAATAAAACAATGTGGGGCTATATAGGGAAGGCATGTGCAATAGGATTAATTAGACAAATCAAATAAAATCAGAGTTGGTAATTATGTCAGGAATTACAGAGAGGATAGACTTTTCTTCCATTGAGGATATTTTAATTTTTGCTAACCAAATTTGACAAGCCATTTATGGAAAGCATTTTCCAAAGTGTCAACAGACTGCTTCTAACTCTGTGCTGCACAATTGTGTTTGCTTACCCTTAGGCTTTTCCCCCTCCATTTTGTTAATTCAGACTACATTTTCTTAAAGTAGAAAGTTCAGAAGGAACCAGAAAGATTAAACAGACTCAAGAGTAGAAGCTGGTAGGATATTCATAATTTACGATTACATATAGATTTTAGAGAGATTCAGGAAAAGGGCAGCTTAACTTCATTGATCGACATATATATTTATAAAATTAAAAAATAAATGTTAATGTGACTTATTTTTCAGACATTTTCAGTTATTTTAGGTGCTTAGATTCCATTATCTCTTTTGACATTTGTCTGTCTATGTGCTAGGTATTTATATGCACCCTTTCCCCTCAACATCCCCTCTTATCATTGTAGTATCTAGTAACATGGATATTTAAACGTCTCAGTATAAAGTTTTGAATTAAATAAAACCCTTAAAATGTAAATCAATTTATTTATGTTATTCATTGCTGTCGTACCTGTCACAGAGACTGAAATACTGTATGGAGAAAAAAAACCTACTATGTTAATAAAAAATTGGCCAGGTGACCTATACAAAAACAATGCTTGCCAAAAAGATGACCAGAAAGAAAAAAGCTGCAGCTACACTCCACTATTAACACTCAGTGGGAAACCTCAAGATAGTAGCTGAAGGCTTGTCATGTTTTAACTGCATATTGGAAAGCAGGCCTCACTCTAAATTTCCCTGTTTTCTGCATTTGGGCCCCCTGTTCAGCAACATATGTAAGGAATTGCCTAGCTTCAGGCATTTGAAGTGAGTTGGGCTACACACTGGCTCACTTAAAGTTCAGCACAGAGTTCATAATGACTTTACTGAATCAGGACCTAGAGTTATAGTGATGCTAAATGTTACAAAGATACAGGTCTTTATTTCATTTATAATTTATGTTGAATGTTATGGGGGTGATGCATAACATGGTGTTGTGCAAGTTGGAGGTGAGACTTTGAAAAGTGCTCAGAACTGACCTAAGTCTGTGCCTTATTGAGTGTTACCATTGTCTTCAATGGGAGCAGATTAGAAGCCACTGGAGAAGAGGCTAGTTTCAAAAGGACATACCTTTTATTGGTGGAATGTGCCTGTTTAGGACCCCTTCCATCAGGGCTGTCACTAGGGGTGGCAGTTGGGGCAGCTGCCCCAGGCCCTATGGTTTGGTTGGCCCCACACAGCTGCTGTAGCACCAAAAACCGTGTGCATGTGGATTTTGTTACTTGGGTTGTTCTGAGCATGCTCATCTTTGTGCCAGAAACAGAGACAGGTAACAATTTCTCCAAAACACTGGTTTTGGTGCTACAGCTGATTCGCCCTAGGTCCCACCCATCCCTAGAGAAGGCTCTGCCCTCCTTAGAGGTCTTTTGTTACAGCCAGTACAATACAGGTGGAGAATAGGAGCAGGTCATGAGAGACTTATTTAATTAAGAAAATATTCCTGACCCTGTGTTTTCCTCAGCCAAAACTCCCCATGGCTGCAGTAGTTGTTCCATTCCTAGCAGGCTTAGAGGGAAATGATCCAACAGTATTTTAGTTTTGCCAGGATTTGAGCCACTCACACTGCATTCTAGTAACATTGAGGATTTCCTCTGGTGAATTTATACCCTTCTGGACATCTGTGGATAGAACTAAAGCATGAGGAAAGTAATTGGCACCTTTAATTATCTGATTGTAGAGTACCTGGCACAAGGTGGCCCAGCTTAGTGGTGGAATTTACGTACTACCACAACATAAACATTAACTAATAATTAAATAATATTCCTCTTCTTCCAACATCCATTGACTACTTGTGTAACTGAGCAGGTGAGCTCCCACATGATACAGTTGTAGCCTCAACTTCATGCTGCAAGCAGATGCTGCTATCAGAGATGCATCTGTTCAACAGAGAAAAAAGTATATTAGGGAAAATTCTGAAATACTATGGTGAGACTACCGGCGGGGGAGGTTGGGAATTAGTATTAATTATCTGCCCCTGAAGTCCCGTGGGCTGTGTTCACATGGATGAACACTGGCTCACGCAAACAGGCCTTTCAAGTCTGCTGGGTCTACCCTTTTGAGTAGGTGGCTCACCAGGTTGAAAAAGGGTTCCACAGGCTGCCTTCTGGTTGTTGGCTGATGCAAAAACATGAAGCAGCATATGCATCACACCAATGAAATCCATTCATTTTTTCACATAGGGGCCCATTGGTTTACCTGGAGAAATTGGACCAGATGGAATCCCTGGTGAAAAGGTAACTTCTAACACTTAGAGCAGTATAAATCAGTTACCAAAACCATGTATTGATGGTTGATTTTTTAGTGGTCTCTGTGGCATAACTAACATGCATTTTAACACACAAGAACGTAATCAAATACAGCACAGATCTGATACCAGGGACTGCCACGTTGTGCCTTTGACTCTATTTTATAATGAAACTGGAGTCTGGATTTACTGGAGTGATCAGTGACATTGTTCATGTCTTCCTATCCATGGCACCACGTTCAATCTGAGAATTTGAGCTGACTACTATTTTGTTTTAGTTGGGTGGCCATTGTTCACTTCATTGTGGGGAGGAGAGATAAAAGCAGAACACTATTATTCGGCAATAAATATTACTAACATTTCTGTGTTATTTTCTAAATGAAGCTAAGTCAGTAAATGGTAGGTATAAGTTCCTCTCCTCTCCTATATGGTACCCAGATGTGCCTGTGTACCTGTGCTTTGAAATAGCCCAGAAGTCAGATCTCTGCTTTTGTCCTCCTCTACCTGCAACTTGTGTGTTACAGGGACTCCAGGGACTGACAGCTGCAGGCATCAGGAGTGGAGAGTCTTCCAACTCTACCTCTATGAGGCAGAACTGCATGTATTCCTTGTTGGACCTCCTCCTCCTGCTGCCTATAGTATTATGAGCTAAGGTCAGGGGTTCCCCAGTGGCAGCTGGATCTGGAATAGCTTTAGCCCAAGCAGAAGTCCCGGCTGGGTCCATTTATACTTTGAACCGGGGGTGTAATTTCCAGCTCAGAGATGACCATTGTAGCTCAGATCAAGCTAGTGCACTAAAAGGAGCAGCATAGACAGTGCAGCTAGCCCTTCCCACTGCTGTAGCTACATGTCTATTTTTAAAGTGGTAGCTTAATCAGAGCTAGCACAGATATACCTTCTTGAGTTGGAGGTTAAACAACTTCCAGGTCCATTGTAGACATACCACTACACAGCTGTGGCACTGTTAGTGGGCCTTAGCCTCATTAACCCCAGATAACCAGACACTCTTCCCACAGCATGAAATTCTTGCTGTGGAAATAGAACCGTCCCAGTGAAATAACACACCATAAATTTGTTTCTTCTGTTTTTTTTAAAATTGTTTGTTAAAGGGTGAGCGGGGCAGTCCAGGACCAGTGGGCCCTCCTGGAGAGAAAGGTGTCACGGTAAGCACTACATGAGGTTCAAGTCAGCTTTATTTTTATTTTACTTGCAAAGGGAATTTCCTTCCCAAAAGTCATTATGTCTATGCCAGTAGCAAAACATCTTATGGAAAAGTAAAGCATTTGCAATATGTTATTTCTAGGAAAGTTTCCATTTAGCAGCTTGCTAAGTACTTTGCAGAAGGGAGCAACATGGAGTGAATATGAATCACCAACCTTTTAAAAAATGGCTTTCAGATTTATATGCAGGACTGTAGCCCAGTGAATTAGCATGCATGACAAAAAAGATGGAAAAGTAAATTTGACAGACTGCAGATTATGTTTGCTCAGAGAAACTAAAACTCTTAAGCCTAGACGCTTGATTCACAATTATTGCAATGGCTAACTTTTATGTGCCCTACTGCCTAGTAGAATTCACCACCCTAAGTCAGGTGTCCAGACTTACTGTACAATGCATGGGGACAATTAGGCATTTGAAAAGGGGATTCACAGAAGACAACAATGGGATTTCAGTTGCACTTATTTTAAGCCAAATCTGGTTTGTTTGGAAGCTCAACATATTATAATACGGGCTCTGAAGTTTCTCCTTATTTTGGGGCTTATTATAAACCAAACTGGCTTGTTTGGCAAGCCCATAATTGGCTTATAATGAGACCTGCGTTTTGGGTTTGCGCGCATGGACTGCTTGCCTTGCAGTCAGCTCTGGGCCTTGGCGTCGGGTCCATTTGCTACAGCGACACAACAAACAGGCTGGGTTTGTTTTTGGTGGGTTTGGCTTATTTTGACAGATGATTGTCTTGCACCTTCCCTCCCTGCAAGGGTCAACAAATAGGCCTGGCTTGTTTTCAGTGGGTTTAGTTTCTGTTGAAAGGCAGATTGGCTTATTTCTGCTGTGGCATCTGTCATCCCTGGACAGCAAGCTGAGGAGAGCTGCCTTCACTGGCCAATAGAATGCCAAGGAGAGTGGTGTGGCTTAAGCCCTGCCCCTTAAATGGACTTTCAGGTTATGGTTACACATCATTGGTAGTGGCATGTAGTGTACATGTACCGCCAGTGAAAAGCATACTGCATCCACATTGAGCTGGGTACCTAAATATGTCATTGAAAGGCTCTGGCAGAGGGGAGGGAATATTGAATGGTTTCAGCAGCTGGAGACTTTCACTACTGCCAGAGTCTTTCCCTTCAGTGAACTGCTGCTGGAGCCTTTTTTCTGGCTGCCAAACCAGAAAAAAGCTCCAGCAGCAAGGAGGCAGCAGGAGATTTCACTGCTAAAAATAGGAGTGTAGACAGGCCTGGCTTGCGCAAGTAGAAAGCAGTTAGTTTCGTTTTGTTTACATACCCATGCCCTTCAGTATAACTCCACTAATGGCCTACAATGGCTCTAGTGGTGGTTACATTATTACAGGTAGACAAGTTCCAGAGGGGCAGCCATGTTAGTCTAGTTCAGCAAAACAAACGAGTCCTATGACACTTTTAAAGACTAACAAATTTATTTATCACATGAGCTTTTTGTGAGAGAAAATCCCACTTCGGCAGATGCTTCTTCAATCTGGAAGTCGATGCATTAAAATCACCCCCTCAAGTGGCATAGTGCTGCGTCAATGGGAACACATTTCCTGTAGGTGTAGTACACTAAAGATGCGTAGAAGAGTTATGAAGTCAATGGGATTTATGCAAGCTACACAGAGTAGCACAAATCCTGTCAATGGCTACCCAATTTCCCAGTAAGTATAGACCAAGGCTAAAATGACCCTTAGGTTCTGGGTCAATTTATTAGCCTGTAAAAGGGTATGATACTTTTTGAAGTACTTTACTCTTTGTACCAACATTAAATCTGTCTTGACTGGATTCACTGAATTTACACCCAGGAACAGATCTCAGATAGGAGCTGAATAAATGAGGATTTATTAGTATAGAACACAATCCTGTTAACATTTTACTATCAGCTGTAGTTGAAGTGCATACCACGAAGTCATGACAGAAAGTGCTGTGCCAGATACTAAGGCCAAATCTACAGTAATGGTGGAAAATTTGCTGCCATCAGTTTGATCATTCCAATTTGATTGAGTAATCAGTGAAGACTCACTCAGTTGGTCCAGAAGTCAACATAGGAAGTCCACTGCCCTCAAAAATAGTAGTGCTGAGTTGAAGGGAAAGCATTTCCCTTTGACTCAGCGCAGTAGAGACACCTCAATAAGTTTTAGGAAGTCAAAAGAGAGAGACGCAAGTTATTTTACATAGCTTGTGTAGCTCCCTTCGACTGCTGTCAAATTCTGCAGCCTGTGTACACCCATTCTAAGTGTTTGCAATAAAAGTATTATATTGTGGACTAAAGCTGCAATTAGCTATCTGGTGTGGGCCAGCAAAATAATTTTTTCCTTGCCAGTCACCTTTAACACCTCTCTACCACGATCAGTTGTTCACATCACTATGTACAGGCCTGATTTGTGAATTATGGAGATCATTAGCAAGTTCTTTGGGACACATCACAAATTTAACTGACTTCTGTGAAATGCAGGTATCCAGTACTGTACCACTAGAAAGTTTTTCTATATTGTTAGATGTGGCAACATGTAGCCAGGAGAGCTATAATTTTGCTCACACAAAATCAGTGTTGCTAGCCTGGATTATCTCTGGAACAGGATGGAAATGTTTTCACTATTTTAGAAATCTGACCATTTGTTTTGTTTATAAAAAAAAAACAAACAAACTTTTGAGCCGATGCACATTTGTATCTTATGACTTTGTGGAGAGTGGATTGCTTCTCTCAGATATTCTGAAGGTGATATAACCATTGTGTGGGGATTGTAGTAAATGTCATTACCTGCGAAAGCTGCAATTTTGAGCTCAGGTTTCTTAACTGCTATAACAGTTAGTTGAGACTAACGTTATTTATGTCATCTTAAGATGACTCAATATGTTGCTGTTATGATTTCTGTGATACATGTAGAATAAGGAAGGAGTCTTATAGCACTTAAAGACTAACAAATTTATTTATTGCACGAGCTTTTGTGGAAGAAAATCCCACATTGTCAGACGCTTTGAAGATGGGGAAACTTACAGAATGGGAGGAGTGACACTCCCTTGCATTTATCTTCCTCCCATTCTGTAAGTTCCCTTATCTTCAAAGCGTCTGACAAAGTGGGATTTTCTCCCATGAAAGCTCATGCAATAAACAAATTTGTTAGTCTTTAAGTGCCACAGGACTCCTTGCTTATTTTGCTGAACTAGAGTAACACAGCTGCCCCTTTGGAACTGTGCTATATGTAAATCACTGTTTGATAAACAGCGTGCTTGGGGAAGATACTTGCCAGATCATGATTTTCTTTTAAGTGTGCAGCCAGTTACGGGTAATGAAGTGCTAGTTTGTCTTACATTTTGGACAACTAAGATCAGAATTATTTAGTACCTTTTCTGTATCTATTTTCATTTCAGGGCTATCCAGGACCACCAGGAGGCCTTGGGCCTTTAGGGCCACAAGGATTACCTGTAAGTATGGAGTAACATTTTGATTTTATATAAAATGCAATCGGTTTAAAAATAATTTAAGGCTATTTGCAAATATACACTGCAGCCTTGTAAACCTGTCATGAAAACTTACCAGACCAAACAAAAACTGAATTCACCTGCTCTTTACCACAATGAGCAATGGGGGAAAAAAAATCTATTTTCTCCGTACCTGAAGGAAGTTCACAAGTAGAATTTTTCAAGCCTGATTTACAGTATGACAATTTTAATCTTATTTTACTGATATTTAATTCAAATATATTAATTGTATGGATGAAGTCTTTATCTGCCACAATTTGCTTGTGTTACTTACAGTCTCCAACATAACAAGCAAGGAGTCTGGTGGCACTTTTAAAGACTAACAAAATTATTTATCGCTTAAGCTTTTGTGGAAGAAAATCCCACTTCGTCAGCATCATGTGGTAAATAAATTTGTCTTTAAAAAGTCTCTAAAAGTGCCACCAGACTCCTTGTTTGTTTTGCTGAACTAAACTAACACGGCCACCCCTTTGGAACACTCCAACATGTGTCACCAACAGGAATAGCAAATGAGTCTTGTAGTGCCCAAACATACAAGTTTCTACCACTTGAACCAAAGGAGGAATTCAAGTTGCTGGTAACTGATGCAGGTTCTTATTATGTATGTGTATAACCACTAAAGAAAGACACAGTCCACATTATTTCTTACCCTACCACAAAGCCAATACTAAGCATATTTTATTAGACAATGTATACTGAAGCAATTTGATTCTGAGCTTTTGGAAAAAGACAATGAGTGATTTTTTTTTTAAATCAGCCTATATTGAATGATTATGAGAATTTACATGTAGTCTATAGTATAAACTTCTTGTCACTTCTGGAGCTATTTTTATAGAGAATTTTAAATAGTTATTTTATTTAATACTTAGGGTTCTCCAGGAGCAAGAGGACCTCCAGGACCACAAGGATCTAAAGGACGAAGAGTAAGTAGGATAGTTATTCTATGTTACCCAAAGAAATGATCCGCACCTTAGTAGTGATCTAGTTTCTAAACCACCTCCAATTTCTTTTTTTGAATTCCCCGTAAGGTTAAAGAATATTGATCATCAATATCATTTTAAGGCATTTTAACTGAGATGTGACACACAATACATGTGATTCTAGTAAGAAAAATGTCCAAGATCTGGTTCTGCTGCCATTGAAGTAAGTTGGAGTTTTGTCATTGCTTTGAATTGGGAGCAGGATCAGAACCAAAATTATCGCTTGTCTACTTTACAGTCACTGCTTACAGAAACAGATAAATGCGAACCTTCATCTCTACTGATGGACCGTGTTTCCATGTTTTACAGACTAAAATATTTCTTGATCAGCATTCTTTTAATGACTTCTCACAGCTATGAAAGGAAATTATGGTTTCCGCTGTACAGTTTTAGGAGAGATAAAACAAAGCTATGCATAACACTTAATGTCAGCATATTCTGGCACCGTAAAACTCATTTAGACTGTAGTCTTCATGTTCTCTATTTTATCAGCAAATGCAAAAACTTAAATTTTTCATTGTGCACAGTGGACTGGTCCAAAGCTCATTTTAATCAATGGGAGTTTTTCTAATGAGTAGAAGAGGGTTTGGAGCAGGCCCAGGATTCATAAAATAAATTTCATTTAGAGCAATTAAGATGTAAAAATAACATGCTGATTTGATACATGGTATATGTAAACTCTTCTTCTTAGACAGTTAGTTATTGTAACTGCTTATTGGGTCTGGGCACTCATGACCTTAGGTTTAATTTAAAGCTTAGAACTTTTCAGGGGTTACTTAGCACCGTACAGAACTGCATCTTTGATGAGATGAAAAGTAGGGTATCAACTTATTTAGAGAACACCTAAAACAAGTTCTTAATGGTTTCTTTTGCCAAAATTCTTGACTCCTTTTCTGCTAAATACTTCTTTGTAGCTGGAAAAGGAGCTGTAAAGAAAAAAGGTCCTTCATACAATTTATGTGCTTTGTTACATCATTTCCTTCTTTTGAAAAGATGTTTCAATATATAGAATTTTTTATTAAAATGTTCATATATTTTAATTTACAAATATTGTAAGGTTTGAGGAATTTTTACTTTTATTGGTTGCAGATAAATAATTAAGAAGCTTACATGTGTGTCCTCACACTAGAGTATTACACTGAAGATAAATTTAATATCTTTCCAATAATGTTCTCTTTCAGTTATGGTTTCTTCCTTCAGAATGAATCTGTTGTAATGTGCTTCTGTTTTGCTAGTACAATACATATGAACCATTTGTGAAATCCTGCATATAAAATGTATAATCTCTACAAAAAGTTAGAAATTGATCTACTGGACTAAACCTTATTATCAAAATGCCCCTAGTTGGAAATGGCATGTTGATGTTTTCTTTTCTTGAGGGTGAGACAGACAGAATAACTTATTCCAGTCTTTTACATATATGTATAATTGAGTTGGGGGACATACTCATGTCCATTTATAATCTAAAAGTATGTTTATTAGCCCAAAATGCCTCTTCTAAAATTGTTTTCCTGCATAGTTATTCCACACAACAAACCATGAGATTGTGATGGAATTTCTAAATCTGATATGTTGTAGTTCTTATTCTGTCAGTCTAAATCAAATAAAACTCTTACTTAAGTGGAAGATTTGTCTAAATTAGGGCTGCATGTTTAAAGAAATTATGATAACTGCTCACAGACAAAAGCAATTTCTCAACCCACCAAGACAGTTTGTTGCGTTGCAGTCTTATCTAAATAAGGTCTTTGCATTCCTAGTTCATTAATTACAATGGATTTGTTCTTCTAAAATATTACATTGTTCAAGCTTTGTAAAAGACCAAGGAAATAAAACATTAGAATTAGAAATGTATTTGATGGTGATGATGAGGTATCTTTTAAATAAGCAACAAATAATCTTTAAATCTTCTAAAACCACAGCACCTAGAAATGTTCACACCTGATTATGATAAATTTACATATGAGAAACAGCCACACATAATTTAGCTCAGAAAATCATCAGGCGAGCTGGGGGAAGCATCTAATGAGACACCACTTGCAGCAACATGTAGAGTATGTAGATCTGTAAATTGAAGTGAAAAGCAGGCTGTATTCACACTGCAACATGTCACCGAAAGCCTCTGGTGGGGAGAAGGAGGCTACAGGGGAAGGCCTGCCAGTCAGACTGCTGGCGCCTTTCTCTGCTACCAGCATCTTTACCCACTGCCAGAGTCTTTCACTGTGGTGGGAAGGGCTCCAGGAGTGGCGAGGCAGCAGGACACTAGACAGCTAAAAACAGCACTATAGACGGGGGAGGTGCTAATTGAGATGTAAAGATCCATGCAGGGCATCTTCCCGGGTACAGATCCACAGGGTTCAAGCATGTCTCTGATCCACTTGCCTAAACAATGCCTTATGGTCTACACTACTATGTATAGCTGTGCTGTGTGGGGAACAGGAACAATAGTGTGTCTACTTCACGGCCACCGAAAGGAATATGGAATGTAGGTGCACAATTCTGTTACTCAACTGAGAAGAGTGAAAGCATCTTTCTAAACTTCCAATTCTTGGCACACTGATACGTTTAACTGTAGTATTCAGACACATGTAAGTCATCAGTACCCAGCAGAGTTAACCAGGACCTGTTTGTCATAAGTAACTGAAAGCTGATGTGTTTGTTAATGAAATTCATCTGAGAGAATTCAAAGAGAAATGTTAATGAGACACAGAGGGCCTGAATCTACTCTCACTAAGGTTAGCATCAATTCAAAATAACTCCACTGAAATCATTGGACTGATTCCAGTGTATAAATAGTGTGAGAGAATCAGGTTCAGAGCACAAGCTAATAACAAACATACTTTAACAGCATTCACAGGAAGATTATGCAGTCACACTCAGTGATGAGCTGGGGCAGTTTTGTAGGGAGCCCTTTTGTTAAAAGAGCCAGCCTTTGGTCCCAGGAAGGAGAGACTCAACTTGAAAAATGAAAACTACAGACCAGTGGAAACCAGTTTTGAGAGCTGAAAGGAACAAGCAACTGGGCTCCCATTTTGCTGCTCGGCCCTTACTCAGCAGAGCACTGAAGCACGTGCCTACATTCGAAGTGAAGCACATAATTCGGTGCTTAGGTCACAGTGGCCTGTGGTACCCTGCTGAGCTGGGAACCCTAGAGAAAGGGAGAGAGAGAATGGTTATGTAAAGCGAGTCAGCAGGGCCAGCCCAAGGGTTTTTGGCGCCCTAGGTGAACTACTAGCTTGGCACCCTGCCCCCACTTGGAAATCACCTAGTTCGTGTATATGGTCGGGCTGGCCCTGTGAGTCAGTTAAACATGGCCTTCATCTCAAAAAATTGTCTCTGACCTTCCACAAAATCCTGAGGCTGTCTCTGTACATAGCAGTGTGTAACCATGGTGGACATGTATTGGTTACCTTTGGCATGGGGTGAATTGGATTTTGTTTTGGGGAATGGAGTAGTATTTCTCCCAGGGAATGTCACATAGTTCACCAAGACAGGGAATTTTTAAGGCAGTTTCTACTTTTAATTTTGGCAGCACAGGACTGAATACATTGTTTGTAATTGGAGCTCAGCACAAGCCCCCAAAGAGCCCCAGTCTTTGCAGAGGTTCAGAGTTGGAATTTTGTGACTTAGGCTCACGGCTCCTCACAATAACATTTGGGAATGCTTCATTAGAGCTTGTTACAAAATGGTCTCAGTTCTGCAGTGTTCATCCAGACCAGCTATCCCATTGAAGCTCATAGGAATTTTGCCTGCATTCTAGACTGCAGGATCAGACCGAATATGGGCTTGTTGTGTGAAAAATATGTGGAGACCACTTACGGCAGAAGACGTCGCCTCTGGATTCAAAATGGAAACTATGGGAACACGGGATGAATTTAGCTTTTTTTATGTAGTTCTTTCATTAATATGATAATCTTCTTATAGGCATCCTTGGGCCTTTTAATAGGATTATTTTTCTTCTCTTGGGGAACTGTAAGGAACATTTTGTTGTGAGGTGTGTAGCTGTTGGGAATCAAAGAGCTTTAGGCCAGAATATGCTCTTCTTCTTCGAGTGCTGCTCCTGTCCATTCCTTAGTAGGTGTCTGCACGCCCCGTGCACGGCACGCCGGAAATTTTTCCCCTAGAGTACCCGTAGGGTCGGCTGTGGCGCCCCCTGGAGTGGCGCCGCCGCCACTGCCTATATAGCCACGAGCCGACCCGCCCCTCCTCAGTTCCTTCTTACCGCCCTGTCAGTCGCTGGAACGTTCCCTGGCTTCGTGCTGCATTGCACGTGGCCGCGTTATTCGGAGTACCCGAATCTCTTGTTGTTTATAGTTAGTTAGTGTTAGTTAGTTAGTTGTTAGTTGTTCGTGTTGGATACTTCGCCCGCCCCGGGCTCGGGGTCGGGCCATGCCGGGCTTTAAAACTTGCGGATGTTGCAAGAAGCCCATGCCCATGGACGATCCGCATGGTGATTGCCTTTTGTGCTTGGGCGAGGCTCATCTCACCGAGAGGTGTAAAATCTGTCGTGGCTTCAAGCCAAGGACCCAAAAGGACAGGGTACAACGCCTGAAGCTGCACCTCATGGAGGAGGCTCTTCGGCCGGTCCCCGGCGATTCGGGGTCCAGCACGGCACCGTCGGTGCGCAGTGCACCGGCCTCCTCGGCACCGTCTGCGGCACCGAAGCCGGGCCGCACTAAGACGGCAGCAGCGTCTCGGCGCCGTTCCTCCTCCCCGGTGCCGACTAAGAGGAAGCGCCTGGAGGAGACGTCCCCACACCGTGCCCCGGTGCGGCAGGGAGACGGCCAGAGCCACGCTGGCCAGCCGGTCTCTGTATCCCCAGCGTCGTCTCGTGACCCTTCAGAGGCACGTTTTAGCCCGGGTTCCACTTCTTCGCCGACTCGAGACATTTTGGAGGAGGCCTTGGCTCTGCCGACTACGCCGGAGGCTTTCGCCGCAGCGCAGGCGCTCGCGGCACCTTCGGCCCCGTCGGTACCGTCGTCGACCTCGGCACCGCGTCCGGCACCGTCCCGAGGGAAGCCAGCTCTTCTACAGAGTCGGCGCCGCAGTCTGGCACCATCCCGGGAACACCGGCACCGCTCACCGGCACCGGCACCGCCCCGGGAGCACCGGCACCGCTCACCGGCACCGGCACCGGTCGTCGCAGCGGCGGGAGCTCCTCCTATCCGATCCCCCCAGCGGCACCGAGAGTCTCCACTTCGCCGTCCACGAGAGAGCCGGCACCGGTCCCCGGTACCGTCGGCGGCACCGCCATGGTCCCCGCACTCCTCTTCAAGTTCAGCGCCAGAGTCGGTGCCGGACCGCCCCCAACAGGTTGCAGGTCCTGTTCCTTAGTCGGCGCCGGCGGTTCCGCCCCCTCAGTGGCCCAGCTGGCAGTGGCCCTTCTGGACTCCCTGGGCCGTCCACGCATCTCGAGTGGGCGCTGTGCCCTCCGCTCACTCGCAGGTTCGACTCCCTCCATCAGCTGCGCTGGGCGCTCCTCCCCCTGTCGGTACCGGGGAGTTGTCGGAGGTTGAGTCCTTGCGAGACGAGGCGGACAGGGAGAGTTTCACTACGGGGGCCCGTAGTGTAACTTCTGGGACACAGTCCAAGGACCCTGAGTTCGAGGAGTCCTCCTCTTCGCCCCCCGATGAAGCGGTGGCGGGAGCCAAGCCCCTAGCGATCCTGGACGATTCTAGGGTCCACCAGGAGCTCCTTCGTCGGGTGGCAACCGGCCTGAACCTACCAGCCGAGGACATTGTTGAGGACGCGGACCCTATGGTCGACATTTTGCTCCCAGAGACCCCAGGCCGCGTGGCTTTGCCTTTTATTAAAACTGTGCATAGCACCACCAAGGCGCTTTGGCATACCCCGGCCTCGATTCCCCCTACGGCCAAACGCGCTGAGCGCAAATACTTTGTTCCCTCTAAGGGCTACGAACATTTTTATTCTCATCCCGCCCCTAATTCCTTGGTGGTTGCGGCGGCAAATGAGCGAGAGCGACAAGGTCGACCAGGGTCCACCCCTAAGTCCAAGGACTCAAAAAAACTGGACCTGTTCGGCCGCAAGGTCTACTCTACTGGGGGGTTGGAGCTGAGGATAGCAAACCAACAAGCTATCCTCAGCCGTTATGTCTTTAACGCCTGGTCCGCCATGGAGCGTTTTAGTGAGAACTTGGAGCAGGACTCCAGGGCGGCCTTCTCCGCGTCCATTCAGGAGGGCAAGGTGGTATCTAAGGCCCTCCTGCAATCTGCTTTGGACGCAGCCGATGCTGCCGCTCGCTCCATGGCTACGGGGGTAACTATGAGGCGCTCTGCTTGGCTGCAAGCGTCTGGGTTGCCCCTGGAGGTCCAACACACCATCCAGGACCTGCCCTTTGAAGGGCCTGATCTGTTTCCTCCCCAGACTGACACTCGTCTCCAGACGTTAAAAGATTCACGGGCGCTGGTTAAGTCCTTGGGTCTTCACACTCCGGCGAGCCAGAGGAAGCCGTTTAAGCCAGCGCCTCCTCCTTCGCGTCCCTACTTCCGCCGCCAGGACGAGGACCGGCGAAGGGGTAGAGGGCCACGTCGGCCGGCTAGCCGTCACCCTAGTGGACAAGGTCCCTCGCGCCCATCGGGGGGTGCAAAGAAGTCCTTTTGAAAGTCAGCTCGGGGGAGACGTACCAATCACCCAGGATCCAAACACCCTTATTTTTTACAACAGACTGTCCCATTATGCGCCCCGTTGGCGCCTGATTACGAAAGACCGCTGGGTTCTCAGGACGGTTCAGGAGGGCTACTCCCTCCAATTTTCTTCATTACCCCCCTCGGCCCCTCCTATGCCTCGTGGTGTCCTGCGGGACCAGGCCCACTGGCTTGCCCTACAAGAGGAGGTGCGGGTCCTGCTCCAAAAAGGAGCAGTCGAAGAAGTCCCACTGTCCTGCAGGGGCAAGGGGTTTTATTCCCGTTACTTCCTTGTCCCCAAGGCCAAAGGGGGCCTGAGGCCCATACTGGACTTGCGCCGGCTCAACCGGTTCCTGCGCAAAATCCGGTTCAGGATGGTCTCCCTCGCCTCCATTGTTCCCTCTCTGGATCTGGGCAATTGGTACGCCGCCCTCGATTTACAAGACACGTACTTCCACATCGCGATTCATCCGCGACACAGGAAGTTTCTGCGTTTCGTGGTGGGGCATGCCCACCTACAGTTCACCGTCCTCCCCTTCGGACTCTCCGCCGCTCCGAGAGTCTTCACAAAGTGCCTAGCGGTCGTGGCGGCTCACCTCCGAAAGCAAGGAGTCGCGCTCTTCCCATACCTCGACGACTGGTTGATCGTGGGGAGATCGCGGCAGGAGGTCTTCGCCCACCTAAGCGTGACCCGGTCCCTGTTCACTCGCTTGGGCCTGCTAATAAATATTCAAAAGTCGACTCTATCTCCTGCCCAACGGATAGAGTTCATAGGGGCGGTCCTCGATTCCACATCAGTGCGGGCGAGCCTCCCAGCCAGCCGCTTCCAGACGATAAAGCAGACAATAGACTTGCTGGTGCGGTTTCCTCGGGTATCGGCCCGCGAGTGCCTTCGCATATTGGGTCTCATGGCCGCTTGCACGTTTGTGGTTCCCTTCGCCTGTCTGCGAATGCGGCCCTTCCAGTTGTGGCTTGCGACAGTGTTCCGCCCGGGGCGGGACAATCTGGACGCCATGCTATCCGTGCCGCCGGTGGTGCTCGAGTCCCTGAGTTGGTGGAAGCGTACCCCCAACTTGTGCTCCGGAGTCCCGTTCCGTTCCCCTCAGCCTTCCCTGCGCCTGACTACGGATGCATCCGATGTCGGCTGGGGCGCTCATCTCGGAGCTCTCCGAACTCAGGGCATGTGGGGAACAGCAGACTTGCCCCTGCACATCAATGTAAAGGAGCTGAGGGCGATCCGGCTTGCTTGCCGGGTATTTCGGGACCAACTCCGGGGTCGGTCGGTATCGGTTCATACCGACAATACCACTGCAATGTACTACATAAACAAGCAAGGTGGTACTCGCTCACCCCTCCTTTGTCGGGAGGCCATGCGGCTCTGGGAGTTTTGCATTCGCCACGAGATCCGACCGGTGGCGTCGTATATTCCCGGCCTCCGGAACTGCTTAGCGGACAACCTCAGCCGGAGGTTTCTCACGCACGAGTGGTCCCTTCACCCGGAAGTGACGGATTCGATCTTCCGGAGGTGGGGTTATCCCCTTCTGGATCTTTTTGCCACTCGGGTCAACACAAAGTGCCGGAGTTTCTGCTCCTTTCGGGGTCGCAGCCCCGGCTCCATAGGGGACGCCTTCGAGATCCACTGGGGTGGCCGGGGTCTCCTGTACGCCTTTCCCCCGACCCCACTGGTGGCCAAGGTGCTGTACAAACTGAAGACGGACAAGGCGCTGGTCGTCTTGGTCGCTCCCGCCTGGCCCAGGCAACATTGGTTTACGACCCTGGTGCGGTGGTCCCAGCGCTGGCCGATTCCGCTTCCGCTCAGACCGGACTTATTGTCCCAGGATGGCGGGAGCCTGCTTCATCCCAACCTGGAGGCCCTGCATCTCCACGCGTGGTGCCTCCGTGGCTGACGGGTGCTGAGCTGCTATGCTCCTCCCCGGTGCGGACAGTATTGTGTGGTAGCAGGAAGCCCACTACAAGGTCCACGTACGTTGCAAAGTGGCTCCGGTTTGCGCGCTGGGCTTCAGAGCAAGGAGAGGACCCGGAGCTGGTTTCGGTTCACCGCCTCCTGGACTACTTGTGGCATTTGAAGTCAGAAGGTCTGGCGTTGTCCTCCTTGAGGGTACACCTAGCGGCGATTGCGGCCTTTCGCTGCGCCCCCGGGGGTGCCTCCTTGTTCACGGCTCCCCTGGTCAAGCGTTTCCTGGTGGGTCTTTCTAAGCTGTACCCAACTATTAAGGCACCCACAGCCCAATGGGACCTGAATACAGTCCTTGTTAAACTCACGGGGGCCCCCTTTGAACCACTGGCGACCTGCTCCCTCCTGTATTTGTCATGGAAGGTTGCCTTCTTGGTGGCTGTCACATCAGCCAGGTGGGTGTCCGAACTGCGTGCTTTGGTGGCTGATCCGCCGTATACGCAGTTTTTTAAGGACAAAGTACAGCTTCGCCCGCACCCTTCCTTCAGGCCTAAGGTGGTGTCGCCCTTTCATCTAAATCAGGACATCTCCTTGCCGGTTTTCTACCCGAAACCCCATGCGTCAGAGGAGGAGCGGCGTCTCCACTCCCTAGACGTGCGCCGGGCGCTCGCTTTCTACATCGAGAGGACTAGGCCTTTCCGAAAGACCCCCCAGCTCTTCGTCACGGTGGCGGACAATAAAAAAGGCCAACCGGTGTCCTCACAACGCATCGCCTCCTGGATTGTGGCCTGCATTAAAGAATGCTACAAACTGGGCGGCAGGCACCTACCGCGGGTAACGGCGCACTCCACCCGGGCGCAGGCGGCTTCCACTGCCTTCCTCGCTGGGGTCCCGATTGCCGACATCTGCCGGGCGGCAACGTGGTCCACCCCGCATACGTTCTCGCAGCACTATGCCGTCACCCAGCAAGCTCAGCAGGACGCTGCGGTGGGCAGAGCGGTGCTTCAGTCCATTTCCTTGTGATGTCTCCCACCTCCGAGGTATGGCTTGTTATTCACCTACTAAGGAATGGACAGGAGCAGCACTCGAAGAAGAAGAAGAGGTTACTTGCCTGTAACCGGTGTTCTTCGAGAGGTGTGCTCCTGGCCATTCCCAATCCCTCCCACCTCCCCTCAGACAGTAGGGTAGAAGGAACTGAGGAGGGGCGGGGCGGCTCGTGGCTATATAGGCAGTGGCGGCGGCGCCACTCCAGGGGGCGCCACAGCCGACCCTACAGGTACTCTAGGGGAAAAATTTCCGGCGTGCCGTGCACGGGGCGTGCAGACACCTACTAAGGAATGGCCAGGAGCACACCTCTCGAAGAACACCGGTTACAGGCAAGTAACCTCTTCTTCTCCTATTTTGTGCTAAGTGAAGAATTCAGGTAGTGATGGGGATGTAATAGCCAAATGTTATACTCTAATTAGATGAAGATGTCTATGTCTGTCTGTCTTCTTTGAAATTACACTCTATAATAATTTACTAAAAGATTCTGTAATCTAGCATGGAATCCAGTCATGTCACTCTTAAGTAAGCCCATTTCCTTTTAAAATCAGTGGGAGTCTTTGGGCCTGATTCAAAGCATGTTGAAGTCTGTGAGGGCCTTGCTGTTTACTTCAGACAGGTTTTGATCAGACTTTTCCCCCTCCAGCAAAAGAACAGCAGGCGCTGGAGATGTGAATTTCCAAAGGGATAGCCGTGGTAGTCTAGTCCAGCAAAAAAAACAAAAAAACAAAAACAAGGAGTCATGTGGCACTTTAAGACTAACAGATTTATTTTTCGCATGAGCTTTCATGGGAGAAAATCCCAATTCGTCAGATGCTTCGAAGATGCTGGAGATGCTACAGAAGTGTATTTCAGTTTGCTCTTTTACTCCTTTTTGCCTTGAAAATGACTTCCACAGTACCTGTTCTTTTGCTCTTTACAACAGTTTAGAAACCATACATTTTTCCCTGATAGATTGGTATTCGTATTTAGCAGAATGTTATAGAGTAGATTTTCCTAGGTGAAGAACACATATATTCCAGACAATGCTTCTTTTTGTTGTTCATTTCTGTGTATCATGTGGCTTTGTAAAGGGGATAAGAGAAGATGTGAGCATGTTTCCTGTGGCACAGAGGTGTTTCTGTTGTAGTTGTTCTACTTGCTGTGTGCAATATGAGGGCTGATCCTGGGAGTCTGACTTCAATGAAATGACTTTTTAATGAGTAATGACTTTTGTCAATAACTTTAGATATTGCTTGCAACTTCAGCATATTGTTCTCAGCCTTGAATTTTACAGAGCATGCTTTGAACCAAGCCCTTGTAATTGCTAAATATAAAAACACTCTGCATAATATACCTCTACTGACTATGTAGAAATCCTGCATGACAGTCTGGGCTGAACAAGTGTAGCATGCTATCTGAAAAACAGCTGGTCCATGATGTAGGAAACTCTATCTGGAAGTGTTACTCAGCCATGTTGAAACTACAAAGCATTTTCTTCTGTACACTTCAGTTTACTTTGCTCTATGATACTGCAGAACTTAATTGTTTTTAAGAAAACTGGCTGTATCCATGTTGTTAAGCACAACATCCTAGAATGACATTGTCCTGGCTGTATCTGAAAAGCATAATTCATTGAAGTCCTTAAATGCTGGTGAAGATCTGGCAGTCATGATTTACTTGTTTTATATTTGTATTAAATTGTCTTAAATTTACTGTTGATATCCAAATGAGTCTAATGTTTAGAATTGTAAAATTAGCTCTATAGTCCATATAGAGGAAATATCCATTACCTTTTTGGTCATTATGTGCTGTAGGTTTCTTTTATTTTGATGCCTACACATGGACGCAGGTGCCTAATTTTAAACAAACATTTTGAGTATTTTCATCTTTAACATTTGCTAATAATAATAATTAGTACCTAACTCTTATATAGCACTTTTCATCTGTATATCTCAAAGTGATTTATAAGGGAGTTCAGTATAATTATCTCTATTGTACAGATATGAAATATAATGCAATATACAATAAAATATTATACTTTGTACATGTTAGTACTACAGAATCTCAATTTACAAGAGACATTAGGTAATGTAGCAATATGTAAGCCCCTGTTGAATTTAGTTTACCATTTCTATTTGGCTTTGTGTTGGTTTAACTTCAGAAGAAATGTACTGTCTCAATTTTAAAGGCCAGATGTTCAGTTCCAGCCTCATTTTTGCAATTCAACTGATAACATGCTCAAATGTGTGCATCCAAATAAGCAGTTATATCTGTAAATGCAGGTTTTATCTTCATACAATGTGAGTCAACTACACATACTAAGTGGATGCACAGAAATACAATTTGCCTTCATGCAGGTTAAACATTTTTAAATTTTCAACCATAACGGCTTTCATTTTAGACTCATATTACAGCAACATAAATATTAATTTTACAATCATTGATGCTTTATTTCATACTTGACAAAATGAAAAGTGCTTTCCATCAAATGGAATTTTAGAGCACCATGCTAACAGAATAGGGTAGTTTTTCCTTTCAGTTCTAAAGCTAATGTGGTGTCTTCCTGTTAAATCTCTACAAGAGTTATTATAAATACTTTATAATTAAAACCAAAAATTGCTTTTTTCATTTTCAGGGACCAAGGGGTCTAGATGGTCCACCAGGAGAGCAAGGGGCACAAGGTATAAAGGTAATGATTTATTTGCTTTTTTCAGTACTGCAGAGGATACTTATGCAGCATATGGTTTTGACTGATGGAGAAGAAAAGAACACCAAGGGGACCAGGAAGTAGTTTTTGAGTTTGCTATTAATACAGTCAAGGACTCACAATTTTCTGTTTTTACTGAGGTGTTACGTATGTAGTAGATGTGCAGAATTGAATTCTGGTCCCTTTCACACTGGAGTTAATCCATAGTAGATCCATCAAATTAAGTGAATTTACTGTACATTTATACTGCTGTAAATGAGGGCACAGTTTGATCCATGGTAGATTTCTTTTTTTCACATGTGTAGTAAATTCTTACTGACCTCATTTATCATTGGTTCTTTTTCAGGGAGAAAGAGGTGATCCAGGGAAAAAAGGTGTTCATGGACTTATTGTAAGTATCAGGATGTTTTGGACATTTGGTACTAATACCCGCAGTAAGAATTTTTGCCTGATATTGACTTGGAATTTATCTGACATCAGCATTCTCTTTTAATAATTTTATTTGACCAGGGCAAGGCTGGAAACCCAGGTGAAAGGGGTGATCCAGGATTACCAGTAAGTCCTGAAATCCTATAGTCCTGTTACAAAAAAAATCCCAAAACAAAACCTTGTTTCACACTCAGATACAAGGGAAATTATTTTCTTTATCATTCACTGAGCTTTGAAAATAGTTTGCATTTACTTTGTATAGGACCTTTCATCTGAGGATAGTAAGGCATTTTAGTAACATCAATTTTTAAAACTGCAGAACTCCTCTATGACATTATATCTGAGTTTAATGGATAGGTAAACTAAGAAAGAGAGGATAGACTGACATGTTCAGGATCCAGCAGTGGCAGATGTGGGAATAAAACCCAGGAATATGATCTGATAGTAATCTTTATTATTAGAGATGTAATCTTTCAAATGAAACAGTGTCTATAGAATGTAATTTAAAATAACATTGCAGCAGAAGAAATCACAGTTTTGTAATTGTGGGAGACTGTGTAGAATTGTGTAGAAGTTACCATGCTCATTTTAATAGTTTTATCACCACTTTTAGAGAAGATAGCAACTATGGTATAGAGAGAAATGTTACTTTTTTTTACCTTTTATAGCAGAGGTGGGATAAAATGTATATCATACAAACCTAACTGGAGCTCTATGTTTGGACACTTTTCCTTTGAACTGTATACCAATAAAAAGGCTTCTCCATAAGAGAACAAAGCTCAGACTTCTGTGAAAATCTCACATTTTCCTATAGCAATATGTTTAACAGACCAGCCAGGCTGTAATGATTTTTCAAGGGTGGTGATGTAATATTAAAAAAACAAGGAAAGCAGAGGCAGAAGTGTAAAAATAATTGTTTTAGCCATGCAATGCTCTGCTTAAAACTAATAAGTTGGTTAATCAGAGCCACTTCATAGCTTTGTTTGTTTGTCTAAAATTTTAAAGTTTGCTATCCCTGTCAGTTGTTCCACAGAGTGCACCACCCCACTCCATTCACTTGGAGGCAAAATGTTGCCACACTGGTTGCTGACAAATAGGCTATGTCCACACACAAAGTTTTATTTCAAAATAAGTCATTTTGAAATGACTTATTTCGAAATAAAACCCTTATTTCGAAATAAGGAAAAGCCTGCTATCGAAATGGCAGTTATTTCAAAATAAGGCCATTTGGACATGTTGTTTTGAAACAGTTGTTTTGAAACAATGGTGTTGTTTCGAAACAACATGTCCAAACGACCTTATTTCAAAATAACCATTTTGAAATAACAGCCGTTTCAAAATGAATGGGGTTTAAGCTGTTTCGAAATGACAGTTCTTATTTCAAAATGACGGAGCCTGTCATTACAGTGTTATTTCAAAATAAAAGAGACGTGTGGACATATCCATAGAGAGGTCATATAAAAAACACACTGAAGAAATAGCATCCCTCAATAAAAGGAGTAAAAGAGTGGCAAGGAAGATACCTCGCCCCACCTCTCTTCAGACCCTGAGCTCTGTCTTTTTAAATTCTGTGTTAATTTCAACAAATCTGGAATCACGCATAATTGTAAACAACATCCCTTTTTCAGTTGAGATCAAAAATGAGGTCCTGATCACTCATGTTTGTGAAGGACTGAGTGGCATTTTTGCCAGAGTAGGAATAGCCCTTTTAGTTTCTATCAGGTATGTTGTTCTTCATTGCTTCCTGTTCTGCATGGTTGCATCGTATTGCTGTATGATTTTAAACAGCTGCAATCATTCAAACAAGACATCACTTCAGTGTCATGTAATCTGTATGCATACAGCAGATGTAATTAAGTTTATTTATGGAGCTCTTGGGGATCCATTGGGATGAATGGTGCTACATAAATGCAAGGCGTTATTCTCTTGATATTCCCTTTTCCTTTTCTTGGTGATATTCCAGTGAAGTGGAAACCCCCATTTCTTATGTATTAATCTGTGAATTACCATTGATTCTGAAGGGTAGGTTGACACCCAAGTGTTCTATTTTATATAGCTGAACTGAAGTCTAAATTCTGATTCAGACTCAATGCACACACTGAATATTTGACTCTACTTGCATTTGTTTTAGCTCAGTCTATTTGGTATCTGCATAAATGATTCAGATTACTATTGTAAAATGGATTGTGAATGACAGAATGATTGTAGTCTTGAAAAACTCCCATGTGCAATACCCACTTTTGAGAATACTGCTGGGTACCACCGCATTAAATGAAAAGATGGGTTCCTCTGCCAAATAGCTAGGGAAGTCCCATGAATAACACTAAGCAGTATATGTTTCATCCCACAAGCAGGCAGTAAAACTGACTAGACCCAGTGTTTTTCAGACTTAGGGTTGGGGCCCAGCAGAAGCACTGCTGGCCTGGGAAAAGACCTGGGGCTTGGCGTGCCATGACTTGGGGCTTGAGCCCCATAAGTGCACCAGCATCACGGGCAGCCCAGCAGTGGACCCAGGGCTCAGGTGCTGGAACTCAGGGCTGGAGCCCCATAAGCCCGGCACCAGGGCTGGAGCCCCATAAGCCCGGCAGCGCCTCTGGGGCCCAGAACTGGGTCACAGACCCTCAGGCACTGGGTCGTGGCACTCCCAGCTGCTACCACCAAAAGACTGGAATGTACTGTTGAAAGATGTAATTGTTGGATCATGGGCATAAATGATTTTTTTCAACTGGGTCCCAAGAAGAATGTTTGAAAACCACTGGACTAGACAACGAAGGCAGAAACTTATCTTCTTCCTACTGCTGCAGCACGATAAGAGCTGTCTTTTACTCTCTACCACAGTTTGCTCTCTCTCCTTTTCCTAAGGACTCTTGATGAAGTTCAGAGGCATTTTCACTGGTGTGACCTCTGACAGACAAAAAATAGTGTATAGTTGAGAGCACTAAGTTTCATCTCTTGACAGTCTCTGATATTTATACCAAAAGAAAATAAATCCATACACTTGTAGGTTGAAGAGTTATTGTCTCTAGGAACCAGCAAAGCTATTGCATAGTATAAAATGTTGCCGTTATACTTTCTGTATCTATTTTTCATGGTTGAACTGTTGAGGCAGCACTCCAGCCTGACCAGAATTTGCATGTGTTGCTATTGTGTAAAGCCTGAGACTTGTCCAGTTAAGCCCATGTATACTTTTGAGGGACAAGAGTGCCTTAATGGTCTTGTTAAGTCAGGTTACCCTTTGTATGCATGAATCATGTGTGAATGCAAGGAGTCTGTTACATAAAGTAAGCTCACCATTTTAAATGGTAAATCAGAAATCACCCACTCCCAAATAAATGAAGCGTAGACAGACATCACCCAGGTGCTTACTCATGAATCACAGGAGCTGATGTGATAATACAGATCACATAGAAGGCTGAGCCCACTTCTAGAGGGTCTATTTGAGCAAGTTGCTGGGTGTACAGAAGTGGGAGGGAAGTGACTTTTTATAGAATCTGGAACAGATTTTTTTTTCCTATTGGTTTTGTTTCTTTTAGGGCTTGCCTGGACCTCCTGGCAACACAGGTGACAGAGGCCCCATGGGAGAGCCAGTAAGCCGATTGCTATACTTTCCTTATAAGGCTTTTTATATATTGTACTTAATTCCCCAATAACTCAACTTCTACTGTATCAAGGTTTGGAAATGTCACCGTGAATAAGTATACTGTTTTTGGAAATTACACCAAAACCCTTGCGGGACAGATTCTGTAGGCCTTTCTTTGCATAGCTCAACATAAGTGAGGCTCACAGAATCTGGTCCATTATATCATGTGGCTTTCCACTGCTCAGAGACAGACATACTGTATTACGTAGTATGTAAACAGAACTTGAAATATAGACCTTGATGGTTGCCTTGTAATTTTCAGCCAAATTTTATACTAGCTATTCTGGAACCCCATACACTTGGCAGGTATACAGCTGTAACAAAAAGAGTCTGTTTTAATAAACCTCAGGCATTCTTTTCCTAAATGGTTTACTGTTCTTATTTTTATTATTACAAAACCCCACATATTTTTATGCAGTTAATTCTATAACAAGAGACCGTACAGAGAGGCAATAATAATCTGAAATGGGTTGAAAGGTGTAAACACAGCAAGAACACATCAACAACTCTAAAGCGAAGTCTTAAGTTTATAAATACAAAGCAGTGATAGCATTTGTGCTTTTGTGATGGTATTTGCTGTAAGGCAGCTGTTTTAGCTGCAAAAAATAAAACTTTGTCAAATAATTTTTTATGCTGTATTGTTATGGCTTATGAAAAGATTATTTTGTACAGTAAATGACATAAAAGTACATTGTCAGTATAATCTTATAGTTTGCAGTTCAGAGTATTCTTTCATGTGCTGGACTAATGCCAGTAATGTTGGTTGACATGGATGCCTGTAGGTGGCCATTACATAATTTTTGGCTAAAACAAGGGGAAAATTCTGACAGCCAAAGATAAATTATTTAAATTAGTTTTCACTTGTACATTCTATATATTCTAACTCCAGATTTACTGCAAAATGTAGGTAGTTAGCTGACAAAACCAACTATATTTCACTTTACAGAATATCTCCATTAAGCATTGTATATTCTAATGTCTATTATTATTTGTTTGGATCCCATTAATTGACTTTCACGTAATCAAATCTATCCAAGTAACCTACCAGTTTAGGTAATTTATACTGTGTTCCAATCTGTGGTGTTTGAGAGCTTTACGAATTCTAAAGTGGTGGCTTGCAACCTGTGGCATGGGGGCCAAAAGTGTCCAGCTGAGGCTTCAAAGTGGCCTCTTGTTGGCTGCAGAAAGAAGTCACTGCCTAAGGATCCAGGCAGAGTGCGTTTCTGCAGTAATGAAAGATCAGTGCAGGCTCTTTGCTGCAGCTAAGGATTGGGGGATTAGTGTTCCCCTCTCCCCATTAGTAGCAGGGAGCACAGCAAAGTGATCCACCTAGGTTCACGGGGGGTGGAGGCTCTGCTGGAGCCAGTGGGTACCGCCGATGATCTTCTGTTCCCCAGTCTGAAGAAGGGAGTCGCTGCCTAGGGAGCCTCGTGGAGCACCCAGGGCTTCAGGATGTGTGCAGATTCCCTGCTGCAGTGGGGTGGAAGGAGGAGGCTTCTGGCAGAGACTCATAGTCCTTCAGGATTATAAAAATTATATCTGTGGCCCTTGAGCCCAAAAGGTTGGGAAGCACTATTCTAAAGCCTAGTACGTGTGTTCATCCTCCCACTGCATTGCCAGCCTGAGCCTGATCTTCATGTCTATATATAGGCCAGCCAAGCACACTTACATAATCTCTGCTCTGTAATCAAGCTGTCTTTTGACTGTGCTGATCATTGTAGCATCTCTGAGTGAAATGCATCAATTAAGAAAAGTCTCAGTTGTGCCCAAGAGCTGAGTATTTGCATGTTGTGTCAGAGAGTTAAGTAGGTTAGGTTGGAAAACTGTTTGTATAGTTACAATGAGGACTAAGTAAATGACACAGGATATTGCAAAATGAAATGTTTTTTCCAAGGGCTTATCCAAGCAACCTGCTTTCTTCCTGTGTCGGTTGCTGTTTCATGTCAGGCAGCTTCAAAGGTCTCTAAGTTGTCACTGGCTTCTCTGCAAAATGCAAGGAAACATTTTTAGAGGAAAATCCTTAAACTGTGTTAAATTCGTTTAGCAGCATCAGGCCTAATTTAGAGTAAATTATTAATTTCAGTGATTCGTCAAACATTTGTTAGTACAGTAATTGGTTACTGACTGTCTTTTGATTAGAAGTAAAAGGAGTCTCATTATTATTCAAAATGTTCCTGGATTTGTTTGACTTCTGGTGTTCCATGGGAGTCATGGGGGAGAGTATGATGCCAAGCCAACAGTCTGAGCTCCATGAGAATAGTATGAAGAAGTTTGGCTCCTAAATCAGACTTAAGTTTTGTGACAGTAAAGCAGAGGAAAACTATGGAGGTGCTGCAAGCCAAAACCAATGCTGTCCTGTTTCAGCCAGGCTAAAATTCTGTGGTGTATCCATTGCAGTATTTTGTTGTTGTTTGTACTTAAATTACATTGCTGTGTAACATAGGGTTACCCCTGCTGAAATCTTTCCAGCAGTGTCTAGCTGGATGTGTTACTGAAAGAGCAGAAGAGGCTGCTTGTATTAACATTAGCAGTCACTCAGCACCGAAGAACTACATGCATAATTCCTGTCCTCAGAAGGTGAACAGGGAAGTTAGCTGCTTGGAAGGGTTATATTGCACATACAGCTGAAGCACCAAAATACTGTTTAGTTTAGCATTAAAGGTTTCTTTAAAACCTAAGTGGGTCCAGACATGGTGTTCGGGTCCAGATCTGATTCTGAACCTCCCAGAAGTTCAGGGATGTTTACATCTGTGGTTTTTGTTTGTCCTAACACAGAGCTTGGGGCCAGGTGTGGAGTTTTTTAGATGTCTAGGAGCTTCTAATTGAGATGTAAGTAAGAGTTAGTCACAAATCTGACTGTAGTACAGAATATACATAATCTGATTTGTACATGTAGTTCATGCACACAGCATTAAAAATGCTTCCCTAATATGTTAGTCTTTACTTATCCTATATCAGCTTACAAGAATGTTGCTTCATAGTATATAGTTCCTTAGAGAAACTGACAGAAAAGCTCCAGTATGCAGTTCCATAACCTCAGTGACTCTCCTGTGCAAACATTGTTAAAACCATAAAGTGAAACATACAGTATTGGTTTTCAGTTACTTCCATACCAGACAATAGGCTTTTCTGCAAAACAAACCAGACAAAGAGTTAAAGAGGTCTTAATTAAACAGTCGCCATTAATCAAGAGAGAAGTTAAGTTTAGTTTAGATAAGAATTTATTTCTGGTTCAAAAGAGAAGAAACCAGTGCTGTCCTTCTGAAATCCACCTTTAGTTTCGACTATGTCAAGAGAAGCAATGAAGTCTTCAGTGGTATTAATCACAGGCCCTTTCAAGGACAAACATCAGTCACAGAATTTGGAAGGAAACACAGTGATGAAGGAAAATAAGATATGCTTGTTATACTAGCTGACAGAGTTATGATGTGATAAATTCCAATAATATGATATTAAATAATATGGTTAATTTTATGTATTGCCTAAACATAAGTGAATGATGTATATAGAATTTGTTTAATGCTAGGGCCCAAGGGGACAACAAGGTGATGCTGGCCCTGTAGGAGAAATAGGTTTTGAGGTGAGTTTTTTATGCTTTGTCTTTATTTATTTATAACACCAACAAAAACTTAAGCCACAGAATGTACCTTAACAACATATTGAAAATCTCTATCTGTGTTACCTACAGTGAATTTGAAAATGATGTGTAATTAGAGAATCTTCATAGATTACGGGTGTTGCAACAATTTGAAGGGAAAAAAAGGATGTTATGATGCCAGTGAATTCTTTATACAGCTAGTCCTCACTTAGTGACCTACTCGTTTAGTGACCCCTCAGAGTTATGACCGGCTCTCTGATGAGTTGGTATTATGGCGATGTACGAGAACTCGCATCAACTCTCTCAGATTACCTATATTTACAGTACACTATGCAAACTAAGTTCAGTACATTAGAGCTTAAAACATTTAAAATATATATGAAAAATGTTATAAATGATGCAAAGGTGACATTAAAACTATCTACCGATGGTTGAAAAACCCACTACCAGTAAAGTACATTATGCCTGAAATACCAGTAAGGGCTGCTCCTCGTTTAGTGACCAATTCGTTTATCAACCGGGTTTCAGGAACGGAACCCGGTCACTAAGTGAGGACTACCTGTATTCATCTGGAAGAACAATGGCCCATTTTTTGAATGCAGCCCTTCTCCAGAAGCTAGCCCATTTTGCAATTATCAGTTTACAACTATCCAGGGCTGGTTGTTTGCAATAGACTCTTAAGGGCTGGAAGGGACTCAAGAGATCATTTAGCCCATTCTCCCACACAGAGGCAGGAGCAGGAACACCTAAATCATCCTAATAGATGTTTATGTAAGCTGTTCTTTAAAACCTCCAACAGCAGGGAAGCCACATCCTCCAACCTATTCCAAGTACCTTACTGTCCTTATAGTTAAAAAGTTTTTCAGAATATCCGAAGGAAATCACTTTCCCTGCAGATTAAACTCATTAATTCTTGTCCAACCTTCAGTGGATGTGAAGAACAATTGATCACCATCCTCATCATAACAGCCCTTAACATATTTAAAAACAGTTGTCAAGGCCTCATTAGTTGTGTTTTCTGAATTCTAAACATGTCTTTTTTTTTTTTTTTTAACTTTTCCCTTATAGATCAAGTTTTCTAAACATGTTGTTATTTTTGTTGCTGGCCAGTAGTGTCTCTCAAATTGCCCATGTCATAAAATGTGGTGCCTGAAACTGGGCACAAACTCTCGAGCTGAGACCTCAGCAGTATTGAGACAATGATCTACTGTGTCTTACATATCACATATCCCTGCTAATAAATCCCAGAAGAATCCAGGCTTTACTGCAACTGTATAACATTATTTACTTATCAATTTGTGAGCAGTACTACAGCCTAGCCAGTTATTCCCCATCTTGTATTTGAAATTTTGATTTTTCCTTCCTAAGTTTAGCACTTTGTACTTGTCATTATTCAATTTCATCTTGTTGCTTTCAGACCAACTTTCTAATTTATCATGGTCATTTTTAATTCTAATTCTTCTGTCCAAAGTGCTTATAATGCCCACCCCTCAGCTGGGCATCTCCATTCCATTATAGAATCATAGAAACTAAAAGAGACCATGAGAGGTTATCAAGTCCAGTCTCCTGCACTCATGGCAGGTCCGAGTACCCTCTTAGACCACCCCTGACAGGTGCTTGTCTACCCTGCTCTTAAACACTTCCAATGATGGAGATTCCTCAACCTGCGTAGGCAACTTATTACAGTGATTAATCACCCTGACAGTTAGGAAATTTTTCTTAATGTCCAACCTAAACCTTTGCTGTAATTTAAGTCCATTACTTCTTGTCCTATCATCAGCAGTTAAGGAGAACAATTTTTCTCCCTTCTCCTCACAACAACCTCTTAGGTACCTGACAACTGTTGTTACGTCCCCTCTCAAGTCTCCTCTTTTCCACACCAAACAAACCCAGCTCTTTCAATCTTCCCTCATAAGTCAAGTGTTCCAGACCTCTTATCATTCTTGTTGCTCTCCTCTGGACTTTCTTCAATTTGTCCACATCTTTCCTGAAATGAGGTGCCCAGTCATTAATGAAAGTTGGCTAGTAGTAGTTGACCCAGGACAAACCACTGTGATGGCAGATACATTCTCCCAATTTGACAGCAAACAACTCTTTGAGTAGTTACATCCAGAGCAAGTGGTGGATGAAAAAGCAGTTGCATGCATTTCTCTAGTTTGCTTGTGGTTTTGTTTTGGGTGGGGGGTTGGTTTTGTTTTAGGTTCTCTAATTTCCATTTGAAAGAAATACAAAAGGAGTTATTAACCACATTGGCAGCGGAGTAGCTGTGGAGTTCATTCATAACTAATTAAATTTGGTTCATTCAAAAGAAACACTCTCCCTCAGTCACATGCAACTATTCCCTTCTGATCTGTATTTTTATTACTGATAAAATTTAAACTCTGAAAGAAGCAATCAGAGCCAATGACTCTTTGTTGGATGTGAACCTACACAAAGATTCTCCTATGCAAGCGTTTGGCTAGTAGTCCAAAAATTGTTGTAGGCACGGTCTAGGAACAGGGCTGCAGAACGCAGAGGTGTGCTCGTACTACGTTTCTTTATGAAAGATACAGAATTAAAGGTTCTCTTGAGTCTGTGGTGCATTCCTGAACCTCCCAAACCCTACGTTCTCTTTTAGTCCAGCAGCACGTCTCAGGTCTGGCAAAAGTACACAACATGCTTTTGTTTTTCAGTCATGTGGCTCTCCTAGAGCATCCTTGGGTTTTGTGCTTGGATCTTTACTGTTTTACTTGATAGGTTTGAAACCATTCTTGCTGATAATGTGTAACAGTAGCTTCTGTACCATATAGGGACCTCCTGGCCCTGAAGGGGAGCCTGGCCTGCAAGGAGAACCAGGTGCAAAGGTAGATGATGGAAATGTTTTCTTTTGTGTTGCATAAATTCTGCACTGAATTAAGCAGAAGCAAATCAAGTCTCTGTTGTTGATTTAGCTTGTTTGACAATTAAGCAATAATTAAGAAAATACCCATCATCATGAATAGTCTTCACTCTCATTAGAGACATTGCTCCTGGCAGTTTAATAGTTTAATTTTCATATTACATATTCCAGGGGGACATTGGACCTGCTGGCAATGCTGGAGAAACAGGAGAACAAGGCTTAAGAGTGAGTGAAGAATGTGATTCTATTTCCCAAAGGGAAAGTGTTTTGATTTTCAGAAATGCAAATTTGAAAGACCTTTATGTGGGAGAAAAATTAAATAAGACATCTCTCTGATACATTTAAAATAATATTTACATTGTAGCAGGTTAAATTTAAAAGCTCATAAATTATAATACTAAAATATGTGTAGGTGGATTTAATTTGTGGAAATAAGGTCAAGTGCAAAATTTTCTCTAAACATTAAAAAATGTGTATAAATTGGAGATATATAGTATCTGATGTCACTGTGGTGTCATCTGAGCACTGGATTGGGAGCCAGGAATCCCTGAATTCAAAACCCAGGTCTGATTTTGACTCACTTGCCAACTCACTTAGCCTCTCTGTACCTCAGAGTCTGTGTTAGCTTACCAGCATTTGAAAATGCTGAATGTTTCTAAAAATTCTTTGAAGACAATACTCGGTAAATGGGTGATAAGTGTTATTACTGCTTTTAAACAGATACATGACATGCACTGATACACACTCAGAGAGATAGATATGTAGTGAAACACACAATGTCAATCCAAAGGGAAGTTCTTTTCTGGATAAGAAAAACAACAATTTTTAATGCAACCTCAAACTTTGGACAGTTCAAGTACTGTGTATAAGGTTCATCTGATGTGAAAGAAGGACCAGTGTTTAGAATGAACCAATTGTGAAAACCGTTTAATTATTTTCAGTTTTCAGCAATTATTTTTCAATTTTCTAACAAGTGCAAAGGTGTTTTATTTTTACCTGTTAAGCAGTTATTGCAATTTTTAACCTTCCTTTTTGTATTTTAAGCATAGAACCATTTTGTGTAACCTTGTTTTTCCATTCTGAGTTATTTTTCAGTAAACAGAACTTTTTCACTGCATTTGCAATACATTTTCACGTAGATTAGGGTAAGCTTTGTGTCTGTTAACTCTGTTCTTCCCAGGTTTCATTGATCCCTGGGACTTTTCAACAAAAGTAGTGGAGTTTTAGAGTGTTACTTGATACAGTTTGTGACAGATTTTCTCTAGAAAGATTTTGACAAGAATGTAAATCAGATTCTTTCTGTCTTCAGCTTTAGAATCTAATTGTACATTTCACCAATTCATCAGAACTTCCCTTTCTTCCTTTACAGAATCCCAGCTGAAATAGGTTCCAAGATTCTTCTGATCCTTAGAAAAGTAAACTCAGCATTAAGAAGTCAATACCCACCACATCACTGTATCTGAGATATTACAACATTATTTCCTATGGTGCACGGCATCTGCAATTTGCTATGAAGTCAAAGTTTTGAATTTGATATACCATTGGTCTGATTCAGAATGGCCACTCTTATGCTCTAGTGAAGACATAAAAAAAACATCCCTGCCACAAAAAAAAAGTCTAAAAAAATCTGTTGATTTTAGTTACAGTGATGAAAAGTTCATGTCATGCTAAACAGCACGAGTTCTTCACAGGCATCTCTATCCCAGTAAAGAGAGCTCCTTCAGAGATCTGGGAAGTGGCAGTAATGTTTTATTTCTCCTCAAAATTAGGGTGAACCAGGAGCTCCAGGAGAAGATGGTGTCCCAGGGAAAGATGGCTCAAAGGTAGTCTTCATTTTATATAGCAGACCTATTTAAGAACCTAAGTGAGGTTCTTTTACCTGTATTTTATAAACCCAGGGGTGCACTTAATTTAAAATAACTAAGAATGTGAAACAAACAAGGAGTTTTGTGGCACTTTTAAAGACTAACAAAGGTATTTATCCCATGAGCTTTCGTGGGAGAAGATCCCATGAAAGCTCATGAGATAAATAAATGTGTTAGTCTTTGAAGTGCCATAGGACTCCTTGTTTGTTTTGCTGAACTAAACTAACGCGGCTACCCTTTCATAAGTCTGTAAAAGCTCTTGCCCTACTATTTATGAACCCTATTGTACCTTCTAGTAACAGGTCCACCCAGGGTATTGCAGTTACACCATGCTAGTTAAGAAATCTGGGAGGGGACACTCACGAAGGCACAGTGCTTCTCGGCACAGCCCACCACTTGAGGAAACACAATGACCATCACCCTCAGGAGGGTGCAGTATATGCTTCTTTTCACAGTCAACCAGAAGGTGACCAAGTGCTAATCCACTAGCAGCTCTCACTTTCAAATGAGTACAGGGTCCAAAACTATACTTGGCCCCTGTGCCAGTCACAAAGGAAGGAAGATTGTGTGTGACCTCCAAAGCAATTTGGTTTTTGAATTTTTTGTTTTCTGTTGTTTTTTTTTTAAATGGATAGCCGTGTTAGTCTGGTCCGGTGAAAAAACAACAAGGAGTTGTGTGGCACTTGAAGACTAACAGATTTATTTTTTGCATGAGCTTTCGTGGGAGAAGATCCCACTTCCTCAGATGCTTCGAAGATGGGTGAACTTACAGAAAGGAATGAAACTAAATGCAAGGGGGTGTAAAACATAGGATCAGGTCATAAAGTAACAGTAAATCAGAGCAGTTTACAGGCTCAAACCATGGGAAGCCTGAAGTCAAATTACCCTTTGTAATGGGAAAAAAATCCATAGTCTCAATTCAGTCCTGCTTTCACAGAATTTAGCTTGCATATTAATTCGAGTTCAGCTGTCTCTTTGAAGTCTTGATGTCCCAGGTACAGCTCTTCAAAGAGAGACAGCTGAACTCGAATTAATATGCAGGTTAAATTCTGTGAAAGCAGGACTGAATTGAGACTATGGATTCTTTTCCCATTACAAAGGGTAATTTGATTTCAGGCTTCCCATGGTTTGAGCCTGTAAACTGCTCTGATTTGCTGTTTCTTTATGACCTGATCCTATGTTTTACACCCCCTTGCATTTAGTTTCATTCCTTTCTGTAAGTTCACCCATCTTCGAAGCATCTGAGGAAGTGGGATCTTCTCCCACGAAAGCTCATGCAAAAAATAAATCTGTTGTTTTTTTGCCTGAGACTTGTACTCAGGAAAAAATCTAGCATTGAGGGCAATTAGAACTGGATAATAATCATTTCACCACAAACTGAGGGCCTGATAACCTACTAGAAGTTGATGGAAAAAGCCCATCAGCTTTTGATCAGGCCTGAAAGTAATCAGGGAATATTCAGGGAATTCTTCTGTAACATGTTGTGCAATATAACAGTTTAATTCTTTTCAGCCTTGATTTATTCTTCTGCTGTCTTGCAGGGGATCCCTGGAGACCAAGGGCTTCCTGGAGAGGATGGTGAAAAAGGAGAGACTGGAGTTCCAGGAATGACAGGCGCCTCTGGTGAACCTGGCAGAATGGGTATTCCAGTGAGTATTTTCAGACTTAAACTTCAGCCAAGCTGTGTGTTAATTATTACAAAAAGAAATGCCTCATTTGAGTGAACCTGCCTCTTCCATATCATGCACTGTAACTTTTTGTGGCTTAATGCACAAATAAGAAGAGAACCCTATGGGACATTTCTTAAATATAGAACCTTTCAGCAGATTTTTGACTCCTCACTAGTATTCTCTGCTGCCTGAAACAGTAACCTGGACACGGTGTGACACATACCTACTTCAAACCCTGCCTTACAAGTTATATGTATAGCAGTAAATCTTATGTCATGATTTTTTTTTTTGCCGTACGCATTGTCCTCATATTACCCTATCTGCATCCTTACTGTCATCTTTTGATGTCTAATGTTTTATTGTCTAGACTGCTCTTTGAGACAGAAAGGTACCATTTTCTGTAAAGCACCTAGTGGTGAATAAATAAAAACAATGTTTACTCTTCATAAATGATGGGGCTTTAAGCCTTAGAGAGTAACCAGGTTTTATCTTAACCTTTTATAACAATGATTCATAATCCTTAAAATTAAAAAAGAAATTATGTAAAAGAAATTAATACTTGTAAAGAGTGGCAGCCTGTAGGCTGAAAGGTGCTCTCTTAATCAATAAAACAATTGCCCCAGAGAACCAGCAAGTGTCCTCTGCTGCCTCAGCTCAGTGCCTCATCCCTGTCTTTTAAGAACCACTTACACAGGAATGACAAATCAGTTCTGCCACCATCTCCGACACTTTCTCCCTCCGTCTACTGTTATGTTCCCCTTTCCTCAAAGGAGAAGTACACAAGTAACACTTATCTTGAGTCCATCTGATCAAGTGAAAGCTACAGTTTATTCTGGGACTCGCTCATTTACACCACTAGCTGCTCTATCACCAAAATCATTTATCAATGTCAGCACTTGGAAAGCAGTTGACATTTGGTTTGGTTGAGCATACTGAGGTATCTCTGAACTACCTTCACTGACCTTTTCTGTAAATGGACGGCTGGCTTGCAACAGTTGAAGATGAGTAATCAATCAGTCATGGTTGAAACTGGACTCATACACCTGAGGGAAAGCTCAAATTTGGGGTGGTTCTGAGAGTTCCAAGTTTCTGAATAATTATATAGCCTTTTTATTCAAATTTTAATTGACTACTGGTGGTTGTAAAATCAGTTACTTAGAAGCAAAAGCACTTATAAACTTTCTTTGCTGAATTTGGACATTTGGGTTCACCTGTCCCTATTTGCATTTTCTTAAGACCTTTTCTCTTCTTTGGACACTCAGACATTCCAACTATCCTCAACTTTAAAACTCTTCTGGTGGACTTCTGCAAACACTGCTTAGTCTTGCCTCCTTAAAGGAACAGTCTCACATAGTGAGGAAGGAGCTTATTGTATTTTTTTACCCCACTGTCAAGTCCCCAAAGGTATGCAGTCCCAGTGAGTCAAATATTTTAAAATGCTATGTAAGGCATTAGGTGAAACACTGAAATCACTAGTGGAACAAGCTTCTTATATAGTTCAAGAATAAAAAGTATAGGGCTAAAGTGAGCCCTTGGCATGTTCAAGGGTGTTAGAGGCAGCACCGTAGACACCATCCACTGAGAGAATTAAAGTTGATTGTCATAACTGGGATATGGGCAGTCTAACCTAAAGGACAAAGCAGGAGTTAGGCCAGGTCAGGCATCAGGAAGTCAGAGTCTAAGACAGCTCAGAGGACAAACCAAAGTTGAATATCAGGAAGCAGGCAGAATCAGGTTCCCAGGAGATCAGAAGCAGGAGATAAACTTGAAACAGAACCACAGATCAATAACTAGAATCAAGACACAGAAACAGAAAGCATAAGGTACACAGTCTGGAGCAAGAAGAAATCAGATCCCAGTTGCGTGGACAACTTCCTATTCCTGTGTGGGATTTAAATAGGGGCTGTGCCCCCAGCATTCTGCCAATTAGCTCCCAACAGCAGGTCCTCAGTCTGAGATCAGCTTCTGTTCTGGGTAGCACATTAGAACTAGCTAGCTCTAAAGATGTCTGTGGACTAGGGTTCAAGACCTGTGGTCCCTAACACTGACTCAATTGATTTGCATGGTTTTAGTTTCCTTTTAATTGATCTTTAGCCCTACTAATGTTGCATATGTCTGGAGATCAGCAGTGCCATGCTGGACATTGTCTTCCCCTTGCTACAAACATTTGAAGAACTCAGAATATTTTGAATGCTCTGTATTTGCACTATTTGATGTACTGAAATAGTCAAAAAACAGCCCAGCTTCTGCACATCTTCATTTTATAAAATTATATTTTAATATAGCAAACATTATCAGCAGAGCCTTATTGAGTCTCACAAAATGAGACTAATTTGGTCACTGAAACTTTTTAGGCTTCTGCTCCTTAAACTTCTCAAAGTCTGAGAGTGTTTGAACCCTGCATTTTGGTTTGGCCTCACTGTAGATGTAGGGACAAGCCCTTAAGTTCAGATCTAGACCAGTATATGAATTTCCTTAAAATTCAATGGTGTTTTAACCAAGAGTTCTGTTTTGGGGCCATGTCTAAACATAAAAGAGGATAATAAATCAAGAGTAGAACTGCACAGAGGGGTTTAACTTGCATGGATCCTGGATTCACCAAACCATCTCCTCCCATTCAGAAAAAGAAACCTTACACTTCTCTTTCCTCACCCCCCGGAAATTGGCATCAACTGTTGAGCAGTCATACTCATTTGAAATCCTAACACTTCTAATGACAGTCTGGCACCCCTTCCCTTTGGTTTGGTCATATTGTGGTGTAATCTGAATATCAGGGGCATCATGGACCTAACATTCATATCCTGTTCAGTGGCCTTTTTATCTGGTAGTTGGCAGCAATGAGCCATGGACCATGTTGCCTGCTACCTAGTTGGGCTTCAGATCCTCAGTGAATCCTGCATGGGTTGTATTGTTCTCACTTACTAGTATATCTCTTTCTACAGCAGCAATCTCAGTATCCACAGTCAGTCTTCCACTGCTTGCATATCATACTTCACTAGATGCAGTGTTTGACTTGAAAACAAGACAAATTTGATTCCTACATTAATATTTTCTGTTTGACTGTTTTGGGTGTGTTTTCACTGGTTTGATAAAAATGCCTTGATGCTTACTTCATTGGAACACACATGCTAATTTAAGGCCAAGGTTAATTTTTCTACCTGCATCTCAAATTTACAAAGGCCTCTCAGAGCTTATTCAGGCTGGACTACAGTTTAAGCATGTTCTTGGAGCCCTAGTCAACAACTGTTTCTCCCCCCATACACAGGGGCCTGAAGGACCACCAGGAAATCCAGGTCAAAGAGGCCGTCCAGGAAAAAAGGTAATGTCTTTTTATCTTTCCTATTTGTCTTTCTGTGTGAGACATAAATTTCTATTTTAAAAAAATTCCTCTTAATCACTTGGTGTTGCTGGATCCAGAGCCCCAGAAGATACCATAAGTTTTTGTGTCACTTATGTGATGAGTCAGGAAATCCCCATCGTAAGAGGAATCAAGTGCCTCTGTACTTCATCTCACATTTTGTCCTGAAGTTGGGCAAAGAATATTCTGTCACTAGCCACAGCAATGGGACTTGTAGTTGGTAGGTATGGTCCCAAACCAGAATATTCTGTCCAGCTCCTGGGAAGTTTGCATCAAGATGTGTCTCTGAATTTTGCAGGTTGAATCCATCTCTAGTACTAGCATAAAATTTTAGGTGGGGCTAATGTAGAAATTACTAGCAAACGTCATGCTTGTTAATATAACACTCCTTGCTGCAGAGTCCTACAGTCTCAGATTTTAAAACTCCAGTTTAAAGTAAAATGTGTGTTTAAAAATAGTACTCTTACTAAATTATACTCTTGCTGAGCGGTGTAAATTGCTATGTAAATGTAATGTAAATGTATTCTTAATAATGTTGATAAAATAATGCCAACAGGGGGAAAAGGGTCAGCTAGGACCCCCAGGAGAGATTGGAACCACAGGTGATCCTGGCCAACCTGGAGAATTTGGTCCTAAAGGCTCAAGAGGAACTAGGGGTCCATTGGTTAGTACAATATATTTTTAAGAAGTCATGTATTTACAGTTTAAAGGCATGGAATCTAATGGAAGGGAAGAGAAGGGTCTTGCTTGTAGTGAATTTAAAAGATAATTTTTACTGAGGCTGCCGGTTACAAATAGACTCAGCATTTCTCTCTATCTTACTAGAATGGCTAATATGGTCAACATTGTCTCTTACCATCAGAGTTACCTTGAATCCTGGCCTATGCTAAGCAGTTCAGGAATACTCTGCTGAGCATATTAAAGAAGGATGTTTATTACTGGTCATCTTAAACATTTTAGACCAAAGATCATATAACATGTACCCAAAAATATTACTAGTGGGGGAGATGTTGTCTAGCTTTGAACACAGTTTATTGTCAGATGCTCCATAAATATAGCTCATTCCTTATAAGTGGGATTTTCTGACGTGAGAACTTCCTGTGACCAGAATCATATATTTTTAAACTCATCCCTTATTCTGAAATGTCTTTGTACTGGAGTCCAATGTGAGCCTGATCCAAAATGACTGAAATCAATAGTTATCCTTGCATTGTCTTCAATGGGTTGTGGATAAGGCCCTATTTGCACAAATTTCTTGCCCTGCATACACAGTTACCGTGCATACACAATCGCTGTACAGAGAATTTAAATCATTGCCATTTAAATCATTTAACCATTACTCAAATGCCCAGTGATTTGTTAACCCACAGAAAGATTCCCACAAACCTGACCATTCCAGTAAATAATAAATCCACTTCTGCTCCCATTGAATGGCAAGACTTCTGGGATCAGGCCTTGCCTGTTACCATGCTCTGGCATGTACAAGGAATGGAACATACTAATATATAATGGCCAGTCTTTTCAAACCTAGGTGCCCAAAATAAAGTGCCTAAATCCTTACTTAGGCACCTAAACAAAAGTGGCCTGATTACAAAGGTGCTCAGCATTTTCAGTTTCTACTGACTTCCACAGGATTTGAAGTCACTTATCCATTTTCCTTCAGGTACCTAAATATAAATTTAGGAGTCCATCAGTAGGCACCCTGGCTTGAAAATGTTTGACCATAGGTTTTCACTTTCCAAGAAAAGCAGCATCATTCACCAAATTGAAGGGGAAAGAACAGGAAATAAATTTTATTTTCTAAGTGCAATATTTTAAACTATGAAAATATAACAAAAAAGAGTGCACATTTAAAAAAATAGTTGACAAAATCTCTGTAAAAGAGTCTAGCCATTCATTTCTTTATAGCTGGTTATTCTGTTTAACAGGGACATTTAGGAGTAATGGGACCTGAAGGGGAGCCAGGAATTCCAGGTTACATGGTGAGCTTATTACCAAATTAATGTATGTATGTGGGGGGTGGGGTGGGGGGAGAGAGATAGTTTGTGATTACAATATAATTTGAATAATCTCTCAATATACTTGGAGCTCAGCCATATAAAGAATGTGTAAATATCCATATAGGTGACAGATACACCAGATATTTTTACATGAAAACTGAATTTTAATTCATAAGTTGAGTCTTTATGGATGCATTGATAAACAATAAAATTTCACTGATAATCATTTCTTGTGCAACTGAGGCCCAATCCTGAAATCCTGACTCTCGACCACTGCACCTATAGAGAAGGACTATATTTGTAGGATATGACTGTAGAAGAGAAATCCTAAAAACCTAGCTGTTATCTGCTGATTGGATAGGCCTTTTTCCTTTTCAGTAACAGAACCTGTAGTATTCGTATTTGACAAGATTAGAAGTAGAACACTAACAATTTGTGACCTGTGTCAAAAAATGATCATTGCCTTCCAACAAATGCAGCAGATGCCAAGTGTGGATGGATTCCTGATGTCACCTATTTGAATCATAATCAAATCTTTTTCTTCAAATATTAATTGCAAACTAAAGCCATGTTCCTTCAGTAAGAAAAACACTTTGCCACCTTCACCTGGTCAAAGCCCCACTGAAATCCATGGCTCTCTGTGTGTACACAGGGGACTATCTGCATGCAACAAATAGCCAGACAGGGCCCATGATTTGTCTGAAATGTCACTATTCTGTGTATTTGCTATATAGCAAACAATACTAATGTAAGCAATATGCAACAGTTTGTCTTTAGTTGTTTGGGGTTTTTTAGGGTCACCAGGGTCCGCCAGGATCACCAGGTCCTCCAGGACCCAAAGGAGAGAAGGTATGGAGACTGGTTCTTGTTTATAATCCCAGTAAATTACAAAGGGTGGAAATGTTGCTGTACATTTATAGATTATCAAATCATTTCTCAAAAGCCATTTTTCACAGTCTTTGGTTTTCTTTCCAAACCTTTCAAAGGGAAAGAGAATGTTACCTCTGCTGTTGTGATGCAAAGTGAGCAAAAATGTAAGCCGGGGGAAGTAAATTATAGAAAGATAAAGTTGTGAATTAGAACAATAAAATGTTCCAGGTTCTAAAACATTATTAGATCCTAGTTCTGCAATCATTTTCTGTATTACCAAACAGCACCTTTGACTTCCATGGATCTGCTCATATTAGTGAGGACCATGGATCCAACAAAGTACTTAACTTTGTGCTTAACTTTAAGCAGGTATAAATTTCCATCAAGTTGACTTTAAAATCAATTACATGCTTAAATGCTTTGGTAGATCAGGGAGGTGCTTGGTGGGAAATGTTCATAGGATCAGGACCCAATGCTATAGATTCACTGTGACTCTTTAAGGCCGAATCCTGCAGGCAGACTCTTATGCTCACTAAACTCATTGGGTATGTCCACACATCTTTTTTATTTTGAAACGATGGGTTCCATCTTTTTGAAATAAGAGGTGTCCTTTCGAAACGACTTAAACCTTGTTTGGTTTCGAAATGGCTGTTATTTCAAAATGGTGGTTTCAAAATAACGCTGTTCGGACACGTTATTTCAAAATAACCATCATTTCGAAATAACGTGTTGGACTTTCATCCCAGGGTGCTCTGCACCCTGGGAGGAAGGGCCACCCCTCATTAGCACCTTGGCCAGGGAGCCCTCAGCACCCTGCCAGGGTACTGAGGAGAGATGCAGGGGCAGGGTAGCCGCAGCCATGGCAGCTCACTCCTCGCCCAGCTCTGGGGGCTGCAGCCCCCCGTGGGATGGCTGCAGCCGCGGCAGCTCACCCAGAGCTGGCGAGGGCAGAGCTGAGAGCTGGGCTTCCCTGACTGGTCCCCCCCAGGCCGTGGGGCAGTCGGGGAGCCAGCAGCTCCTAGCAGCTGAGCCCCAGGGCGCTGGGGAGCCGGGTGCCCACCCACTCCCTGCGGCTGCAGCCGCTCAGCCCTGGCGTGCTGGGGAGCCGGTGGGACCCGGCTCCCCGCGGCTGCTGGGGTGCCCCAGGGCCCCTGCCCCACTGCCCCCAGCAGGATCATCCCACCCCTGGGGTCTGTTTACCCCTGCCTGGCTCTCCGGGGAAAGCCAGGCAGGGGATTGGGTGGCAACATGGCCTGCCAGGGGCCATGTTGCCACACCTCCCAGGGTGCCCCTCTCAGGGAATTGAAATAGCATGTCCATACCCAGGGCATGCTATTTCGATTGGAGGGGCTTTACTTATTTCGAATTAATTTTTTTTAATTTGAAATAAGTCATTTCAATTTAAGGGTTTTATTTCAAAATAAGTCATTTTGCAATGACTTATTTTGAAATAAAACTTTGTATGTGGACATAGCCATTGGGATTTCAAACAGGTACATGGATCCATCCATGCAGATCAGCTTGTAGAACTATGGCTTTGCAAAATAATGTGGTAGGACCAGATTTTTGAAGGTGTTTAGGTCTCCTAAAGATGCCAGTGGGTGTCTGGTGGAATTTTCAGAAGCACCTAAGCAGACTGGCACCTCAGAATCGTGAAGTTCATGAGAGTTAGCCTGCTTAAGTGCTGTTGAAAATCCTGCAATGCACCTGTCTGCATCTGTGAATGCCTAAACATCTTTGAAAATCTGGCTGGCCCTTGGTCGTTAAGAGCAACATTTTATAACAGAGCAGAGAGATATTTTATCTGTTGGTGTCGGTAGTAGTATCACATTTAAAACATCATAAAATTAACCCTTAAAATCATTTTGCTGCTCAGTATGATTAATGAAGTTTCCTTTACGTCTATTGAATTAGGAATCATTAGCTTTTTTTTAACACTGGCAGGATTGTCCTTTTTTCACCATCCATTAACTAAAATGGGATTTTGCTCAGATTTCCTTTTGGAAAGAGAGCAACTATGTAATTCGCCAACTCAAAATGTGAATATTTTTGAGAGAGAAGTGTATGTAGAATAGAATAGTAAAAACTGTACGGCAGCCTTAATTATAGCAGTTACTACCACCAATTGGTATAAATGTGTGTATAATCCATACTGGCGTTTGTTGGCACTGTTTGAAATGTTTATTTGTGTTTAATATTGGAGATAAAGTCCAGTTGTATTGCATTGTAAAGAAACACTTGAATAACTAGATTTTTCATAACCAGAAATAAATATTTTTAATAATTATTTTCCTTTTAGGGTTACCCAGGCGAAGACAACACAGTAGTGGGACCACCTGGGCCCATAGGTGAACCAGTAGGTCTTTCTTTCTCAAAAAAATTATACTAGTGATTCAAGATGAGAGGCAATAAATAGTGTTTCCACAAGTTATACAGTTGCCTCAGACATCTAGGGTCACTTTGTCATCCATAGGTAGAGAGCTGATATCATTAGAAACAAAACCAAACACATTGTTTTAATGTAACAAGTGGCTGTTCATAAATACTACCTTTTTATTCAGCAGATCAGCACTCTGTTAAGTTATCTGAATGAGATTCCTCTCCATATAGAGCAATGTGTCTAAGAACAGAATTTGATCCCTGTATTTATTCCAAGTACTTACCTGCTTATTTCAGTGACCAAAAATGTCTTTTCATTCCTGTTAGCACTGCAAACTGAATGCAAGTGTGAGAGGGTGAAATGCTATGATTCTTTGTTTATTAAGCTAGTCTACAACTGTCTACAACTATAAACATCAATAAGAAGCATGCCAAACAAAACTTTCCCATAACCTTAAGTATTTCTTTAATTTAGAGCCATCTTCTGGCCTGAGTTACACTTCTGCAGTCCACTTGCCTTCAGATTCTCACTTCATTATTTATACCATTGCTACCTCAAAAAGTAGAATTTGAAGGCAATGGAATGAGATATAAATGAAGACAGAATTTGGACCTTCTAAAGTAACTGAGTTAACAGTTCTCTTGCAGATGCATGAGAAAGAAAAGAATCTAGTTCACTCATCCAGAGCTGTGCTGGTTCTGCAGTGCTAACTGGAGAAAAAGTTGTATGCAGAGGCATTCAAGTCAATGCGGATTTCCAGTGGAAAACATGCCATGTGACTGCTTCATGAGGCTCAGTGCAAATACAGAATAGTGGAGAAGCAATGTAAGGGCATACCACAATCCTGCGCATGCTTTGGAGCTGAGCCCCACAGCAGCTGTCTCTGCAGAAACATTTGTACATAGGAGAGAAGTAAGGCCATGGCCTCAGATACCTTGGTGATGGGCATGAAAAGAAATGGCCAGGGGGCCAGTTTCCAAACTCTGAAAATCACCTGTCCTTGTTAATCCTCTGGTTGTCTTGAAGAAAAGCAACATTTGCTTTCTTTGTGTGGTTTTATTTCAGATACTGGAAAAAAATGCTACTCCCTATTAAAACTCCATCTAGTTAGATGCTAGTGCCTTCTGGAAGGTGCTGAGCATTGGGTGAGATCTTGCAGCTATCATCTTCAGTGGACACAGGACTTAGCCCAGTGATTGCAATAAGAGTTAAGGCACTTAGTTCTTCCCAGGGGCTAAAATGTCAGCACCTTGTAATTTTGGAAGCTGATTCTTTTCCTTGAAGTGCAGTCAGCAAGCTTCAGCTTCCTACTGCAAGTGATAGAAGACGATAACAGCAACATCAAGATACACAAGGCCCCAAGAGGCTTCCCTGCCTCTCCCATCTTCTGTACATCTGTCACACACAAAACCTTTTCACGCAGGTTTTGCTAAGGGACTGAGGATTTCCTCTCAGAAACAGTTTCACTATATAGTTTCACTGTTGTCAGATTCTTTACAAAACAGGTTCCACCTGCAACTTGTGATCCATGTCACTTGGTTTCTTTACATATTAAATCATGGGAATTGCATGTTCCTATAATCCAGTTGTTCCCAACATTTTTTCTGCCGTGGCACACCTTGATACATTTAATTAATTTGAGGCACACCACCATATAGTTTCCAAATGAATTCATGAGCCAATGAGCCAATCCAGAGCTCTTTGAGTAGTTTTTCAAAAAATTTTGTGGCACACTTGCTCAGACCTGACAGCACATCTGTGTGCCATGGCACACTGGTTGGGAAACACTACTATAATCTTCTGCAACTTGAATCAAATGATGCCTTCAAAATAAAACAGAAGTTAGGGTCACATTTTGATCTCACTTACATGGGGGTAAGTGGCGGAAATTCCTTGGATGGCTACAGAATTTTTCCAGGTTTGTAGCTATGAGGTCAGAAGCTTGGACTGTGGTCTTCAATTACAATACATTTTTTGACAGTGTTGCATCTCTTACTGTAATACCTTTTTGTTTTAGAACTGATTTATTTTTATTCCATGGCCTTAACAGATTTTCCAATCTGACAGAACGTATGTTTTTTTATAAGCTCACATGTGGCTGGTTGGTTTGTTCTGAAGGAAAGGCCCGAATTTATTGTTACAGCAGCAGTATTTCAATTCAGCCATTAAAATCTGCTCTTTGGTTGTCTTTGTAGGGTCCTAGCGGTGAACATGGAGATAGAGGGGAACCTGGTGATGATGGGTACCCGGTAAATACCTCTTCTTTGTGTTTCATTTGAATTTGGCATGTTAAATATCTAATAAGTGTAAAACAGTGAAACAAGACTGCTCTTCTCTGTCCCTCACACATACAAGTTAGCAGCTTATGCTTCATCTGTATCGATTAGTTCTTAGTATAAATTTATACTGTATCAAATAAACTAATAAATCAATTAGGAGTTGCAAACTATTATTCTGTATTTTGCAGTCTTCCTAAAAATACACTTTAACCTCATATAATCTTCAAAGCATCTGCTGAAGTGGGATTTTCTCCCATGAAAGTTCATGAAATAGTTTTGTTAATCGTTAAGTGCCTCAGGACTCCTTGTTTGTCTCACTATAATGAACGCTCATTAAAATTACTACAGTACATGCCACTACTGTTTGTGTTGTTGCAAAATCAGGAATACAAAAAGAAACAATTCCTGAGAGATTTCATCATCTAAATTACACACACAAAACAGATCAGACATATAATAAAGCAGTAAACCAAATATAATCAAATCTCACAGGAATGCAAAAATGTTTCAACAATATATAATTCCCTCCTTGAGTGTGGGGTGGGATTTTCAGGAAGGAAGTCTCACTTAGGGTTTGTTTTCATGAGGAACTGAGCATGCTGAATTCTGTTTCTATTTGTGGACTTGAGGATTTTCATAGTATGTTTACAGTGCAAAAAATCACCTTTGGCAATGAGTCTCAGAGCTCAGACTGACTGATGGGTGAGCGGGGCTTAAGCTATGCGGCTAAAATTAACAGTGTGGATGTTCCCCCCTCATGCTGGAATGTGGGCTTTGTGACTTACACCCCTTGCCAGCTGCCAGAGTCTGTGTGCTAGTTGGATCAGGAACATCTACACTGCTGTTTTTAGGCCCATGGTGTGAGCCCAAGTCAGTTGAGCCAGGCTCTGACTTGCTGCTGTGTGGTTTGAGGTATTTTAGCTTTTGTTTTATTGTAGTGTAGACATATCTTCAGCTTCTCCCAGGACTGGACTTTAGAAGAGAATGATCAGCTCATCTGAGTTACACCTGCAGTGATATGTTTTCTGTTTTTAGGGACATGTGGGGCTTCCAGGTCTAAGAGGAGCAATTGGACAACAAGGGCCTCCAGTAAGTGTTTCTGGGAGTTAGCTGTAGGTAGAATACTTCTATTTGTTACTGAAAGATAATTTATTTTGCTCCTACTTTAATGGGCAGCTGTGTTTTGTTCTTTTTAAAGGGTGAACCAGGTGAATTGGGGGAGCAAGGACCAAAAGGAGAAAGAGGATCAGAAGTAGGTAGAAAAAATAAGAAAACTCCACTTTGTTGCAGTTCTTTTCTGTTTGCAGTGGTAACAATGATTATTATTGTTTAAAGACAAAGTCAAGTTTTTAAATCACAAGGCTCCTTTTAAGAATAAAGCATGATTTACAACTATTGTGCTGAAAGATTGTATTGTTTGACTTCATGTTCCATTTTAACATAAACTCTTAGGACTCCTGCAATTTATTGACACTTGACGTCTTATTCAATCCTCACAAACACAAACCAAGTGGACCCTGATTACTAACTAAAACCATACAGAAGCAGATAGTTGTCTACTTGCGTGACTTGACATAAAAAGGTATTCAAAACAGTAGGGTCCCCATCAAATTAGTTACATCTCATTCATTTGTCTGTCTTCTAAGGATTTTCTGTGTTGAATAAACTTTTCTCTCTAACAGATATTTAGATTACACAAGAAGCCAGATTCAAGATGCTGCCAGATTTTGCAGTTGGTAGAAGTTTGGACCTGAATTACTTAACAGATGTCTCTTTTTGCTATATTTTAATATAATATACTGGTACTTGAGTTTCCAAATATTTTAGAAACAATGTGTATTCACCCAAAATTCAACATTTCCATTAAGGTGCATCTCTGAGATGGAGGCAGTGAAGCATTTCAGCACTCCAGAGCACAATGTCTTTTGAAAAATACACCCACTTCTTCATCTCTTACCAAGCATGCCACTGGGTGAGGTGGAGAGGGTTAGCTTTGGGGTCAGAGGGTAGAGAACATGTCTCCACAACACACTTCCCCAAGAGGTATTAGTCAGGAACCGTCATTGCTCTCAGGGAAGCCTAAGGCTGGCTACTTGTACACAGGCCACAAATGAACAAGTTCCTTTTGTATTTCCTCTCTCCTGTACCCACACAAGGAGCCACCCCAATCTGGCTACTCTGTGATACTTGTGTGTTGTGTCAGCATTGATAAGAATCAGATATCAGACTCAAATACAATTTAGAAATATTGGGACTGCTTTTTCCAGTTACTTGGCTTATGATAAAAAAAGATGTGAGAAGTTTCCTGTAGATCATTGACAGTGGCACCATGAAAATGTGAGAGGGTCATATAGTTATATTGGTGCTGAGACTAAAATGTGATCCTGTTTCCATTTCATACCTTAAGGAAAAGAATAGCTTAAAATGGAAAAACTATCAATAACCTATGATCTCAAATAAGTGCTATTTGATGGATGAGTGTTTTTGCCCTGAAGTAGTGAAAAGCTTCTAAAAATTGCATTTCTTCTATTTGAATACCCTTTTATGTTGTACATGAAAGACCACTTGACAAAGCAGCCCTACCCAAATACCCAGAATTACACAGCATTGATTTGTCTGATGCAATAATTTGTAACAAAAGTCCAATCAGACTGTATCGTGCATGCATTCAGAATGGCTGAGCTTTAGACGGAGGACTGGAAGAATGGAGTCAGCTACAAAACAACAACAGAATAATAACAGACAAAGCCTTGAAAAGATCAAATATGCATCTTTTCTTTCACCAGTGATACTCTGTTCTCTTGGTGTGCTGTAAGTTGCCTAAAGCATTTTGCTCTCTGCCAATGAGTGACTTTTATTGGCTTTTAATGTTTTAGAAAGATACAATAAAGATTTATAATATGTATTCCTAGTGCAACATAAATGGGGTGGATATTAGTCATTTGCCTCAGAACTCCCACCCTTACTGCACAATCCTGCTGCAAATAAACCATTTTCTGTGTATCTGTAATACTTTGTGATATATTAGAAGTGGGCAATATTGCAGAATGAACACACATGAAATGCATATATACCAGTACCTACATGAAACCTCTCCTATGCATTCAGATATATTGACTTTGACGACATTTGCACACTGCAGGACAAAAACAGTCATCCTTCAACCCTCCTCTCCTTGAGGAAGACTTCCATTATATGGCTCAAAAAATAGCTCTCATTAAGAGCTCTCCATATACCAATTTGGATCCAATATTCAGCCTTGAACAAAACTTTACAGCCTAAACTCTTATAAAAAAAAGTAGGCTAATAAGAGAAACACTGACACAACTTTAGCTCCTGTGGTGTGAATAGTGCTGCTATTCTAACCAGGCCAGTCACATAGAATATAAATCTTACAAGGCTAGTTGCATGCAATATAAACCACTATTTTAAATTAACTGGTTTTATTTTATATGAACTCTGAAATGTTAATGAAAGCCAGACAGGGTGCTTTAAAGGTATAGGTTCCAATTTTAATTGATGGAGATAGTTTAATTAAGGAAAGTTATTAAACAGTGAAACAGTATTTTGTTAATTTTCTGATATTTATATTAGTTGGATATGGTTTTGTATTTACCTTTGCCTTTAACTTGTTTAAACTTCATTAGGTTGAAAATACCATACTATACTATGTTAGCACTATAGACTCATGGTCCCTTCCAGTTTCTATGACTCTATAGTTCTAACATAGTATAGTATGGTAATTCACTAGCCTTTATTTCTAGAAACTGTGTTAAAATAATTTTAGATCAGAAAATATTAAAATCTTTTCTACTCAATCTGTGCTCTGGTGTTGCTTTGTGCTACTGCCTTCCATTCAAAGGTGGCTGTGTTTCTGGATGAAATGATTCCTGTGATTTATAAGTGCTTTTGAAAGTTTTGAATGTGTTTTGGGGTTTTCGCAAAATCAGCTGATACCCCCTGAAAGTAAATTGGATATTAGATGCTTCTGAAAATATTTGTTACTAGCAGAAATAGCTGGCATCATCCGAGGAAAATATAGTAAAAGGTGTGATGAATGAACTATGTCAATTATATTAACATAGCATATTTTACTGGAAATATTTTTCTCTTATATATTATTTGAAGAAATGAACCCCAAAATTGTAACAAAATGCACATCTCTGTTCACTTGCATGAATTGAACAGTCCCAAGTATGTTTCATATGGAAATGGAGCTCCTTATTTAGAACAGTGGGGATATCAATTTCACAACATTCATCCAATTATTACCATTAAAAGAACAGTATATTCCACAGGAATTATGATGTTTTCAGCCTATATTGTTGGTAAGATTTGTTTGCATCATAGCCTGTCATTACCCAAGCCAATTTTTTGAAATATTGATTACAATACTGATTGTTGTGTGATAAAATAAAAGAGAGTTGAGAGAAGCCTAGTGGACAATAGATGAACTACTTGGTTCGTAGCCAGAGGGAAAGGATCTTGTCACTGCCATTTATGTGACACCCTTAACAGAGTCCAGTAAATGCCAATGATCAGGCAGTACTAAAAGCTAATTATCTGTGGGCCGAATTGAGGCTTCAGGGGAACCTATTTTGAGATATAACCAATCCAGTTATTTAAGTTAGGAAATCAGCAGCATCCATGCAAAATTTTGTGTTTCTAGCTCTTACCATTTTGGAGATCTTTTGGGATAAACAAAGAAACAAATTTCAGAAATATTTATAAGATCCTATATCCATATCAGTCAGTTAGCTAAATCCACAGATGTCTCCAGATTGGCTGTGCATAATTAAATGTTTATTTCATTTTTCATGTTTTGTTTAAAGGTCAGGTAAAAGGGAATATTCACTATAGCAAAAGTTCTTTGTTCCTGTATAGGTGTCAGCATATACAATGTGCCTGTGTTCCTTATTTTCTATTCTTTGCTTTTTAAGAAGAGATGGAAGTGTTATAGAAAAATGAACTTTCTTACAGTGATATTATCTGATGATGCAGAATTAGCTAAAGATCTGGAATATCCTGCTTAGCTTTGGCATTGTTGAAATGACCTGAAATTATACAATATTAGACAAGGGAGGGGTGGACTGTGTACAACCACACTATGAAATCTTTGTTCAGCTCCTTGGAAATGTCATGCTTTTAGGGCAGGATCTGATGCCCCAGTGATCTGAAGTGATGAAAAGACTCTCATCAGTGAGAAACAAATCTAGGTTTCTTTTAGGTCTTTGGTTTGACCAAATTTATCAGTTCACAAATGTTTGAAATATCTAGGGTCCCAGAGGGAAAAAAGGAACGACTGGTCATGCTGGGAAACCTGGAATTCCTGTAAGTAATAAGACTCTACCATCTATGTTCTGTTTATAGGACAGACAAATAGAACTGATGATGCACATAAAAATCAAAATGATTCAGTGCCAGTTGTAGTATAAAGCTTGATTCTCATTTTCTCTAAGATAACTTTGCCAATCTAATGGGACTCAGAGTGGGTCTAACTGTAATTAATGACCACTTTAAGGTCCATTTACACTGGCCAGAACTGTAAAGCATCCTTAGGGTAAATGAGAAACAGGCTCATAAACTTTGATGGAAAACAAAATGATATTAAATGATACTGAAAAGGAATTCTCTCCATTAATCAGCACATTGGAATGAGGTACAATTAGTGAATTATATCCTGAGGCTGCTTCCCATTTGCAAAGTAATAACTACATTCTTTGTCTGTAGAGTTTACACAGCCCATACATTTCTTATCGCATTAATAAGGACCACCCTGAAGTTAACTGCATTTGTTCTTCCCTCCACTCCCCACTCCTTGGCTCCCATAATTTCTCCTTTTATTGAATGGGTACTGTCTTCAGAACTCCCCCCATCTATATGCCATGACAAATATGGCTCCCTGAGCTTCTGATTTCTCCCTGCCTGTGCCACTCCATCTGACCACAGATATTAAATACACTTGAATTAAAAAGCAGTTACTACTTTTAGAGTAATTCTCCATAAGGACAGCAGAGTAACTCTCCACAAGGGAGAAGTAGAAGAGGGAACCAGTGGATATTCTATAAAAATTATCCAGTATACATTTCAACAAAGCTATTCCTGGTTCCACTAATACATAATACCACAAAAGCACATGCTGTAAATAACTTTTACTAGTTTCACATACTAACATTTCTGGGAAATGAGAAGTACAGCTGCCTATTAGAAGCTTGTGAACAAACTGCATACCCTGTGCAGAGAGTGGGTGAACAATATTTTATTGGATAAGAAAAGTTATACAGTATAGTAATCAAAGGAGTTTGTTTATGCCTTCTAGAGTCCTGAACAGATACATGTGTAGAGTAGTGCCAGTAGTGTAGAACAAAAAGAACATGGGAAAAGGCAGGAAAAAAGGAAGGAGAACAAGGAAAAGAGGAACAATGGGAGGAGTCTTGGGGGAATTTCAAAGCATATATCAGGTTCATTACTTGGTGCAAGTTAATTGCACAACTAATAAGAGGCAAGATTTAGATGAGAAATGTTTAACATATTTATGTAACTGTTTAAAACATATTTTTGGATGAGACATAGTGATCTGGTTAGAGATGTTATTTTGTATTTTTGTTACATGCATCCACTTGGAGATAGTTACATGAATTCTAAGCTTCTTCTGATAGCACATGGCATTTTAAGCATATTTCAACTTAATAACAACTTATTGAAAACTTCATTAAAGCTTTGATGAAGATGACACGATAGCTAGCATTCAGTGACAGTTTAACTAAGGATTAGCAAGGTAAGTGTTGTTTAATGAGACATTCTCCTGTGCTTTTGACACAAACGTTTGAATTCTGTAATTTCTCACTTGGACAATAGCACCAAACATTTGCAACAATGACCACTGACTTCTGGGTCTTTGGCTGTTGGATGCCCCATCAGAGATATCTTGGGTATGATATACAGATCAGTCACTACTCCAGCTGAAGTCACTGAGAGCTGTAGGTGCTCGGTGCCTGTGAAAATCAGGCTCAAGGCATCTCAGATTGGCCATCCAAGCTGATAGACCACTTTGGAAAACATTGACCTTGATCACTGAAACTACTATTATAGTAGAGTCCAAGTACTACTGTTTTCAATTTTTTGCTGTCTGACTATAGATACCTCTTATGAATATGACTGGAGTTAGTAGATTCATATTCTGTTTAAATTTATTTCAAGGGAAAACCAGGCCCACGGGGCCAGAAAGGTGCTTCTGGATACCCTGGACCAGAGGGCATTCCTGGGAATCCTGGAAAGCCTGGGTTACCTGTGAAGCCTGGCTTTCCTGTGAGTAACATATACATTATCTTTCTCTATATCCTTCTCTTCAAGAAACTTCCAAATGCTAAAGCATCTAAACAGAAATACATGTTCTAGATTCCTTTGGCATCTTGTAAAATTAATTAGGTATTTTCTTTAAATTTTGCTTCTGGAAATCTATCTAGGTGATAGTTAATTTACAGAAAAGGTGATGTCAGAGGAGTTATTTTCTGTATATTTCATAACTAATAACTAAGAGTTGAGCAAAGGGTTCACATAAAAGCACAGACCCATCCCAGGTTAGGGTGAGTTCACAGTTCTGTTACCTTGAACATCATCTCAGAGTCACAAATGAGTTACAGATTTGAGTGCTCCATCACTGGCCAGTTCTGGGGTTTCCCCTCTTGAAGTCAATAAACATAAAATGGGGTGATGATCTCCCAACTCACACTGGCAACCTTGGGCCTTTTTTCTTGTCATCACAGTCTCCTACAACCCAGTATCTTTAACTGCCTCCACACAGAGCCTACCAGCTCTCAAATCAAAGATGCTGAACGCAACCTGTCTCTGCACTACAAACTTATGTATAAACAAAGGGAGGCTGCAGCATTGTGGAAAAATTCTTTTTACAGCATTGTTGTTATGACATAGTCATCTCATATTCTTTACCACAGGAGCTAGAAAAGTATTGGGAGTTCCTTTGCTACTGCACTAGAGATTGAAGCATCCTAGGTAGCTCATAATTGCTGGGATACTCCCAAAGGATTGTGTGTGTGTGCACATGCACAGTGAGATTCTTTCCCCACTCCTGTTTTCTACATAGAAGGGGGTAGGCAATCTTCTGCCCCTCAAAACATTTTGTGTGTCACCACTTCTCCAAGAGGAAAAATGGCAAACCTGTTGCTAATTCTTTTCCAGGGAAAATTAGGCCCCACTGACATGAATGAGTCTACTTAGAGGAGAAGGCACTAGGTGTGGTAGTAAATATTGCGTGGATTGAACCATAATTTTTTATGAAGATAAATTAGATTAAATTTGGTGTAACCGTTTAGTCAAGACACTTAACAAAGGACTGTTATAAATACCGATATATGAAAAACAAATGAAGTCATTTGCTCACAAAGACATAAACACACATATTTTAGCTGTTAAAGGCTTCATATCATATTAACTGTGGGGTAACAGGGATTATTTCAAGTGACTATAATTCTTTGCAGTTGTATTTAGAAGAAACGCCAAAATTGATAGGTTTTTTAAATTCATTTTAGTTTTTTCAGTAATAATTAAACATTCTTCCACTACTCTGAGTACTGCACATTAAACAATTACATTGCCATTGTGTATCTATGTAAGAGAGATTTAAAAAATAAACTAGCTACATAAAATAGAGAGAGCAGAATATTTGTTATGCAAGCGCAGCAGTCCCTCAGATTGAGAACCAGAATAACATATTGAAAGGCTATGGGATCCACATTTGGAAACCTGGTCTATTAATAGAAATGATGAATGGAACTATATATGAAAAAGAGATTCTGGTTTGTTCCTAATGACATCATCATAAACACTTATTCTTGATGATGATTGCATCTTTCCATTCATTTTTTAAACATAGCATAGGCATGTTCTTTTGGCTTAGCGTTATACACTCAGCAGCATGTTTTCTCCATTAAATATTGTTACTCATTAAAGTCTGGTGTACTAATATATTTTAATAGCAAATGTTCTGGTCTTTCTTGATGTGGTAAATTTATTTTTTATGAATCCTTTGAGTGTGTACACAATAATGATAATATTATTAATACATATAACATTGATAAATAAATACATAGAATTTGAATGTCTCTGAAAGACACTATGAGAAAAAGCACTGTCATTTCATTCTCTGGAGATCCTTCTACACACATGAATGTTTCAATACTGAAAAGTCATTTCAGCACATTTGCAATTAATAAGTGTGACATCTTGTTTTCCTCTGTGAGCTCCTTATTATGAACTCGTGATCTCTTGAATTCTCCAGCCTAATTACAAAGAAAACAGCATATCTGTGCAAAGATCATACATTTGTCATCCAAGAATGAGCCAAAGTAGTCTTTTTTCTATTCTATCAATTAGGGCCCTGACTGTGTACCTTTTAGACTGTTACTAAGCGAAAACAGGTATGGATCAGATCCAGGACAAGATCACATTTTATTGGTGTCCCCAAAGCTTGAGATGTGGAGTTAATTTCAGATAGAGGAGGAATGACCAGGTCGCAAGTGTGAAAAATTGAGACAACGGGTGGAGGGTGATAGGTGCCTATAAAAGAGAAATCTTGGGGCTGTCCTATAAAATCAGGACATCTGGTCACTCTAAATAGATGGTTCCTTCATTAAGGTAAGCAATTTTGTATGATCCACATTGCCCTTGAATAGGAGAGGTGAACACAGCCACTCGTATGTTAGTGAAGTACAGTTAATAAATATATTGCAGTATACAGTTATATGGAAGATCATTTTGTGATCATCAACATCCAGACTTGAACAGCAGTCCCACAACTAACCCCAGGCTGAAGGACATCAGTGCCAGTGTGCCAGCAAGAAGCTCCACTGATTTTACCATAATTCACTTGGCACTTCTCAGTGCCTAATCCAGACCTGTATAGCTGCTTCTCAGCATTGGGAGATGAGGTCTCATTACAAAACTTTGTTTATTCTAGAGTAATCTCAGTATGTTGTACAGTAGTTGTCTGTGTATGTGCACATGCAGAGATGTGATATAAATATAGGCACAGCATTGGCTGAACGTTAAAATGTGTGCCTGCTTTAGTGTGCAACAGAAATGCTACCGATGGCTGTTCTGATTGTAATCAGTTGTTCTTTTCTTGTTAAGGGTGATAAAGGAAGCCCAGGAATAGCAGGGCTGGCAGGGTATCCTGGAACTCGGGGAGCAAGGGGATTGCCAGGCATGCCAGGTGTCACTGGAGCACCAGGGCTAAAGGTACGGTGAATGGTATTCCATTATGCTTGTCAAATACAGTATTACTGGTGTACCTTAGTCTTCATGCTGCTAACTAACAGATCATGAGACAAGGTGCCTTTTAACAAAACTAATATTAAGATCAAAAGCACATTTGAAATGTAAGATTGTAGATTGTGCTGCAACAATTTTTCTCATTTCTCACATTTTATAAAAACACTGTAAGTTAATCTACCTTTGGAGCATCAGTTCCCATCTTCGGCATTTTATTTCCAACACCAAGCATCATTTAGAATTCATCTATCTGGCCTCTTACTAATACAGGCTTTAGGGCCAGATCCTTCACTCTTACTGAGGCCAGCTTCTACTGACTGACATGGGAGTTTTCATAGAGCAAGTCCTGAATGACTTGTTCTGTGAAACAATCTTTTTAACATTTGATTGCAATACTTTCAAATGTAAGGAACAATCTAGGAAGATGGCAGGCATCTCTGTGCTTCAGGGATGTCAAAAGTGATCGGTATCTCACAGGATCAGATGCTTTTTTCTTGAGCCCAGCATCTCAAAAGCAGAAAACAATTTGAGATAGTTACGTTTGCCAGGCAATTCCAGTAGCATGGTCTGATCCACGTACTGATGTGAAACTGAATACGCAAGCGAAAGTCAGTGCTGTAGGAAGCAGAGAATAGAAACAGTAGAATTCATTTAAGGATTTGGAATGGAATGCTTGGTTTAAACTGACATCTCTAGTAAAGTTCCAAAGGGGCAGCAGTTCAGCAAAAAAACAAGGAGTCCTGTGGCACTTAAAGACTAACAGATTTATTTTTCACATAAACTTTCATGGGAGAAAATCCCACTTCGTCAGATGCTTTGAAGATGGGGGAGCTTACAGAATCGAACGAATATAAATGCAAGGGATGGCTTCTTTTCCCATTACAACAGCTAATTTGACTTCAGCCTTCCCAGGGTTTGAGTTTAACAACTGCTCTGATTTGCTGTTACTGTTTGACCTGATCCCATGTTTTACACTCCCTTGCATTTATTTTCATTCCATTCTGTAAGTTCCCCCATCATCAAAGCATCTGACAAAGTGGGATTTTCTCCCATGAAAACTCATGCGAAAAATAAATCTGTTAGTCTTTCAGTGCCACAATCTCTAATAAGTCTATCATTTCCTTTGTGCTAAGCCAGTATAAGACAGTTCCTGTCCTGAAGGGCTGATTGTCAAGAAACAGACAATGGGAGAAATGAGGGATACAACTCACCAGCAAAGTTGCCAGGATGATGTTTAGTGTCCCTAAGTCAAGCAACAAACAAACAACGTTTGTGTTTTAGTGAAGGGAACAATTACCTGAAAATATTCTTGAAGGAAAATATTCCTAGTTAAATCCTGCAGCTTGTTGCTATATATAAGCTTTTTAGCTATATAATTCTTTCCTGACACACTTAGATTGAGGATTTAGTTTTATCACTGTTCTATTGCAATGATAAGGAAGGTTCTATGATTTGCTACTCCACAGGGTGAGCAAGGACTTCCAGGTCATCCAGGAAAACAAGGTAAAAGAGGCTTTCCTGGGATACAAGGTGATCAAGGCCCACCAGGAGATCCTGGCTTGAAAGGGAAGACTGTACGTATTAGCAGATGATGCAAAACAAGTATTCTAGGAACTCAGTTAGCAATGTGGAATAATAACCAACATGCCTGCTAATATTACAGGGAGAACTTGGAGATCAAGGCTTGATGGGGTTTCACGGATTTCCAGGTCCAAAAGTATGTGTTCATCATTTTTTATGAGCATTCAAGCCATTAGCAAAGAATGATGGTGTAAATTTTAATTGGCTTTAGCAGTAATTGGTTTTAAATATATCCAGAACTATTGACATGTTTCAGACATAGAGCCATCTGTCACACATCCAAAGTAGAGTTCATTGAGTAGGTTTATCACTTTTTGACCAACATGCTTAGCCAAAACTCAGAGCCCTGTGGTTTGTTTCTGTTAGGAGGACAAACTGATGGTCAGGTCAGATATCTGTGATGAAATCCTGTTTATTTACAAAGAATGTACAAAGGAAGTTGTCTTTCTCTGAACACAGGAGGAATTAAATAAGTGGAGAGTGTTTCTTTGCTCACAGTTCTAAGCCCTTTTCAGCCAACACTCTTCCTAAAAGCTCTTGCATTCTCTTGGCTTTTCTCAAGGCCGTGCTCTCGGTGCTTCTCCACACTGTGTCTGGCTTTATGTGCTTTTATTGCAGTTAGACGCCTATGGCTGGCCTACATCAGCTGTCTCAAGTTAAGTGCTCAGGCTAAGGGACAGTTTAATTGCAATATAGGTGTTCAGGCTCAGGCTGCAGAGTCCAGGCTACAGCCTGACCCTGGACATCTATACTGCAATTAAACAGCCTTTAACCTGGGCCTCACAAGCCCTCATCTACGCTATCAATTTGCATCAGTATAACTGTGTCACTCAGGGGTGTGGAAAATACACACGCGAGTGACAAAGTTACACCAACATAACCCCTAGTACAGCCAAACGGGCTTCTCCTGTTGACATAGCTACTGCCTCTTGGGGAGGTAGAGTACTTACGCTGGTGGGAGAAGGTCTCCCCTCAGCATAGGTAGCATCTTCACTAAGTGCCACAGTGATGCAGCTGGCACCCCTGCAACCCTGTAAGTGTTGAAAAGCCGAGAGTCAGTTTGTTTAATATTTTCACTTTGATTGCTCTTAGCAAGTATCATGCTTCTGCTTTCCTTCCTCTTCTCCCTGGGGGAAAAAAAATTGCTTACAGACAGTAGTTTTGTTTGAGATAGTGGCTAGATTTTAATCTGATGTTCATGTGATTTAAGCTTATAATTTTATTTTTAGGGCCCTGAAGGAGACATTGGTTTAGTTGGAATTCTGGGTCCTAAAGGTCCTATAGGCAGAATTGTGAGTATTATATTTAATTCTACACAATAGTTTTCACAATACTGTCTTAGCTGGTGCCACTTCATTTTCTATAGCCTGTTCACTTGGAGCTCTGTAAACAGATTGTATGAGACAAATAAGTTACTCCTTTTCTCTTCATGGCAAATCAGAACATTTGGTAAAACACCCACTTCTGAGCAGATGGAAAGGACCAAGATCTGTCTCCAAGGGGGAAAACTGGCCTCTGGGAATAGTCAACTAATATGTCATGTTTTTAAAAACTATCCCCCTTTTAACTGAAGAGTAATTTAACCAAATTAGCTGTTTGTATCTGATCTATGACAGCTTTTCAAATTGCAATCTTCTGTCATCCAGAAATCTGGAGAAACTTGTTGGGATTTATAAACAGCAGTATTTGAGAGGAACATTCATCCATTTTACAATCAGAGGTGATGGAGTAGAGATTGCCAGATTGCAGCTCTGCACATTACATTGTAAAATGCTCTATTCCTCACTGTCAATGGTAGAGTCTTAGCTCTTGTGCTATGTGACGTGACATCACTTCTGAGAGAGTTTGATTTGCTGGTGTCTGAGACAACCAGCTTAAGAGACTTATTTTTATAGCTGTTTCTCTTTTTGGTCATCTGTGTTCAGGACAAAGAATAGTTCCAAGTTATTTGCCCAAGAGGAGCTTTATCATTTACTGGAAAGAAACAGGAGAATCTCTCTCTTTGCAATGTTTGTTAGTGATCTTATATTATTTCTTGTGAGCACCAATATTTCTCTGGATGTGGCTGATGGTTAGTTAAAACAAGGAATACTTGGCTTTTGGATAAACAAAAGACTTCCTTTACCATTGGTTTTGGTGCTCTGACTTTCACAGCCATATAGAGGCTCTCCAAATACACAAAAAATTAATGATTATTAAAATAATTCTCTTGGTCATTGCTTGTTGCTTGTCATTCAGACACGGGGCATTGAATATATAAGGCATCCTATGTCGCTACGCTATTATGCTGTTCAAAGTTTTAGGTCTACAATTATGCATGGAGTCATAGCATGATGTTATTTAAATATAATACAATAAATTTGAAGACTGAGTAATCTTAAAATAGGCTATGTCATGACATACAATGTTCTTTTTCATTTTGAAATCATGATTAGCTGGTAAATTCCTTTGTTTGTTTACAGGGATACACTGGTCCCACTGGTCAAGAAGGCATAATAGGCCCAATAGGCAAACCTGTAAGTTTAAATCCTAAGGTTCCCATTTACATTTTACCTTACTTGTGAGTACATCCTTTCATCCTCATTTTTAATTTTGTCTTAATAGAAGATTTTTAAAACTTAAACAGCAAGTAGCAAGATTTATTTTCATATTACTTCATATCTTCAAGTTAGTGATTGTGATTCTATTATAAGCACAGCAAATAAAAGGTGATAAAAATCTTTGGAATGAACCAGTTCTCTGCTTGATACCGCAATACACATAGGGTGAGATTTTGTGCTGCTCCTCTAATAAGCTCAGCACAGAGCATGTAGCCTACAGGGAGGAGGTGCTGTGGTGATTTTAATCCATTTTGGCATTTTCCCAGTCCTAGAGTGGGACTGTGTAAATTCAGGCAGCCTGCTTGGGTTGTCCTGAGGCCCACCACCTGGCCTAGGGTCTCTGCAGTGCTGTGGCCATACCCCCACCCAACCCTTCCTGCCCCTAGCTCCAACCCCAGCACACTTTGTATGCCATGACTGACAAAGGAGTGCTTTGAAGGCAGCCTTATGGTTTTCTCAGCAGCTCCTGTGCTAGAGAGTACTCTCCTGACCAGTTATTAGACTTTTATGGCCCCTTTAAACCTTCTCTAGTGTAAAGGGGCAGTAAAAAAAGTGAGGGCCTTACCTTTAATCTCTGTGAAGCTGGACTGAAAAACAGCAAAATAATGTTAATATACAGTAGAAAATATTGAATATGTTCCATGTCACATTGTACGGGTATTTTTACACCTGCTTTTACTGCTGTAATCAAAGATATGCATGATCATTATTAATTCCCAACCACAGGCAGATTATCAATCTGTTCTTTGCCTATATTCTGTTCTTGGCCACTTTTGAATTCATACCTTGTCTCCAAAAATGTTAAACTAGCAATTAATCTGCTTTGCATGGAATATTGCATAGTGTTGGTTGGATACCCACTGATGTATGAAAATGAGCCAAAGGTAAAGCTTTTTATTTATTATAATAACAAGTTGTCTGCCTCTGTATGAAGCACATTAAAAATCTTCATACAGGTGCATAGCTGTAGAGGTAAATTCTAGATTAAGAGTCGTCATCTTTCCTTTTAATTACTCTGGTGATGTGGTCTTTTCCTCAACAAGGGGCAAGAATGCTTTAATTCTGGAATGGTTTGCCTTCCCATTTCTGTTTCTTCACTCCAATTACAAACATATTAAAATAAATAGATTTTCTCATTTTCGATAGTATATAGTTTAATTCAGAGCATTATGATGGCTTATGTACCAAACTGCTATGATGATGGTTTAAGCATGATGCAAGATTCAGCTAAACAAATAGTTAAAGAGGACAAAATTGACTAACAGAAAAATGATATTATCCATTTTCAAAAAGAACAAAAAAGGAATTACAAACTGAGAAGAAAAAAAACAAAATATAGAGATTACAGGTCACGTTCATGTAACTCCTCATCTAATCTATAATCTGTATACCTATGGTACAAAAATATGGCCCCAGTCCTGCAAACACTTGTACACATGAGTCAATTAATATTAAGAGGACTGCTGATTCTTACATGAGTAAAGTAACATACGTGGTTAGGTCCGAACATATTAAAAAGTACACTAGACTAATAGTCTGGTTTTTTTTCCAGGGACCTAGAGGTGAAAAGGGCTCCAGGGGTGAAATTGTAAGTTATAATAATGTTTGTATATTTATAATTTAAGTTTGTGTCTTGCTGTAAGAGCATTGTGACAGCAGCAGTGCCTGATGCTTCCATGTTGCTTTCAACTATAGGTGAGCAGAAAACTATCTCCAGCCTATCGAGATTTTAAACCATTCTCCCATCCTGAAGTGGGGTAAAAAGTCAAAATCTGTAAATTTTTTGCAAGCCAAGAATCCAAAATTAAATTTGGTTCAGGTCAATTGAACCATCTCATTTCAATAATTTAGAAACACTTTGTTTTGATTTTGACCTTTTAAAACATTTTTTCTTATCTAAATTAACTTACATTTCAGAACAAAAAGTTGTGTAGAACTAAAAATCTGAACTTTTCATTTAAAAAAATGTGGCCATAAGATGTTCTGATGGTTTCAGACTGTTTTTCCAAGGAGGGTTTGAAATGGGAAATTCACTAAAATTGGCCCTGTGTCCTTCCACCCCCCAAAAAGAAAGTTTGTTTCAATAAATCATCTTTTTTTTTGTTAGAAAAATGTCTATCATTAAATTCCCAACAAGTTCTAGTCACAACTGCACAGTTGGTGGCAGTGATTCTTGCTTTTCCATTCATATAACAGCTGACTCGTGCTCCTTCCACTTGCAGGAGTACATAGGTACTAGAATGAGGAGCCTGGTTTTTTAATAGCTCACAGGTGTAAAATTATACCAAATCAGAATTTTTCACTCATGCTGGTGATAGTGTTTCTACATTTGTATGCAGTCACTTTACATGGCAATAAATGGCTCCACAAGATGAAAAGTAGTGGAGAGTCAGGCCCATTGTCCTTCTTTTTTTTTTTTTTTTTTTAAACAAACAAAAGTCATTTGTATGGAACTTCAAATGATTTCACCCCAGCCCTGCCTCATAACTAATATGGTTGATAGTGATTTTTTTAAAATTCACAGTGATTTAAATAATATAAAACTTTAGAAACACACAGTAGCATCCTACACTTTTCCTAGGCTGAACCATAAAGTGGATGGCTCTTAATATTTTATAGCACTTGAGAAGCATGGCTGTTAATAAAAAACTGTCTGAACCTCAAGGAGCTGTCAGTGTAAATTTTAGATGTGACATAATGAATGGTGATAGGAAAGATCAGGGAGGGAATAGGAAGATGAAGGGTGAGGGTTATAGCAATATAGTCACTTGGCTCTTCTGTTTGCATATATGCAGATCTCAGTGGTTCTGTAAATTTTGTTTTGTTTTCTTTTTATGAAAAATAATTCATGTGGTGTTAATAATTCTCTTTTTACAACAATTGCAGAAGTGATTTTTCAGTACAGATTTTAATGACGAGAAAGTAGTGGGTTGGCAGACATGAGTAGAGGGTTGCATCTGTAAGAGGCAGCATGAACATAGGTACCTCACTTCTGATGTTAGTTATTCACAGTAAAAATAAACTAACAGATTTTATCACCTTTTATACTCTCTCCTATTCATTGTTGGAGTTAATACCTTCTGCAGCTCCATGAGCATAATCATCAGCCACACTTTCTAAGTGATGAGCATAGCTGGAGTAGAGTTCACCTGAAAAGGAGGCATTTGTACCTCCCCAGCAATGGGGGCAGTTCTACAATGTTCTCTTGTCGATACAGGTTAGAGCAGTTTCAGGTGTGCTGTAAGTTAAACTGGCTCACTATGGCCTCAAAGAACCCAGTTTACTTGCTAACTGGAAGTTGTGAAAATACAGTGGAACTCTAGCCATGCCCACTTCCTTCCAGCTACATCCTTTCTTCCTAAATATGGCAGTTTTCCTCCACCCTTCATCTGCTCCCTGTTATACTGCAGTTCAGTCTGGATCAGAGCCTGTATTTCTTTAGGCTGCAATTTTCCAAAGTAGTCAGTATTGGCCTAAATCTACTTCTATTGAAGCTAAGCCAATCTGCTAATTACTCTTGAAAATCCCACCATACTAGTAAGAATCAGAGGCATATTTTTCAATAGTTATAAGTCATTGAATTATATCAATGGCTTTTTACCATGAAGATAACCACAGTATACTTTTTGAAGCCAGTCTATAGTCTAAGCACAGGTCATTGAAGTGTTGTCATCCTTGTGTAACTAGCAAGGGACTCTTCTACAATCTAATACGTTCTCTAATTTACTCCTCTGAATTACAAATGCATCAGTAAAATCTCAACCAGGTTTGCTTTCGGAGTCACAGACATACTGTTCATGATCTGATATCAATAGCTTTGTCCTTACAGGATAAAGTTGACTTAAGGGCAGTAGCCTGCACAAGGGGTCACACACATTTTAAGTACCACATTAAGGAGCTTCTGAGTCATGGGCACTGAGTGAATTTCATCCTAAAGGTTTAATTGATTCATGAGATTTGACCATAGTTTATAGGGGTGAGAAGAAAATGTCAGCGAAACAGATCCACCAAAGGGAACGTTGAAGATAAAACAACAAAGCTTAACGCTTGATCTAGACTAGAAATTTATGTCAGTATAACTACATCACTCATGGGGGGATGGATTTCCATCTCACCTGAGTGGTGTATTTAGACTGACCTAACTTGCTATGTCCACAGGAGGTCTTCACTCAATGACATAGCTACTGCTTCACAGGAAGCCCTCCTGTAGGTGTAGGTGTCACCCCTTCACTGAAGCACTACAGTGGCGCAGCTCCAGCTTTTTAAATATTGACTTGCCCTAACTCCTCTCTCCTCACCCCAGCTACCTCAGAAACTGATTTCCTATGCTGGGCTAGGTCTTCAGCTAATGTAAATCAATGACGCTCCCTCAACTTTGGGAGAATTATACCTGTACAGCAGCTGAGGATTCAGCTCATCATTTTTGGTTTTTAGCCTTCAACAGCAGGCCAACTTTGTGTCTAAATAGGGAGCCTCACTTGAAGTTGCAGATACACTGTGCTGGACTGAAACCTACTCTTGTATTTGCAACAGAGATTTTCTTTTCAAATGAAGGGATTCTTACCTGTTGCAAACCGTAATGAGGCATGGTTGTCCCTTGGTATCAGCATCTGGAGGAGGTCATGCCTCCTCATTGCCCAGGCAGTAGGGGAAGGGTCCAGAAACAAAAGGGGAAGAGGGATTAGCAGCATTCTTTGTGCCAGGCCCTTATGGCAGGGCAAGACAACATACAGTGAGGGGGCTGACCTGTGAACAGGTAGCCCTAAAGTAGTCTTTACACCCAGGCCCGCTAACCAGGCAGGGGAGCAAACAGTTAGGGCTGTTGCCTGCAACCAGGCAATCCCATAGTAGTCAATAAGCCCAGCCCCCCTGACAGGACAGGAGGGCAAACAGTTAGTGCTCTCAAGCCAGGATGAGTCTACTACACCAGGGTGAAGTGGCAGGGGGCAACAAGACTCAGCCCCACTCTACTCCACTGGGTCCCAGCCCAGGGCCCTCACAACAGCAGAGTGATCTGCCATTGACACACCATTGTTGATCACCTAGCCTCACCTCCTGGAAAACACAGACTATAGAGCTTTCCCAAAATAATCCTTTCTGAACTAGAGCACATCTTTCTAAAAAAAAAAAAAACAAAACGTTGTGTAAAATTGCCAGTGATGGCGAATCCATCACAATTCTTGGTAAATTGTTCCAAGGTTAAGTGACCTCACTGTTAAAGCTTTACAATTTATTTCCAGTCTGAATATGTCTAGCTTCTTCAGCTACCAACCATTGGATCTTGTTACACGTTCCTTTGCCTGCTGTATTAAAGAGCCCATTAGGAAATATTTTTCTTTACGTAGGTACTAATGGACTACAAGCAAGTCATCACATAAGCTTCTCTTTGTTAACATAAGTAGATTATTCCTTTTGAGTCTATCACTGCTGTATTAGGCATGAACATCCTTCCTGAACTGTTGGCACCAGAACTAGACAAAGTACTTCAGCAGCAGTCACACCAGTCCAAACACAGATGCAATATAACCTCACTGTTTCCCATGTATGCATCCAAGGATTAGGTTAGCGCTTCCTGTCAACCTATTGTCTTCAATAGAATGGAACATAGAAACATTTAAAGGGTGTTTCTTCTCATTTACACCCAGTGTAACTCAGGAAGAATTCTAGTCTAATCAGCATTGTCACGCTGGTATAAAAGTGGAGGCAAGTGAGGAGATAATCAAAATCATGTCTTGATTTTCATAGAGACTGAGCAACTAAGACTCTCTTTAAATCAAAATAGGAGTTGTCAGTATTCAATGCCTCAGCAAATCAGGTCAAGTGTATTAAAGGTTCTGATCCTGCAAATATTTATGTGCATGCTTAACATAAGACTCGAAGTCTCTGATTGCTCATGCTTAAAGTTAAGCACATGCATAAGTTTGTAGGATCAGAATTTTAAAGTAGCAAAGAGAAAAGAATGTAGTCTGGGTCTTTGATCTTTTGTGCTAGCCATCATATTAAGTACTTGAAAGATTAAAGAGTACACTAAAAATAATTAATTTTACTCTTTGTTTTTGTTATTAAGGAACAGGAATTATACTTTTTTTGGTCCTTCACTTATCCTTTAACCACATTAGCATTTGAGTAGATGCATAAAACTAATCCTGTACATACCAAGGGAATATGCTGCAATTAACTTAATCCATAAAATGTGCAATTGAAGCTTCTACTGCAGCTCTGTGGCAGAAAAAAGCATTTATAATCTCTCTACAGAATTTCCAACATACTGTTTGCAATTTTATTATGTTTTAAAAGCTGTAAATGTAATTAATGTAGTTGTTAGATGTTTTAAAGCATTTAAAAATGTAATATAGCAAAGGGGGTTTACCCTGGATAGCTATTGGCTTTTTTCTTTTTTTTCACTTTTAGTTTTCCACATGGGATTTGATTAGCAAGGAGGTAGTGGAACAAGACAGATTGCATTACAATAGCTCTTCACAGAACAATATAAATTCATCCGAACAATACAACTGTCAATAAAATTCCACTCTATAAATCTCAAGTGTCTTAAACAGTTCCACAGACTTACAGTTTCTATTAGTCTTAAAGTGCCACACGACTCCTTGGGTTTTTTGCTGGACACAGCTATCCCTTTGGAAACTAAAAATATAGACTCACGCTATATGAAACATCACTGTACCTAGAACAAAGACATTACTTACCAGAAGTAAGTGTTCTCAAGGGGACAGCATAGATGATTGAAACCTTCGCATCTTACTGTAACTTGGCCCATGCATAACCCAGTTCTGAACCAAGACAAACAAATATCTTCTCACTTTGTGGAAATCATTCTTTTCGTTTAATTCCATCTTCCCCCCACCCTTCTTTTTCTACCAATAAAAATAGAGAACTTAGTATATGCACCCATTGGTTTGAAGGATCCTTGAGACACAATGACAGCAAACCTGCTGCTGATCTTGTTAATTAAACTCAAAATTCTCAGCTGGTATAACCTGGCATAGCTCTGTTGAACTCACTTGGCCTATACCAGCTGTGACTCTGACCTACAGTCATCAGATGGAAGATTTGCTAACATAAGGTCTCATGAATTTCATAATTTTCCCAAAAAAGCTCATGCAATAAATAAATTTGTTAGTCTTTAAGTACCACAGGACTTCTTGTTTGTTTAGTGGAAGCAGACTAACAGAGCTGCCCCTTTGGAACATAACAACAGTAATAAGTCTTGGTATGCATTTAAGCATAAGGTCTCAAAGCCCTTTGAGAGCTGTGGAAGTATTATTAGCCATAGATGGGGAAAGTGTGGTGGGGTAAGGTTAAGTGATTTGCCAAAATCACACAGAGTTAGTGGCAGAGTTAGGAATCAGAAGTTTTGATTTTATTACTGTTCCCCTATAGCAAGTACTAATCAGCAGTGACTGTAAATGTTGGTCTGTTATAGCCTTGATGATGCATACACTTGGTGAACCCAGCTAAGTAGACCCAGTGACAGTATGTGGTGGTTGGAAAGGTGACAAAATTAAGTATCTGAACTGACTCAGTTCTTAATGCCTTCTCATTAAAAGTCAGCAAAGGTTAAACCTAAAGAAATCTCCTCAGTTTTCAGTCTCTTCCATAATTACTAAGCACCATGTATAGAAGAGGAGCACTCACAATATGTAGATTTGGGCCAGGAAGACGAATCATGGTCATGGTAACAGCTCTTGTTGAAAATAAAATGTACTCTCACGTAACTATCACATGTTCTGTTTCTGTCCCATGAATTTTACACCACATGAACTAAAGAATGTGACCAGTGTGCTTCTAAAGACTAATAGATCTGAAAAGTCTCAGTTACCCAAATGAGTCTCATACATGATCTAACCTAGCATCGTTTCATTTAAATGTATGTGGACTGTGGGACACAACCCTGCATACTCTAAACACCCCAAAAACCCATTGACTTGCTTGGAAGTTTGGGATTGAGGATAAGATTCACTGTTAGTTGTTCTGCACAGTAATGCTTATGTAGATGTTTCTTTTGAAGTCTCTTGAATGACATACTACTTCTTGGTGTGCTAATTAGAGAATGGAACAGAACAGATGCAATGGCTTATTTCTAGGATGAGGGTTTTGGCCAGGTCTACAATAGAAGTTGTTGTTGCTATAAAATGTTTGTTACAGGTATGATTTTTTTGAGGTCTACACCCAAGGTGTAGACATTACTCTTTCCTTTTTTACATGTTAACCTTCTGTGTAAGAGAGGCCCCTCCTACCTGTAATGGGCTCCTTCATCCTTCCTCCTTCTCTTCCACTCCCCACTACTTAGTTCCACTCTTAAATGTTGTTCCTTAAATGAAGCTCCTGTGGGGTCAGGAATGGTGGTGGCATGTTGCTTCAAACAGTAGGTGAGAAGCCTGCAATGTTAGGCTCCATGATGAAAGTGTTCCATGTCCTGGATGAAATGTCATATTTTATATTAAGGGTACTTTTATAAATAGCTTATTAAAATATATATCATAATTTATTAGTTCTTAATAAATGGTTGATCAATTATCAGAGTCCAGTAGCTCAATAGATTCTTTATAACGATCTACAATACTTTTTTGTGCTTAGAGCTACACATAACACATACTACTCATGTGAGATATGTTTATAAGAGATATTAAACATTTATTAACCCTCTGTATGCTATTTATAAATGTACTCTTTATATCAAGTGTCTCAGATAAACTAAAGATTTTGGTATCCAGCACTGTCACCTGAGCACCTTTCACAAGACTACCACTCACATTTTTAAAATGCATTAATAGAGTAAGAAATGGAGACACATGGTCCGCAGAACTAGCTAGAAGCCTTTGTGCAGATCACAGCTGATTACACTTCGTTGTGGCATTTGCTGCTGTTTTTTGTTTTTTTTTAAATCAACGTAGAAAGAATTTTTAACCCCACTGTATTTATCTTCCTTTCTCTTAGGGCCCACAGGGCCCACGGGGTCAACCAGGTCCACCGGTAAGTGTATAAATAGCTATGGTTATCTATGTTCTTCTTGAATCTATGCTGTAAAGTAGCCTGCAGTACCTAATACCTGCTTTTTCTTGCTTTATAGGGTCCACCTGGGGCACCTGGTCCAAGAGTAAGTTTTATAACTGTGCTAACTACAACACATTCCTTCATTGCTGAAAGTAAAAATATTGAGACCCTCTTCACAGAGTGTTGCTTACTCAATAATCTCAAGTGAAATTTGTTTTTTTTTATTATTTAGCATCCATCACTGTAATAGCTAAGCTCAGATCTAGATGCCAAACCCATATCTGACATCTTCTGTTTTTGTTGGGCTACCATACTGCAGAGTCCTGTAATGTTTGGCCTACATAAACTTCACCCCACTTTAAAAGCTTAAGTCAGCATATACAAATTTTGAAGTGAACTAGGATTTCACGCCGCAGTATGTCATTCTCCAGATGCTCTTCCAGATTATATCAAATGGGTCCATCATCTTCTAAGGGATTATATCCAGCACTTACTGATAGGATGGATTTAGCGTATCTGTTATTTATGCTCTATCATTGAGCAGCCCCTTACATCAGGCCATGAGAGGACAGGTGCTGCACCCTCCACATTGGCATTCCCCCTGCACTATGGATGAAGGTGACCTGGGGTATAAGAGGCAACGGAACTAGTTGTATGCCATCTGAGGAAGTCTCAACTGTCAAGATATAACCCTTTTTACTGGGAATATGGCAAAGGAAACAGGGACTCTGGCCATGTTGTATTTGCTTTACTAAGTTATTTTTTATGTAGCTTGTTTGGAGAGTAAATAACTTTTTCCTCCATGGACAAATACTATTTTTTTAATTGTAGATGCATTAGATTAGATGGATGGCAGACAAGTTAGGAATCAATAGTTTGATTTGGAATTTGGGGGGGGGTGTTCCCTACCTTGAGTCTTCCAAGAATATACCTGATAAAAGAAACTAAAGTAATTTTTTTAAAAATTACAAATCTTTAAAATCGGAGGCCACATCTATGCTAAGAGGAGCAAATCTGTGTAGTTTGTGTAACTGCTGTCAACTACAGCCCAATTTTCTCAGCAGTGTAGGCTGGGCCAGAGTATCCCATTTTATTCTTCCATTTGATTTTTCTTTTTAAAGGAATTCACATAGAATGTAATTTAATGGGTGTAGAGCACTCAATTAAAGGAAGCCTCAGAGGTTCTGGGGAAGGCAGGCTTTTTTTGTCCTTTTTGATATATATGCATTTATGTGCAAAATGTTTTAACCAAGAGACTTCCAAATTCTTCATCATATATAACTAGTATATTTCTGCAGCAACCTTAATTTTTATAACTTTAATTTTATTCTCTCTCAGTCTTATTGCTGATCTGAAATGGTTTTTGTTTACACAGAAACAAATGGACATCAATGCTGCTATTCAAGCCTTGATTGAATCTAGTAGTGCACTACAAATGGAGGTAATATATGTTGCTTTATTTACATTGGCATATATATTAGAAAAATTTGTAAAGAGTTGGGTTTTTTAAGACCAAAACATTGCTTCTTCACAAAAGCTTTATTTAAAACATGGAGAAAAACAAGTAACTGTTTTGTGAGGAAAATCTAGTCCATGTATAATATGATTAAACATAATTGAATATACAAGTTGCAACTAAAGTCAGCCTAAAATAAAAGAACCAGTGTTTCTTTTGTTTAAATATGATTAAAGATGATGGAAAGTATTAATCCATTATGCAATGTAAATTGTGTACATTCAACTATATGCATACAAAGCACAGACGATCATTAAGACCCTGATTCATCAATCACTTACATATGCTTAACTTTATGCATGTGATTAGTGTCATTGCAGGCAGTGGAACTAACCACACACATGCAGTGAAATTGCTCACATGTGTAAATTTAAGCACCTTTTGTATGTGTTTTCAGAATTGAGACCAAAGACTATAACCTTTGCTGTTCAAAATCCAACAGTGTAAATTATAAAATGCACTAATTTCTTTCTTGTTTTTTCTTTTTTGTGCATTCAAATTTCCATTTCAATGTATTATAACAATGTTTTTGCATGATTTTAACCTGACTGTAATTACTTTGCTCCAATAATTTTAATAAAACATACTAATTATTTTTAATTTGAATAAATCATTTCTATTATTTCCTCATACATGGCCGGATGCATGCATTATAAACACCTTTCATTTCTGCTTACGATCTCCAATGGGCATTTGATTTAATTGCATGCACTGCTGCTCTGGTGTTTCTTTGTGGTAACATTATTGCTAACGGCGGCTTGGCAGAGCTTCCAGAATACTGAAGTAACTTTACTAGATCACAGTGCAGAGATATTCAAAACGCTACACTACCTTAGCAATTTACTGCACAGTATCAAGAACCCCCTTGGCACTCGGGATAACCCAGCACGCATCTGCAGGGATTTGCTTAACTGTGAACGTAAAGTGTCAGATGGTAAGTGTCTACTTTCATCACATCATAAATATCATCAGAATCTAGAATATCTTGTTTCCAATTGTTAATTTCTAGAGTAAAATCATAATGGGTGGCATTTCAGTAACGATATTAATTTTAATTTTTAATTCCATACTATACTGAGTTACCACCCACCTCACCCAAAATTCTTACCTGTCATTTTATCCCCAAGGCAGCCTCTGCTCTCTACAGTCATCTGACATCAACTGATGGACTGTTGAAAATCAGGCTTTAGAGACTTCTTACTGCCCAGATGTCTATGTTTGCCTTTTTCATTTGACACTCTGGGTTTGCCTATGGTGAAACTGGAAGGTGAATTTACAGTTCAAGTAGACATACTCCTGCTTGCTTTAATCAAGCTAGTGCTCTAAAAGTATCAATGTAGCTGCAGTGGTGCGACGGACTAACCACCTGAGTATGATCCCATCTGAGACTAAATACATATTTGGACAGGTAGCCCCTCCCAGTGCTCATGCCTCCATCACTACATGCTATTCTTATCATGTTAGCTTGGTTGGAGCTAGTATGTGTATGTCTGCTCAGATCAGACCTTCCAGCTCTGGTGTAGATGTCCCTCAGATGTTATGTATCTTGTGTGCCCTAGTATCAAAGAACCTTATGAAAAGTGATATGATAGAGATGACTCAGTGTGACTTATTTCTCAAAAACTCAGAAAAAACCAGTATAATTTTAAAGCCTTGCTACATACAACATATAGATTGGAAATTTCAAAGAAGCCTAAGAGAGTTTGGTTCCCAACTCCCACTGAAACTCATTGCAGGTACCTTTATCTAGTACCTTTATGCCCCTTTGCAAAGCTCTGCCTTAATTTAGCTACCATATGTATTTCTGCAGTATCTATCACATACATGCACCTATTTACAGTAGAAAAAACAAGGAGTCCTGTGGCACTTTTAAAAGATTAACAAATTTATTTTTTGCATGAGCTTCTGTGGGAGAAAATCCCACTTCGTCAGACTCTTTGAAGATTGGGAACTTACACGGCTACCCTTTTGGAACTTTACAGTAGGTTATAGATTTGTTATTCACAAGTAAATTTTGGAGGTAATTGATATTTAAAATATTTGTTCTTAACACCAAGTCACTGGCTCCTAACACTATATTCAAAATTGCTAATACTTCTGTAGAAGTATTCATGGCCATCACTGTTCAAACTTAGACAAACATGAATGTATCATCTCTAAGGTGCAGCATGTACAGACAGCAGGCATCTAGCCTTCCACTCCTTGTGCCATAATGGAGCTGCACTTTTCCCTGCAGTGGTAGGACATAGGTGCTAGAACTAGGAGAATGGAGTGTTGCTACCCCCTGGCTTTAAGTGGTTTCCATCACAGGGTTTGCAGTTCAATGGCTCTCAGCACCTACACCATAAAAATTGTTCCAGTATCCCTGTGGTGGTGGTTTCCTCTGTGTAACAAGGGTACTGTATTCATTTTCAGCATAAATGTATACTTTAGCTTTCACATCCTGTAATGAGGTAACATGAATCAACATGTTTGGAAAACTTATGTGAAGGCAGTAGCCAAATCTCAAACAGCTGAGTATTAAAAGCTCATTGCCTGTGTCATAGTAGCATGGTAAAAGCATAGGACAGGAGCATTCCTTATACAGTAAAAGACACAAGAGCCTAAGGGGGAGGAAAACTTGATTAGGTTCCCTTAACAGAGCTGTTTCATCATGGGGTTTGCTCCCTCACCAGGCCCTCCATGGGTCTGACTCCAAATTCCAGGGGTCCTCCAGGATCCACATGAAGCCAGAGCTTTTATCGCAGGCTATAGAAACCAGATCTCATCTGCTCTTTCCTCCTCAGTTCTTGCTAGTACACTCCCAGTGGAAATGCACTGCCAGAGACCCAACCACTCCCAGGATCTCCCTTTGAAAGTGGACTTCCCACTACAGAAGGGGCTCCATACAAACAGTTATATAGTCTGAGGTGAGGTCATAGTACTTTGTCTAGATAATCTCCAGAGCACTACTATTCAAAGCATTCCAGCCCTCACTGGAAGCCACCCACTCGTCATGCACCCATGGAGAGCCCACCATATGGTCCTGAATGGGGCTGAGCAGAATGCTGCAGGGGTGAGTGACCTCATTTTCCATGCAGGATGGGGAAATCTGCACAGAGGATCTTCCATTTATTGATTAAGGGACACAGTCTGCCCCATCTTTACAGTTCAGGAAACATGGAGCTAAATTTGGCTTTTAGACTTGTCACTGGCACTGTTCCTTCTCTCACTAACTTCAGAGGGTGTTGCGCCAGGGTAACAGATGAATAATTGACAAACAAAGACTAACCAACATCTTTAAGCACATTACACCTACATATTATAGAAACGGTCACCTGTGATCTTATCCACAAAAGTAAAATGAAGAAAAAAGAAAAGAAAAGCATTTTGTACACACCAAGACCTTTGTGTAAACAAGCAATTTGCTATTTTGTGATCTGATACTAGTATAATTCATGTTCATGGTACGGAAATTGATTGGTGTCAGTTACACTTGCTGTAGACAGAGTATTTCCTGTCAGGATTAATTTTAAACAAACCTCTAGCTATTGAATGAGGAAAAGAGAACTCAGTATAAAGAGCTTAATTTACATCTCCTGGTTGCTGAATAGTCAGGATTTGTTATAGAACGAACATTAGTTCCATCGAGGAAATATGCTCCAGTGCATAAGAGCATACCAGTTCTAAGTGTGTTACTGTTAATCTAATTCTAAATGTAACATTTAAGATATCTTTGTTATAATTCCAAAGCTTTTTTTCCTTTCTCTGTGGGTACAGGCTTTACAGTACATTTTAAACTGTATTTTACTTTGAGATTCTTTACAGTGTCTGCCATGTATCTAAAAGCCCTGTTGTATCCCTCTAGATAGAAAACACTTTGAAGCAAACTTAAACCATCAAAGGAAAAATGATTAAGCAGAAACCAGGGCACAGATACAGATTAGCTGTCCTGTACATTCATTGCTCAGAGGCTATGATGATGACCTCATAGCAGTTTTCAAGTATCTAAAAGGTTGTTATGAGATAGAGGGAGAAATACTATTCTCCTTAACCATCGATGATAGGACAAGAAGCAATGGGATTTAATTACAGCAAGAGAGGTCTAGCTGGACCTCAGGAAAAAAACTGTAACTATCAGGGTGATTAACCACTGGAATAAATTGCCTAGGGAGGTTTGTGGAATCTCCATAACTGGAAATTTTTAAGAGCAGGTTAGACAAACACCTGTCAGGAATAGTTTTAGGTTAGTACTTGGTCCTGCCATGAGTGCAGGGAACTGGACTCAATGACCTCTCATAGTCCCTTCTAGTTTCTATGATCCTAAGGGTGGCAGGATTTATGATCCAGCCTAAGAATGCAGGGCTTTTCTGATGATTACACTGGTAAAGTGTGTAGAGATGTGGAGTAACTTATGCCGATTCAGAGTGGCATGTACTAGTTATTAACTCCAAGATATGAGAGCTGCCAATGAACACTTAGTCAGGGGAACTCAGGGCACAGACAGGGAAGACCTTCAAAACTTCAGAGCAACAGCCAGGCTTGGGATGAAAACTCAGGCTAAAGTTCATGTTCTGATATTATTTGAATAATTAAAGCCAACCCCCAGGAAGAGGAGTAAGTTGGAACACATATAAGCATGCGTAGATTTTGTTGGGAGTAGAGTGGGAATGGCACCTGTTCACACTCACTATTTAGGATCAGAAACAAAGGATACAGTTGAAAATTACAAACTGGTACAAAAGCCATAGAAAAGGTAAGCAACAGAAGAGTTACAGTTAACATGACAGTGGAAGCTTTGTAAACTTGAATAGTTATTGATAACATGACAGTAATGTGAAAGCTTTGTGGACTTTTCTTTTTGTCTTTGCTTTGGCTTAATGTCAAATTTTAATAAGCTATATTCAGATCGCCTACACTGGGCATAGACCCACTCCAGTAAGGTTAATCTATTATAGTCTTTAGTGACTCCAGAGGAGATCAAGCTGCAGTAATAGTAATTTTAACATTTGCAAAAAATATGGAAATTTTATTGAAAATTGTTTAATAGCAATTATATCATTTTCTTCTTTTTATCTGGGCTTATAAATTGATAGGAAAATACTGGATTGACCCAAATATTGGATGTCCTTCTGATGCCATTGAGGTTTTCTGCAACTTTACTGCTGGTGGCCAGACATGTTTATCACCTATATCTGTGGCAAAGGTATGCACTGATTCTCATTAGGATATATTTCTGTGCTTTAACTCTGAAAAAGTGAATACTAATTTGCCTAATGCATGCTGGCAGGTCAGATTTCTCCGTGCTAATCAGTTTTATTTTACCATAAATTAGATCTGTGTTCCTCTGTTTTATTCGACTCTTACTTATATGTGTCTATGTCAGCAGTTCTAAGCCACTGTGTTGAGACACATCACTGTGTCACCACACCACAGTAAGGATGTTGCAGAACAGTGGTTCCCAACCTTTTGAGACTTGCAACACGCTTGGTGGTGTGTTGCAATCCTACAGGACACACCAGCCCAACCGCCTGAAGCCAAATCCAGCCACCTCCCAAGTGCTCCAAAAAACCTTACCAATGTGTGGTGACACAGTAGTGTGTCCATGTATCCCAACAGTGGTTGAGAACCACTGTTGTAGAGAGCAAGGGATGGGAGTCGGAGGGGGAACTGGGTTTCGCTTAGTAGGTGGAATGGGCTGATGTGTCTTGCAGGGTCATGCGTGCCACCAAGCGTGTCATGACCCACAAAAGGTTGAGAGCCACTGGTCTATGTGATGATATCTATGGGCATCACTTTAATTTAAAAGGCCTGATCTCTGTATTGGTCACTAAACACTGTAGTGGTCACTAAAATGTGAACAGACAGAAGGGTCACTGTTCTTGAAAACCAGTGTATTCAGTACAAACTGGTTTTCATTTAATTTCATTAAATTAATGGTAACATCTATTTACATCTGAACGGTAAGCCCTTTGGAATGGGGACTGTAGTTTTACCCATGTCCTTTACGTGAACTGCACGGTACCACATTTGTGGTGCTACAGGCCAGAAAGATTGCCCATGGGAAGAAAAAGTCGGATGTTTCAAGGCTTAGTCCTCACCAAACATGAACAACAGGCTAACTGCCTAGTCCTTGCACTTGCTCCTCTATGTAGGTTCTAATGCTGGGTAGAGTCCTTCACAAGTCCTGGGAGGATTACACAGCACAGGCAACTGACATATTCTTCTGATCGGGAGGGGTGAAATCTGTGCACAGAGGGTCACCTGTGTGTACAGATGTAGGGGCATGAGTTGGCCTTCTATCAATCCTTATTCAAGTAAATGCATATTATGAATAATGCAAGAAAAATACATTTTCCATATATAGCTCAAGGTGACTCTCTCTTGCTATGTCTCAGTCTACATACATCTTACTAAATCTAGATATCAAGAGAGCAAGGGATGGGAGTGGGAGGGGGAACTGGATTCAGTCTATTGAACTGAAAACAAGACTAGGAGAAAAGAACTTCTGAATACTTATCCAAATTCTAACACTCTCTTTCTGAGCATGTCTTTCTTTGAATCACTTAATTGTTCTTTTTCTCAGTTTCCTATCTACCTATATGCCAGTGGAGCACTGAAAATTAATTTTATGAGCTCTGAAAATGTAAGTTCTGTAAGTGTATATATTGTATAGACTTGTATAATGCACATTCATTATGATTATGAAATTCCACTCTTACCTATACCTGACAAGTCTTCTGAAGAAAACAGGAAGACACATATATTTTGGTTTGTCAACCAAATCAATTGATAGTTAGTATCACCTGGCTATAAATGCCATATTTATATTACCAAAATCTATCTTATTGTTGCCATAGCCATTGAACATGATACAACTTTTATGTCTAACAAGGTATTTTGTTTTTAAACTAGTTGGAGTTTGGAGTTGGAAAAGTGCAAATGAACTTTCTTCACTTACTGAGCTCAGAAGCAACCCATATCATCACAATTCACTGTCTGAACACACCAGTGTGGGGAACAAATGAAACAGGTGCTCAGAAAACATCTGTTAGCTTCAAAGGCTGGAATGGTCAAACATTTGAAGCAAATACACTACTTGAACCAAAGGTGCTTACAGATGAATGCACGGTAAATACATTTTGGTGTTATTAGACCTACAGTGGCATTAGTGTTTGGATATTATTAAATTAAGACAAATAAATACAAGTTCTGAGCATTTATTTTTCCTCCTGGCATTATAACAGCCATCTAGATTTTCATAACATGAAGCACACTTCTCATTTTATTTAAGAAGTCTTCCCATTTGATATTAAATCCATAGTATACTGAAATGCTAACAGCAATTGCAGTTGTGCAGGGAATCTGCCTTTGCTCTTAGCATCAGATTCTACACACCCAGCTTGTTAATTCTGTCAGGACATAAGGGGTGACATGATGCTCTATTCAGAGGAAACTTTGATAGAAGACACTTACAGGAGGTTCTTCAGGAAACCTGCTGGAACAGCCAGGCATGATGTGAAAGCTTAGGCTGACATATCTGTTCTGAAGGTGTTATGTGAATAAAACCAAACTGCAGGAAGCGGGCAAGTTCATATAGACAAGAAGATAATCTTTTGATGACTGAATATCATTAACTTCACTAGCTACAGGGCACTTGGCTAGTTATGTGATAAATTGATGATGGATTGAAACTTCCACTTGGAAAAATCTAATAAATAATAAATGATTACTGAATCAGCTCCTCACACATACATCTTCAGCACTGGCTCTCATAGTGATCATTTCCATTTTTATTACAGAGAGCCAGAAATATCAAATTCTATACTTCTGTGCTAAAGAAAACAAAGGACTTAGCCTTAGCCTGTCACTATTCCAGCCATGGAAATCTGACTGAATTCACTGGAAGATCTGTGCGCAAGACAGATGATATGATGACAGTTACTTTTCAAACTGGGAACTGTATTAAGCGGGTATAAAATGTTACCAAATCAGAATTTTCAACCCACTTAGACCTGTAGCACTTTGGACTGATGTATAAATTACTGCAAAAGGTGCAAAGCAGTGGAGAATCAAGCCTTATATTTATGAAAATATGTCAGATGGGGTTTTGTTCCTGAAGAAAGTAAAACATACAGTGATGGCAATTGAAAAGTGTAGTTTTTCTGTGAGATTCTATGAGATCTCTCTCTCTCTCTGCAGGAAACTATGTATTGTACAGATTTCCTGCAGAATCTCACATATCCCTCCCTGCAGGGATTTCACTTTTCAACGGTCTCCACTGTACCTGCTGCTTTGACTAGTTGGGCAAGAAAGGACTGACTGCAAACATCAAGACTCCAACATCCCCAGACAGTGTTGTACTGTTATTTTATAATAATTATAAGGTAACAGTTCTTATTGAGATTTTCTGAAAATTAAAATAACCAACACAAAGTTTTTGACACAAAATGTAGCTGATTTCCCCATAACCCTTAAGATTGTACATTAAATCCACACAGAAACCTACGCAGTACAGATATGAGTTAGTCTCATAGTTTGTCCTCATCAAGCTTTATAGCAAATGAGAATTTTAACTGATGGTCTTCCTTTAATATATGGGTAGATGGCCTCTGGCTGGGGGGGATCAAAAATCCTGTATTGCCAGGAGACTAGATCTCTGCACATTCCCATTTACGTTTGTGGCTCCTTGAGTTCCAGATTCTCTCTGTGTTTGAAGCTGGTAGCTGATATGCATTTAACTCTCTGATTCTATGAACTGCAGATCCAAGATGGCAGCTGGCATAAGACAGAGTTCTTTTTTCACACTCAGGACACTACTGACCTTCCAGTTGTTCAAGTGCATACATTTCCTCATCTCAAACCAGGACAACAGCAATACATAGAAGGTGGTTCAGTGTGCTTTCTTTAAGGTTCTTGACCCAACTTCAGTTTCTTACAATGCCGTGGAACTGTTGCACAGAATACGCATCTTTTAAAACAAAAATGAATTAAAGATTAAATCATTTGAAACTGTGGATGAGTTTTAAACCAAATTATTAGTTATACCTTGAATCTCAGGAAGAAAAAGACTTCCTCCTAAGAAGGAGAAATGGCATTTAAATAAATAAATAAATAAAAGACTATGATGACATTGCTAAAGTATTTAATGTTATAAAATATTGGTTGGTGCTTTCTTGTATATTTCCTTGGAACTGAGAACTATATATCTAAATATGAAATTCTTCAGGACCTCTACTATTCTTAATAACCTATTTAACAGCACTGTACAATACAAGTTATTCTAAGGAAAGCTGGAGGCATATAGTACAAAGGAGCAATACTGGCTAATGCTCCCAAACGTGCAATAGCTTGTGTATGCGAGTGAATTATGCCACAGTACAATAAGTTGTCTTTTCTTAAACACTAAGTTGTATTATAGTCCTTTTGGACACATACATCTTAACAGATGGTTCACTACCTCTTATGTGTTGCCTGTTTGTATTTCTGGTGCTCTTCATAACACAAGGTGCTTGTGGCTTTAGTAGAGATTATTTGATTCCCTTTTTCTCTTGCAGACTGTATGTACTGGTTACATCAAGACGTTTGTCGTTAAAGTACTTATCTTAAATTGTTTGGTCACATACTTCATTACAAGTAAAAACATTATTTATGTGAAATTCTTGATTAAAATGTTTTTGTTTATTACTCTGGAAGTGATATACCAGACAGCACATTGTATATGGTGCTTAGAAGCTGGACAGCTAATTGTTAGCCATTGTAAAGACTGGTGTAGAATTGCTACATACAGTAGTTTTGGGGTTTAGTTTCTGGACTGTCTGCAGTTAACTATTTTAAACACCCAGCAGCATCTAAGATGATGTATTGTGTATATATTTTGTAACTTGTTGGAAATTTTAATATAGCAGGTGTTTTGAATGGCTGCTAAATTATAATCATAATTATTTCAGCAATTTAGAAATTCCATTTGTTTGCAATATTACTAGACTGTTTCACAATTAAATCTGTCAGTCTTAAAGTGCCACACAACTGCTTGTTTTTTTACTGGACTAGACTAACATGGCTATCCCTTTTGAAATTAACTTTATTGAGTCAAACTATTTGACCCTCAGTTGTTGAGCAAAGTACATTTTTACCATTAACACAAAACTTTTCATATAAAAATGTTTTGTGAACTACTTGCCTGCATGTGTTGTCAAAGCAGTGTGCGTTCATAATATAGAGCAAGATTACAACTCATTGTATTTGGAAGGAGAAAATGATCAAAGAGCAATTCATATAAAACAACTTTGTCCACAGTAAGTCATGCTTATCTATCTGCAATAAACTGTGCTTCAGAACATTATTTTAGTTCTTTTTTCTTGTACTGCTCATTTTCAACAACCATGAAAAGGCTACACAGAGTCTCTTGTGGTAAATGTTTGTATAACCGAAGGGAAACACATGCATATTTGTGGTGTTACTGGATATTTCACAAAATAACACGATGTTTCCTTTCACAAAACAAACATGTAGAATCTCCAATTCCAAGCTTAGGACTGAACTAGCATTTTTTCCTCCTAAGTTATGGATTTCTCTAAAATATGGATATTCTTTGAGTAATCTAAAGAAGCAAATCAATTTACAGACTGATAAATTAAGGGGAAAAGAAAAAAGAAGAGATGGTTCAGAGGTTTTTTGTCATTTCAGATCATTTTATATCTATTTATTTTTGTAAGAGAATACTATCTTTTATAACATGCTGTTCCTTTTTTATCTTTTTATCAGCCTTATTCTGATTTTCACTTAATTTTTAATGTTTAATGCTTTTTTTTGATCCTTCTATCCATAAGGACAGTGTTGTGTTTAAAAAAAAAACACAACAACTCTTTAAATGGTAATAAGTTATTTAAAAGTAAATATGTGTATTCTTTAGATCAGTGTTGCCAAACTATGGGTCACAGACCCTCAGGTACTGGGTTGCAGCACACATGGCTGCTGCCACTGAAAGACTGGAGTGTGTTGCTGAAAGATTTAACTGTTTGGTTGTGGTGCATAAATGATTTTTTTTTAACTGGGTCCCCCAAGAAAAAAAAACTTTGAAAACAACTGCTTTAGATTAGTATATCTATGTATGCATTCCTAAATCTTACAGCTGCTGCTGTAAAATGAGCAAGGGGTCTTGTGGCACTTTTAAAGACTAACAGATTTATCACATGAGCTTTCATGGGAGAGATCCCACTTTGTTTTCAAGTGTCTGACAAAGTAGGAACTATCCCAAGAAAGCTCATCTGATAAATTTATTAATCATTAGAAGTGCCACAAGATCCCTTGTTTGTTTTACTGAACTAGACTAACCAGGCTACCCTTCTGGACATGCTCTAAAATGGTTATGCTAAATCAATACAGAGGGAGAGTGGGAAATGTTTAATAAAGTGCCAATCACCACCCTAATGAGCCACTTCTCCACAATTCAGTTCAGATAAGAAGGTTAACTCTTTACTCAGTTTCATGATAATCCTTTAAATTTCTCTAGGCAACATAGGATCAGTCCTGCCAGGTACCTCAGAATCCTTCTACCTCAAACACCATTCAAATCAAGAAATGTGTAATAGTTTGAAGTTTTCATTAAGAAATAGCATGTCTTGTGCAAAAAATGTCTTTGGTACATTTGTAACTATAAAAAGCCAGACAGAACCTGTACTTCTTTTAACATTTGCTAAAAAACTTCTGAGCAGAGAATGGACTCCTTCTATTCCTCATGAACAGCTATCATGTTATATAAAACATTGCCTCTGTTGACTGAGTCAGCAATGAGTGACTGACTTAATAAGTCTCTTCTGTCTCTAACATCTGTAACCTACTATGACAAAAAGAACATGTGAAAAGATAAATATTTAAAGTGCAGTGCTATTCTGAAAAGTAGCTTCAAAAATGGCATTGTGGAGTTCAAGCTGATTTTTGTATTACATTTGTCCTTTTACAGACAAAAGAATTTCTCTGTTCCCTGTGGCAATCCAAACAGATCTTGGTTTTGCAAACTCCACTGCAGGCTGAATTTTCAAAGTTAAGTGGGGTAGCTTCTGACTTATTTGTCACTTCTTGTAATAGAGATTCTGTAGGCCAATAACTAGCTTCAGGTACACCTGTATAACCCTATTGTCCTCAAATTCTGGGCTTAGCTATACCTCTGCAAAGCCAGGGAACAAAGAGTCAGCCCCAAAAGATTTAAGTAATACCTATAACCTAATCTCACTTCCTGAAGAGAAACACATGGGAGCAGAAAAAAATACAGCAAATATCTTGGTGAAGGCAGAGGTACATGCTGCATCATCAACAAGAGGAAGAAGTCAGCATAACGGTTTGTAAGCTATCTGTCACAAATGGAAAGCTAACCTTTGCAAATCTTCACTTAGAAATCTTTATACCATCACCATCAACCCACGCTGCTACCTTGAGAGTACAGCCTGTTCCCCTTGGTTGTACCACAGAAGTTGGACAGAGAGCCTGCTTGACATGGAGATGATAATGGTCCAAGTGGCAGATAACGTAAGGAAAACATGATCTAGATAGGTATTACTTTATGGGTCCATCCTGCTGCCTACAAGCCTAAAGCCGTATCAACACAAAAGGTATTCTCTCTAGATTTAAAGGGAGAATGCCATAAAGCAAGGCCATAAAAATGGAGAGGTGCCCCAATCCATGTTAAGGAGCACAATCCCAGATCAAGTAAAGTAAGCAAGCTGTTTAATCATAGAATCATTTACATTCTATGACCTAAGTCAGTGGCACTCAACCACCGTGTTGGGACACGGTACTGTGTTACCACACAGTTGTAGGTGTGTTGCAGGGAAATGGCCAGATTTGACCTGGGGGGGTGAGCTAGTGTGTCTTCTAAGATTGCAATATGCCACCAAGTGTCATGGCCTGCAAAAGGCTGAGAACCACTGGCCTAGGTGGCCACCTTTGCCACGTAGGACTCACTCATCGTGACTGGAAAAGATGACCCCTGCATTGCCCAACAGAGGAATTGTAACATGCTGTCACGGAGCCCAGAAAAGCACTCTTGGATCCCCTCTGTTCACAGCCAATCAGGACTTTGCTATGATGGAGTCTTCTCCCATCCAGCACCTGGGTCTCCACACTGTGTAGCCAGCCCCCAAATCCAGGCTCAGAGGGTCCAACCCTTGCTCTGTCTGGTCCGCCTTTGAGGAGGGTTCCTCCCGCTAGGAGGGTTCCAGCCATCCCAATCAGCAGTGACACTCAGCCAGTGTAGAAGTCAGATGGTTTATTAGCAATCCAGTTCGGAAAGAAGCGAGGACAGTTGGCTTTCCAATTAAACAGGAGGTATCACAGTAAACCCTCTGGATGAGCCCTGGAGATCCTGTCCCTCCGAGGCCTGTTACCCCCACCCCTCCTCCTCTCTAAAACCTTTGTTCCCCAGCCACAACATGTCACCCACTGGGGGTCCATGTAAGGTCTATCTAAGTCCCTTTCCCCCCAGGGGTTCTTACAGCTGTCACACGCCAGCATCCCATCACAAGAATACTTGTGCCCCATCACCAAAGTACAGGAACAGAAAAGAAGAACATTTGGATATCACCCCTGGTAGCCCAAGTTTTCTTACTTCATCATACATACTCAATCCTGAAACCCCTGACTCGATGCTCCTCAGTTAAACCATTGTGTCTCTGGGATAAAGGCACTAAAATCAACAGAATGGCACTGGATTTATTTTAAGTGCAGAATGTGGACCATTATCTCTAAATACCAAAATACATAAGTAATAGCTGTTAACTAGGTTAGAGAATTTGCCACAACTATCCAGCAGTGCTTAGATGAGTGCAGCAGCCCAGCCCACACACCCAGGAGTGACCAGAGTTTTAAAAGAAACACGAAATCTCACAGGGTCTAGTTAAAAAGCTAAAGTAATTCCATCCCCATTCTGCAACAGTAAGCCAGGAATGTTCCCCAGTCGGAGGAAAAGAAAAGCCTGTCAGTGAAATTAACTTCTGTGGCCTCTCTGCAGTACTAGGTGATCCCTCAGAAAAGCTGGACCCTGCCCTGTCCCATTCAAGTGTGCTGGGTGCCAGGCATGCAGATACATGACGCTGAAGGGCACAGCCTGCCCCATTTTGGAGCTTTCCCTTAAATGCAGAGATATTCACCCAGGGGATGAATTATAAACCTTCAACTGCAGCCTCGAAAAGCCACATCCAGCCAGGCGTGCAAGGCTTAAACGTGGCACAAGGGACTCCAATTTGGGACCGGGCAGGGCCAGGGATGTCAGTTGACACCGCAGAATTAAGCAGACCGGCCTTTCAAAGGAAGCTAAACTCACCGAAAACAAGCCAGGCCTACATAGATATATATATATGGCAACAACTGTCCTCCAACAAAGCCAAGCCCACCAAAAACAAGCCTGGCCTGTTTGTTGAGGGAATGAGGGGGCAGACAACGACACAGGGCAGCACGTGTGTACGCAGCAGCATTTGCTGCTGTAGCAAATCAACTCCCACAAGGCTGAGGACTGACCTCAGCGCAAGCAGTGCATGCGCGCAAGCCCAAACACAGGTGGGGCTACCAGATCCCAAAGCCTGGAAAGGAGGACAGGGAAGTACAAAAAGGAGGACAGATGAAGAAAATGTTTTATTAATGTAATAGTCTTCTGTTGTTAGGGGGCCCTGGAATGCTTTCCCCTAAAAATAAGGTATTCCGTGGCATCCCAGCATACTTTAATCCCCATAAGTAAAAAGCTAGACAAAATAATGTATTTTAAAATGCCTGCCAGATGGAGGACATGGCCTCCTTTTGCCTGACATCTGGTAACCCTGAACACAGGCTGTCTCATTATGAGCCAGTTATGGGCACTTCCCTCTAAGCTGCAGGAGCACCTCTGGCTTGGAAAAAGACCCAAGCGCTAATCGGTGCTAATAGCGCACACTTTTTTTGCGCACACAAAGCCATTTTTTGCAGACAGCCTATGAAAACTTAGAGGGAACCCATGGCCAAACAAGCCAGTTGGGTTTCTGAGCCCCCAGATCAGCAGACGCCACAGGTCTCCTATGACAAGCCGTCAGGCCAGGCCTGGCTCACAAGAAGCGCAGCCGACCCCCCTGGCCAGGGCCTGGGGGGGGGAGGGGCGCGAGACCGCCCGTCCCGCGCGCCGCCCCCAGGAGCAGGAGGGGGCGGGGACAGAACCACCCGCCCGGGAGGCGTGTCTGGGTCTCCATGGCGACGGCCGCGCTCGCCACGCGGCCGTTAGAGGGCGGCGTCCAACGGCCGCCAGGCACGCGACGCAGGAGGGCCGGCCCACAGCTCCCTCCGCCCCCATGTCACGTGGTCCGTGTGCAGCGCCGGCCCCAGAGCGAGAGGGCGCGTGCAGGGATGGCGGCCGGCGCAGAGGCGGCGGAGAGCCCGGAGGCAGGCGGCCCCGCCCCCGCCAAGTGGAAGATGTCCCTGCACAGGTAGGAGCCGCCCGGCGCCTCAGTACCGCGCACGCATCGGATCCCTACGCCCGCCCGCTCCCCCGGTGTGGGGCCTAAGGGCAGTCCGGCCGGCTGCCTGGCTTGCCTGAGGTAGCGCCGGGCCGGAGATGCCGGCGGCGGGGCTGCCCTGCGTGCGTCGTCTCCCCCCGCGTGTCACGTGTGGGCGGGGCGGCCTGCGTCGCCGCTCAGCCGCCTCAGCTCCGCGCGTGGAGCGTGAAGGAGAACGTCGCCCCCTCCCACCGGGCACTGGGCGCTGATTGGCTGCCTTCGAGTTTGTGCCGCCTCAGGAGGCGGGCTCGTGAAGGATGCAGCCAATCAGAGTGTTCCTTCGCCCCCTTAGCATTCCATCTATTCTCCCCGCCTTTAGAGAGGCGTGAGACGCCCCACAGCCAATACCCGGTCCCGCCTTTCTCACTGGCCCTTTGGGTCAGGTCCTCAGTGGTGTTTAGGCAGCCGGCGCCCACCTATTTGAATAGGGCAGGGGCTGCTGACCTTTGCCAACCCCTTCCTCCCCAACTCAGCTGGTGCTGGTGGCTCTGCTGCTGAGAAAGCATAGGGGCTTCCTGGAAGTTCAGCAGCAGTCACAGCTGGAGTGGGAGCCCTTCCCACAGAAAGAAGTGGCTCCTTTCAGGAGTTCCCAGGCATGCTGCAGAAGGAAGCTGCCCAGAGTGGCTCCTTTGGGGAGCATCACACTACAGAGAGGAGCAACTCCGGGCAGCTTTTTTCTGTCACATGGAGGCATAGGCATGGGGGGACACCCTGTGTCCCAGCTGCACCCAAAGGAAGCTGCCCAGTGTGGCTTTTCGTGGTAGGAGTGGCAGCTTCTGTGGTACTGCAGAGGGTGCTGCCTGCTGCTCTGAATGGGCTTGGGTGCCGCTGTCGGCACACGTGCCGGGGGTTGCCTGCCCCTGGAATAGGGTTTAAGCAGGTTAGTGTCACTGAGTAGGTGAGCAGGTCATGGTGTCTCACTTCCTTTTGTTGCTTGGAAAAATCTCTCCCTGTATCCCTAGTTCCAGAGGGGAGCCCATTGTTAGTCTAGTTCAGCAAAATGAGCAAGGAGTCTTGTGGCACTTTTAAAGGCTAACAAATTTATTTATCGCATGAGCTTTTGTGAGAGATTATCCCTGTTCATCAGACAGTTGAACTTACTTTCTGTAAGTTCCGCATCTTGAAGCATGTAGCAAAGTAGGATTCTCGCCCATGAAAGCTCATGTGATAGATAAATTTGTTACCAGGAGCCTGGTGGCACTTTTAAAGGCTGTTGAATTTCTTTATTGCTTGAGCTTTCATGGGAGAGAATCCCATTGCGTCAGATGCTTCAAGATGGGGAATTTACGAAAATTTCCCCATCTTCAAGTGTCTGATGAAGGGGGTTTCTATCCCACGAAAGATCAAGTGATAAATAAGTTTGTGAGTCTTTAAAAGTGCCACTGGACACCTTGTTTATTTTTCTGTATTACCTGTGGTTCTGGGTTTGTTAAGCTTTCAAGCTGGACTGTTTCTCAAAATTATGAGCCATTCTCTATTAAAGAAAAACAGGATTTTAAGCAAAATGCATATTCTTGCTTGTCAGACTACTGCAATAAAAATGAAGTGCCTTTTTTTGTTCAGGTGTGAAACCTGTAGTGGAGAGGAAGCAAAGTATAGGTGCCCACGTTGCATGAAATATTCGTGCAGGTAAATACAATTCGAATTATGTCTCTTGATTCCTCTGTTGTATGCTGTGGACAGGCTACTCTTTTTTTTTTTTTTTTTTTTTGTACTTTCAGTTTGGCATGTGTGAAGAAGCACAAAACTGCAATGAGTTGTAATGGAATCCGAGATAAAGCAGCATTTGTGTCCATTAATGAGTTTAGTGAATTGAACCTCCTAAGTGGTAAGAATTTCTCTACTGTGTAAACTTCACCCCACCTTTATTCTGAAATTTGCATTACAGTTTTCTTCCTGTTCTTTGTATATTCAGATTATCGTTTTCTGGAAGATGTAGGAAGAATGACTGACAGCGCAGCTCGAGATGTTTCCTTGCATAGACCAACAACCAATAAATCTGTAAGTTTCAAGTTGTGGGAGATTTTAATATGAGGTGGGCAATTAAGGATTTAGCAAGCAGTGGAGTGTGGTATAAATTATAATGAGTCAAAAAGACTGTCTCTGTTGAGTCTATGTCTTTTAGGGTCTAGCAGAGTTACAGATTTACTTCCTAGTCTCACCTTTTGAAGGTGTTGTGCAGATTTCCCTTGAGGACAAGTACAGAGGTCAGATAGGGGGTGATTATTTTTTGAAGAGTGACTATCTGCAGGTGATACTTAGTTTTTGTATTTTGTGAATTTTCTATGTAAGTTCATTTAAGAGCATAGTGGTTGTCTGATTTCATCCATATAGTTTTTGGTAGACCGCTACAGATCCGCAGGTATCTGTTGCAGATCCACGTGCATCTGTGGGTGTGGGTGCTGATAACTACAGATCCACTGCTGCAGATTGACCCATGGATGTGTATTCTATTTTTATCTGCCTAGGGTGTGATCCCTCTCTGCAGCTGCTGCTCTGATCTGTGTCTGCAGCAGGCAGGGGAACAAGAAAGTGTTCCAGCCAATCCTAGCTCAGCTCTGATTGTGATTTGCTAGCCAATCGGAGTCTCAGTCACTGCAGGCTGGGGCTTGGAGAGTCACTGCTCACTGTCAGTCAGTCAGCATGCTGGCCTTTGATTGGCTCATTCCTGCCCACTCCATTCTTTTCTTGTTTGCATGCCATGCTGCCAGTCAGAGATTTCATTGATGGCCAAGGAAATCTGATTGACAGCACAGCATGCAAACCACACACAAAGGAAAAAGTGGGCAGGACCCATGTGGAGAATGGGCTAGTCAAAGGCTAAAATGCCGACTCTGAGCCCAAGCTCAGTTATGGATGTAGATAAAACCTGGCATGCTGATTGTGGATCAGGTAGATATTGTCATTGAGCAGATGCGGATCCACATTTTTGTATCTGTGCAGAGTGCTAGTTGTTGGTGTATTTGATGAAGTACACCATGTGTTCTGATAGGCATGTGTAGGAGTCATGGGTGTTAAAAGATTTGTTAGGTGGAGTTTTGATCACTGTAGCAGCAGAGATACGTCCATGTTCTGCATCTGTTCAGACAGGGCGTAGTGCTACTTTGAGTTGATGTGTCCTGATCTGGGAAGAGCTTGATGAGTTTGGCAAAGCTAGATGATTGGTTGGAGGCTAGAAGGTGAGGGGTGGAGGTGGTAGGAAAGATTTCTTTCCAGATGCAGTGCCTATAACATATTGGCTCCAATTAGTTAATTGGGCACCAGTGTGGATTGGTAGGTGACAAGTAGGGGCATGCAGCTGTGAAGGGTTTTTTCACCTTTATTAAAGTATGTTCTCCTGGGGCAGGGGTCTGCAACCCAAAAGATGTGAAGAGCTTTTTTTTGGTTAATTCCTCACATAACAAAGTGTTTTGAGAACCACAATCAGTGTAGCCTCCTGGTGGGGGATGGAGTGAACTGGGCCAGTGCACCTGTTGCAGGGTCCCCATGGTGGGAGGTGGGTGGGAGCCTTGAATCAGGAGTGGGCTCCTCACAGAGTCCCCTGGTGGTTGTGGGGAGCCTGGAGCCAGGCGTGGGCCACACACAGGGTTCCCCGGTGGCGGGGGTGGGGAGGCCTGGAGCAACAAGGGGGCCGCCAAACAGCTTCACGCAGCTCTGGAGCCCCTTGGGAGCATTTGGGTGGTCTTTTCTGTGAGGTAATCTACTTGTCTGATGGTGTTTCTTTGCTTAGTGAAGTCAGTTAAGGTGCATATCCTGGACTTGCTTTTTGGAAGAGGTGTCTGAATATCAGTACCAGATTTTTTGGTGTGTATGGGATGGCTGCTGGATCTGTGGAGGTAACTATAGTGATATAGTCAAGTATATAGTCATTTGTCTGGTTTGTTGCTAAATTAATCACAGTATCCAGAAATTGATGCTAATGGGAGTGTTCTATGCCAAGTTTAATAGATTGGTGGTGGTTGTGGAAGTTGGGGAAATCTTTGGAGGAGTTTGGGTTTTTTGATGAGAGAATGAAATCTCATTGATTTGTCTCAAATATATTGGTATTCTGGTTTTGTGGTATATTTTTCTGAAACTCTTCCTCAATGTGGCCTGTGAAGAGATTGACATATTTGGAGGGCCACCTTAGTACCCACACTTGTTCCCATAGTTTGGACAAAGTTTCCATTGGTAAATGTGACGTAGGGCATGACTATATTGAGGTGAGATTTGAAGTTGATGTTGGAATGCCAAATTAATAAAAGTGGAGAAGTGTGTTCTGTGGAACAGTGTGTTGTGTCCCCGTTGCTAGTTAGTTTGAATGTAGAAGTGTTGCTCTGTGATTTGGTGCCCCACGGTGCAAGAACGCACTGTGGCATGTGGGAAGTCGGCCATCCTCCTGGGATTTGGTTACCAGATGTGAGGCAAAAGGAGGACATGGTCGTCTTTTTACTTTCACATCCTTTGTCTGGCAGGCATCTTAAAAATACGTGATTTTATCTAGCTTTTTACTTACAGGGGTTAAAGTATGCTGGAATGCCCCCAGAACACCTATTTTTAGGAGGAAGCATTCCAGTGCCTCCTAAAAATAGAAGACTGTTACATTACTACTACATTTTCTCCATGTGGCCTCCAATGTCGTCCTCCTCTTACTTCCATGTCCTTCTTTCAGCGCTTTGATATCTGGTAACCCTACCTTGGGGTGCAATGTGCCCCTCCCGCTTCTTTCTCACAAAGGAACAAACAAATACCTTTTGCCCCATTTTTTCTCTGCTGCACGCAGGCTGGATGCACAGTGCAGAAACCTTTGGTGTTACTGAGGCTGCCCTCAGTGGTGTAGGGAGGCAGAGGGCCAGGCCCAGATTCTCCCCTTCCCCCCAGCCATGCCTCACGCCCCCCAGGAGCAGGAGGAGTCCCAGCCCCAGCTGCCCTGGGGAGAGGAGGCTCTGTACCTGCGGGGGGGGGGGGGGGAATAGGGGGGGGGGGGGGGAAAACCGGGGGGGGGGGGGGGGGCCCCCCCCCCCCAACCGCTGTCACCCAGTGTACAGCAGCCACTGATCCCCTGCAGCCGGCTCTGGCCAGAACAGGGCAGCCTCATCACCACCACCACTGCCTGCCTGGGCGAGGACGGGGGCCAGATTGGCTCTTTACCACATGAGGTGGAGGGCTCTGAGGGACATCCCTCAACACCTCCTGCATCCCCCTCCCACCCCATTTGAAGGGCTGGCCCATCTTTTATTGTTCCCTGGGCAGCCTCATTTCCACCCCCCCTTCACCTGAGGAGGGGAGGGGATGGGGCAGGGACACATGGCTTAGCCCAGGGGTCTCAAACACGTAGCCTGAGGGCCACATGCAGCCCCTAAAGCTATTTCCTAGGGCCCACGACAACACAACCGTTAACTAATATTTGCAATATCATTGTATGAAAAGGTTTCAGTGGTGCGGCCCTCAGGCTAACGTACTAGTCCTCATGCGGTCCTCATGGTGATTTTAGTTTGAGACCCCTGGCTTAGCTCTTCACAACACACCCGGGGGGGGGGGGGGTGCTGAGGGGTCCCCTGGATCAAATCTATGTGGTTTCCCTCACTTTTTGTTCCTGCAGGGGATCTGAGTGCTGTGCTGCAGGTAGATGCTGCCTCTTGGGTCCTAGTGCTGGATAAAATTCATTTCTGTGGCTCCTGGGCAGCCCAGCTTGCACAGAAAGGGGAGTATTCCAGCACTAGGACCCAGGAGGCTGTTTCTCTGTGAAGGAGCAGTCCAGCCTGGCCTTTGCAGCAACTTCCCCCTCCCACCCCCACCCCCAAGACTTGCCCACCCCATTGGCTCTGAAGAGGGGCAGCCTCCCCCTCTGCTTTGGGGGGGTGCCAGGCTGGCCCTTCATAACAGAGGAGGGGCGCAGGAGGGTCTGCTGTTCAGTCTCCTGCATCTGACCTGCACATTGTGAAGGGCCAGCCTGGCACCCCACCCCTGCTCTTGAGTGAAATAATTCCTGCTTTGTGCAGGCTGTAACACTGTAAAGCTCTCCACAGTGCCCAGGGCCGTCCTTAGGGTAGGGTGACTGGGGCGGCCACCCAGGGCCCTGTGCTTTGAGGGGCCCAGCGAAGCCCGCATCGCTGTCCCCTCCATGCTGGGGACTGGGTGAGCAGCCAGAAGGGTGGCCCAGTTCAGCGCTACCAGTCCACCCCCACCCAGGCCGTGTGTGCTGCTCTGGGCTCCATACCAGAGCAGCAGGGATGTGGTGGGAGGCAGCCACCCCTCACCCCGCCCCGGCCACGCTGCTTCCTGCCACATCCCTGGTGCTCCGGCACAGATCCCAGAGCAGTGTGTGTGGCGAGGGGGGTGGACGAGCAGCACTGCACAGTGCTGCCCTTTTGGCTGCTCACCTGATCCCTGGCATGGGGGGGGGGGGTGTCACAGGAGTCTGTCCCTCCCCTGGGCCGCCTGGCCCTGCCACTCCTAGTGTGGGGCTGGGGTTGGGAGGGGTGGCATACAGAGTGCGATTTGCCACCCTGACAGCACCAAAGCAGGAAATGGAGTTCTGGTCTTCACTGGGCTGTAGGCAGGAGACAAGCTGTTTGCTGATGATTTGGCTAAGGTGCAGAAGACAAGGAAAGATGGAATTTCAAGAACAAGGAATTCTGGGATACATGCCAGTGGCCAGTAACATCCCATAACTCTGCTTTCTGTCTATGCTGAAGTGAAATGGTATTAAAATCAAACAAAATGCTGTGTGTCCTGCAGGGGTGGATTACAGCATTGACTTATGGTAGCAGTTAATTAAACTTTATGGCCACATGTGTGTACTTGGGCTGTAGAGGGTCAAAGTAAATGGTATTATGATGCCTAAGCTCTAAGTGTAGACCAGGCCCTAGTTATGGGTGTGGATGAAATGTATGTTAGGTAGTGTGTATAGAGTGGATTTTCAAGCATTTTATGTTATCTTGTAGATGTTTGAGGTAGGCAGTGATGCCATCTTGGTGAGAAGTTCCAAAGGGGCAGCCGTGTCAGGAGTGTCAAGGAGTCCTGTGGCACTTTTAAAGACTAACAAATTTTTTGCATGAGCTTTTGTGGGAGGAAATTGATGAAGTGGGATTTTCTCCCACAAAAGCTCATGAAATAAATAAATTTGTTAGTCTTTAAAAGTGCCACAGGACTCCTTGTTTGTTTCATCACGGTGAGATTTGTTTATGTAGAGCGGGGATCTGTAACCTGGGGCTCAAGAGTTGCATGTAGATCTTTAGCTGCCCTCTTGTGGCTCCAGGATTAAGAGTGTGTTCTCTTCCCCCTCCCCACCACCAGGGGACTCTGCGGCCAGCCTGCTTCTGGGTCCAGATTCTCCCTCCAACACCACCTGCCATTGGGGTGCTGCTGGGGGGCAGGAGGGGGACAACTCCTGGTTCCAAACACACCCCCACTGAGAGGCTCCACCCATTGTGGCTCTCAACACTTGGTTATTGAAGGAATTTTTTATAAGGGTTTTTCTTCACTTTTGGGTTGCTGGTCCCTGATGTAGAGCAATGATGACAGAGATGGTGTTCTACGGAAGGTAGTTTATGTTGCTGAATTTCTGGTGGAAGTCGATTATGCTCCAAGGCAGTATGAAGTGTTGTTGTAGCAGACTTTTCCATTACAGAAAACTTATCTGATGGCACTTTAACTATACCAAGTCAATATTATCCCTGTGCATTGGATTATTTCTGCACTACAGAATGTAGTGAGGCCACTTGATTCATGCCTGTGTGGATATACTAACTATTCGGCCTTCATATAAGGAAAGCTTATGTTTGTGTAGCAGCTGCCCTAGTGGGATAGGTTTGGGGAAAGTCCTCTTCTGTGCTTCATTGCTAAGGCTTTGTACTCTGTACACAGAGAGACGGATTTTAAAAAATTGTAAGAGGTCAGTCACTAATTCTGCAGATGTCGGGTTTCAATGCCCTAGTAATGTTTGAATTTTTCTTATAGCATATATATTATGGCTTATTGGGGCTCCTTCCACTTACCATGGAAAAGCTTCATTTGGAAATAAGCTCGGTGATTCTTGAAAATACCTTGATTGTGTTTTAATTGAGTAGTTTTGTAGAAAAAAGAAAACAGAAGAAAAAGTTTAAAGCGCTGAGCTGTCCTATGTTATGCTTTCTCCAAAATACCAGACAAACACTTCAGTTCAAGGGCTAGACTTTAGGTCTTACTATTCAGACTTCAAAGTCAGAAGTAATGTACATTCCCCCTGTTTGATTATACTTTGGCTTTTATTTTCTATTAGATAAATTTCTTGAAAAACCGAGCTCGAAAGCACAATATTGATATGAAAACTTTACCCATTGGATTTACAAAAAGGAGAGAGAATTCAACCTACTTCAATAAAAAGTAAGTTTATAATTAGAATGAGGCTTGGGGACAATTGGGCAAAACCTTTGTTTAAATATTACTGGAAAAATAGCTGGTGAAAAGCTTTGGGTAATATTTCAAGGCCTTGTGGCACTTTTCACGACAGAATCACATTGGACAATGAACAATACTTAAGATATTTCTTTTGAAACATATTTAGATGGAAGTGTGTAGTAAATTGTTTTATGGTTCTTTAATGCTCGGCTAACCTAATAATGCAGCTGCTTCAGTGAAGACATATTGTACCCCAAACTTCAGTCAGTTTTCCCTAATGTACCTGGATTGATATTTCTTATTATCATAAAGACTGACATAGTTAGAGAAATCCAACTTGTTTTGAATTTAGCAGTGTGGTATTGCACTGTTTGCTGCTGGCAGCAGTCAATTAAACACCATCTTTGCTGAACAGTAATATTCATTAAGGTAGTAAGAGAGAGGTTCTTCCTTCTTCATAATTTCATTTGGGCTGTCACATGCATGCATATATGTGATGGGGTAAACAGGATTTTTAAATGCTTTTACCAAAAATTGTTTTAAATTCATAGTTCCTTGCTAAGGACATCTAACTCTTAGTTCCTAGGTATTCTTGCAATGCTGGCAGTTTATGCTTTGTTCTGTAAAAGTTATCTAGTTACAACAGTGGGATATTATAATGGAGAGTACTGTATCTGTTGTTCTTCCATTAATTGGGATTATGAAAATACTTGCTGCTCAAAGGTACTCTGACTTTTTGTTTGATTGGGAGGATAGATGCCTCTGTCTAAGGTGAAAACAGTTGCTGAAAATCTCTCTCCTTGGAAGGGAAGGAAGTGGTTTTTCAGGTGGGTTAGTCATGAAGTAAATACTTCCCAATATAAATAAAGTTCATATATCTTGTATGGTACTGCCTCATAATAGAAACATGGATTAACTTGGTGTAGAGTTTCTGTGTGAACCACAGGGGCAAGTCCAAAGTTAATATGAGGGTTCATTGAAATTTAAATATTTGACTTCGCTGTTGGGGTAAAAACAGTAAATGCATTGAGATCTTCAAATAATAGCCATTTGAGGTGAGCCTTTTCATTGATGATTTCTCCTCGGGCTCTGCCACAGTCCCTGCTAATCATGGGTTTTGGCGGCAGGGTCTGTTTCTGCCTGGGTTTTCTGTGACTTTTACAGTTAATGATCCATTTTGAAAACTTGGCAATATTTAAGTGACTAAACCACTAGGTGTCCCTCTTGTGATATCATTGCAAGTACCTTTGAAAATATAAATAAATAACATTAGCACAGTTTCCTCTGTTTTGAAAGAAAAGCATGTTCTTCACTAGTGGTGAAACATTATGCTTAGCAGAACATAATACATAAAGGAGTTTCTGAAATGTTAGCTTTCTGTGTCACATTCTTTAAAATACAGGGTCTGACTGGCAGGGAAATTCACAGGAGGGGCTAAAGGAAAAAATATATGAGGTTTTCCTGCATTAAAATTTCTCATGAATTCTTACATTGATGAGGATTCTTGGTTTCCTCAGAACAGACCACAAGGCAGCCCCCAAATAGTGCAGATCTCTGCTTCAATGGCTAAGAGTTGTGTGAGGCGCAGCCACAGAAATGTTCTCTTCACTAGCCAGTCCTGTAACAAGACAGCCACACACAGACAAATATTTGTTACTGTTACGCAGTTTGGCTTTCAAACTCCTCTGCTTACAAAAGTACTTTAACATATGGAAACACACAGCTGAGTGCTGGGAATGAATTTCTCTGGGTTCTGTTACTTATGTCTCTATTTGTACATCTATATTTAGCTTATTGAACATAATATTTACTTTTATTGTACATTTTAAGATCTAGCAGGATAGGTGCATTATTTGTAGGTATATAGTTAAGCATGGAACTGTTTCAGGAGCTTCCAGAATGGAGTACGGCGATGATTTTCTTTGTCATGGTGGAGAACAGTTTTTATTTTGAAAAATTAGTCTTTCACAGGCATTTTCTTTTCTGATGTCAAGTAGTACAGTAACATCATCCATTCTTTAAGGAAGTAGCCACCGGTTTTCTGCAAATATTTTGCAGACAGTGAGAATGACACACTTTGTGAAGAGGTCTGAGAGGGAAGTATTCTATGCAAATTGTACATAAGGTGCAGTTTTGCCTCTACTAGAAAAAAGTGTTGCAAATACTACAAAATGGCTGTCCCAGCTATACTATAACAGGTGTCATCACTTACTGAGCATGCTTAACTAGCAAATAGGGTCCAATCAAACTTGTGAGGAAATTATATTTGAGCTTTCATCTGATGAGGAAAGTTGTGGTCAAGACATGATGTAAACGGGTGTAAAACGTGCAGACTATTGGCTGCAAACCTATTCTGTCCAGCCTATGACTGCACTTCATGGGGCCACATTCTTCCCCTATGAGAGAGAGCAAGTGATCTCGCAGGGCCAGTTTTACATACCCAGCACTTTGTGATTCCACACAATTGCTGTAGTATTTTGATATGTACAACTCACCTGAAGTGCATTTAAGTCAAATTGACCACCATGGCAAATCAGTTTGACACCCTTGCAGTGTATAGTGGAAAAGAACAAGTTGTTACTGGAAGCTGCCTGCATATGTGTGTGTCCTGCTGTGGTCCACATTTCTTTGCAGATCAATGGTAAACATTGAAAGTTGCTGTATTTCATCCCAGTTATTCAAATAATGTAAAGGCTCATAGAACATCTGCTTTATTTTTATGTATACAAGAAATTCATGTTCTCACTGGCAACTGTTCATGAAAAGTTAAACTGGAATATATGCAAACTCTTATCTCTTTGATTTCATACATAAACATTTATAAAGCGAAGCCATAACTTGAGAGCTCGTCAATAATAAATGATGCTTAGGAGGCTGGAAATTACACTGTATGGGTCCTTTCTGCCCCTCATTTATTGTATCAAAAAAATGCATTCTAAACCAATTCAATTGCAGTTTGGCCTTCAAAATGAGGGAGATAGACTTGGCTATTCAGGTAAATAAAATATTTACTGGAAATTGTGACTAGAGAAAATATTGTCACATGTGGGAAACCATGTTTTTTCAACTTCTACTGTCTAATGAAGTACAATTTTACTAATCTGAGGCATATTTCCAGGGCAATTTAAATACATAAAAGAACTCTGCCTTTTAATTGAGCCAAAACCCTGAACAGAAGCCATATCTCATTGCTAAGGTTTAAACTACTCTCAGAAATGCAAAGATATTTCAAGTTAAATATATACTATCAGAGGCATTGAGCCTCAGTCTAGAAGTGCAGATTCATTTCTTGCTTGTGGTTTAGGACTTATCACAATGGCGCTGTCTACATTGCTTAGCATTTTTCAAAAAAAAAATTTCAGAAAAATTATTTTGAAGTATATTTGAAATAATGATCGTGCAATAACTTTTTTCAAAAATGCTGTTTTGGGAGAACAGTCTGGGGACCACTCCTTGTCCCAAAATACCATGGCTTTCGGTTTTTTGAAAGTGAAAGTCTATACCAGACTTTCTTTTCTGGAAAAAAGCAAGGTAATGGAAAAGATAGGGAGGCATTTTCAAAAAAAAGCTTTTGCAGTGTCCAGTAATAGCTTTGTCAAAAAAAAAAAAAAGCCAATCTCGAAAAAGGCTTTTTTCCAAAAAAGAGGTTTAGTGTTGCTGAAAAAGCTAAACCTGACGGCTTTTTCAAAATAAAAAGCCTTTTTCAAGATAGCTTTTTCGAAAAAAGTCATCGCTGGATGCGGCAAAGGCTTTTTTCAAAAAAGCCTGCCTATCTTTTCTGCTGCCTTGCTTTTTTTCAGAAAAGATATTCTGGTGTAGACTTTCACTTTGGGGGGGGGGAAAAGCCGTGGTAATTAGGGACAAGGAGTGGTCCCTGGACCGTTCTCTCAAAACAGCATTTTTGAAAAAAGTTATTTCAGGATAATTATTTTGAAATAATTTTTCTGAAAAGTTTTTTCAAAAATGCTAAGCAATGTAGATGCAGCCATCGTGACTATCCTTCTCCACATACAAGCATGAAGAAAACAGGGAGTAACATTATTCAAATGCTGCTCACTAATGGTCAAAGAGGATGCTTCCTGTGCATTTCAATAGTTCGGTAGACTAATGAAATAGAGAAATAGAATGCAAACATGAAGAACGGCTACAACCAGCTCAGAACTTCACCTGTTGTCTAGCCTGGAAGTGTGATGAGAGCCTAACTGTGTTAGCTCCCATGCAGGGAAGCTAATAAGCATTTTTGTTCCCTAAAAGAATTGAGAGGGAGAAAAAAAATATTTCAAAGAATTTTTAAAGGAGGTTAAATTTTAGGCCAGCCAGCCTTAGTGGTGTTTTTGGTTTCCACAGAACCCTTCATTCATATCCAGTGTGCATGAATATTCTACCACATATGCTTAGTAAGATCTACTATTCTGATGCCTTCTTCTAGGAGACAATATGTGCTACAAAGGAAATGCCCTTCCATCAGTTTATTGGTGGATAGCCTTGGTTTACACTTTACTACAGTTGGAAAATACCTCAGTTTTAAGTAGAAATAACCCAACTTTATTGTCTGACCATCAGATCTCAGATGGAATTAGCTAAGCCAAGCTTCAAGAAAATTTGGGTCCTCTCTGCTGTTTAGTGGTGTTACAACTGTAGCTATTGTGGCACTAGTGACCGTTTTGCTTCATGAAACCTTCAGAAGGTTGGTTTGTTTGTTTTTAAATTTCACAAGAGAACCCAGTCCCTTGATTGGACTGGACCTGTGTTGCTTAAAGCTGATTAAGGCAATATTATCAAAACGAGGAAGTATTTAATCCCTTTACACATGAACTAAACTGCAGCATAGTGGGCAAATCAGGATTAAAGGATGACTGGTGCTTCATTAAACTTCCCATTTCTTCCTTGTCTACCCTCTCTTTTTTTTGTCCATGAAGTATAACCTGTGTATAGCAGATGCTATAGTATTTGTAAACATACAGGTGCCACAACTTAAGATATTTCCCCATATTCTTTCCAATCACTTCATGTAACATCTATTATTAAGCAGAATAAAATCCCCAATGAGTCATCCTCTTTCATAGGATTTCACCGTTAAGTGGTGTTTGCTGTAATCAGAACTGCAATTGATATATTACAATGCATTAAACAATTGGGGACTTTCAGTCTACTTTATATATAAATGTTTTCTGTGTCTGAGTTCACTGTAAGCAAATTCCAATGTAAATTTTATTTTTTTGGTGATTAAAATAAGAAGTTTCCAGCTAGAAAATTAGGATGTGTATCATGCTAGCTAGGGTGGTGATTAATACAGTTACTAATAAAGCAAGCTGATTCTTGTCAGTCTAAGCTAGCTTCTAGGACTGAGTTTGTATAAAAGCTAAATGAACAGTCGTATGAAAAACTTTATACTGGTTATGTTTTAGAAAAGTGCCGTGAGAATTAAGAGCTTAGTGCTTAAAGCAGCGGTGCCCAACCTTTTCGGGTGAGGGGCCCCATTGAAATTCTTTACTCAGGGGGCTGGTGAGAAAATTTTTGATTGATAAGACATACAAAGCAATCTTATTAATCAAAGAATGATTACTGTGGTATTTGGCATTGTTTTTGCTTCCATTGTGGATAGAGGACAAGGGGGGCAGGGGTGCCTGTGTGAGGAGGCAAGGCAGAGCATGGGTAGAAATTAACAAGGGTCCTGGCCATCCCCAGCTCCCAGGCTCTTGCAGCAGCACTCCACAGGCCAGATGAAAGCCTTTGGTGGGCCGGAGTCTGGCCCCCCACGCCGCAGGTTGGAGAAGCCTGGCTTAAAGCATACTCCTTCTTAGACAGTTCAGTAGTAGCTTAAGCTCCATGTTTGATTTCTGATGCTGTGTATGAGTGTTCCTGATTCTTAAGTTGGACTGAACACGCAAAAAGTCAGTGGTCTTAAGTCAGGATGTGACGGTTCTTTATAATTCAATAATTTTAGTTTAGTTCTTTTAGCAGGTTGTTCAACAAGCCTTGAAAATGAAATCAATCTTACCGCATTTAATAATATTAGAATCTGTAAATACAGTTTCTCTCATGTCTCCTCACATTTATGTGGTTGAGGCTACTTTATTTAAAGCAAGATGTTATACAGAATAGGTGTGAGTAGTCTTAGAGTAGGTGGTGTTAAGCAATACGGAGAGATGGACTTAGCCTTGCTAAATACAAACATTAAACCAAAAGCTAAATAGCTGACAGGAAAATCTAACTGAATTTCTTTATTGAAACTAAATCCCACCTCTTCTTGTTACCCACACACCTTTATCTCACTCATAAGGGCTCAAGACATAACCCAGTTATGGCACCTCTGCCCTTTCCCACCCCATAGGGCATTGGGGGGTGGGGCTGGGGGGGGTGATAAGTGCCCTGTCCTTACCAAATCCACAATCTTGGGCTTAGGGTCACCCATTCTCAATTGTAGTCCTCCAGGTGTATATTTCTGCAGGCTTGTAGGATCTTTTACCCAGTGAAATAGTCTTGTACAGATCTATCCTTATTCTCTACTTTTTAACAATTACCAAAACAAAATACACATGCTAAACATACAGTGCTCACCACTCCCAATAAGGGAAATAACTTCTCCTAGTGGCGAGTCAGGATTAGATCATCTGGAGACAGCAGCTTCAACACTATATGGGTGGCAGGGACTTGAGATCTAGCAGCTCTGATTTTTTGGACTGTCTCTGTAAGTTAGGCTCCAAAGAATTTTCTTTTGGACCTAATTTTATGTAATTAAAAGTTGGGCCCTGTTTAGCTATACCTTAATAAATCATTTTCAGCTAAAATGCTACAAAACGCCAATCCTAGTTCATTATGAAATGGCTCCATAACCAGTGGTACCCTACCATCTTAGTTTGTTTAAATATTTCATAAATAGGTCTGCAACAGACACAAACAGTCAAAGAATCAGACAGAAAAATATTCAGATAAATGATAAATTGGGAACCATAAAAATAAAACAGTAAAGAGATTTTACAGCTGCAGCTCTTGACAAATGATTCCTTGCCAGACAGAATGCTATCAAATGTTTTCTTTAAACATCATGAGTTCTGTCTCTTCATCTGGTGATGGTAGATACTGCTGAGGACATGAATGGCTTTTGAACAGCCCATTACATTGTTCGATGTAATTTAGATGGAGCTGTGAAGATCTGACTTCCTGTTACTGAGCTTATGGCTGCTTCTGTTCCAGTAAGGTTACTGCTTAGCCAAAGATTAAGACCACAGACTTTACAGTTTGAAGTGTCTGGGGGATTTCAAGTACTATAAAACTGGGCAAGTGGTTCTTGGGTTGGTGAACAGTAAATGCCTGCTTCTTAATTTAAAAGACAGGTTTGAGACTTCATCATAGAAAACAAGGCAAGGAAAGAGCAAAGGGCCTGATTCTTTTCTAATCACTGTAAATCTGGTACACTCTTATAAAATGGGAGAATGAAACCCAAAACCTTTGGCCTTCCACCCCTCAAATATATATAGTTACTGTACTTGTAGGTTTTTGAACTTCCTTTCAGTGCTACTTCTGTCTTTACTGCACTTTCACTGTGTGTGTGTGGGGGGGGGTGTTTCTTTCCTCTAAATCCTGTTAAATCACTTGAGTGGGTAGCAGCATGTTAGCAGATAGCAAGTAGTGTAATTCTGGTAAGAGGGAATCTGCTTCTGCAGTCTTCCTCTTTCAGAGCCAGGAGCAGGGGAAGAGAAAAGTTCCAAGGCAGTTGGTGAAAGGAAAAGAATCATAGATGTGGAGTGTCTGAGGAAAATGCTGTGGTTAGTTGGCAAAGTGCTATTTGAGACCATCAGGTGAAGTTCTGTCCCGATTTACTATGGTGTTGCCTGTCTGCACCTTTAGGTGTTTATGAACACCTGAGTAGGTTAGGCACATTAAATCTGTATTTAAGCATTTTTTGAAAATAACAATAGTCACCTATTCTTCCCTCTAGGCATCCAGATGCCTATGAAAATCCATCCCTCTAGGGCCTAGAAGTTGCAGCGCCTACAGCGCTTGCCTAAATCATGGTATACACAACTGTGCTGCTAGAGACTGCTTTAGCAAAAAGGAGTCTCCAACAATCCAAGTCCCAAAGGGGCAGCTGTGTTAGTCTAGTTCAGCAAAAGAAGCAAGGAGTCCTGTCGTACTTAAAGACTAACAGATCTATTTATCGAATGAGCTTTCATGGGAGAAAAGTCCCACTTCGTCGGATGCTTTAAAGACTTCAAAGCATCCGATGAAGTGGGATTTTTCTCCCACAAAAGCTCAAACGATAAATAGATCTGTTGGTCTTTAAGTGCTACAGGACTCCCAACAATCCAGAGACCTTCTGAGGTGGTGATGACAGTGTTGTTCCTGGGGCTGCCACCATCATTATGTCTGAATGCCTCAAATATTAAAAGATAGAAATGAGAATCATAATCTTTGTGTTTCCTGTCTGTAGAAAAAAGAAATAGCTTGGTTTGCTTATGGATTATTTGCTTCTACACATTTGTGTGGGGAAATAGAATCATAGGGTTGGAAGGGACCTCATAGGTCATCTAGTCCAGCCCCCTGCCAGAGGCAGGACCACTCCCACTAAACCATCCCAGTCATGGTTTTGTCCAGCCAGGCCTTAAACACCTCCAAAGATGGAGATTTCCTCACCTCCCTCGGCAGCTCATTCCAAGGCTTCACCACTCTCCTAGTAAAAAAGATTTTTCTAATATCCACCCTCGACCTCCCTAACCGCAACTTGAGACCATTGCTCCTCGTTCTGTCCTCTGTTATTACTGAGAACAGTCGAGCACCATCTTCCTTAGAGCATCCCTTCAAGTAGTTGAAGGTTGCTATCAAATCCCCCCTCAATCTTCTCTTCTGCAGACTAAATAAAACTAATGCTTTCAGTCTTTCCTCATAGGGCTTGTGCTCCAGCCCTTTAATCATTTTGGTTGCCCTCCTCTGAACTCTCTCTGGCATGTCCCTGTCCTTTTTGTAGTGGGGAGCCCAAAACTGAACACACTATTCTAGATGGGGCCTCACCAGTGCAGAAAAGATCACATCCCTTGATCTGCTGGTAATACTTCTTTTGATGCAGCCCAGTATGCCATTGGCCTTTTTGGCAGCAAGAGCACACTGCTGACTCATATCCAGCTTCCCAACCACCATGACCCCCAGGTCCTTTTCTACAGTGCTGCTACTTAGCTGAATGTTTCCCAGCCTGTAGTGGTGCATGGGGTTTTTTCGTCCCACATGCAAGACTTTACACTTGTCCTTATTGAACCTCATAAGATTTCTATTGGCCCACTGTTCCAATTTATCTAGGTCTCCCTGAATCCTGTCCTTGCCCTCCAATGTGTCTACTGTTCCCCCCAGCTTGGTGTCATCCGCAAACTTACTGAGAATGCAGTCTATTCCATCATCGTAATCATAATAGGAAAAATAGGAACAGCACAGTTTAATAAGTTTTTTTTATATTGCATATTTAAATTTTACTTTATTGCTTCAGAGATTTTTAGCAGGACATGGAGTGCATGAGCCAGAATAGAAAGTGAAATCAGTTAAAAATCTTGGGCCAGATTAGCTAGTTCTAATCTTAACTGCCTTTGAAACAGCTGCAGGCTTTTCTTTTGATAATACTTCTGTCAACACCTACATTTCAATAAGATGGAAAATGCGTTAATGATATGGGGTACTATAATCAGAGTTACCAACAAGCTAAAAGAAATACATTCTAGTTATGGAAACTTGCTCTGGAAAACCATTGCAGCTGATCATTACTTTTATTTTATAGTTAATGCTGAAAGATTTTCCCTAGTTCTAACTCTGTTTTGGGTCCACTTCTGATATTTATCTATTTGCTTTTATTAATTTTTTTTCATGATCAGGGAATTCTCTTAAAAAAAAAAAAAGTGAAGCAAATCACATAAGCCATATTTGAATAATAATACCCTGAAATTAATATTTTTGTTTTCCAAAAAGTTTAAATTTTTGATGAAGAATCTGCAGATTTTAGAATTCAGGCTTCCTTTATTTATAGTCCTTCATGAGAATTAATCTATAGGGTAATTGAGGAGATCAGAGGTTTAAAAGACTCACTATATAGGCTGATTCTATAGCTGTATTGATTAAAATACATGATTCTTCCTCAGAGTCCCTGGACATTTAGACCTGCATCAGGCTGTTATGTGTGGCAGAAGTACTGGCGTAAGTCTTTGAAAAGTGTAATCCTGAATACAAGTTTCAAAGGGGCAGGCATGTTAGTCTAGTAAAGCAAAAAAAGCAAGGAGTCTTGTGGCACTTAAAGACTAACAGATTTATTTATCGCATGAGCTTTTGTGGGAGAAAATCCCACTTCATCAGATGATTTGAAGAGGGGGGACTTACAGAATGGGATGACAGTAAATGCAGGGGAATGTAAGAGAAGGGATCAGGTCATACTGCAACAGCACATCAGCATTTGTAAAGATTCAAACTCTGGGAGACGGCACATAGAGGAAGGGTCTTTGTTTCTCTTTGAATAATAAATAAATTAAAGACAGACACACCCTGAGAACCCTGACCACGAATATTCTATCTACTACCTAAAATCCATAAAAAAGGAAACTGGACGCCCTGTCATCTGAGGTATTAGAACTCTTACAGCAAGCTTATCTGGCTACGTGGACTTCCTCCTCAGACCCTATGTTATCAACATCCCTAGCTATCTTCAAGATACTACAGATTTCCTGAGGAAAATCCAATCCATTGGTGAGCTTCTTGAAAATACCATCTTGGCCACTATGGATGTAGAAGCTCTTTACACCAACATCCCACACAAGGATGGATTACAAGCTATTAGAAGAACCATCACAGATGATGCCACAGCACAGCTTGTGACTGGACTTTGTGCTCATCCACAACTATTTCAGATTTGAGGATAATTTATACCTCCAAGTCAGCAGCACTGCTATGGGTACCTGCATGACTCCACAATATGCCAACATTTTTATGGGCGAGTTAGAACAACGTTTCCTCAAGTCTCATCCCAGAGCACCTTCCTCCATTTATGCTACACTGATGACATCATTATCTGGACCCATGGCAGGGATGCTCTTGAAGATTTCCACTCCACAATCAAATTGAGCCTGGAACACTTTCTGGACACTACAGTGCAAATTAGGGATGGACACATCAACACCACTCTGTACCAAAAACCAACTGATCTGTATAGTTATCTACATCCCTTGAGCTTCTCTCCTAAACACACCACACAATCCATTGTCTACAGCCAAGCCCTAAGATGTAGCCACATTAGCTCTGATCCCTCAGACAGAGACAGACATCTTCAAGATCTCTATCAAGCTTTCTAAAGCTACAGTACCCACCTGGGGAAGTAAAGAAACAGACTGACAGAGCCAGACAGGTACCCTGCAGTCAACTACTACAGGAAAAGCCCAAAAAAGAAAACAATAGAATGCCACTGGTCACCAAATACAACCCTCAAGCCAGACCTCTACAACCGATCATTAAGGACCTCCAGCCTATTTTAAAAGATGACTCCTCACTCTCTCTAGCCTTGGGAGACAGACCTCTCCTCACCTTTAGACAGCCCCTGAACCTTAAACAGATGCTCATCAGCAACTACAGACCTAACAACAGAACTATTAAAGCAGTCACACGCCCCTGTAAGAAACCACACTGCCAGTGTTGTCTGCGTCTCTGCACAAAAGACAACATCATAGGACCTAATCAAGCCAGCTACTCCATCAAAGGGTCATTCGCCTGCTCATCCGCCGATATGATTTATGCCATCATGTGATGGAAATGCCCCCACACCTTATACATTGGACAAACAGGACAGTCCCTCCACAGAAGAATAAATGGGCACAAAACTGACATCAGAAATCACGACACCAAAAAAAAAAAAAAAAAAAAAAAAAAAAAAATGCTGAGCACCTCCATCTTCCTAATCACTCCATTGATGATTTGTTAATGATGGCCCTGAAGAAATCAATGGGACATCAAGACTTCAAAGAGAAACAGCTGAAATTGAACTAATATGCAGATTAGATTTGTGTGAAAGCAGGACTGAATTGTGACTGTGGATTCTTTTTCCATTATAACAGGTAATTTGACTTCACCCTCGCTATATGTGCTGTTTCCCAGAGTTTGAATCTTTAGAAATGCTCTGATTTGCTGTTGCAGTATGACCTGATCCCATGTCTTGCATGACATTTATTTTCATCCCATTCTGTAAGTTCCCCCACTTCAAAGCATCTGATGAAGTGGGATTTTCTCCCATGAAAGCTCATGCGATAAATTAATCTGTTAGTCTTTACGTACCAAAGACTCCTTCCTTTTCTTGAAGACAAGATTGCTACAAGTGCTGAACGTTCTCTGCTTTCTGTCCTCTGTTCATTCCAGAGAAATGGCTCCTTTATCATTTCACATCTGTCCTGTGCCCTTGGGAAAGACAGATCCCCAAATTGTGTGTGTGCGCATGTGCACACTTTGCCAAGAGCAATCTGCTTATTCTTGAAAGAGGCAGGTACTGTCTCTTCTTTTTCACTTTATGAACAGGTACTGAAGGAAGACAATTTCAATTCTGAGGCCATTTTGCCCAAATCAAAAGGAAAAGAAAAAGCCAGGCCTCATTCTTTGGTTCCCTCTTCAGAGAATGAAATGAAGTCTTTCTTCTGAACACTACAACTACATAACTGTGCACTTGCCTCAAGTGTGCTTGTCAGTAGTGATTCCTGCAGCTTGCCATCCAGTTGATTACACTCCCTGCTAATGTTTGTTTAATTTTGGAATAGTGTTTTTTCACATGTACATATCATGTAAGTGTCAGAGGCAGGGATTGGCCAACGGGGATTGTATCACTTGATAATTGCCCTGTTCTGCTCAGGTGCTAAGTATTAAAATACAACTGAAGTAGTGATTGTGAGCTTTTTAATAGACAGTTAAGTTGAAGCCTTCATTGACATTGCAATTTGCTATATGATTTTTCATTGACATTGAAGTTGCTTTGAGTTTGCCAGATCAAGATGTGCTATGAAGGTTTTGTTAGATCTGCCTTATGGAAAATTCTAACATTCAAGACATGAATCTGCTTTTATAATTTTTAAATCCATGTTCAAGTTTGGAACTTGTAGCAGTAAATACCATACCATTACACCAAACAGCATGTCTTAAAATGTGGAGACAGGGCATATACATTCAGTTGTACCAACTTCTGAGTACAGAAGCCATTGAACTATCATAACCATCCCTTTTGTGTCCTCCAACTTTTGTCTTTGCATTCTCTCTCTGAGCTAGTCTACTGTGACTCAGTCACTCTTGAAAACACTTGTGCTTAATGAAGCTTTTAAATCTTACTCTTCCCTTTTTACAAATGTTAACAAATGACTTGGAGAAAGAAGATGGAAATAAAGATTTCACAAGACATTCTGCACAACTCCACTGAGTCACTTGCTGCATGTTGTACCCTAACCACCTAGACCAGGAGTCTCAAACTCAAATCACCACAAGAGCCGCATGAGGACTGGTACAGGGTCACATGAGGAGTAGCAAGTTACTCTGGGCCCTGCACCACTGAAACCTTTTCATACAACAATATTGCAAATATTGGTAACAATAGTATTGTTGCGGGCCACAGGAAATAGCTTTAGGGGCTGCACAAGGCCCCCAGGCCCCGTGTTTGAGACCCCTGACCTAGACGAAATCTGTTAAGATTCTAAGATTTTTTTTTGTAGCCAAGAACCTTCTTCTCCTTCCTCTTAGGAAAGAATCTAACATTTTTCTGTGCTATATGATTAATGTGACATACGGTATTGGCTTCCTCTAGAAATAACTAGGTTAAGAATAATTGTTTATTTTAGTGGACAAACATTGTAAATGTTTCATCTAAAAGCAGTAACATGGTTAATTTTACTTAGCAACCAATTTGTTGTCTACTGTTTTGCTACTGGATGCACGTACATGTCTCTCTAGCCAGTTGGATAGTGTTTTGTCTGTTGTGTGTCCAAACTAACTTTGCTACAACAGTAACACATTATTTTAAATCATAATTATGTAAACCTTTGTAAACTCGATGCTGATGGTTTTGGTGATGTTATTAGAAGTCCCATATCCTGTATAGCAGAAAAAAGTACCGTGAAAAGTTACTGAATTTCAGGGAAATGTCAAACCTCTGGAAATTTGTAAATACTAATTCATTTTATCCTCATCTTAACTATATGTGCTATATGTAAAATTCTACGCTAGAAAGAGCATTTGTATAATACCACCACCAGTTCCTATATAGCACTCTTCATCAGTAGATCTCAGAGGACTTGATAAAGATGGCCAGTATTAGTATTTTACAGATGGGAGGAGTTGGTGCAGAGAACTGAAGAGATTTGCCCAAAGTCATCTAGCAGGCTAGTGGCAGAACCAAGAATAGAGCCCAAGGCTCTGTTAGGAAGACCTAACTGTTTTCCATAAAGAATGTCTTTTGTTGGAACCACTTTGATCCAAGCTGTAGTAGGTAGTTTGTTTCCAAACACATAATAAAAATGTCTTTATAATTAACTGTGTTGGTTGGAGAGAAAAGGGAGGAGCTTCTGATTAAGAAACTGGACAGGAACTTAGGAAGTCTAGGTTGAATTCCTTGATGCACCACAGACTTCCTTTCTGACCTTCATGTAAATTGCTTAATCTCTTGGTACCTCAGTTCCCAATGTGTTAATATAAGGAATGATAATCTTGCTTTTGTCATGCCTGGTGTTTATGCAAATGGTAATCTTTTTGGGGCAGGGATTGCCTTCTTACTGTTTACACTACCCTATCTTTGTCAAGGTCTCTAGACCCCTACCATGAATCAAAAAATACTTGAGGTATGAGCACGTGTATTTCTTCTTCTTGCTTTGTAGGGAACAAAAGTTCTACTGGCACTTGAAGCTCATGTTTCTTCACAGTCATGCTGAATTTACAATAAAAAGGTACCTGAGCTTGTGAAAAACATATCGAGTTAAACGTAATTATGACAAACCAGTTTTATAAGATCATTTTGATAGTTTCTCAGTTGTCCCAGAGATTTTTTGGGGAGGGAGGTGCCCTTAAAAGGGCAAACTTCAGATTGAATCACTTTTTTTTAATACTCATTTTGTTCCTTTCACCATAGAAGCATAACACTGAAATCCATTTTCCAGTTGAATTTCTCCAATTTAAATATTTGGTTTTTTTGCTAAGCTAATGTAAATAGAACAGCCTGTATCTGCCTCTTGATGTGTGTTGTCCAAATGCATCAAAATGGCACCTTGGAAGAGTTTTGCGTGCCCCTGATGTTTTCCTTGGTCTCTGGAGCAAATCTCCTATCCACAGCAGATTCCCTCGAACATCAGAGAGTATCAAAGGATGCTACGAAACCCCTTTCTGGACTGTGCCTTTTAAGAAAGCATCAAAACAATAATAGTCCTTGACAAACAAAAACTACTTCTCTCCCCATGTTCCTTCAGGGTAGGAAAGCTCAGAGGTAGGCTTTTCCAGTTGCTCTCTGGGCTACAGAGAGTGGAATTTGATTTTTCCAACTGCAGGTGTGGGGCAGGGTCTCTGTTTCCTTTGTGCCAATGCCATTTAAGTCCCAGTGTTTAATGAATTTGTCTACTGAGCTATTTAAATATAGTAGATGCCTCTCACGGGATCCTGGAGCTTGAATCTCTATACCACAGATAAACAGCCCCATAGCCCCCTAGCCAGCTGACATGGGATGACAGCAAGTGTCTTAACTGCAGTTAGATGTACCCTGTGTGCTGAGGCTGCTAATAGCTGTTGCCAGCTTGTGCTGTGTTCCTGCACATTGCAGCCCCTTCCATTTGTTACCTGCTGGTGTTATCACCTTAAATATGTAAATATCATTTCCTTTGAATTACTTACTATTTCTTTTTAATCATACTTGATACACTGCATTTTTATCTTTTTGACCAAAGGGTTCCTGAAGATCAAATGCTAGGTGAAATCCTTAAACCTTACCTTGATCCTGAAGAATCAGATCCTGTAATTCGTCAAAGGTGCGTATTGAAGACCTCTAGTTGTTTTATGTAATTGACTTTAAAGTAAGCGAAGTATTCAAATCAATTCTTTCAGGCATCGGTTTTCCACTTTTGCAATCCAGTGTTGAATTAACAGAACCTTCATCGTCTTTGTGATGAAAGTCACTTATTAGATAGGATTTCATGCTCCGAAAGAAAGGAATGAGAGAGCAACTGAATGAGGACTTGAAAGGTCAACATTTAGCAAACTCAGAGTATGGGGTATGCAAGATTGCATGGGAAGAAAATCTAAGGGAACAAGGAGTATGAGACAGTTGATGGTTCTTGTAGGAGACAATATTAAAGGCACAAATTGTAAACTATTCTGATGTGAAGGAGAGGGAGGAAGAGTAGTATGAGGCTGGTATGGCTCTATTAGGAGTTCTTTAATGACCTGAAAATCTAAAAGGAATTCTATGAAAAGTGGAAACATGGTCAGATTAATAAGGAGGAACACAAAAGAATAGCAAAAGTATGTAGGGATAAAATCAGACTGAGGCACAAAATGAGTTACACCTGCAAGGGACATAAAAGGCAGTAAGAAGAGATTCTTGTACGTTAGGGGCAGGAGAAAGATGAAGGAAAGTGTAGGTGCTAAAATTATGAGGGAATGAGAGCTCATAACTGATGATATCAAGACAGGTGACATACTTAATACCCATTTTGCTTCAGTCTTCACTGAAGAAGTTAATAGTGGCCAACTACTCACAATAATTAATATTACCTTGGGTAAGGAATGCAAGCCAAAAGAGGGGAAAAAATAAGTTTAAGAACAATTAGATGAGCTAAATGTATTCATAAACCCAGTAGATCTTTAGGTATCCACTTCGAATCCATGGGTATCCGCTTCACATATCCACAGACCTATTGTTGCGGATTGGAGCTCAGATGCAGATTTTCTTTTTATCTGCCCAGGGTGTGATTGCTGCTGCTGAAACTCTGCTTACCAGCTACTCCCGCTCACAGCTGTTCCTTCTCTGGCTCTGACAGCTCAGCTGCAGTGGCTAGTCCCCACACTCCACCAATCAACTGATGATGGACAGTTAACTCCCACCCCGTCCCCCACTGCCAGTCATCCAATCAGGTGAATGGCAACTGCCACCGAACAGCCCAGGTGGAGACTAAGTAAAAGTTGTTCAGGGCAGGACTAGGGGAGACTCTGAATGGCATTGGGAGCTGCTAGCAACTCCCCACTATGAGCCTCAGCTCAGCAAAGCTGTGTTCAGCCTCAGTGGCCCTTCCCACACTGATGAAGATGGGTAGCTGCTCCACCCCTTGCCCAGCTGCCAGTCACCCCACTGATCAGCTGAATGGCACTTGTCTCCCCCTGCACTGAACAACTTAGTGGTCTTAGCCCCAGCTTCCCTGGGGCCAGTCCTACGTGGAATAACAGTGACCAGGACCAGCAAAGGCTCTGAATTCATTGGAAGCTGCCAGCTTGGGGAGACACCCAGCAGCTGAATGATCCAGGACAGGGCAGAAGGGCTGACCGTGATCAGCTTTTGGGGTAGGGTGGGGATCTGCAGCTATTTGAGGGTCCATCCAGGAAGCAGTGGAAGTCAGCTGTTGGGGGGGGGGGGGGGCTGCTACTCTCTTACAGTCCGAAAGCTGACACAGGCAGCCACTCCAGAAGTCACAGTGGTTGTACCAAGGCCCTATGACTTTGTATAATGTTGATATTTAAAATAAAGAGAGTGTGAGCACATTTATTAAGACCAGGTTTTCTTAGTTATGCTATGGTATACAGGCAGGCACCCGGACAAACTCTCTCCTTGAAGCAGGAGCTGCTGTAAGGCGGAGGTGGTGAAGGATGCAGATGAAACCTGGCATGTGGATCAGATACATACCGACAGTGATCAGATGCAGATCAGATCCAGATCCCCATTTGTTTATCCGCATTAGGCTCTAGGTATTCAAGTCACCAGGGCATGGTGAAATTCATTCTAGGGTATTTAAAAAACTAAGGGAAGCGATCTTGGAGCCATTAGCTATTATTTTTGAGAATTCCTGAAAGAAAGGAGAGTTCCCAGATGATTAGAGAAGGGCAAACATAATACATATTTTTAAAGGGGGGATCAGGGGGACCCTGGGAATTACAGATCAGTCAAGCTAACTTCAGTACCTGGAAAGATAATGGCACAAATTATTAACAAGTCAGTTTGCATGCACTCAGAGCAGTGTTTCTCAGCCAGTATTCCATGGAACACAAGTGTTCCACAGAGGTAGTGCTGGTGTTCTGTGATCCACCCTGACCTCCTGTTGCAGGGAGCTGAGTGGGAAGGGGGAAGGAGCCATTTAAAATGCCCAAGTGACTGCAAAGCTTCCAGGTGGCCAGCAGCAGACTTTGACACATGCCTGGCAGCTTTGCTGCAACTGGGGCATTTTCATTCTCCTGCCTCTGTTGACTTTTTTTTAATAGAATATTTCATCTGGTGTGCCACATAAAGCTATGAATACTTCCAGATGTTCACTAGTCCACTAAGAGTTGAGAAACACAGACTTAGAGGATATTGGGTTATAAAAAAGAGTCAGCACGGATTCGTAAAGAACAAATCATACCAAACCAACCCCATTTCCTTCTATAATATGATTGTTTACCTAGCGGTTTCATGGGAAGCAGTAGACATGCTTATACTTGATTTTAATAAGACTTTTGACACAAATCTGTATGTCATTCTCATAAGCAAACTAGGAAAATGTGGTCTAGATGAAAGTGCTATGCATGGTTGCACAATTTGCTGAAAGACCATACTCAAACAGTAGATATCACTGGTTTGCTGTCAAATTGGGAGGGTGTATCGAGTGGAGTCCTACATTCCTGAGTCTGGTACTAGTCAATATTTTCTTTTAGACTTGGATAATTGAGTAGAGAGTATGCTTATAAAATTTGCAGAGGACAGCAAGCTAGGAGAGTTACTAGCACTTTGGAGGACAAGTTCAAAATTCAAAATGCTCTTGATAAAATGAAGAATTGGTGTAATTCAACAACATGAAATTAAATGAAGACAAGTGCTAAGTACTTCACTTGGGAAGGAAAAATCAAATGCACAGCTACAATATGGGGAATAACTTTCTAAATGGTAATACTCCTGAAAAGGATTTGAGAGTTATAGTGGACTACAAATTGAGTGAGTCATCAGTGTGCTGCAACTGCAAAAAAGGCTAACATGATTCTGGGTTGTACTCATGGGAGTGTTGTATGCCAGACACAGTAAGTAATTATCCTGCTCTACTAGGTAAAGGAAAGGCCCCAGCTGAGGTGGTACATCCTATTGTAGGCACCACAGTTTGGGACAGATGTGGACAAATTATAAACAACAAAAAAGATGAAAGATTTAGGAAACCTGATATATAAGGAAAGAAATTTTTAAAAAAGAAACATGTTTAGTCCTGAAAAAGGAAAGACTACGGCTGGGAGTAATCTGATACTCTTCCAATATGTTAAGGGCAGTTATGAAGAAGATATTGTTCTCCATGTCCACTGAAGATAGGACAAAAAGTAATTGGCTTATTCTGCTATATGAGAGAGTGAAATTTTGATATTAGTAAAAACTTTCTGACAATGTGTGTAAATTAGCTTCCAAAGGGGATCATGGTACCACCATCATTGGAAGTTTTTTAAGAACAAGTTGGTCAGGCACCTGTCAGATACAGTTTAGGTTTATTTGGTCCCTCCACAGGGCAGGGCCTAGACTTGATGACATCTCAAAGTCCTTTCCTGCCCTTCATTTCTATGATTCTAAAGTCATTGAATGTAAACCAGCTCAATGAAATTGGCTGATGGTACAAATGAAATCATTAAAAATCCAAAGAACATCAGACTAGAATTAGTTTAAGTTCATTGTTTAAAGCCTGACCTGAAGAAAGTAGAGAGATTTGCAATCCAACCTCTGATTCGCAGAAGCTCTTAAAAAATTCTAGATAATAGCAAAACTGTATTTTCATCAACAAGAAGGCTCTTTTGGTGGTAGGCTTCTAAATGTTTCGTTATCTTTAAAAGACTGTACAGTGGTTTAGACTTTAATGATTGTCAAGATTTCATCATTTATGTCCTTTTTTCAGATTAAAAATATATACAATGTCTCCTCAGTCAGATGTACAAATTTTAATGAAAATAGAAAACAGGCAACATAACTCTGTCAGGTAAGGGATCTCTTTTTGTTGTTGTGTGTGTGTGTGTGTGTGTGTGTGTGTGTGTGTGTGTGTGTGTGT
>ML682014.1:7917190-7929404 GCA_007922195.1 Podocnemis expansa | reverse complement strand
GTGTGTGTGTGTGTGTGTGTGTGTGTGTGTGTGTGTGTGTGTGTGTGGTCTCAATTTGTACTTTCTAGAATAAAACAAACGACTAGTTGATCATGTTCCTGTGACAAAGGCAGGAGTAAAGTATGCAGCAATGCCCCAGAACATGCTTCCAGAAGCCACAAATTTGAGAGGCCAGAGTTCTGGGGTCCTGAAAAATAGAAAAATCAGGTGGAACGCATGTTCTGTCCTGCCCTGACCCGAGAGCTGCGGTCAGGCTGGGGGAGTTTTCAGCTCTCCCACCCTGAGCATGCTCAGATGTGTGCTCAGGGTGGGAGCAGCCAGGCCAGGGAGCTGTTCCAGCCAGGTGAGGGGGAGGGCAAAAGTGGGGTTTGGAAAGTTGGGGCGAGGGGCACAAATATTGGGAGAGTTCTGGGTCCCATCAAATTATACTTTAAGCACAGGAAGGGATATGTATTTGTATTCTCTCAGATTAAATCCTTTCAGTTTAGCAACACAAAATCATAAAAAAATAAAGTTGCAGCTCAACTTGATCTTGATTTTTAACGAGGTAACTTGTTAATTTCTGTAAAGTTAAGCTGAATTTACTATACTGCATAATATTTTCTCAACATTACTAATGGGTCGCATTCTGCTGTTTTTGAACTCAAGATTTAAATTTCGTAAATGTGAAAGTTAATAGAACTTCATTTTTTATTGTATCAGCTTTGGACAAAAATTGTTTTAAACAGTTAAAATAAAAGCTGTAAAAGTAGCTGAAGAAGTAATTCTACATGTTTTATCATAAGTATCACTTAAAATACTACACCCAGCTGTCGTCATTATTGAAAAGGGTATGTTTAACAGCTTTAATACCCTAGTTTATTGTGCAAAACAAGCAAGGAGTCCTCATGAGCTTTCATCATGCGATAAATAAATAAATGTGTTAATCTTTAAGTGCTGCATGATTCCCTGCTTGTTTTGCAGAACTAAACTAACATGGCTACCCCACTGGAACTTAGTTTACAGTGGTTGAGCAGCAGTTCCTACTTAAGATTCCTAAACTTCATTCCTTTCTTCAGATGTAACAAACTTAAATTCATCTAATTGATTCCCTGAAACATGACATACCACTATTTTAAAGAGAAGTATTATGGATGTTACAAGAATGGCCTAGTTCCCTATAATTATTTTAATTGCAAACTCCATGCAAGAATGAGTGTAGAAATAAACTCTGGACTTCAATGGCAAAATGAAACTTTACAGTTTCTTAACTTTCCTGGTACTTGTTTCAATAAGACAGTGCTCAGCTATGAGTTTTTGCATAAAATGAGTACATTTCCACTTTACTATTTAACTCATTAAAGGGACTTCAACACTCAATTTTTTTAACTTTTAAAAATTGCATTTCTGGTAGTGCACCATTTAAATAGTAGGTATAAATTTTTGTTTTTAAAAATCCCCTGTTTTAAATTTAGTCTTTTCTGCTGCCCTGCTATTGGGGAGCTTGGTGGAGGCTGCGCATCAAGGGCTCCAACCACAAACGTGTTGTTGAAATCTTCCCATATTCTGATTCTAGTCTGTCTTGTTCCCTTCGTCTTTGTGCATATGTTACTTACCACCACTGATCTGAGACTGGCTGCTGGAGGGAGAATTTGCTGTGTAAGTGTTCCTTCTATGAACTAGTATTAATAAACTGAAGAGGGGAAAGGATCAACTTGATAAATTTGTGACTTATAATCAGAAGATGGATGTTCTTTTACTTGCTCTGTCGTGGATAATTTTTGCTCCTGTCAGCAAGTCACATAATCTCAACTCAGTTTCTCCTTCTGTAAAATAGGCATTATATTTTTCTTAGTTCACAAGACTGTTGAGGCTAGATTCATTAATGGTCTGTGAAGCTCTTTTGGCTCTTCTGATAGAAGGTGTTGTGCATTCAAAAAATAAAAATCCTTAAGGTTGATCTCCATCGGTATCTAGATACTTGGGAAGATGAATGGGATTATTTACATGTTTAATGTTAGACATGCTTAAGTATTGTACTGAGGGAAAAATAGCCTAAGCCTACTAACCAAGACAAATGCCAAAGGTAGACCTGAGGTGTGGTTCTGCACTGGGATCTGAAAGGCAGCGTTCCAATGGGAAACCCAGTGCTTTAAAGGAAAGAACTCAATTTCAATGAGAGTTTACTACAGGAGAAATGAAGAATCATCACCACCTTCAGAACTCCTTTTTTGTCTGAAATCGTCACCTATTATGATCACATAGGGGACTGTGTGAAAGGGGAAGAAATCTTTATCCTTAGATTAACTGCATATGTCTACAGTTTTTCTGCAGTCAGCTATCTTCTGTTTTTCTGTGGTTCTTACAGTAAAAGAAGGCAAAGTATTTTTAAATGGTAAATATCATTGTAAAATCCTAAAAATTGAGTGAGGATTTCAAGCAGGTTTGGGGTGTTTTGTTTGGTTGGGTTTTGGTTTGGGGGTTTTTTAAGTGATAGATTTAAATCTGACGACACCCTTCTAAAATATCAAGTCTTAGCATATGTGTTGGCATCAGTTAAAACAAAAATATGTTTATTTCTTAATGCAGTTTTAGGTATAGCAAGGAAGATGAATGGCGGGGGGGAGGTTGTGCTATATTTTCCTCCCACTTTGTGTTCTTCCTCACCCCTTCTTCACCCACCATTATATTGCTGCCCTGTATTATTAAGGATAATGCTAACATCTTTTCCTGTACTGTGCAGGTCCGTGTCTTCAATACCATGGGCTTATCTGTCTGCAGACCTGGTGTGTGGCAAGACATCATGCTCTAGCCCAGTGGTTTTCAAGCTTTATTTTCTCAGGACCCAGCTGAAAAAAAATTATTTATGCCTGTGACCCAACAATTACATGTCTGAGCAATGAATTGCAGTCTTGCAGCAGCCGGGGCTGCCATGACCCTGTACTGGGGCTTGACCCTATTTTTGAAAACCACTGCTCTAGCCCAGTGTTTTTCAAACTTAGGGTCTGGACCCAGTACCAGGTCGCAGACTTTCAGGCACGAGGTCGTAGCACCCCCTGCTCCTGCCGCCAACAGAGTGAAATGCATTGCTCAAAGATGTAATTGTTGAGTCACAGGTGTACCTGATTTTTTTCAACTGGGTCCCAAGAAAAAAAGTTTGAAAACCACTGCTCTAGCCTGTTGCCCACTGAGTGGCTGTGTGAGCCCTGCTGCTATGCTTTAATGTTTTGTTGTGCATTCCATACTGTTGTTTCATTCCCCAGCATTCTGGGCACTACATCCCTGTATAGACAAGCCCATAAGTGCAAAGAATATTCCATAATCCAGCAGTGCTATGCTCACTTTGTCTAAGATCAGTCAAAACAATGACCCAACTGTGTGAAAGCAACACAGAGTAGCAACTAGTTCGAGGAAAATGCTAGTACACTACACTAGTGTCTTTTAAGTTCATATGAATATTCTATTACCCAGGTTTCAAACAAAGCCTTGTTACAATTATTAGATGACAGGAGAACTTCAGAATTGCACATTATCAAATTGGATGTAGGGTTTTAGACTAAACAGAATCTTTTAAGACTGTAATCTTCATAATTACAATTATGTCCTGTTAAAGGAATGCAGTGGTGTTTGAGAGAATGTCATAATATAAGCTATAAAGCATTGGGCTCCTAGTTGAAAGATAAGCATATTGCAGGAGGATTTCAGTATTTCCTGAAAATATTTATAAAACAGGACTTTATGCTTTAGTTTTAGTCTTTCATTTTATTGCTTACTGTGTAACAGCCAATTTAGTTTGAACGTCCTTCGCAAAATACTAGGCTATAAAATATTTTTTTTCAGGAGAATATTTATATTTGCCAGGGATTGCACATTTTTACTTAAATTATGGAAACTACAGCTAGGGAAGTTAAACAGCTGGCTAACGCTACTGCTGCATAGATCGCCTGGGTAGCTGTTGAACAATGTGAAGCTTTCTTTTTTTTTTTCCCCATTGATTCCTTTTTGTGGATGATGGTGCTGATAGTCCTCTGTGACCTTAGTTCTCCTAGATAAACCTCAGTTTTTGGTTTCTCCTGTACATTCTACTTCCTGGAGTCTCCCATATTACATGCTCTATATCCTGTTTGTGGAGGACTTGGACAAGATTTCTTGCATAATGTATTCATACTACTCCATAATTGTTTGGAGCGGCTTCACTTGAGCAGACCAACACACACACTTCCAACATCAACAGCCATTTAGACAGTGTCTCCTAAACCCTTGATAGCCTTTCAGGGAACTACTGTATAATTACCTTTAAAAGGGATTTTACAGAGGCAGGATGGTAACACATGTTACGTAGGAGAGAAATGCTCCTTTTACTCTGTAGCCTACAGCTCTCTTCTTTCTGTTGGTTTGGGAGAATCTACTTTTGTATAGATTGCTAAAATAAAGTTTTCCATCTGGTGGTGTTAAGGCCTATTATCCAGCAGGCAATATTCAGTTAGTCTGAGTTCTGTTCCGGGTGAAACTATTCAAAGGGAGTGTTTAAGTGCTGCCTGTTGGATGATTTTTTCAGCCTGCTACATTCTTTTATAAAATAGTATTTTCTTTCTTCAAAATAAATTAATGTCCTAACTCTGTCTAATCCTTTATTTGGGATGCCTTCAAAGTGACTTCATGTGGTAAGATTATTGCTTTTTCCACTAAGGGAAGGAAAAACGCAACTGCCAAATTATACAGTCTAGTTTGGGAAATACACCTTCTCATTTTCCTGAGATAGCTGCCAGATTTGACTTTGTGAAGCAAAGGACTTGATGTTCATTGGAACTAAATTGATCATCAGAATAGCTTGATCAGAATCTAAGACATGCCACACTTGCATGCATTTCCATACAAATTATTGCTTGATGAGGCTGCTATGAAATCATTGATCTAATATTCTCCTGTTAAGTTAATACTAAGACAAATTTGTTTTGCAAGAATTTTTTTTTCCAGCAGGCTGTCTTTCTTAAATGAAATAAAGATCCTTTCATAAGTGAATTTTCTTCCTAGCCTATTAACTGTTCATGAGTTGTCATGGGTATATTTTTTCAAAATAAACTGCCATGGAGGTGGTGATATTATATTAAAAATGAAGAGCCAGATTTTAAAACATATTAAGGTACATTAAGATGCAAATAGGTGAATAGTGTGATTTAAAATCTGACTCTTAAAGCAGTGGTTCCCAATCTTTTCTGTAACGTGGCATGCTTAAATGGGACGGACAGTTCCACAACACCCACTTTTTTCAGCTGAATTGATTGTTCATAAATGTTACATTTACTTACATTTGTTATGGTTACAGTCTTACTAGAGAAGCTTGCAACATAGTGCACACAACAAACGAAAGAAGGATCAAATGCATAGATGTTTCAAATCCACTGGAAAAAAAATGAACATCTCAATTTTGCCCTTTGGCCACTTGCGTTTAGAAAGTTAACGTTTTAGAATCGAAAGACCAATACCTTGCTTTTAATTTGATGATTCATTTTCCTGAGTTGTAATTTTGGATGGATAGAGTATTATTTAAGATGAATTGTTTGGTTTTTTGTATTGATTTTCGTTACCTTTGTACAAAATTCCATGGCACACTTGAACATTTCTCATGGCACACCAGTATGCTGTGGCATACCATTTGAAAACCACTGCTCTAAAGGCCTAGAAGGCTTCCATTAATTTCAGTGGGTTTTGGATCAGTTTCCTGAATGGTAGAAAAACCAGGCAATATTCTATAGGTATTCCTAATCAAAAGCTTCTATTGACTTCAGTTGACTTCACACATTCAGAGGGCTCCTGTGTTGTCAGAACATTTTGTCATGATTCAATTCATATTTCAGTGTTTAAAGGAGCCTTAAATATCACTGCCTACCATCAGATTTCCTCTTGCTGTCTGTAGTGACATCGGCTAACACAAATGGACAACGCAGGTGTCCTAGCTTATTCAAGTCACTGTAGAGTCTGCTAATATTATGGTCTTTGCTATTAAGATTGCAAAAACCGAGTCCTTGACAAATTAAAAACTTTGATGCATCTTCCTCTATCATTTTTAGATAGTATAAATCCCATAATAGTGATTTTGCTAGAAGGCATTTTGATGTAAAGATTGATTTTAATTTATTAGTTTTTATTTATGTATTTGTTTTGACTGCACCCACTATGTGCTACAATCTGTACAAATATGAAGGAAAGTATAATTTTTGTCCAAATGGGTTTGTCTAAAAAAGACAAACTGATAACAATAGGGAGTTTCTTTCTCTAACCTTTCAGTTAAAGTAGTTGTAGGCGTCATGAGTAGCAGCAGTTGGTAAAATAAAAATTAGATGGAAGTGAAAGTTGGCTGTCTCTCTTGCCTATAAAAATCCACTTGCTTTAATTGTGTATTTATTCAACTTCACCTTGTCTTGGAATGTAAGGTGCAGTATAAACAGTAGTAGTATTCTAAACAAGACCAAGGAGAATAGTAAGATTTATTAACCATGGCTATTTTATTTCCAAAGAAGGGAAAAGAAAACTTTAAACAACACAACACAAATAACAGAATACAAGCGATAAACTGGTGACTTCCATTACAGTCTCATCTGCAGGTCTTTCTCAAGAGATCTTTACACCTCTGTGGGCACTTTTTACATTAAAAACAAAGAGTATTATTTTCCAAAATTATTGTGAATCTATTCTTTAGTGTATTCTTAGGCATCTAAGAATATTTATGATGGGCAGAAGAAGTTTATTTCAAGGCAGTTGGACGTAAAGGTTATTAATAAATAAAGAAGCAGTGTTTAGTAGGCGAAGTAGGCAGTTTTAGCTAAATCCTATGAAATCAAGGAAAACATCTAAATTTGTTATTTAGAAGAAGCAGTTAAGGAAGCAGTTATAAATATTAAGACTCTTATGACCAACTGCATTTCACTGTTGGTTTACCAAGGTTAACCCATCTGTCTCCAGGGAGAACATGGTCTTTTAATCACTTGATAATTAACAGGAGAAACTGTTAGTCTTAAATTACAACAGCATTTCAACATTCCATCAAAATTGTTACTGTAATTTTAAATTTAATCCTTTGGCAGTGTTTTAGGTAACATCGGTTCATGAATCCAAGTTAGAGTCTTGGGGAGATTTTCCTAGAGTTGGTTTCTTCTTGATTCATCTTTGTTTTTCTTACTGTGTGTGGCAGTGCTGTGTGTTTGAGATGGATAGCAGTGTGTATACATGAGGTTCTCACTTCAGAGCTATTATACCTTTCTCCTTCCTAATTTCATGAAATTATAGGAAGGCATATCTCTTTCACAGTTGTTCAGATCCAGAGGTCACTGTTTCATTGGTGTCATGACTTTGAGATTGGCTTAATTGACATTTTCAGCTCTTTAATATGTGGTCTGCTTAAGGAGTATGCAACTTTTTATTGCCTTTGTTCTTGTGGCAGGAAAGAGCCCAATAATGTTTAAAGATTATTTTAACTCTTTTATTCAGTTTCTAAGAAAGTCTTTTAATTAAAATTTGACAGTTTTTGAATGTTTTCAAAAAGTCTAAAAACACCAGCTGTTTATACAAAAGCTTTTAGTTTTTGAAATTCTTTTTAAATTAAATAACTTACAAAGTCTTTTAATTCTTTTTAAGCTAAAGTTGTTGACTAGAGAGAGACAGATCATAACTTCTGGAGTTGATTAAGGGGTTTCTTGTGCAGTGCCAGTACTTAGTTAATTCCCCATTAATATAAATATTTTATACTTAATGGATTTTTATATTGGTTTAGCAAGGTAATTGTATGCCTTATTGGTACATGAAGCATTTTACTATTTATGTAGCAATGACATTAGGAGCTTTGCATTTAGCTGATATATTTTCAAATCTGCATTTCACCAAGGTGTTTGCCTTTTCTGCATTTAAGAAATAAACCTCTACAACTTCATGTTCTTTTCTAAAGATTTTAAGAACAGAAGCAGGTTTTCTTGTTGATAGAGCCCACTTTACTTAGATTTATTGTTCTGATATTACATCCTTCATTCCTTTTTACAGTTAGGGCTCTACTTAAAATATGAGTATTTTATATGCTCTGTCGTCTTAAGATTTTCTTGTCCTTGGATTATAAAAGCAGAAACCTGCAATGTCTTTGTCTTTTGCAAAAAAAATAAGAGGCATGCACAAAGGGGGCAAGCAGAGGAACGTCCTCCCCCTGTTGGCTGGGGCATAGAACTCCACTGGACTGGGGAACAAACTCTTCCTGCTCCTGACTGGGATGGGAGATGACTGCTTTTTCTGAACCCTCAACTGTGGGTTGTGGAGAGACAGCTCCTCCAAAAGCAGCCAGATTTTTATTCCTGTACATGCCCTAGTAACAGAACTAGTGAAACACATGCTGCTATATTTTCTAATGTTTGGGTGTAATATTCTTGTAGATCTCTTATAGTGTTTGGTAATGGTGCAAACAACTATGCAGTGACCTTAAGTTATAATAATTTTGTTTATATGATTTTTGCATCAATATTGAAGATTCTCCCCCACAACTGGGTCTAAATGTCCTGCTTCATTTTCTTAATGTAGCAGCATAAATTTGCTGTAATTTGAACTGTTCCCAGCATAATTTGTGTCTGCCTCAGTTTTCTGCAGGCGTTGCATCGTTCCTTTCTCTAGCCTCTCCTTCATATAGGGTCCAGTTTTCCTCTGCATCTGAACTTCACTTGGTATATGGGAAGCAGGAGTTACAGGTGCTGACTCCTGACCACACCACTGGGCCCTGGGATAAAATAAGAGCCAATTTAGGGGGGACTATCCAACCACGCCAATGAAAGGTGGACATAGCAGAGCAAAACTCCACCACAGTTCCTTTGCTGGGTAGAAGGGCAGCTGGTACAAAGGTCTCTGCCAGTTTTATGGAATCACAGAATCTCCTTTGTCTCATATTCTCCGCTGGCCAACCATGGATAGAATCTGGTACTTTGTACCACTCAAATGGGAAAGAAATTTGGCCCCTTTTTGTAAAGCATGGATTCTTTCCGTGCCTCTGTGCTTTGTGTGTCCTTATTTATCCTTGACTTAGGATGAAGCAGAAAAAGTTTTAATAAAAAAACTTTCTTAGTGCTTGACATATCATTTACATCTCCTGATCAGTCCATCTTCAGTCTTAAACTATTTGTCTGCTACTCCAACAACTTTTGTACCCAGCTAAACTTCTGCTTTCTCTTTCTTTCTGGGAATATAAACGTATCTGCTTCTTTCTGTAGAAGGTAGCTTGAATTTTTCAACTGATTAAAATCCATAAAGATTAGCCATTCCAGGACTTGTAAGTTTTACTGTAATGATCATCAGTTTTCATTCCCATCCATTTACGTTCGTTCTAAAATCTTGTATTGCACAACACAAATGGAAAGCAGAAATCTAGTCATTGCTAACAGTAACATACGTATTATCTGAATCCACTGTGCCAAGTTGAATGTTCACACTACTTGACCTTTGAGAAACTTTTATAGATGATTCCAGTCTGGATAAAATTTGTCCATCTTATTATCTTGAGCAATATGTTTTCCCAAGAATTTTTTTTAAACCAATAGTATTCTGCTTCCATTTTTGCAAAAGAGCGTTTAGTGACCAGTAGGGAATCTAATTGGCCTTAATAGACTCTCTTTCATCATTTGTGTTACTGCATTTAAGGGACCTAATCAAGGAATCAGTGCTAGTATTGCACAAAGGCTATGAATATTTGGCATAGGGTGTAGGGGAAGAGGTGGAGAATGAGAGAATAATATTATCCATTTAGTATTAGTCATTACTTGTCTTCTTCCTATCTAGTCCTCTAGGACAGCAGTTATCAACTACCATGTTGGGACACGTTACTGTCACCACACAGCAGTAAACGTTTCACAGAGAACTGGGGAGACGGCTGGATTTGGCCTGGGGGGTGGTCTGGTGTGTCCTGTAGGATTGTGAAATACTGCCTAATGTGCTGTGACCCACAAAAGCTTATGAACTGCTGCTCTAGGAGCGTTTTGTGGGGCCCAAGAGGAGACCTGAGGAGCATGTAATAAAAGGCATACAGTGTGGTGGGGTATCTGAGGATAGTGACTCTGATAAATTCTTTCAGGAAGGCAAGAAGAGATGCTGCCTTTGCTCATAAAGTGTGCATTAGCTGCTTGGCCAGAACAGTCTTCAGTTGGGCCATATTAAGAGCTTTCAATAAAGCAGAGATTGTTTTGAGACAAAGACTTCTGGAGAAAAGGAGTTGTTTGCCCACAATGATGGGGAGAATGCACAGGATTGTTCAGTCAGACTGCTATGAAAATAGATTTCTTAGCTACCCCCACTTTACCTCATGATGGCAGATTTGAAAAGGGAGCTTTTTATATTCCTGTTCCTTCTGACCTTGCCAAAGGGGAATCCCTCTGTTTATCTCTTACTGACAGAAGGGAACTAGGACTATATGTCTGCATCAAGAAGAGACTTGACCTTCCTACTTGTTTGCCAGGAATGGAGCTTGTTTATTTTTTTACTTGTTTTTTCCCTGTCCTCCATAAAGGGTTAGTGACCCATATTGGCAAGTATGTGACAATGAGTCTCTTACGCAGATCAGATGTAAACCCCTGAGATAGAAAAGTAAAAATACAAAAACAAAATTTAAGCTTCAGGCAAGATAAGCTGTAAAAGCTCTTCCAGCCTTAAAAAAATTAAGGGACTTGGGACAACACATGCAAAAGCTGTATACATGAAGTAACAAGTCCTTTTCACTGGAGTATCATTCTGACCACAATATTTTAAAAGTCGTCTGTTAGTGTTTCCAGATGTCTTTTATCCTGAGTTGCATTTGATTACAGTTGATTATCTGATGGCTCTTGCATCAGTTTATCTTCATTACATTCTGCCACTAAGTATATTTTGATGCAAAGGAAACTGCCTTTGCTAGTTCTATTTAAAAGATATGATAGACATATATCTACGTTCTGGATTTCAGGTTTGGGTTGGGATTAAACATTGAAGGTAAAATGGCCATTGTACGCTTTCAAAATTGGATTTTTCTCTTCTGGACTGAATTTGGGGTGTATTAGAGCTGTTGTATATTGTGCTAGCTATAGCAGTTTACCTGTAATTGCTGCTCTAGTGGGAGATCAGGTCAAGTGCTTTGTGCCTTTCTTCTCACCCTTGATTTGCCAGCTGTTTCACACAGTAAAAGAAGCAGTGGTGTACTGTGGGTCTTCAGTGCGTAGGGGCCAATACTTAAAATTTGAGGCCCTCTGTCAGTGGCAGCACCCCATGGGGCGGGGCATGTGGGCCTGTTTCCCCCTCTCTGCTGCTCCCCTCCATGCATACCTGCTGTGGGGGCTGCAGGAGTAGGAATGACATGGGCGGGTGCCTCGGGACGCCTGGCGGCAAGGTGGGGGAGGTTCTACCTTAGAGCCCCACTTTTGGGTTCCTGGTGCCAGGGAGCATGGTATCCCCTCCCCCCTTAGTGTGCTACTGGAAAGAAATATCTGCACAACTAAAATGAATGTAGATAACTGTTTAGTCTAGCAGACAAAGACATAATAAAATCCAACTGCTGGAAGCTGAAATTAGAAAAATATGAACTGAAAAAGGGTGCAACTTTATAACAGTAAGGGTCATTAATTATTGGCACAGATTGCAAAGGGAGGTGATAAATGTCATCATCTGGAATCTTTTAATTAAGATAGGATGTTTTCTAAAAAGTGGATTCTAGTTAAAACCTTGATTGTGGTCACACAAGTAACAAGAAGAATTTCCTCCACTTCAGGAATAATTTGGCTCCGTCCTATTCGGAAAATCAGGCTGCTGTGATCCCTCTTGGCCCTAAAGTCTATGAATCTGTATCATACCGTCCCCTGCTATTTCTAAGAATATTGCTAGCCAGCCAGTAATGCTTACTTGGTAAATAAGAATCTGTTATCTAGGAATTGTAAATGGCAGGTCTCGGTGTCTGACTGGCGGCTTTAAGGGCGTCTTTACTTCTCAAAACAGTTTTACAAGATTAACATCCCACCCCAATATCCACAAAATATCTATTTGAAAAATCCTTCTACACTTTCACAGTCTACATCTCCTCTCATTTTTGTAGCATCTGCAGATTTATTAATAAAACAACAAGCAGTTGTGTGGCACTTTAAGACTAACAGATTTATTTTTTGCATGAGCTTTTGTGGGAGAAGATCCCACTTCCTCAGATGCTTCCCACAAAAGCTCATGCAAAAAATAAATCTGTTAGTCTTAAAGT
>ML682014.1:7785394-7916790 GCA_007922195.1 Podocnemis expansa | reverse complement strand
TCCCACAAAAGCTCATGCAAAAAATAAATCTGTTAGTCTTAAAGTGCCACACAACTGCTTGTTGTTTTTTTACTGGACTAGACTAACATGGCTATCCCTTTGGAAATTGACAAGATTTATTAATGTCTGTTTACTTCCATTCATTAAGGTATTAAATGAAACAATGTAGCACTTCTTCCAACTCAGTATATTACGGTTTTTATTATTACTTGACTGCAGTCACTTGTACAGTTTTCTATCCACATGATTGTTCAAACTGTTTTAGGTAATGTTTTATGAAACAGTATAGAATATACTAAAATCAAAATATATGCATCTCTAGCATTCCCTGTTTTCTCCCCAGTTACTCCCATATTATGCTAATGACTGAAGACATGTTTTGATTTTTCCTTCAGTCTTTTAGCAACTAACTTTCAACCCCCTCCACCCTTTTAGGGGGTAATTTAATAATCTAGAAAATGATATCTGGGTTATATTTGAGCCATGATTTGAGCTGATCCTTGTGAAATATTAGCTGAGCTGCTTTCTTCCTAATCCCTCTTTTCTTGGGAGACTTCCCTATAGTCTCTCTAGCTAGCATTAACCCATTTTGCTGCCTGTATCTTTTCTATGCTAGCTTTAACTGACTCAAAGTATTCTTGTTTATCTTCCCGTATACCATTTTAAATGTTATCTTTTAACAGCTGTTCCTTCTGCAGCCACATGGTTAATTATTTTTCTAAGATGTTTCTGTCTTCTGCACCTTATTTATAATGCCTCAGGGAACTCCAGGTGCCTTTCATCCTGGTGAATTTTAATATTTCCTCCCATTGTGTCTCACTAAATTGCTTATTTTCCCAGCATTTGTTTTCCGGAAACTTAATTCCTTTGTACTGCGGCATTCTGTTACCCTGACTGTACTGAATCCAAGCAATTGGCATCCACTAATTCCAGCCTCTCCTCTGAAGCTCAAGGCCGCTTATATTTTCTGCCATTCTCTCATAAGTGAGAAGTGAATCCAGAATGGTTTGTCCTTTGGTTGGAGTCTTTGGATCATGCTTACCCAGCTCAAAATCTTTGACAAGTTACCCTTACTTTCTCTAAAAGGAATCATTATAATAAACACTCTCTCTGCTCTTAATGCTTTGCTATTTCTCTATGCTTGTCTTTAGACAACTTTTCTCTTGCTTAGTCCTCTGAGCCATCGGCCACATTCTCAAGAAGTGACAAAGACAACCTCTGTGTTTCTGAGGTAACTTACTGTCCCTCTTATTTTCTTAGTGCCTTCCTGTTCAGTGTGTTGTGTATTTCTAGACTAACAATGAGAAGCTTAACTATACTGAGTATTTTAGTGATAGTTGTAATTCAGGTGAAATGTAGATAGAAAGCACCCCATATGTCTTATCTTCTACTGGGTGTTCCTTCACTCTTGCTTCAGTCATTTCATTTTATTGTAAATGATGAAATACTATTTTGCATTTTTCTGTCACTTTTGTCTCCAAATATACTTTGATCTCCAAAGTCGAAGGCCTGTTGATATCCCACAAAAGAGAGGATTATGACTTGCTGTAATTCTGTCTTCAGAAGGATCTATATTACTATTTTTTTGACAGTGATCTCTGACTAAAACTGTGATTGAATTCAAATCAAGTTTCTTCAGATTATGTAAAGAAAAGGCATGATGCTACCATTTCTCTGTTCTGTCAGTCCACTTGGTATTTAATATTTAGAAAGAAATATTCACTTACTTTACTCACCTGCACAGAAAATTGGTGAGATATATGTTTAACATGTAACCTACTTTACAAGTTTGCTCTGTGATCCTCAAAGCAGTGACCCCCTACTGCTGAAGTTACTCTTCTAGCTCAGGTGGTAAAGGTCTCCACTTTTGTGCGGAGTGTCCTAGGTTCAAACACGGCATAAAGTTACTTTACGCAAATCTGTGTACCTCAGGGAAATAGAATGCTGTCTGTAAAGATCTATTCTGTGATCTAATCCTCATTTAATGAAGAAATGAGCTTCATTTAAAAATTATTTCTTGAATAATATGTTGAACAATAAATACTGTAGTTGTTTCTTGGCAAGACTTCAACTAATGAACAGTGGCAGGTAGTTTGTTTTAACACCTTATATACACTGGAACCTTTCCCCTGAAATTTTCCACCATTGCTGTGGTGGTAGTGTTTGTGAATGTGGGGAGCCTGGTAGCCACCAAGATGTCGATCTGCTTTGTGGAGGTATAGAAGGCACAGTGGTTAAAATGCCAGTAGCTCATCAATACTCAAATTATCTGCATAGGTGGAGCTGTAGTGGTATTAAAAGGTGGGGGAAGTTTAAAGAGAAATTAGTGTGGTTACAGCCAAAGAATACTTACAGAGCTGATGTTTACAGATCTGTAGTAAAATAAACTATTGAATTAAAGCTGATGCTCATTATTTTTAAATTATCTTGAGCTTGGATTCTCTTTCAAAAATATTGTTTAATTTAAAAACAGTTTTTATGTATTGTGTTAAAATTAAGTTTATAGAAAAAGGATGTTAATCAAAAGATAATTTCAAGACAGGTGTGTTCCATTTGAAGAATTTTTCTCATATTGAATTTCTTAGTTCTTCAAAGTTCAGATCGTTATTCTTAGAATCTGTGCATTACAAATTTTGATAAAACTTGTAAATATAAAGTTTAAATAATTTGATGTAGTTTCAAGATAAGTTATTCAAAATCCAAAATGTAGTTGTTTTTTTCATCTAATTCAGAAGTATATTTCATTATTTCCATGTTCACCAAATCATAACCACACAGAGAGTTTATTCACCACTTAGGAATGAAAGTCCATCTGTTAGTTATTATCTTTGCTGTGTTACAGCACTTCAGAATGAGTGCTTAGGAGAGATCTTGTAAGTGCTCTCTTTGAGGATAATGTAGGCATCTAGAAAAAGGTGTAATCCACAGTCTTTTGTCAGGAAAATTCCATTTACTTCCCAGAAGTGAGTGGAAGTTTGCCTGGGTAAGGATTGTAAGATTGGATCTAAAATTGGTGGCATGAGACCCTACAATCTATGGTGGTTCAATTATACGAATAAAAATACACGTGTCCACTTAAGGAAGCTTGATCTCTACAAAATATTATGGGAGGAGAGGGCTTTTGCTTCGAGACTACCATATTAAAATATGGATAGTGATTGTATGTGAAGAAAAGAAAATTTTAAAAATTGTAAAGTGTTAAATCACTAGAGTTGCATGGTTTCCAGGAATCGATGAGAGTTTAGGTTTTATTTGTAGTTTCAAAGTAACACAAAATCAGAGTTTTTGTGGAGGATGTACAGGAAGACCTGATTTTAGTAGGGAATTTCCTGCTGTTTGAACTAATGGAAATAGTTATACCATTGAGATGATAGCCATAGGCACCAGTGAAGGGGATCTTATTGCAATAGAATGAACTAATGTAACAGTTTCAGTTCTTTTTGTCTTCCTCATAAATGGAAGAAGCGTTTCAAAGCACAGAAGCTTCTTTGAGTAGTGGTCCCTAGGGGTGTTCCACTGGAGATGAACATGTGCTCCATGCAACTGAGACCAGAAAATATTTCACTAGAAGTGTGTCATGGTCTTCTTTTGCATGTCTTTGTGTTTCAAACAGAGGGCATAAGGGTAGGCACAGAGCAATCACCTCTCCAGTTCCCTTCTGCTGTTCTACCCTTCAGTGCCCACAGCTTTCCTAGCATTCCTGCTGCTAGTCTAATGTTTTCTGTAAATAGTGTATGGACCTTTAAAACTGCTGTAGTAGTTTTACTAGTAGATAGTGTTTTGTGGTCTGGGGGTTCCCCCCCCTGTTACTCCACCACCATTCAGGGTTCTAAAATGCCAGACTGGTCTTCCCTGATCTTCCCAATGAGTGACTCCCATGTCTCATGTGTTTATATAGCCATGATGTATTCTGTATTCCATCCAAGTCCAATTTTTGTTGTTCCTTTCCACACCAAACCCAGCAATCCCATAAATTCCAGATCTGAAGATGCATGATGCAGTGGTTGATGAGGACCTGGTCCAACCCAAATTCATCTGATGCCCCTTTTCCACCCTCCGCACCCTTCTATAGATCAGCTGGAGCTTCTTTTTAATAGCCATGCTGGCCATACACAGTCTAGCTTTGAACTGTCAGGGACCAGATCCAAGGACTCTCTTAACAAGCAATGGCGAGAGGATAAAAAAAAAAAACCACCCTCGTAAGAAGCATGAGAAATCCTCTCCCAAGAACTCTAAAATGACAGCTGACCCACCTGCACTCTCCACACCTAATGAGACTTTGCATCTGAATACAAATGTGTCAAGGGCTCTCACAGAGCATGGATCTGCACCCCTGGTACTGACAGCCAAGAGCTGCCCCAAAATTGCTGGTTGTAGAATAAGGAGGACAGCAACCCTGGCACCAACAGAGGAGAGACAGGAAGGTTTGCCTGCTCAGCCTAATTCAGCATCCTTGGCCCCACTAAAAGGGAGAATCTTTTCCCATTTCCTGTGCATCAGACCCAGGTTGCTATCCTTGAGAACCTGGCTCAGTATTCTAATCCAGTCATTGATATAGGTGGAACCAGTATTCCCTAGGTAAATAACCACGTTGTCAGTGCCTCATTCTCCCAGCTCTGATGCATCGCAAGGCAAATAGTGATAATAGCTACACCAGTGGAATCTGGATATTCATATTCCTATGATGAGCTAGAGGCTGAGATAGCAGCTCTGAGGTTATTCATTGCTACCTGATGATTTCAGTTTCAGAGCCACCTGAGGAGCATTGTGGAGTTGCTCTGGTTTCCCTGGAGGAAGTCCAGGATTCCACTTACAAGTGCAGGACATCTTCCAGACTTCATTCCTTATCAAGGAGTACCTTCTGTTCTGTGAAGCCATACTGGAGCAAGCCAGGATGGTCAGGCATACCCCAATCATCTGTGTCCCCGCCCCTAAAAGGTGTGACATTGAACAGGGTGGAATATTTTTATTTCCACTCACATCCCAAACTCTCTAGTGGTCCAGACTGTCCCTTAATACAGCAGACTGCACGTGCCTAATTCTAGTCCTTCCAACAAGGATGCCAAAGATTAGACCCCCCTTTAGAAGAGTTTTTCTTCCATTAGCCTGTAGTTTTGTGTAGTGAATGATCAGGCATTGATTTCTAAATGACTTTATTAATTACAACAAATTGTCTGAGTTTACCAACAAACTTCCACAGAAATTGACCACAATTTCAAGGCATGATTGACAAGAATCAGCTGATGGCAGGATCAGCCTCCAAGGCTCGGTTGGAGCTATGGATACAGCTCTGTGGTGATTTTCAGTTTTCACAAGATGGGCTTCATAACTCCAATCCTCTGGGTTTCCCAGAGTGCTTCAGGCTACTGTGGAGGACCTCTCCTTCAAAGGCAACCAGTTGTTTAGTGAAATAGTAGATGTGTTATGTACACCTTTATGGACTCCTCCTGGGCAATCCTCCTCCTCTTGGATATTTGCAGTCCAGCACCTTGGAGAAGGTACTCCAAACCAACCCCATATAAACAGTGCCCAGCCCCCTGTCAAGATCATTTTGATGGGACATGCGAAAAGCTGCCAACCATAAAAACATATGAATGGCCAAATTGTGCTAGACCAATGATCAATCTATCCCAGTATTCTGTCTTCCAACAATACCAATACCAGGTGCTTAAAAGGGAATGAACAGAACAGGGCAATCGTCCCCTACTGTCAGTCCCAGCATCTGGCAGTTAGAGGCTTACGGAGACCCAGAGCATAGGATTGCATCCTTTATCATCTTGACTAATACCCATTGATGGACCTATCCTCCATGAACTTACCTAATTCATTTTTGAACCTCATTATAGTTTTCACCATCACAGAATCTTCTGGCAATGAGTTCCCCAAGTTGATTGTGCATTGTGTACACTAGGGCTTCCTTTTGTTTGTTTTAAACCTGCTGCCTTTAATGTTATTAGGAGACCATGGCTCTTATGTGAAGAGGCAAGTAACATTTCCTTATTTACTTTCTCCTCACCATTCATGATTTTTATAAACCTCTCTTATTTGTGCATTGTCTTTTTTTTCCAAACCAAACAATCCCAGTTTCTTTAATCTCTCTTCACATGGAAGTAATTACATAGTTAACTCATTTTTTTTGCCCTTTCAGTTATAATACACTTTCTTTGAGATGGGGCAAACAGAATTAAACAAAGAATTTGGTGGGTGGGTATGCCAAGTATTTATATACTGGCATTATGATGCTTACTGCCTTATCATAGAATCATAGGGTTGGAAGGGACCTCATAGGTCATCTAGTCCAACCCCCTGCCAGAGGCAGGACCACTCCCACTAAACCATCCCAGTCATGGTTTTGTCCAGCCAGGCCTTAAACACCTCCAAACATGGAGACTCCACCACCTCCCTAGGCAGCTCATTCCAAGGCTTCACCACTCTCCTAGTAAAAAAGATTTTTCTAATATCCACCCTCGACCTCCCTAACCGCAACTTGAAACCATTGCTCCTCATTCTGTCCTCTGTTACTACCGAGAACAGTCGAGCACCATCTTCCTTAGAGCATCCCTTCAAGTAGTTGAAGGTTGCTATCAAATCCCCCCTCAATCTTCTCTTCTGCAGACTAAATAAGCCTAATGCTTTCAGCCTTTCCTCATAGGACTTGTGCTCCAGCCCTTTAATCATTTTGGTTGCCCTCCTCTGAATTCTCTCTGGCATGTCCCTGTCCTTTTTGTAGTGGGGAGCCCAAAACTGAACACACTATTCTAGATGGGGCCTCGCCAGTGCAGAATAGAGGGGAATGATCACATCCCTTGATCTGCTGGTAATACTTCTTTTGATGCAGCCCAGTATGCCATTGGCCTTTTTGGCAGCAAGAGCACACTGCTGACTCATATCTAGCTTCCCATCCACCATGACCCCCAGGTCCTTTTTCTACACTGCTGCTACTTAGCTGAATGTTTCCCAGCTTGTAGTGGTGCATGGGGTTTTTTCGTCCCACATGCAGGACTTTACACTTGTCCTTATTGAACCTCATAAGATTTCTATTGGCCCACTGTTCCAATTTATCTAGGTCTCCCTGAATCCTGTCCTTGTCCTCCAACGTGTCTACTGGTCCCCCCAGCTTGGTGTCATCTGCCAGCTTACTGAGAATGCAGTCTATTCCATCATCCAGATCATTGATGAAAATGTTGAACAGAACTGGCCCCAGGACCGAGCGCTGGGGCGCACCACTCGTGACTGGTTGCCAGCTAGACATGGAACCATTGATTCCTACACGCTGAAACCGTTGATCTAGCCAGTTTTCTGTCCACCTTATAGTCCACCTGTCCAACCCATACTTCCTTGATTTGCCAGTGAGAATGCTGTGGGAAACTGGATCAAAAGCGTTGCTAAAATCAAGGTATATGACATCAACGGTTCTTCCTGCATCCAGAAAACCAGTCATCTGATCATAGAAGGAGATGAGATTGGTCAGGCATGATTTACCCTTGGTAAATCCATGCTGACTGTTCCTGATCACTTTATTTTCCTCTAAGTGTTTGAGGATGGATTCTTTGAGAATCTGCTCCATAATTTTTCCAGGGATTGAGGTGAGGCTGACTGGTCTATAATTCCCCGGATCCTCCTTTTTCCCTTTCTTGAAAATGGCACTACATTTGCTTTTTTCCAATCCTCTGGCACCTCCCCCGTTCGCCATGAGTTTTGAAAGATAACGGCCAGAGGTGCTGCTATCTCATTGGCCAATTCCCTTAGCACTCTTGGATGCAGTTCGTCCGGCCCCATGGACTTGTGTACATCCAACTTCTTTAAGCAGTCCCTAACCTGACCTTCCGTCACCAAGGGCCTCTCTTCTTCTCTCCAATCTGCCACACCCATGGTAGTGGGTTGGGAGCTGACCCTGCCTGTGAAAACTGAAGCAAAAAAAGCATTGAGCACCTCAGCTTTTTCCTCATCCTCTGTCACAAGGATGCCTGCCCTATTCAGCAAGGGGCCTACACCATCCCTGATCCTCTTCTTGTTATTAACATACTTGCAGAACCCCTTCTTGTTATCCTTTACATCCCTCGCTAGCCGCAACTCCATTTGTCCTTTGGCCTTTCTGATTTTAATCCCTGCAGTCCCTAGCAATATCTTTATATGCCTCCTTGGTCATCTGACCAAGCTTCAACTTCCTGTAAGCTTCCTTTTTAAGTTTAAGCTCAGAGCAGAGTTCCCTGCTAAGCCATTCTGGCTGCCTCACATGTTTGTTCTTTCTCCTAATTGGAATGGCAACTTCCTGTGCCCTTAGCAGGGTTTCTTTAAAATATAACCAACTCTCTTGGACTCCTTTCCCCTTCAGATTAGCGTCCCAAGGGATCCTGCCCATCAGTTCCCTGAGGGAGCCAAAATCTGCTTTTTTGAAGTCCAGGGTTTTTGTTTTGCTTCTTTCCTTCCTTCCTTCCTTTAATCAGGATCCTGAACTCAACCATCACTACTGCCTAGCTTGCCATTTACCTCTACCTCCCTGATCAATTCTTCGCTGTTTGTGAGCAGCAGGTCAAGCGGTGCAAGGTCCCTAGTTGGTTCCTCTAGCATTTGTACTAGAAAGTTGTCCCCAACATTCTCTAAAAACTTCCTGGATTGCCCATGCACTGCTGTATTGGCCTCCCAGCAAATGTCAGGGTAATTGAAGTCCCCCATCAGCACCAAGGCCTGTGATCTAGAAGCTTCCGCTAGTCTGCCATAGAACACCTCATCCACCTCCTGCTTCTGGTCTGGTGGTCTATAGCAGACACCCACCACAACATCCCCCTTGTTGCTTTCCCCTCTCAATGTAACCCACAGACTTTCTATTGGCACGCTTCCACTTCCATAATGGAGCTCTGAGCAGTCATAGAGCTCTTTTACATATAACACTCCTCCTCCTCCTCTTCTTCCCTGCCTGTCTTTCCTGAACAGTTTATACCCATCCATGGCAGAGCTCCAGTCGTGCACACTATCCCACCACGTCTCTGTTATTCCTATAATATCATAGTTCCTTGTCTGTGCTAGTATTACCAATTCTTCTTGCTTATTTCCCAGGCTCCTTGCATTAGTGTACAGGCACCTAAGATACCTGGTCGATTGCCCTACTTTCTCATGTTGATTTCCAATTCTATTACATAAACCTCCTTCCATTTTTTTTTCTTGGAGTTCTCCTCCCCTACTCTCCTCACGTATTGGGGCTTCAGTAGAGCACTTACAACATTTATTTGATTTCCCCCCCATGTTCCAACTACCTTCTCTTTTATTGCTGTTGATACAGTTCCAGCACCCCCCAAGTTCCATCCCTTCCCCCAGATGACCCACATTGTTACTTACTTGTGGGCTTTGGTCTCCTTCCCCCATTGAACCTAGTTTAAAGCCTTCCTCACTAGGTCAGCCAGTCTGTGCCCAAACATGCTCTTCCCCTTCCTGGACAGGTGAAGGCCATCTCTGCCTATCAATCCTCTGTCCTGAAACAGGACTCTATGGTCAAGGAAGCCAAATCCCTCCTGACCACACCATCTTCGCAGCCAGGCATTCACCTCTAGGATGCATCTGTCTCTCCTGAGGCCTCTAGCCTTGACTGGAAGGATCGAGGAGCACACCACCTGTGCTCCAAACTCCTTCACCCTCGCTCCCAGAGCCTTGAAGTCACCTTTGATCTGCTGAGGATCACCTCTCGCAGTATCATTGGTACCCACATGGATAAGAAGCACAGGGTAGTAGTCTGACGGGCGGATGATTTTAGACAATCCCTCCCTTATAATCAATCCCTTTCCTAATGGTTCCTATCATTGTCATAGCTTTTTTGCCTGATGCTGTACGTAGTGTAGATTTTTTCAGGGGACTATCTTCAGTGACGCCAGGATCTTTTTCTTGAGTTGTAACAGCTACTTAAGATCCCAATGTTTTATATTTATACTTGGGATTATGTTTTCCAATATACATATTTTTCATTTATCAGTACTGAATTTCACTTGTTGTCATTTTGTTGACCAGTCATCTAGTTTTGTGAGATCCCGTTGTAACTCTTCACAGTCAACTTTGGACTTAACTATACTGAGTAATTTTGTATCACCTGCATACTGTGCCACCCCCTGTTTACTCTGTTTTCCAGATAATTTATGAATATGTTAGAGAGCACTGGTTCCAGTACAGATCTTTGGGGGGCCTTGCTATTTTTTCTCTCTCCATTCTGAAAACTGATTATTCCTACTCTTTGTTTCTTCTTTTTTATCTTTTAACCAGTTGCTAATCCATTAGAGAATCTTTTCTTTTATCCCATTACTGTTTACTTTGCTTAAGAGCCTTTGGTGAGGGACCTTATCAAAGGCTTTCTGAAGGTGTGAGTACACTATATCCAGTGGATCACCTTTGTTCACATTTTAGTTGGCTCCCCTCAAAGAATTCTAATACGTTCGTGAGTCATGCTTTCTCTCTGTGAAAGCCATGTTGATTCTTCCCAACAAATAGTGTTCATCTATGTGTCTAGTAATTTTTTTCTTTATTGTCGTTTTAACCAGTTTTTCTGATACTGAAGTTAGGCTTAGCCATTTATTAGCTTGTGATTGCCAGGATCTCTTCTGAAGCTTTTTGTCCAAAATTGGCATTGCATGAGTTATCCTTCAGTTTTCTTATACAGAGGCTGATTTAAACTACAGGCACATACTGCAGATAGTAGTTCTGCAATTTCACATTTGAATTCCTTAACAAGTCTTGGATGAATATCCCTCTGAGCCTGGTGATTTATTATTATTTAATTTACCAGTTTGTTCCAAAACCTCTTCTAGTGACATCTCAGTCAGAGATGGTTCATCAGCTTTGTCATCTAAAAAGAATGAGTCAAGTATAGGAATCCTACCCCACATTCTCTAGTGAAAACTAACGCAAAGAATTCATTTAGCTTCTCTGCAACAGCCTTGTCTTCCTTGAGTGCTTCACACCTTAATCATCCACTGATTAGTGATTTCTGTTTCTCAGGTTCTCAAAAAAAAAAAAAAATTCATTTTAATTTTTGAATGTGTTTGCTCTTTCTGATACGACTTCTGGTAGCCATCTGGCCTGTTTATTTCTGGATGGATAGGTCATAGAGATGATTTGTGACATTTATACAACAGAATTCCTTTCCACCTTTACCCCCTTTGCTGTCCCTCTTCAGGGACCCCATCTCAAAACAATTCTTTAGATAGGAGGTAGACACCCTAATTCCAATAGGAACTACAGAACCTTTGCCTTGTCAGCATATGGGAGGAGTTTTATATGAGATACTTCCTCCTTCCCAAGAAGAAAAGATGATAGAGACCATCCTAGGTCTTAAACAACTATCGGTCTTCATGTGCCATTCAGGATAGACACCTTGGCTGTTATAATACTCTCCCTAACTGAAGCTGATTTGGTTTACATCTTTCAGGTTTAAGGATGCCTATTTCCATGTATTGTTTGCAGTTTTGTTTCAGCGACATGAGTCTGGTGATAGAAGAGAGCCAAGGTGGGTGAGCTAATATCTTTTTTTGGACAACACTCTGATGGTGAAAGGGAAGAGTAGACAAAGAGCCCCATAAAGTACCTCAGACTTGAAAGTGTTTCAAAGTTTGTCTCTTTCACCAACTGATGTGGTCCAATAAAATTATCTTGCTCACCTTGTGTCCCTTATTTCCATATAGGCATTCCTCCAGTGCATGGGAAATTTCTGTACCTTTATAGTGGGTGTAGATCATTTATTAATATGGAGTTCTTCCCTTCAGTCTGTTGATGGGCTGCAGAGTTTTCCTGAAGGTGCTATCCATTGTAGCAGCAAACCTGGTCAACAGGGTAGACCAGTATTTCCTACTATGACAGCTGATTGCTCATGAGTCAGTGGTCCTGGGAAATACACTAAACAGTCCTCTCCCTGCTCAGCCTCCTTCAATTCTTAGGACTTGAAGTAAACCTAGACAAGTCCTGCTCTAATTAGAATTCATTTGGAGCAACTCTGGACTTGATTTCAGCCAGAGCATACTTGAGGACAGATTCCATCTGAGGAGAGACCTCATGACTAAGCTTCAGCTGAAACCTCAGGTGACAGTTCAGTTTTGTCTGCTTCTCTGAGGTCACATGACCTCTTGCAGCTATGTGACAAACTTTGCAGGGCTTCTCCTCTGTTGTGGTCGGGCATGGTTAAAGACTGTCTATGCACCAAGCAAAGCTGGACAAACCAATATTGATTCTCCTACAGTGTTCTGACATCCTTCAGTTGGTGGGAAAAACAAGAAGTTGTATGTATAGAGGTTCTCCCAACAAAGAGAATGATTGATTGATTTTAGCTGACCACCATACTAAGGTAGGAGCTTACCTGGACAATCATGGTTCAAGGTTCATGGTCCCAACAAGAGTCAAAGACTGTACATCACACTCCTTTAATTGTGAACAGTACATGACATCTGTAAGATACTCCTACCTTTCATCCAACCTCCACCATGTTCAGGTCCTGTTTGACAGTATGATCAGCTTATTACTTAAGAGACCCATACTTGGAGACACTGCTGTTGAAAAACTTTCCTTGAGGCACACTATCTACCGTTGTGCCAGCAGAATTAAAGCAGCTCTCCACCAAGGTAGCAGTAATCAAGTTGTATCCAGTGGGACAGAATTTAGTCTACCCTCAACTCATTTGCTGTATGTGATCTGGGCAGAAGATAGGGTTAGTGTACGGCAAAGAACAACCCAAGGTGGGGAGTAAGGGCAGGAAATGCAGACAGGTGGGTGAGAGAAGTCAGAAATATGTATGGGAGGATAATATGTGGAAGTGAAAGCAAGTAGTGGCAAAAAAAAAAAATGTAGGGAGAGCTGAAAGAGAATGTTGAATGGAGTGGAGAGTGACCATGAGGATGGGAACATGGTGGGGTAGGCAGTGAGACTGAATTGTGGCAAAAAATGAAAGCTGTTTACAGCAGCAGGTTTTAACCACAGTTTCTGAAACAGTACTGAACATTGTTTCTGTCTACACATGCAGTTCAGCAATGTTCTGTACCATTTCAGATGTACCGATTGCTGACATCTGTTGTCAGTAATGGGTACTTTTCTTAGGTGAAGCTAAAGGAGAAAGGATGGGTGGTGATAGGGGCAGGATGCTGAGGGGTAGATGTTTGCTATGACACACTGAAGGGAGAGGCTGAGTGGCTAGAAATGGAGGCAAGACAGTGAAAGGAAGGAAGGGATATGGAGAGAGAGAGAGAGAGAGAGACAGTGTAGTACCTTCCTTGCTTCAGAAGTCATGGGAAAAAAAATGGAGGCCCCTTCTGCACAGCTAGATGTGAGGTCTGCAATTTTGTACATACCCTTAGAGCTGAACTAGTCAGTATTACCAACATCAAACATCTGAAAATTATTAGTTTGGTTGAAAAATCATGAGGTTTTTTTAAGGCTCTTATTGCCTCCTGGTTTTTGAGCTGCTAGGGCTCACATTTTCAGGGTTTTCTTTGCAAGAATGAGGGCTTGAAACCTTGTACCTTCTTATAAATGAAAGCTAAGAGTCTGGTATAATCCCAAGAATCCAGGAGCTGCAGTCTCAGAAAAACACCCAACATTTCAAGACTTTGCAACACTGAAATCATACACAGAGTTGGGGAAAACTTTTCCTTAGTAGTATGAAACAATTAATTTAGCACAAAGCAAAACAGTCTTCTTTTTTCAGAATCTCATAATTTATAAACCAGTGTCACAGTGTTTAAAGTTTTGGCTTGTGATTTTTATTATCATTATTATTTTATTAAACTCTTAGATTCAACAGTCCTTTTGATGAGATGAGAGGTAGGATTGCTGAAATAATTTAGTTTTAAATAAGGCCTTAGGGGAGTGAGGGTACTTAGTGAACAACTGTCTATTTCAAACTTGAAGAGCAACATGAGTTCAGACCCAAAGCAGAGAGAGTAAAAGTGAGTAAAGAGAAATGGTATGCATACAAGAAGCAGATTAATGCCTTTTGTGCCAGGACTATTTTAGAAATTTCCAGTTGCTCGAGAGTGACTGTCCTGTGTCTCCTACTCTAAAGTTCTACTTTAGTTCCAGAGTTGTCTCCTGCAGTGAGAAACTGTGTAAACTTGGACTTTTAGACAACTGAAAAAGTCTTAACTTCATGTGCTGGACAATTTTCCCTCCTTTGTCCAGAGATTTATATTGTTAAACTTCTTGTAATTGATTGGCTTCTGTGCTCTGAAGGGAGTGACAGGAGGTTTTTGAGTCAGAATCAAAAGAATTGTGGAGTCTGTTTTGGGAGGGTTTTTTCTAATTGACTTGGAACTAGTGATTATTGATGGTGGTATTCTCTACAGACCCGCGAGTAGATGAAGAGGGATGGTTTCTTAATGGGGAGCAGTTTGCTCTTTATACATGTTTTGGTCTAAAAAGTGGGTATATTGTAGTAGGGAAACTGAGAAATGAACTAAAGATTAGTTTTGTTTAGGGAGTGATTAGGAAAATAGGGTTTGGGGGAAAAAAACAAAAAACCTTCGGTCCATATATTTATCCTGATTAATATCCTCATAATCTTTCTTCTTCAGATCAGTTTATAGTTCATGCTGTGGACTAAACTTCTGGATGCTTGCTATAACTGTTGCTGTCTGTCAACCAATAAAATTTACTTAAAAATCAAGCTGTGGCTCAGTGATCTAACTCTTTAATAATTTACTATCATGAAATAGTTTAAAGTACAAATATTTTATGTTGTGCCAAACTGGACACTAAAGCTGTTTTGTCTAAAACATGAGATAATGGAAAGTGTATTGTGGCCTGTGAATTACTTTAGCTTCTTTTGAGGTAAATGTTTGCTTAACCAGAAAAGAATGTGTTGAGGTCTTTGCCAAAGAAAAGGTACTGCTATACTTTGTATTTAAAGTACTGTAAATAAAGCAGTAAAAATGTTCATGTGTTTTAATCCACAAGTTATGAATGCATTCATTGAATAAGAAATTTAATCTACTGTTACCCTTTTTAGAGAGTTTCAGTAAGAACAGTCATAATTACTTTGGGTCAAGAGAAACATGAAACCAAATATTTTCATGATGGTTGAAGTTTAATATAAGAGAGAGAGAAAAATTGTTGTTGCTTAAGTGAAGTTTCCATCAAAGTGAGAGAACTAAATTCCTAGCTTACCTTCAGTATTTCTTTTGTCTGGTGGCTTCTGTGATTTACTGTATTAACCACGCATTTCTGTAAATATTAAAGCTGTCAGTAACTTCCTTCATGCATATAGTGTGGTTACTGGAAAAAAAAAAAAAAAAAAAACAACTTTACAGCATGAAAAAAAATCATTGAATGAAGAGCAACTAAGAGAAAATGTCCCCCTTGTTCATGCATTTTATTTTGTATCTAAACTTTCTTTGCTTTTAATAGATTCAATTCTTTACTAATAATTTAATAATTCTAATTTCAGCTTCAAAAAGGGATTCACATCACTCAGATTACATTGTAAGAGTATGTAAACATCTGTTAGATCTTAAAGTTGTATTAAGTAATAGAAACAGGATTTGCCTTGTAAAGAACTTGAAAATTCTTTCCCTCTAACACCAACCAGCTTTTCTTGGTTTTGAGGTTTATAAAGACCGGAAAGAATATGGTAGTTTGGGTTGTAATTGCAAGGAATATGTTCAGTTTACTTCTTATTACTGTGGCATAATTTGTATTACGTAAAGCTGATGTCAGTACTGGCTCTGAATATATCCTTCCTAAAGGGTGAAAAGTCTTCCTTTTATGGAAAAGGCCTGCTGATCCAAGTCACATGACTCAGGGAGAACACACAAATAAGTGGAGTTTTCCACTGGGAGTTGTGTTTGCAGCTGATGCTGTGAGGAGAGGCTTTGGCTGAGGAATAAATGGCAAGACTATCCCATTTTTTAAATATGATTCACATAATGGGGATCATATATTGTCTAAATAGTGTGTCCCAACAATTTATCTCTCTACAAGATAGCTGTAAATGTCTCCAATATGTTTGTTCTGTTTCAGTCCATATGATCTTTCTTCTACATGTCTAATAAGGTATTGACAATTTAAGAGCAAGTATGTGAAACTAATATTCAGTGTTAATCATGTAAATTAAGCCTTTAATAGAGCCTTACAGCATGAAAAATTACTTCTGTTTGTTTAATTAGCATACTATAATAGCAGGTGGTTCAGGAAAACAAATTGAGCACTGAGCCTTTTTTCATTCAGAATCTCTTTGTTCCTCTTAGTTCAGTTGTCAGAAAAGCTTACATGTCACTCATTCGTATGTTCTTAGGATAAAGTATTAAGAAGCTTTAAAATGTTTAATTAAGATGAATAGTAACATTGGCTTGTAAATAAAGTTTCCAGTTGATGATAAATCTTACCAAGATGATTTACAGCTAATGGTTACATTCATTTCTGGAATATAAGAAAATGTATATTGCATCCTCAATACTATAAAAATTAAAATAAACTTTGCAATTTTTTTTAAGATACAATGAACTGGATGCAAGGAAAAGCCTTCTAGACAATTTGAAAGACAAGGTAGTAATTGAGTACCCAGTGTTACTTGTGGTATTGAAAAAGCTCAAGAATAACATGGTGGTTATTGGACAAGGTAAGCATACATTTATTTCCTGTTATGGTACACTTTTAGATATTTTAGCTGAATGAACAGTAATTAAGAATAGACCAGTTGTTAATGCCAGGAATGTACAGTATATTTTCTATTTGCCCATAAATTTAAAATATTGCTGGAAAGTCTTACAGATTTTGTGAATGTTCTGTCTATTCTGTTAGGGAGGTGGTTTAAATATACAGAGTACCTTGTATTTATTTGGTACATCTTATGTAGTGTAACCAGAACTATAAAGTAATTTCGACTGCTTATTTATGACATTTAATTGGTAGTAAAGGTATGTAACAGGTGGCATTAAGGACACAATTTTGCACAACTGATTGATATTACAAATTCAGATACCTTCTAGACAATTCAGAAGATGGACTTTCGATGACCTTAAAAGGGTTACATTATCTTCCCAGAAGCAGCTTGTGCCCGCCTTCTGATGTTAGAGATAAAGAAGAAAACCCACATCTTGTGCTGAGTTTTTGCTCTCTACTCCACTCCAAACTGATACTGACAGAAGGAGCACAACTTAACTATTCACCTTGCTTCCAAAATATGCTCATCGTGGGATTTTCAATGATGCTAGTCTACAAAAAACACAGAAAAAGGAAAGCGTTAACTGAATATGCCAGCACAGAAATGTGGGCTGCCTATTTGAGTGCTAGGCCAGGGTTGGCAACCTGAAAGATAAGAAAAGCTGTTTTAAAAATTCCTTCAGTAACCAAGCATTCTGAGAGCTGTGATAGGCGAAGGTTTCTGATGTGGGGGGAGCTGGGTCAGGGCACCTGCCATAGGGTCCCCCGGGGGGGGGGGGGGGCAGAACCAGGAGTGGGCCTCTTTCAGGGTCCCCCAGTGTCAACAGTGGAGCCCAGAGCCAAAAGAAAACAGCCAAAGAGCTGCATGCAGCTGTAGAGCCATGGGTTGCAGACCCCTTTGCAGGACAGAAAGATTAATAAAGAGGCAAGCAGTATTTTTGGCCCAAGGGCCACATGCCCTCTATGGCCACTCAAAGCAGGCCATGGGTGGTGGGGGTAGGGGGTGGGGCTTGAGGGCATGGTCGGCACACCCTCACCAGAGAAAGGGGGTGGAGCTGTGCTTCACTCCCTCTTCCCTTCAGAGCTGGGAAGAGAGAAAAGGAATGGCAGCAGCACTCTTGCCCCAGCCCAAGATGCCACTGTTGCTCTCCCTCCATGGTCCAGCAGCAGCTCAAGTTGGGGGCAGGGCACAGCCACGGCTGCTTCTCCCTTCTGTCTCTAGCTGAAGCTAGAAGAGAGACTGAACAGTGGCAATGCTCTGGTCCCAGAGTGAGCTGCTACTGCTGCTTCTCTCCCTTCCCCTTCCAGGTCCAGCAGTGGCTTGTACCAGTTCCCAGCTGCTTCTGGACTAGGTGGGGGAGGGAAAGTGGCAATGTTCGCTCCAGTCTCCACCACACACCCCCCCCCAACTTCAGTGGCAGCTCGCGCTGAGATCACAGCACTGCCGCCTCTCGGTCTCTCTCCCAGCTCCAGCAGTTGAGGGTGGGAAGAAGGGGCAGCAGTGCTCTGGCCCCAACACGAGCTACTGCTGCCACTCTCCCTTCCCTTCCCTTCCCTTCCCAGGTCTAGCAGTAGCTCAGGACTGGTACGAGCCACTTCTGGATCTGGGAGAGGTGGGGAAAGTGGCAATGGCAGCTCACACTGGGGCCAGAGCGCTGCTGCCATTACTTCTTTTTTTCAGCTAGGAGGGGGTCGAAGTGGTGGCAGCACTCTGGGGGAAGTGGGAGCCACCACTGGGGGAAGGAGGGGAGAGGAGTAACAGCTCGTGGGCCAGATCCAGCCCATGGGCTGTAGTTTGCCCACCTCTGCATTAATAGAAAGTCGAAGTTGTCATCTGGTTGAAAGGAATTTGCCCCCCTCTTTATACTGCTGATTTGGAAGTAAGTTATAGCCTCACTTGGCAATTGTATTCCAGTACTTAACTCCCCTTGCAGTTAAGAATTTTTTCCTAATGTCCAACTTAAATCTCCCTTGCTTAAATTTTAAGCCCATTACTTCTTGTCCTGTCTTCAAAGGGTAACAAAAAGTTTTTTTCACTTTCTTCCTTGTAATAAACTTTTACTTCCTCCTAGGTCATGTTTTCTAGGCATTTATTTTTGTTACTCTTCTCTGGACTTCCTTCAGTTTGTCTGTATCTTTCCTGAAATGTGATGCCTAGAACTAGACACAATGCTCCAGTTAAGGCCTAGTTAGTAAACTTTATATTGGAAGAATGATGTGTCATATCTTTCTTACAACACTTCTTCTAATGCACCCCAAAATGATATTTGCATTTTTGGCAGCAGTGTAATACACTGTTGACTTGTATTTAGCTGTGATTCACTAAGACCGCCAGATCCCCTTCCACAGTACTTCTTCCTACGCAGTCATTTCCCATTTTGTATGTGTGCAACCGATCATTCTTTCCTAAGTGGAGTACTTTGCATTTGTCTTTATTGAATTTCATTCTGTGAAGTTTACACCATTTCTCCAGTTTGTCCAGATCATTTTGAACATAAATCCTCAAACTTTGTGTAAACTCTGTCTGCCATTATCTAAATCATTGATGAAGGTATTGAACAGAACTGGGCCCAGAATTGATCACTGCAGAACCCCATTTGATACGTCCTTCCAGCTTGACTGTGAACCACTAATAACAGTTTTCCAACCAGTTACTCATCAACCTTACAATAGACTCAGACTCTAAGATCAGTGGGAACCAGTATGATCATCTAATCTGACCTCCTGCACAATGCAGGCCACAAAACCTCACCAACCCAGTCCTGCAATAAGCCTAACCTATGACTGAGTTATTAAAGTCTCAAATCATGATTTATAAACTTTTTAAGATGCAGAGAATTTACGGGCAGATGAGCCATACCTTACACTACAGAGGAAGGCCAAAAAAAACCCCAAAAGCCCCAGAACCCTAGTAGCACCATATCAGTGATATTTCCGTAGTTGTTTATGATACAGTCATGCAAGATAACACCGAAAGCCTTACTGAAGTCGAAATACAGCACATGTCCTGCTCTCCCTCCCTCTCCCCACCCCCATCCACAAGGCCTGACTTGGTCAAAGAAAATCATTAGATGGTTTGGCATGATTTGCCCTTGACAAATCTATGCTGACTGTTATTTATCACCTCATTATCTTCTAGGGGTTTGCAAATTGATTGCTTAATTCTTGGCTCCATTATCTTTACAGGTACTGAATGTAAGATGACTGGTCTGTAACTCCCACAGTTGTCTTTCGTCGCCCCCCCCCCCGGGTTTTTTTTTTTTTTTATTTTATAGATTGGCACTATATTTGCCCTCTTCCAGTCCTCTGGAATCTCTTCCATGACTTTTCAAAGGTAATAGCTAAAGGCTCAGATTATTCTTTAGTCAGCTTCTTAAGTATTCTAAGATTTCATCAGGCTCTTATGACTTGAAGACTAAGTAATTTTTAACTTTATTTTAGCCTCCGATCATACCTGATTTTTCATTGGCGTTCATTCAGTTATATGTCCAGTGGCTGCTAGGCTTTTTGGTGTAAATTGAAACAAAGATAACATTTAGCACTTCTGCCAATTCTGCATGTTCTTTTATTGTTTCTATCCCTACCCTCCCTTAGTCTTCCTCTTGCTTCTAATGTATTTGTAGAAAGTTTTCTGTTGCCCTTTGTCTCTAGCTAGTCTCATGTTGTGCCTTGAGCACTCTGATTTTTGTCCCTGTGAACTTGTTTTATTTTTATTCTCCTCCTTTGTAATTTGACCTAGCTTTCACTTTTTGTAGGACACCTTTTTTGAGTTTCAGATCATTGAAGATGATGATTGTAGCCAAGACAGTCTCTTGTCATACTTCCCATTTTCCTGTGCAGTGGGATACTTTGCTTTTGTGCCCTTGTTGAACGGTACAGCCTTACTGATGGATTAATTATTAATTTCTCTCTTATACCATGGACAATGAAGTGGTCTCTTGAGATCTACAGCATCAGGAATATTATCAGTATCATTAAAATAAGGGACCCTAGATGCACACACCTTTCTATCGTGAATTTCAACCAATTTTTCTTTCTCCATACTTTCACACCCCATTAATGTAGAGGTGCCCCATATCCTATTGGTTATACCTTTAGTGCTCCTTGTTCTCATTAACACCTACATCAGTGAGTTACCATAGTTATTACAGAAACCCCCAATATTTACTGTCAGACATCTTGTGGAGTTAGCCACTTAATTTCCATGACTTTTAACCAGTGTTCTGTCTGCATTATACTGAACGATCTTGCTAGATAATCCTTATTTAAAGGAAGGGATGGGATCATTTCCGGCAGACCTGAAGAGCTTCCAGTAAGTGACAGAAACTCTACCCCCTTTGGAGAAGTAAGGCACCACATAAGTAGGTGAGACAGAAGTCTCATCTTGCAGATACACATGCAGATATTCGCTCCAAGAGGAAAAGCAGATACCTTGCTGCAGGAATTCCTAACGTTTTCAATAACGTGGCACACTTCAATGAGAGAATTCCATGGCACACCCACTTTTTTCAGTTGAATCGGTTGCCGATATATGTCAGATTTACTTACATTTACTATGGTTCTTGTCTTACTAAAGAGGTTTGCAACATGGTACATACAACAAGCTAAAGAAGGATCAAATGCATTAATGTTTCAAATCCACCAGAAAAAAAATACATCATCTCAATTTTGTCCTTTAGCCACCTGCGTTTAGAATGCTCGTGTTTTGGAATAGAAAGACCAATACCTCACTTTTAACTTGATGATTTATTTTCACAAGTTTTATGAGTTGTAGTTCTTGTTGGCTAGAATATTGTTTAGGATGAAACAATTTTTGCTTTACATTGATTTTTTTTTTTATTGCCTTTGTACAAAATTTCATAGCACACTGGACAGTTCTCACGGCAAAATGGCACACTGGTTGAAAATCACTGTCTTACTAGGACGTTTCAATTCAAGTGAGAAACTTTGTCTTCATCTTACTCAATCTGGCTTGAGCTGGGCCCTTTCTTATTGAACAGGGCCCCCATACATAATGTTGGAACTACGGGTGTAGAGGGTGCTCCCACACCCCTGCCTTCAAGTCGTTTCCATTCTGCAGGGTTTACATTTTGATTCAGTGGTTCCTAGCCCCTCCACTACAAAGACTATTCCAGCACACCTGCCTCCATATGGTGGTAACTGAGGTGAGAGATTTGTTTTAAAATTGACTGAGAAGCCAAGTCTGAATAGGGTTGTTGTTAAACACTATTTCCTGATAAGGTAGGATAACTGCCTTTGAGCTTATTCTCCAAATAAAGTATTAGATGAACTTCTAAACTTTGTAGTGCTGCTGCTGCACTGACTGGTTGGTTCCATAAGAACTGAGAAGAGAATGGGCCAAAAAGAAGAGAGAACTGATGGTGGCAGGAAATGTTGAGGACTCTGTTACAGGAATATGCAAATAAATGTCTTCAGGACAGTGACCTGCATCTATTGCAGGGTGTGCGCAAAAAGCGACTCACTTAAAAAGCTCATATTCAGTGAAGGTAGACACCTATTTCAGGTTTTGCAAACTAGGGATTTGTTTAATCTTCTTGTGAATGTTAATATGGCATCAGAGGTTTGCATAATAATTCAGGAATGCAGTCCTCTACTGTAAGGCACTTAGAAACCTGATGAGATATAACATAGCAAAAGATCGTATGTTAAAGTGTGAGGGAAATGAGTGTCACAGCTGGGAAAGATCAGGCTGTTTTTACCTTTGTGCCCCTTATTGGTTGTATGGTTTTGCTCTAATAATGAGCATAGGCCTTGTGTTTAGTTTGGGCTGTATGGCCTGCAGAGCCTTCTCGTGCATACTTGAAGGATTTAACCTTGTATCCAAGTCCCTCTTCACCTGGTGTCTGGAAAGAGAAGGCATGGAAAAATCACCTACCACTTGTTCAAACTTAACTGTTAAAAAAAAAAAAAAAAAAATCAATCAGTGTTTGATTCAAATCCTCCCTTTAAAAATGTGAATGAAAATATAGATAGATAGGTGACTGGATAGCGTAGTGGTTAAGAGCGCTGTAGTGGTTAATAGCAACGCCCTTTGATACAGGAGACCGGGGTTCGAATCCCGGTGGGTACCTGTCTACCTTCCTAGTAGGGGTCCTTGGGCAAAAGACCCCCCTAACACCTCACTTGCCTACCTGGAATATGAGAGTGACACGAACTAGGAGAGTCTTGCCGGCTCGGACGTCGCCCGGATTAACAAGGTCCGCGCCAGATGTTGGGGAACCAGGACAATCTGACAATAAGTGGGCTACTGGAACAAACCATGCATGGATGAGACAAGAGAACCTGGAACTGATGGAATGCTGCTACAACACTAGACCTAATGAGAGGGGATATATGAAATGTATGAGGGAACTATGGATGGACAAAAGACCTACATCCACACTAACTGAGAAACAGCTAGTTACCCAATGCTTCAACATAGTAAAGAGGCAGCTGCTCTCACAACTGGAGATAGACCCAACTCCACGTTACCTCCCGGGCTCAAGAAGAAGCCCCAGAAGAACAACTCGATGTGCAGCCAACACCTGAAGCTGGAACTTCACTGCCACCCCCTCCATTACAGAGCACAGCAGCTGATATGAGGCATAAGATCATGGATAAACTAGCTACAGTCAACCCTCGAGACCGATTACCAAGGCCTGTTGGAGAAGTACCATCAGATAGTATGCTAGAAGATGCCAATAGAGCCCTAATGACAATTCCTACTACCTCCATCACTGAAACCAATGAACTGGTATACGCTACAGCCTCTGTAATCCTGGAGATGCTTGACTACACAATCAAGAAGAACAGCAGTACATACCCCCCCCCCCCCCCGGAAAATGAGGTTGGAGGATAAGATCAAGGCAACCCAGAGAGAAGTTAGCTGGCTGGTGGAACTACAGAAGGGTGTAGAGATTAAGGATAAGACTCGGCTACTGAGAAAATACAAGGGCCTGACTCCATCTGAAGCCCTAGAGACTGCAAAGCAAAGGCTCACAGCACTGGCCACCAGGCTAAGGAGATACACTAGGGAAGCAGAGGCCAAAAAGATAAATGCCCTGTTCTCCAAAGAACCATCCAAGGTGTACTCCCAACTGCAATTCAACAACACAATAACAGCAGAGCCACCAACAGCAGAAACTGAAGACTCATAACACCAGTGCAAAGTGGCTGCAGGACCTGAGAAGAGACCACAGCAATCTCCCAGAACAGGAACCAGTCACCATCACAGTAGCCGACATCCAACAGCGGGTGAAGAACATGAAGAGCTGGACAGCACCTGGCCCAGACATGATCCACACCTACTGGCTAAAGAAACTTACAGCAGTGCATGAACGCCTAGCAGCACAGATGAACCAGCTGCTAGCAGCAGGCTCCCACCCAGACTGGCTAACACAAGGAAGGACAGTGCTAATCATGAAAGACCCCCACAAGGGAACAGCACCATCCAACTACCGGCCAATAACCTGCCTCCCCACAACATGGAAAGTCCTGTCAGGCATCATAGCCGCCAAGCTACAGGACCACATGGGCCAGTACCTGAGCACAGCTCAGAAGGGCATTGGGAACACCACCAGAGGCTCAAAACACCAGCTGCTCATAGACAGAGCAGTCGCCCAAGACTCAAGGTCTAGACAGACCAATCTGAGCACAGCCTGGATTGACTACAGGAAAGCCTATGACTCAGTGCCGCACACATGGATCTGTGAATGTCTGGCACTATACAAAGTCAACAGGACACTAAGGCCCTTCCTCAAGAACTCAATGGGACTGTGGAAGACAACACTGGAAGTCAACTCAAGACAGCTTGCACAAGTAGCCATCAAGTGCGGCATATACCAAGGTGATTCGCTGTCCCCACTGATGTTCTGCATTGGCTTGAACCCCCTCAGCCAGATAATCACAAGGACTGGATATGGATACAAGTTCAAGAGTGGAACTACCATCAGCCACCTCCTCTACATGGATGACATCAAGCTGTATGCTAAGAGTGAACGAGACATCGACTCGCTAATCCACCTGACACGGATCTACAGTGAGGATATTGGGATGTCATTCGGACTGGAGAAGTGTGGCCGGATGGTAGTAAAGAGAGGAAAGGTAGTCAAGACTGATGGGGTGGAACTACCAGCAGGCCACATAGCAGACATACAGACCAGCTACAAGTACCTTGGCATCCCACAGTCACATGGGAACCACGATGAGGAGGCAAGGAAGACAGCAACATCCAAGTACCACCAGAGGATAAGACAGGTCCTGAAGAGCCAGCTCAATGGGAAGAACAAGATCCACGCCATCAACAGGTACGCCCTGCCAGTCATCAGATACCCTGCCGGTATAGTGAGCTGGCCAAAGGAGGACATGGAGGCTGCCGATGTGAAGACCCGGAAGCTCCTCACAATGTTCGGAGGTTTCCACCCCAAGTCTAGCACCCAGAGACTGTACTCCAGCCGGAAAGAAGGCGGGCGGGGTTTGGTGAGTGTCAAAGCCACTGTCCTTGATGAAACCCAGAGCATCCAGGAGTACATCAGTAAGATGGCACCCAAAGATGAGCTGCTGAGAGAATGCCTGAGGCAGCAGCAGACATGGGAGGAAGATCAAGCAGAAGAAGTGCCATGGCAAGATAAGACCCTGCATGGAATGTACCATCGACAGACAGCTGAGGTGGCTGACATTGGGAAATCCTACCAGTGGCTGGAAAAGGCTGGACTAAAAGACAGCACTGAGGCACTGATCATAGCAGCACAAGAACAGGCACTGAGCACCAGATCCATTGAAGCAGGGGTCTACCATGCTATACAGGACCCAAGGTGCAGACTGTGCAGAGAGGCCTCAGAGACAGTCCAACACATAGTGGCAGGATGTAAGATGCAGGCAGGAACAGCATACGCTGAACGGCACAACCAAGTAGCTGGCATTGTGTACAGGAACATTTGCACAGTGTATGGGCTAGACCCTCCCAAGACCAGATGGGAGATTCCACAGAAGGTCGTGGAGAATAACAGGGCTAAGATTCTGTGGGACTTCCAGATCCAGATGGACAGGCAGGTACTGGCCAATCAACCAGACATCGTGGTAATAGACAAGGACCAGAAGACAGCGGTGGTGATAGATGTAGCAGTGCCAAGTGACAGCAACATCAGGAAGAAGGAGTATGAGAAGCTGGAGAAGTACCAGGGCCTGAAAGAGGAACTAGAGCGGATGTGGAAAGTGAAGGCCAAAGTGGTCCCAGTGGTGGTAGGAGCACTTGGGGCTGTGACTCCTAAGCTGGGAGAGTGGCTCCAACAGATCCCAGGAACAACATCAGAGCTCTCTGTCCAGAAGAGTGCAGTGCTAGGAACAGCTAAGATACTGCGCAGAATCCTCAAACTCCCAGGCCTCTGGTAGAGGACCCGAGGTTGAGGATGACACATACCACCCGTAGGGGTGAGAGGGGAATTTTTATATATAATTTGTGTTTTGAAGAATGCTGAGACAGACCAGAAGATGGAGTGGTAACTTGCCTTCATACCTAACTTTTGAAACTAGCAACATTATCATTAAAACTATTTATTTAAAAGCAGAATTCACTTCATAAGAGCTGCAGGTGCCACTTTCTTTGTAATTGTCTGGAAATCTAGATGCAAAAGAGAGACTGGAGATCACAAACACAAAACTGCATGTTGTTAAACATTAAAAACTCTTAAAAAAAAAAAAAATTAATGTATCCCCAAACATACACAACAAAGAGTCATCCATTCAAAGATTCTGTTAAACAAAAGACTCCTTAGATGCCTGTTGGTTATCACCAGTACAAGAATCATAGCTTTAATTCAATGGGGTTTTCTAATGGGAAGTGTTGACTACTCTTAATAGGCAGTGCTACCAACTCCACTCTTAATAAACAATATACTATTTTTAATTTAGTGAGAACAATATACAGACCCCATTAAATGTTTGTTTCTGCTTTGTTACAAAAAGTAAGTACTACTCAAACTTTGAGCCCACTGAGCATTTTTAGGAGTCAGAAGTTTGTCATTTCCAGAGGGGTAGCCATGTTAGTCTGCATACAGCAAAAACAATGAGTGCTGTGGCACCTTGTAGAGTAACGGATTTCTTCAGGCATAAGCTTTCATGGACTCCAACCCACTTCTGCATCTGCAGAAGTTTACCCGCCTCCCCCCCCCCCCCCCCCATGAAATTCTGATGCTTGACTTGCTTAAAGAAAAAAATGTGGGTACTTTGCTTTCGTATACTACAGGGTCGGTTATGGCTGAAGTTCATAGGGAATTATAGATATTTTGTCAAGACTTACAGGCAAAAGCAATCCTCACTTTGAGCTTTATTCAGTACGTATCTGGCTTATAAATCTTAAGTGATTGTACACTAGATTTAATATAGACAAAAATGTGACATCTAAGGTCTTTGTGTGAAATCTTTTGTTTTCTTCACCAAATTCCTTTGAAAATGTACAGGTGTATGCTATATCCCATGCATTATCTGTGCTTGACAGCTGTAGAACATATCTTGACAACATAATGATGCTGCCTTAACTCCTTTTTGGTAATATTTCATTACTGAAGAGTAGGTGACCCCCTATGCCTAGGAAACCTAATTGAATTCATCACCAATCAAATGCTGCAAGTACCATTGAGGGTAGGGGGTGGTAAGGCATGTGTATGTATCATAGCCTTCCTTTGCTCTGGTTGGAGATAATATTTAGATTTGGCAAAATTTGATTTTTTTTATATACAATTTTGAGGAATAATCTTTTTAAGCGTTTTCACTTTGTATCAATTTTTAATGCCCACAGTTGTGGGAAATTTATGGAGAACAAGGCAGTAGGTAGGGGTAAGACAATAATTATTTAATGACTGTAAGTGCTAAGACTCAAATGGATAAATCTTTTTAATGGATAAAACACAATTGTCAATATCACAACTCAAAATATGCAAAATATGTATTCTTAAGCTCAAGTAATGCTCAAGCAGCTTTTTTTTTTTACTTTGCTTATCTGTCTTTTTTTATTATTATTATGGCTGGAAAATACTGGGCTTTTTATCGTTCTTGTGTGTGGGCCATGAAATCAAAATGCACTGACATTTGCAGATAAAAATCTAAGTCTTCCAAGACTGTTGTTTATGTGGTGATGCTGCAAAGTACTGTTATCTGGTGACTTCATCTCGGGATGGTAGGAATCAGTACTTGCTGAGTCAGGAAGTTGGCTTGGGGTGAAAGCCAGAGTGGAAAGTGTGTGCTATATAGTGTGATGTCATCAAGACAGTGTAGTTCTGTCTAAAGCACTGGGCATCCTGAACCCATAACATCATCTTTGGCACTTGGGATTCTGCAGCCTTTGCACATCTTTGGAGATGAAACATATAAACACAACACATTATGAGCATCATGTCTTCATTTTCCAACAGGAAATGAGCATGTCTCAAGAATTCCCTTTGTTAATCAAAACACTAACAAAACTACAAATAATTAGTACTGCATTTCTTTTGGATTAGAAGTATGTGGCAACCAAGCAATATTTCAAAACAAATCAGCTCAGGAGAGAAGCAGCATTTCTGTGGGTGTAGGAGAAAAGTCATATGGAAGCAAATGCATTCTGTCTTCATTGCTAAAGAAATCCATAAGCCCTCTTGCTCATTGAGATTCTTCGTGGTGCTTTAGGGTCGTAACCTCCTTGTGAAATGGACATTCGCAAGAAAACAGCTGTTACTGGAACGCGAATATAAAGTGTTCTTACTGGAATACACTTACTCTATCAGGAGCAAATAAGTGAAAAATGACCAACACTACTGTAATTAAATGTCTGATTATTTTTCTCTCCCCCCCCCCCTCCCCCTGCATCCCCAATAGATACCAGTGAATCCACTGAGGACTTGGACAGTGACAGTTCATCCCTCTCATCTGAGGAAGAAGGAGAAATACGGGACAGTTCCTGAAAAATGTGATTGTCAACCGTTTATGCGTACTTTTTTATTTCATTAAATTTGTTGTGATAGCTTTGTTTAAGGGCAATATTTTCAGACCTGGATGCCTAACTTTAAGGCCTGACATCCATGTATAGGTAAGTAAATAAGTGGTTAAATAGGCCATGGCTGTGTCCTGTGTTTCTCTCATTATGTGATTTTAAAAGGTCCTATCCATATGTTTTCCATAAATCAGAGTAATACATATTTCTAAAGTACTGTTAGCTTGTACAGGAATCTTGGGCACCTAGCTTTTATCTTAACATCCCAGGTTCATATTTCTCAAACAGTAAAATATGGCCATTTATTTAGTTGCCTATCTTTGAGTGCCTATTTGAAACAAACTTTATCTAAATATTTTTCTAGCTGAATTTACTTTTTGTGGTATTACTTTGCCATGGTAAGTTTCTTCGCATAGGGTCATGATTTCTTGTTGACATCAATCTTCATTTGATAACAGTTTGTGTGTTTAAAGCAGTAAATTCAGTTTTTCATGTATAGGTGTCTAACACATTGCACAAGATATAGTGAGACTGTTGGGTTTTGGCCAGAGCAGTAGTGCACTTTTGAATTGATAGCATAATATTGTTTCAAATTGGCATGACTGTGATTCTACAACTTGGAATATCAAGAGAACTGAATAAAAATTCACTAAATGTAGGTAATATTTATAAGCCATAGATGTATTAGCAGTGCTTGTTTTGTATAGTTTCCATTGTGATTTCATCTGTTGAAATCAGATATTGTCAATATTTCCTAGTTTTAATGGAATATTTTGGATTTTTTCAATCTAATTTAAAATAAATACAAGATGCTGCGTAGAGATCTATGTAACATTTCATCTACTGGCAAAGAACATTTGCTGTGAAACACTACAAGAGGCTGTGATTATCCCATAGTATGCATCTATGTCATGCAATACTTGCTACTATGGTTTTGAGTGAGACCCTGTGACTGTGATATCTGCTATAGGGAGACAACACCCTGGGCTTTGGACAGCAGAGTTACAATCCTACAAGCAGCAGCATCCAGACAGGACCCTGTAAACACCTACTCACTGCATTAGTCTCAAATCATTGGGATCTAATGCAGTCTAGGGGTCTGCATGTGCAGAGCTGTTTGCAAGATCAAGACTTGTCTGTAATACTTTTCACATAAAGTCAGTCACAGCAAAACATCATTAAGTTCTAAATCCTCCTTCCAATTTAAGTAGACCCACATAAGACAGCCAGTCCTTGATTATTAGCAGACAGTGGCTGCAATTCACATTGAGAGCTCATGTCAGGCGCTCCCAAACATACACAGAAACAGTCTCTGTGTATACATGTAGCCTGAATAGACAAGAAAACAAACACAGAGAGGAGAAGGAATTTGTGCATGGTCACATAGTGGGTCAGTGGCAGAGCCAAGAAGAGAACCCAGTTGTACTGACTCCTGTTCCACTGATGTGTTGCTAGTCCTGCTAGTTCCTGACCCATCATGCTCCTCTCAGAAGGCTTTGATAAGTCTGCCTGAGCAAGATGGTCAAGGTTAACTTGTGACATGATATCCCTCCAACGGTGATCAGTTTTCCCACCAACTTACATGGGTATGAGATATGCTGTCGCTACCCCTTTGGAATCACTTATTCATCCACTCAAGGGTTGGACAGAGGGTTGATGCCTTGTTAGCACTGTACATTTGTAGGATACATATCATTGGCTTCTGGCAATGACACCACCACGTCTCCTTTTGCTGGCTCCCCGTCCCTTGCCTATACCAGCCTCTGTCACCAAGGTTCCCTACCTGCTTCCAGTGAGCACACAACAATAGGTTCCTGCTCCCACAGGGCAAGAAATCCAAACTGCAGTATCCAAAGAAGTTGGAATTAAGAAAGAAACCCCAGAAAATCACATTAACTTCTCTGTGGACTTCCATTCTTGGTACATTAGAAGAGCCAAACTTTTCTCCCTGTTGGGTGATAGTGTCCTGTAACCTACTATATATTTGCAAGTCTTAGGAATAGAGAAAAATAATGTAAGATTGGCTACAGTTTTTACCTACATTCCCATGGATTTTTGTCCATAACTAAAGGTACTTCCATGTTAATTTCATTTCAAAGGAAGCACTAGGTCGCTGATTATGCATTCAGGCTCAGTAGCCACAAGCTACTAGAAACAAGTCTTGCACCTGTTCACATAAATATGCATTAATGATAAACCAGTCATTGTAACTAAGCGATATAACTGTCAAAGCTTATTTGATAGAAAATTATTTTCATCTGTAGCAGATAGTGGGATTCCTATTTCAACAGTTCATGGGACATGGTGAAAATGAAAGTGTTACAGATATTAGCAAACAGGGCACTTTTTCTGTGTATAGTTAGCATTCAGCTGAGGCACATGATTTTATAGTAGATAAAATTTGCCTGGCTCTTGTAAACTCTTGCAGCTTTTCCTTAATTGTGCAGAAGTGGCTCATCCTTATTTTTACACCAGTCCAGTTTAAGCTTTTTGCCGCAATTGAACACAATCCTGATTTCTTTTTGAATGTAAATACTATTAGATCTGCCTTTCCGTATGAAATTACTAATTACTTTTAAAATGATAAAACAAGTAACAGGATAATTCTTTTGGTTGTAGTTAGAAATAAAACTCATCAGAGCAAAGCTGGAAATCATCGGCTAGGCTTTAGCCATAGATAGAATTAAATCTTTATTTTTTTAACTGATGTGTTTTGGCATTTGTTTCCAGGCTGCCTCCAGTCATTTTCACCTGTATTGGCAAAATGGTGCTAACAGTTTGAACAATGGGGATGACACTGAATTTCCTCCATCACTTGTTCAAACATGTTTGTTTAGTTTTACCACTTCTTGATATGCTTATTTTGGAAAATGCACAGATGCTCTGGTTGTTTGTTGGCTAAAGTGTGGCTTAGGACCATTCTCATAGATTCAGATAGCTATGGATTTGCTTATGGGAATTGGCCTACAAAGTTGCCACACTAGTGAACCTGCATAATAATCACTGTTTTTTCTGGAACTTCCTAACGTTCCTGCCTTGTTATATTGTTTTTTAAAATATAGCCATTTAAGACAAGATTCCACCATGAGTGACTGTCAGACCCTTGAGCAAGCCTCTTGTATTTGCACATTTTAATATTTAAATAAAATTGCTTTTAAAAAATTGTATTAAAAATTATTTAGACTACAAAGTTGAGTTTTCAAAAGTTTAAAAATTCCAGAGTTAATTGTTAATTGTGCTGCCTGCACAATTACAGCTCTTCTCCTTTGGACTATATATTATGGAAATTTTTAATTGTGATTTTTCCTTTATAGGAAGATTTTTCATAGGACCCCAGCCTCATTCAGTGTGTAGATTTGATTGTGCTCAAGTGAACATGGTAGCTGTTTGCTTTGCTTTGCTTTGCTTAATATTTTTTATCCTTGTTTGTTGGAAAGACCCACTGAAAACTTGACTTTGCAGCCTAAGTAATTTTAACATACCTTCTTAGTGTGCATTTTCTAGGTCTTTTAAAGAAGAACAAAAGATAAAAATTATCTTGTTATATTCAACTGTAACAACCTTCCCCTCCCCATGCATCACTGTTAGGTTTCAGTCTTGAACCTTCAACATCCTAGCACAGAGATCTACCCCTTGAGCTGGAAAACTGCTTTACTCAATAGTGGGAGAAGACTTACACTCTCTGAACCAGCTACTAGGGGCAAATATGTAACAAACTGAAATAGCAGGTTACCAATGCATTTTACAACCAGCATAGTCAAGGACAATATGTGTCACACTCTTTGTAGGAAGCAGTAAAGCTAAGTGATGGGATTGGGTCTGTCCCAATAGAGAACAGAATTCTACTCCCAGTTTGAGTGACCTGCATTTGGAGGAAGAGGCATCACTTAATCACGAGAGTTGTAAAGAGGAGAAAAAGTGAGGCTAGAATTCATGTTGTCTTGATTCCCAGGCAGTTATTGTCATTTGTATTTGTCTGCTCCAGAAGCTATTTTCCCATTCCCAGACAGTGTGAAGAGGAGAGACTGGTGCCCATGTGCTGCTGCCAAAGGAGAGATGGTATTTTGGGGCCAGGTTCTAGATCTGTGGGGATTGTTGCATTTGAGCATATACCAATCTCTCCTGATATAGTACTGAGTATGTTTGTACTAGGGAATTCCTGACATAATTACAAGATGTCACTCTCAAGCATGCGCTAGGACTTTCAAAAACATGAGAAATAATTTTAAAAAGACCAATCATGCCTTCAAATTGTCTCTATGCACCATTGGTAAAATTCACCACTGTATAGACAGCCAGCACAAAGGCCATGCAGCATGTAGTCCCTTAAATAGGACTTCAGGTGTATAAAGTCCTTGCACAGGTGCTATATATTTTGTATGGAGGTATTTATAATCAGGGGCCTGATCCTGAAAGATGCTGCCTGTCCTCCACTGAAGTCTATAGGAGTTGAGTATGTCCAGAACCCTTGCAACACGTTGCCCCCAAAGAGTAAGTGTACAGCTGTGTCAATGTTACTCATTTCAAGTTGTTTGCTCATAAACATTGCATTCTACCTTTTTAAATTCCAAAGTATTTCCGTAAAAACATTTACCAAAAAAAAACCACACATCATGAATTTGTGTTTGTGTCGTTGCTATGGAATTTAGTTCAACTGTATGCAGATGCAGATTCTGTTAATGAGGAAAAAAATGAACTGTGTACTCCAGTGAACAAAGATTACCCTATGTTTGTGTTAGAATGTTGCTATGGTAGTGCATATGGTTTTGTTTGATAAAAATTTGCAGTGAAATGAAAGGAAATCATATGTATGCAGAATTAAGAAAAAAGAAATTGTTGCAAACAAAGCTCAGAATAAATACTGAAACTGAAACGTCAGTCATAAATGACAGTAAATCCAGGAAAACATCACATGGGTAATGTAGACTTCTTCCTGCCAATCTCTCTCTTCTTTGGTAACAGAACTGCATTCACTGTATGACTGACCTGTTGGACACTGACATAGTTTCAAATGATGTGTTTCTTGTCATAGCTCATTTCCCATGGTAACTGTGGATCATAATGTTGTTTGATAGGAAAGCAAGGCTCCATTGGCTAACCTTGTCTTACTATTCTGTTAATTAAGCCTGCTGAAAAGCCCATTATATTAGAATAGACTGAAAGCCTTTTCAGCAAGCTTAATTAATTAATATGATTGTAAAAAGATCAGAAGCCACTGGAGCCTTTCCTATACTGGGGCTCCCAGTGGTGCAGCAGATTTATATAGATGGTTTTTTACAAACGAGTGTAGACACAGCCCACATGATGCTGTCTTCTCATTCCTCAGTGTATATCTTTCAAGTCAGGCGGGATGCAGTCACTGGCGGTGTGGGAATTCATGTACTGTATGTCCTGTGGATAAAGAAAGTTGTGTAAAAAAACAAATGAGACAACCTTAAGGGAATGCATTAAAAGGAAAAAAGCAAGTTCTTCACATTGGTAAGTCTTCTTAGAGGTGAATTTTAAAACATTTGAATGTATTTGTTTGCAAAAGGTTGGATGTCCAGTGTAGAAAGTGTAATGTCTTGGGCACAGTTATACTGACCATCTGATCTTTTGCATACAAATGCATTCAAGTGTTTCAGAATTCCTCATCCAAGAAGTCTTACCAATGTAAAGAACTTGTTTTTTATTCCCTTTTAGTGTATTCCCTTAAAGTTGTTTCATCTGGAAATCTTCAGGGGTTCTGCTTGCTATTGAAATCTATGAACTGCACTTGCCATTGAAACATATGACTCTTGCACCATCTGCTGGGGAAAGGTGGGAAAGCATGGGAAATACAGACAAGCAAAGTTAATATAAAGGTCATCGAATAATATGTCAGGCAACTGCTTTTATCAATCTGACTTCTCTTACAATTTCTATACTTCTTGTTTCCTTTTTCATCACCTAAGAGAGAGAAGCATTTAAGTGCTTTCAGTTATAGCAAAATCTTTATTTTCAGCCTCACATCTTGGCCATTCTTCATAGAGATGCATTCTGTACACAGCACAAATGTTCACTGTGTGAAAATGTCTCATCATTTGCTCTGCACAGTATTCCCAACAATGAGACAGTGTTGATACAGACATGCAGAGTGTGTGAGGGAGGAAGTATAAATGGAGTTTTCAATTAATATTGGTGTCCTTAGGTCACACAGGCAGCAAGTATTCTCCCATGGCACATCAGTCACACCAATGTTGTTGTGAAGCTGTTTCCAATACGCTTTTTGCATCTTTAGTTGAAGGTCTTTGCCACAGAGCTATACTCCCACTAGTTAAGTAACTTCAAAAGCAGAATGGATTACGGCTTCTTATTTGTTAATGTTGACAGTCTCCACATAGAAGTTCAAAAGATGGTAGCAATACAGTATTGGATCACCAGCCTACTTGAGTAATCCAGAAAAGAGATTTACTATTAGCTCTAGGAGTATTTTTCCCCCTAAGATATAGATGTTTTTTCTAAGATCTTTTCACATTTTCATTTTTGAAGAGTATATCTGCTCAAACTTCCATTCTTCATATAAGAGAGAATTGGCTTTGGATGGAGCATCTGGGCAGAATTGTCTCATCCCAACAGGACAAAGAGCAAAACCTGGCTACAGCTGAGGCTGCTGCTCAGTTCAACCCATCTAGAAGGGGGTGTTGGGTAATGGATTTGGCAGACTTACTGTTCACAACTTGGCAGCTGTTCAAACTCTCATCTGCACTGCTGAAGAAATTCCATATAATAATGCTCAGTGGTGTCTAGGGAAGTAAAGCCCCCCCTCACGGGGTCTATTGACCTTGTATGTACTCTGAGCAGTAGCATGTTAGCCCTACTGCTTTCAGATTTCATTCAAGGGAGGAACAGAATTTGTCCTTCACTGGGTATTTAGTTTTTTCATGTCATTTGCATGTGATTTTTGTACCACTGCATATTTGATAAATCCATTTTAGATAGTCTTCTGAAAATTCAACCTAATGGGCTTTCTTGGTATTCACAACCTCACATGTGCATTTGAACATCCCTCTTGCCTCCAAAATTGATCTTGTGCTGCACCACTAAATGTAATACCATAGCAAATGTAGGCCAAAGCTAGCTCTTTTGTTGGCAACTTGGCAAAGAGGTGTTGCATGGTGGTTTTCCAGGTATTTGTAATACAGCAAAAGTAGGTCATCCTGAGCAGATTGGGTAAGGATGGTTGCTCCCACCTCCTGTTTATTCTGACATAGCAGCATAGGAAGTCATCTCGTATTTGGATTTCACCTTGGTAAGGCTTTCATTCCAAAAGAAAAAGAAATTAATATAGTGAAAATTGGAGTGACTTTGTGTTTAGCTAACTTGTTGAGTCCAAGCAGTCTATTTTTCAAGATTATTGCCTTTCTTAAACTTCCATTACTTTTTATCTGATACTTTTCATGGCTTCTTTCTTTTTTATTACATACAACTACCAATTCTGCCTGTAACCAAGTGTTAGAAGGTATTTTCCAATATATCTTAGTTTTCCTTTCCATTGGAACACTGAAGGCTCTTCCAGAATTCCATTGAACATTTATTTGCACTTTCCTTAGCTGGTTCAGCAGTTTTCAGAGTCTATAGACTGAATGCTTCCTGTGATTAATCACAAGAGGGGCTTTTGCTGGGTTCATGAATCTGAGACTGTTGCATGAGTGACATGGCAAATTGCAATGATAGCTGCTGCTTGGTCATTCCATTCTTTGCCACCTGTATAGCAGAGTAGTTTGAACTAACAAACTGTACCCGCCTGTGGAAGTAAAATACAGGTTGACACAGCCGGACGGATACCCCAAAGTCAACTACTGCAGGAGAGGCCCAAGAAAAACAATAGAACGCCGCTGGTCACCACATACAACCCTCAAGTCAGACGTCTACAACAGATCATTAAGGACCTACAGCCTGTTCTAAAAGATGATTCCTCACTCTCTCAAGCCTTGGGACACAGACTTCTCCTCACCTACAGACAACCCCCTAACCTTAAATAGATACCAGCAACTACAGACCTAACAACAGAAACATTAAAGCAGGCACACACCCCTGTAACAAACCATCCTGTCAACTTTGCCCACATAGCTGCACAAAAGACTCCATCATAGGACCTAATCAAACCAGCTACTCCATCATGGGCTCATTCAGCTGCTCATGCACTAGTGTGATATATGCCATCATGAGCCATAAATGCCCCCACACCTTATACATTGGACAAACAGGACGATCTCTGCACAAAAGAATAAATGGGCACAAAACTGACATCAGAAATCACAACACTTAAAAACCAGTTGCTGTGCACTTCAATCTTTCTAACCACTCTATGGATGACTCGTTAATGACTGTGCTCGAGAAAGTCGATGGGACAGCAAGACTTCAAAGAGAAAACGGCTGAATTAGAATTGATATGCAGATTTGATTGCGTGACAGCATGATTAAATAATGAGTATGGCTTCTTTTTCCATTACAACAGGTGAGACTTCACCCTCCTCTGTGTGCTGTTTCCCAGTGTTTGAATCTTAAGAACTGCTCTGATTTGCTATTACTGTATGACCTGATTCCATGTCTTTCTTGCACTCGCTTGGATTTATTTCCATCCCATTCTGTAAGTTCTCCCATCTTGAAAGCATCTGATGAAGTGGGATTTTCTCCCACAAAAGTTTATGCAATAAATAAATCTGTTAGTCTGTAAGTGTCACAGGACTCCTTGCTTCTTTTGCTGAACTAGATTAACACAGCCGCCCCTTTGGAACTTGGCAAACTGTTATTCCTGTCTCTTCACCGAAGAGATTCAGTTCAATGAGCTGCATGTAGATAGGGTGAGCAAACTACTGTCCAAATGACAACTTACTTGGCTTTCTGGGAAGATGAATTCACGTATCTTTGTATGAAGCAGAATGGCAATTAGACCGGCCCTGATGCCTTACAAATTCACAGCAGTTCTGGACAGGTACCTGTGTGATCCCATAATACAGGCCTTGCAAAAGTGACTTGCAACCATATATCCCAACCCCAGCCCTTCTTTATCACTGACTCAAGCACAGAAATAGAACGACTGAGCATCAGGCTTCATGTCTTTCCAGCCATCAATTTAAAATGGACCTGTACTCACCCAGACAGTCTACACAACACATGACTTTTGGTGGCATATAAGGTGTATATGTAGCTGCACACCACTTGAAAAAAAAACTCTCCATGCTCTGCTGTATTGCTGCACACCAGTGAAAGGCTTCAGTTGCTTCCTGCTGCCAGAGTGTTTCATTACTGTGAGGTGCATTTTCCCTAGTGCCCTCTTTCTGTCAGAGATTTCTCCTATGCCTCTCCTCTGCTGGAGCCTTTCCCCACTGCTAAAGTCTTTACCTGCAGGGGGGGAAGAGCTCTAGCAGCAAGCATCAGCTGTAGACTTTACCTGCTGCCTTCCTGTTGCTGGAGTCCTTATGTGCAATGGAAAAGGTTCCAGCAATGAGAGGCTGCCAGGGCCTTTCCCATCTGCTCACCTAAGCCATGCCACTGCTACTTAAGTACTTTCTGGGGGGACTCACAGGGCACATACTCAACATGCTTTGAAAGATGCATTCATTGTAGATGTAGCCCCAGACTCCTGTTTACATATCAGGAACTTAGCCACTCTCCCTAGAGGGCTCATGTTGTAATGCAGGGGTCTCAAACTCAAATCACCACGAGGGCCGCATGAGGGCTAGTACCTTAGCCCGAGGGCCACACCACTGAAACCTTTTCATACAACAATATTGCAAATATTGGTAACAATAGTGTCATTGATGGCCACAGGAAATAGCTTTAGGGGCCACATGCAGTCCACAGGCCGTGTGTTTGTGACCTCTGTTGTAGTGCATGTGCACAAAAGGGGCACAGTTAAAGTTGGTGAACATAGCAGGGAGAAGGCTGTGTGGCATTATGTTAGAAACTTAATGAAAATACTTCTGACTTTGTTTAAATTTTCATTGCTAATCTTCACTTCACTTCTGCTCCTAGCTATACCCATTTATCCCTTTTGGCTTTAATGAGATTGCCCCACTGTACCTGAGAGTGGAAGGGGAGCAGGAAGGGCAGTTATAGAAGAGGCCATTTTTCTATCTTGAATTCTTACTGCTGAATGACTTGGTTTTCCAGCCCTACCATCTCAATCTGAGTCAGTCAGATTGTATAAACTGAGTCTGACTTAGTAGTTGGACCGACAGATGGTCAAGAAAAGCATAGGCGTTGAAGGAAGAGGTTTTTCTGATTCAGTAGCTTTCATGTTTTGCTTCTGATCTTGTATTGAGCCAGTGTTCCCAATGTAGTGCCAGAAAGAAAGGCTCGTTTAGATGAAATAGCGTGGTGTTATTAAAAATCCCATTGTACTCTTCACAAAAGAGTAAGCTGTTAACATTCACACCCTTGCATGGAGCAAGGCAGGTATCAAACTGATTCCTGCAAGAAACATGTAAGCATCCAAGTCTTCAAGCGATGGGTTCTTCGTGGATTGCTAGCAGAGAGAGGTCCTTCACTGGACTTAGGTGCCTGTCTGTATGAATGGGGAAGAGGATACGACATACCTTCTGTCATTAAGATATCCCATTGGCTCATTTAGGCATCTCCCTTTTTAGTGTGCTGGTTTTGTAGATTGTGTTGATAGGCATCTAATTCTCCCCATTAATTCTACAGAGAGCTGGGGACCCTAACTCTGGTTTGCTAATTGCATTGTTATTCCTATGCTTTTCTTGGTTGAAAAACATGCATCATTTTGTGGGTGTGTACCTGAGAAATTAAAGTCAGTGATATCCACTAATTTTGGTGCCTGATTTAAGCCACCTATGACCTGATGTTTCAGAGTGTGTAGTATAATGCATGATGTTTTATATATGTTCAGAACCCACCATTTGTTGACTTCAGTTTCATCTGTGAGTGCTCAGCATTTCTGCAAATCAGACCCAGATTTTCTAGTAAGGCAACCAGAAAATGAGAGAGATACAATTGGTGACCACCTATGAAAAGTTGTTTTCAGCAATATGCCTGGTTTGAGATAGAAACTCTGTGGCAGAAGCAAGAAAAGAAACCAGTTCTGTAAAACAGCCTTCAAATGTGTTTTGTCAATTTCAAAAGGGATAGCCGTGTTAGTCTAGTCCAGTAAAAAAACAACAAGGAATTGTGTGGCACTTAAATAAATCTGTTAGTCTTAAAGTGCCACACAACTCCTTGTTTTTTTTCAAATGTGTTAACCATAAAATAATCCTTTCTCATCCTGCAATCACCTGCCTTATTCACATCACACTTTCCAACTTCTGCAACAAATGAAGCAGGGAATCTGCTAAGAAAGTCCCCTTCACGGCATAGCCCTGATTCGCCCCTGGAGCAAATCTGTTACATATATTAAAAGAGGCAAGGGTCCTGTGGAAAAATAGTGTGATATAAATAAAGACTGCACCATGATATGTACACATGGAGCAGAATTAGATTGCACTGACATTAACTGGCATTTCATAAATTTTGAGTGCAACTTTAATGTTCTTTAAGTGTGTGTGTGTGATTCTCTAGATATCTTTAAAAAAGTGAAAAACTCCAAAGCCCATCCATCATAGTGATATATCTTCTGGGGTAATCTAAATCTGCCATACAGGTAGACCTCTTACAAGAACTAACCAAGTAGTGGATGGCAATAGGAGCTTGTCATGTTTTATATGGACCAGCACTAGAGGGGGTTAGGACATTTTCCCAATGCATTTCATAGGTAACCGCAGACAGCGGAGGAATGAGGAGATGTGGAAATCTTGGATTCCATTTCAGGCTCTTCAAAGGAGAGGGGTTCAGTGGTCACAGACTCTTATGTAACCCTCCAACCCAAATCTGTCCCTTCCCTACTACTGGTACCTCATCCCTGCCCCATTCTCCTTACCTAAGCTGTCCCAGTCTCTACTACTCAAGCTTTTTGTCTATGGTCCAGTTTGCTTGCCTAGCAAATACAAATCTCACTTTTCCAAACTCTCTCTCCCTCTCTTCTAGTCTTTTGGCCCAGCTGGTCCCAGTTGCTGCTCTCCCCAACTCCCAGGCTCACTTTCTATATTATCTCCATGTGCTTTGGCCCAGTCTATCCTCCCCTGTTTCCAGTAGGTTTGGCTCTTGCTACTTCTATGTTTGACTCAGGTGGGCTTCCTCCTCCACTTTGCCTGGGCCCGGCAGGGAGGTCATTGAGAGCACAGAAGAGAGAGGCTCCTTGCTCTGTTCAGGTGTGTCAACCCAGAACAACCTGCAACCGCCCAGAGGGGCAATAACAGGTAAAGTCCTGCTCAGGCAGAGGCTGGAGCATGTCCTGTGTGGACAAAATATGTGGGGAATTTTGCTGCTAAGTCTCTGTGGAACATGTGCAAAGTGCAATTTTTAAAATGTTTATATCTTCACTTACTGTGGACAGATTTTCATGGGAACAGCAGACACATTCTTGTCCCAAATGTTAAGTCCCTTCTGCAGGACATGGGGATGCTTATAGAATGGCAAAGAAGACCACCAAACTTTGTTAGTGTTGGCAAAGCAATGTATTTTTCCTCAGAAATAGATTTATTTTTTTTTTGACTAAATTTCGCTCCTCCTCCAGAAAGGGGGGTGGCCTGACAGAACATGGAAAATTTTAATCTCAACATTTATAGTTTAGCAAAGTTTCAAGCTACTGAAAATTGGATATAATGGGGAGTGCTAAAGAACTTTAATAATAAGTGATGTTAGGGCCAGTGAGCCATCATTATAGGATTACTTTGCTACGGTCTTGTTTCTGAAGTTGCTCCATAGAAATAAAGGTGACCAGAGAATTAGTCTGTTTTTAGTTAGAAGCTAACATTTGAAGTGAAGATGTTCATACATCTGCTCCCCATCAGTTTGTCTGAGAGAGATTTTAGAGGCATTCCAACAGAGAGGTTGAATATAATTCTTGAATTCCAACTTCCTGGCTAATGTTGCTTGTTCTCCTCCTGCCCCCCCCCCCCCCAGCAGGTATCAAACAATGCAAAACAATGCAGCTTAAATAACTTTTCATTCAATTTGTTGCTGATAGTGGGTAGGTGTTAAAATGCAACCCTGATACTGAAGTGCTTAGAGCTGTTAAAAAAAAAAAAACAAAACAAAAAACCTTAACAAGCAAGCTTACAGAATACAAGAATAGATGAGTATAGGATCTTTCAATTTTTTGATTGCATTATTGGTGCTCATTATGGTAATTAAGTTCTTCCCAGGTAGCATATCAAAGTCCAACTGGATTTCATAGAATTTAGCCCTGGTTTGACCAGGAAATAAAATGATAGTAATGCTCAAGACTTTACTTGTAACCCCCTGCCATTTACATATTGAAGGAACTCCATGGATATACTGCTTCCTTTTGGTATGTACAATGTGCATGGTTTTTTGCTGGGGCAGTTGAGATGGAGTGGTTCATAGCAGTTGCAGGTGAGAAATAAGTAGGAGGTAAAATGTATAGTATCAGTCTTGGTAGGTTTTACTATTTTTATTTCTCCACTATTTCCACTTCACACACATGGAGTATAATTAATTCTGTTATTGTCAACCTCTGTTCTACACAACATGCACTCTGGGTCAGATTTTGACACTGGGAGATTTGCCATTGACTTCAGTGGGGTCAGACTTACACCCTTTCTTTTTAACAGGATAATTCCATTTAGTATACCTTGCTTCCCAGTTACGGGGAATACTTCTGCAGTCATTCTTGACTGCAGTTAGAGTATTGCTAGTAAAGCTCATAGTACGAGGCCCATGACTTGTAAAATGTTTAAGGCCAAATGGATGTCATTCTTGTTCGGACATGACTGCTACTTTGCTTTATGCTGATCTGGAATTGGCATTACATGTATATTTTTTAAAAGGGCACTATGTTAGTCTGGCTAACTTTAAATATTGAATGTATAGAATAAAATACAATAAACCAACATTATAGCCACATGTTAAAAGTGGGGGTGATAAGGAATTGAGTTACTATGTAAGTCTGAGGAGGACATGCCCTTTTCATACTCTGTGCAACAAACGGTGAACTCTCAGCAAGAGTTGGTAAAAGCCCAGGCATGAGCTAAGTAACATCTACATCTGTTGTATACTCTTTGTTGCTGAATTTAAAGGAAGGCCTAACAGAACAGCCTCACTGAATGTTGTAGTTTTCTGTTCAACTAGTGGACAGACAGGTGTAGGGATAGCCAAGACTTGTGGCCAGGTGGTAAATTCCAAAACAAGCAAGTTTTTGATGCCCTGGGGGAAAATTTGACTGAACAGAAAATACAAGGTTATAATTTTTCAGATGAGGCATTTGCTGCCAAACAGAAATTGAGACCTTTGGCCATTTATGTGATGGTAATTTAATGTTTGTCTAACCTTAATGGAAGTTCCCTTAAAACTTAACACCAAGCTACCATGCTGTGTCTTTGCTGATGGTGTTCAGAGTGCCAATATTCTACTACTGTGAAAACACAGGCACCAACACCTGCTTCTTGAAAATAAATTTACTTAAAAATACAATGAAATGTTTTTTGAAGATTGTATTGATGACAAGAGGTAGAAAGGACAAAACTTATCACAGATTTCTTGTCAGTCCAGCCTACAGTGAAGCTTTTTAGTAACCAACATTAGTGCAAACACTGGTGCAGCCTTCTCACTTATATTTAAGTATTTTACTTCATGTATCCCAGTCATCTATTGTTTGACCACTCAGTCAAATTTAATTCACATCCTCAAAATATGAAGTTTAATTCTGTTTTGAGAGGGAGAGAGGCTGGCTTTAACTTTCTATTGGAAAAGTACTTGAAATTCTTTGCATTCTTCTCCTGTTAACAGCATGTTTACTTTTAATCACCAGGTTATTAGGATTAACACAAGTCATTACTTCAAGCTCATTTAGTTTGAATTTAGTGAAAGCAAGCTACCTCCTACAGACTCTAACATTCCTTTTCCACATAAATGTGTTAATTTTCAAGAAGCAACTATAGAAAGTAATATGAGCCCTGGCTAATGCTTCCAACTCACCATTCAACACTATGATGCATGTATGCATTCTAGTTAAACACTACTGCAAACTTCAGAATAAGTTGAGTAGTTTGACAGTGCAATTAGCAAAGCAATCTGTTTCAGAGATTTGATCTTACACACACTAAGCTGTTTTATCTGTCTTTAGAGAGTAGGGTTTCCAACTTTTTTTCCCCCCCTGAAATGACAAAATTTTAAATTATTTATCAGTAGTTCCAAGTAGAGCTTGTTTTAGGTTTCAGAGGAATTAAGTTTGTGCAACTCCAAGCTACTAGTACAGAAAGCTCTCATGTCCCCAAATTGTCTTACCTTTCAAAATTTTCTAAGAACATGCTTAGGTAAATATTTCTTTATTAAATGATTAAATCCATAAATAATTTTACTTCACTGAATATAAAATTAAAATCATTTACAACTTATTCCAGTATTACGTGGAAGGATTCAAAAAAAAAAAAAAAGCTACATTTTGATAAATAAAAATATTCAGCTTTAAAACCACTGATTTCTGTTTGCAGTTAAACTACAGTTGGTACAGAGTAGCTGCCACCAGTGAGTGCTCCAAAAGCGCCCACCTCAGGAAGGAATGTATCTTCCAACTCGTGTTTGGAAAAGATAAAGTATAGTGTTAAAAATGAATATAGAAAAATTGAGTTTTCATAACCAGAACAAACATTTATCTGATCCGTTGCAAACAGAAAACAGTACAAGATTAAGGTAAGGTGCTCCAAAAAGAAGCAATAAGTTGCTCCACTACTATGAAGCTTTAAGTATGCTTAAATCTCTGTTGCATTAATGTCCAGTTGCAGTGTGCTCTTGCAGTATGTCAGTGTTGCCCTCGAACAGGCAAGGCACAATTTCCACAGAGTGCCTTCTGCCATCACTTGTTACTTCTGAATTCCGACAACTCCCCACCCCCATCACAACTTAGTCCCTAAATTTGTGGATGTCATTGAACAGTCTGTAATAGGGGTAAGCTTCATTTGCATGCGGACAGTTGTAGTTGCATTCGCAAGACTGGATCATCATTACATTCTTAGTGAAAGTTTCCCCATCATCACAGCGGAATCTAATCTTGACGGTTCTGGTCTGCTGGGGGGTGCAGCATCTTCCATCCACACAGGAGCCACAGTACTTGGGGCGATACTTCTTCACACTGGAACATCCAGCATAGGTGAACTTCACTGGGGCTTGTGACTTCTTGGTCCTGGTGCATTTCTTTCCTTTCTGTAAGGAAAGGTGCAACAAGAATGTTATAAGCAAAAGTTCTTTGTCACATCCCCCTTCCTCCCAGACCCACCGGGGGGGGGGGGGGAAGGGCCATCACAGTGGGCATCACTGTATTTACCTTTAGAGAGCCATAGCTGGTCTGTCCACATGGCCGCACTTCACATATCCTCGTCTCTTTGACTAGTCTACAGTCAGGATTGTCAGTGGTGACCCTGGTAGAGATGCCAGTTCCACAAGTCTTTGAACACTGGGACCATGAAGTTGTCTGCACGATGCATTTGGGACTCTCAAAAGATCGGCTGTGAGGCTCGGATCGAAAGACTAGAAGGGAGAACAACAACGTGGCATAAAGTTTCTGGTATATCTTTGTTCCTCAAAGATATACACGTTATATTAAAGTATCCCCTCCCAACACAGACTGTTACTGACATGCACAGTTGCTTTCCTCACCAGGTAGCATTTTCAGGCCTCCCTTCACAATGGCAATCAGCTCGTTGTTCCGTGTCAATTCACCTTCTGAAGCATCCACATCGAATTCTTTGCTGAAGAAACCTTCTAGCTCCTCAGGAGGATCTTTGGTCTCATCGCAGACCCACTCTTCACAGCACTGGCCGGGCACTTTAACCAGCCGGGGGTTGGGACAGCCCAGGTTAGGCAGAGAGAGCTCCTGTGGGCAGAGAGGGATACACCCCACAGCTCCATCTATGCATGTGCACTGGTGTTTACAGTTGGGCTGGAAGCTTTCCCCATTCTGGTAGATTTTGGAGTTGTATTCGCAGGGTCGCCCCTCGGACTGAGCTGCAGATTAAGGGAGAGAGAAAAAGGAGGGAGTTAGCAGGCTTTTAAACGCAGACCCGGCTGCAGCTTTGTTAAATTCAGTCGATGGAAAAGTTCCCTGCAGTCCCCGGGGGGCTGGGGGCTAGAACAATAACTTAGTCAGGAATCACTTTTCCTTCTGGGCTCGCAGCGAGGCCCAGACACACTGAATCGCATTCCAGACGGCTGAAGTCACATGCCTTTCTGCCAAGCTACCGACAACAAAGCATAACCATACATGGCCTCGAAATTACCAAACTTGGGCACTCCGGGGACGAGTCTTATTCTGCAAGGAGCCAAGCCCCGCGCCTCTTACCTCTGCAGATCCCCTTCTGAGCCGTGCTGCTGGCGCCGAAATTGCACTCCAGCCCCTTGGTGTGATCGCACGGCTGGCTCTTGCTGCAGTCCTCGTTGAGCTGCTTAGCGCAGACTTTGCAGCACCCGCAGCCGTCCACGACCAGCCCGACTCCCGGAGCACATTTGGGCACCTCCAGCGGGCACTGGCAGGCGGCCGGGCAGGCGGAGAGCGCCTAGGGGGCGAAGCAGGTTAAAAGCCGATGAGGATGTGCGGAGCGGCCCACGCGCAGAGACCCAAGGCAGCCGGGCTTTGCAAGACACCCGCCAGGCCGCATGGCTAGCGGCTGCACCGCGGGGCGGGGAAGCACCCCGGACGCGAGCTTACCGGCCTGAGCAAGTGCAGGAGGGCGACGGCCAGCAGGAAACAGCTGGTGGCTCGGGGGCTCATTGTTAGCGCGGGAGCCGGCGCCAATGAAACAGGCAGCTCTCGAGCGGCGGACGGATCCCTCCTCCTGGCCGCACAGGCCGGCTCTAAACCCTCCCGGGCTGCTTCGCTGGGGGAGCACGAGGGGTCGCAGGGCGGCCGAGCCAGGCGCTTCTCGGGGTCCCGGTGCAGTCTGGCGAGGCGGCGCGGCAGCCGCGCCTTATATCCAGCGCCGCGGCCGCCGCGTGCTGCAGCTGCCGTGACGTCGCGCGTTCCAGAACGCTCAGGCATCCCAGGAATGTGCCTTGGCGCGCGGGGCCGCCAAGCTCCGCCCTGTCTAAGTCGCGCCTTTTTTTCTCTCGCCTCACAGCTAGCGAGACAGCGGTTCTGCCCCCCCCCCCCCCCCGCTCCATTTCAGTACGCCTGCCTGTAAGGATCTTGCATGGTCATGCGGGAAATGCATTCTAGGAGGGTTTTTTTAAATAAGTTCCTTGTTTTCTTCAGGCTGGGAGAGGGTGTACTTAGTAAATTCCCCCTGAGCGTTTATTAAGTGACTCTTCAGTGTTTCCCAACCAGGGTGCCCTGGCACGCAGGTGTGTCTGAGCAGGCATGCCACCAAATTTTTTGAAAAACTACTCAAAGAGCTCGGGATGGGCTCGTTTGCTTATGAATATTCATGAGTTCATTTGGAAACTTTATGGTGGTGTGCCTCAAATTAATTAGAGGTAGCAAGGTGTGCCACAGCAGAGAAAATGTTGGGAACTACTTCTCTATATATCACTGTGAAATATGGGGAGCAGGGGTGTTCCCGAAGAGCCACCCGGCTGGGATGCTGAAATCCTGCACGTTTCTATCAAAGCCAAAATCTTCCATCGAGCGAGAAAGTGTATTTCAAACGACTATCCTCTTGGTTTACTTGTAATATTTATGAATGGGGAAGGAATACAATGAAGGGCTCCCTAGCCTGGCAAAGTTCCATGGAAAGGTCTTCCCCTAGCTTTTCGGTTTGGGCGGTTCCTGGCTTTTATTGTAATAGATTCGGGGGAGGTGGAGGTTCTCAGTGCAGTGACCTTGTCTGAAGAGTCACAAGGAAAATGAAAAAAGGCAGCACAACAAACAAGGAGTCCTGTGGCACTTTTAAGGGCTAACGGGTTTATTTATCACATGAGCTTTTGTGGGAGAAAATCCCACTTGGTTAGGTGCTTTGAAGATGATGGAGATTACAGAAGCTTTAGTTCAATTCCCTCCTCTTCAGAGCATCTGTCAAAGTAGGATTTTCTCCCATGAAAGCTCATGCAATAAATAAATCTGTTGGTCTTTTAAAAGTGCCACCAGACTCCTTGTTTGTTTTGGTGAACTAGACTAACATGGCTACTACCCCTTTGGATCCTGAAAAAGTTGCTGTTCTTTACAGCTCCAGTATATATGTAATCATGCCCTTGTCCATCCCTCATCTCCAGGTAAAGTAATTTTTTTTAAAAAGATGGGAATTTGAAAATGCAAGTAACACTCCTAGATATTTTTATCCTTCCTAGGGCAAGACTTAGGACAACCCAAGCAACTCTTGTATATACTGTTCCTTGGAAAAATGAAGAAACTGCTACACTGAGCTCACTGTAAAGGTGAAGACACTGTAAGGAAGTCGCTCCTTGCTTAGTTTAGAATCATTTTTTAAGCTGCCTTTTGAAATTGATTAAAACAGACCTTTTAAATTATTATATTGAATTAACTAGACTCATTGATGTTTTATTCTGCTTAAATACTCTTGGAGTGCAGAATCACAAAACTTAAGTTTCTGTGGAATACTGAACTCTCTCTTACCTTCACTCCAGCATACGATGATAAGTAATTACAATAAATGTCTGCCTAAACTATAGGTTAACACTAGAGAGCTGAACATTCAAAGATTGACCATGTTGCTTTTGTATAGGAATACTTCATACTTTAGACATTTTTAAAGCTTTTACTAGATACCAAATATACATTAATCCAGTCACTTGTTGGTGGTGTTCTTTAAGAGACAAAACCTTGAGCGCTTGAAATGTCTAGTTTTTAGGCCAATAACAAGTTAGGAAAAAATCCCAGGCCTTGCAGCACGTACATCTGTCTGCCATCAAGTTTATCACCCAAGTTTTTAGTCATCTTCAGTAAGGTTAGACTCACTTAGGGATTCCTCACTGAAACTAAAAATTTGGGATTGGGGTGGGGGGCAGAGTTCCTAGCTTCTGTTGTGGAGTTTTTTGGTTTCATGGCCATAAGTATTTCCAGATGGTGATTCAGACACCAGACGTAACAATATTTCCATATTTGGTATAGCAGTAGCCTGCATTTTTCGCATTTTTCTGCTGTTATCCAACCACAAAGCATTCTTGACAGCTTCAGATGTTGTTAAATATAGACTTTACTTATGTTCCCAGGGCAGGAAATTCTTTGGGATTCCTGTTTTTCACGCAATCTGTCTGTCATGATTTAGGAGAAATTTACAGTGGAGGAGCCAACTGTAGTTTGCGCATTTATCGAATAAAGCAAAGTTTAGTCTGCTACCCAACAGCATTACAATAAATCCCAATTCCGAGGATCTTTTTCTTTGTGAATCAGATTTCAGTTCCTAACACAAGTTTTTTTGTTGCCTTCAGCGATCGAAGGTGGAAGACCAGATCCACAGCAGAAGAGAACCTTAACAAAAACCACCAGTGCCCTTGGAAACCAGAGGTGGTAGGGAAGAAGTAAAGTAGGAGGTGATGGAAAGCGGGGGGGCTGATTAACCTGTCTGCGTTTCCAAATGGTATGTGTCTGTGTGTGCTGCTCATAAAGGATGGGGATTCAGGGAGGGGAAACAGCACCAGCCCTGCTGCTAGGAGGAGAGAAGCCCAGACGTCTTGTCGCCTGCTCCTTTCCACCGCTGAAAGGGTTACAGAGAGGATCGTTTCATGGTGACTGTTTGAGGGACTGTGCATGTTTCAGGGTAAGTGTTGCTCCTGGTGCTAAATCTATTTAGGGGGCTTGGGGATGTGTGCATGTGTGTGTTTGGGCTTTTTAAATACAGCAGGAATAATAGGCAGCCTTGTGGAACCTTACTGGAGCCACAGAGAAGGGGGTTTGTTGTTGTCTTGGGAGTGCCACCCCCTGGACTTGGCTTTAGACTGAGGTGTGGAGGGGTTGGGACTCTGCTGCCGGGGAGGTGAAGGCTACATAAGAAAAGGGCCAATATAATAGGGCTACTGTCTTCATCAGAGGCTTGGAGCTGCAGCCTGTACCCTACAGTGGAGTTTCCAAAACATATGCAGTTTTGTTTTACTTTTCAAGCATGTATCTTTTCTAACTGGCTCCAGCCCCCCACCGTCCCCAAAGGAATAGACTGGGGGTTGATGGATAAAGTCCATCTTTGTTGATTCTCCCTCCTCCCCATCAGCACCCCGCCCCCATCACCTTGGATAAATAAAATAACATGAGGAAACCATCTGTTGACCCAAAATGATGGCATAAGGGACCAATTTAAGCATGAAATAATTCTCCCCCACCCAGCTCCCTATGAAAGTGCTTTACAATTACAAGACAGACAAGGTGGGTGAGGTAATATCTTTTATTGGACCAGTTTCTGTTGGTGGAAGAGACAGACTTTCCAGCTCAATGGAAGTATTTTACTGGAAGCATTTATGCCTTAAAGGCTCTTTCATGATCTCCCTGTTTCTGACATGTTTCATGTGGTGCTGAGATGGGAACGTGTAGGGTATGAAAAGGAGACAGAAACAGGCGTTTGTGTGGCTATCGTTGCACTGGAACTAGTCTCAGCAGCAGCAGCCCCAGAACTGTCATTGCTGTCAGGAGGTGCTGCTGCCCCTTATTGGAAGAGAACCGGTTGCGCTGGCCTGGCCTGGCCTTGCTGAGACTCTGCAAGGAGAGAGTTTGTTGCCAGAGTCTTATTTCCGGCTTCAGCACAGCTTCAGCACAAACTTAGGACGTTTCCAGCTCAGATCCATATTTGGCGAAAGCCTAGGGAGAGTCGTCATCTACCCGATGATGGGAATGATGCAGCAGCAGCAGCAGCCACCAGGCTCCTTTTAGAAAGAGGAAATCAAGGGTCCTTGACCTGCATACCAAAAATACAGGTCACTCTGGAGAATCTCTGGGCACATTTTCAATCTTCTTTCCGAACCTGGGGGAAGGGCTTGGGGGTTTTCTCTGTTGGGAAGCTTTCTGATGACCACTGTGCCTCAAGAATGAGCATAATCTATTCATCCCGGTGTGTTAATCATATTAATTAGGGATCGGATTGAACAGCTGCATTTGTTTGTTGTTGTTTAGAGATGGATCCAAGACGTGAAGTTCATATTTGAATCTTGCAGCCCTCAGAGTTTGAGTGGGATGGTGCGTTTGCATTGATGTATAGAGATAAGGACCAGTACAAAGTTTGGATCAGGGGCCAAATTTCCTCATTGCCCTTAAGAGAGTTCTGGGCTAACTCTAATGTTCTGCTGCAATTTGGTTAAAATAACAATGACAACTTTATGTATTTGTTTTCATTTGTTAAAACATTCATTTTGCTCAGTGATCCACATGGGGAAGGAAAAGGGCAGTTAATCCAGTAATGCAGCAGTGCCCTGGGGAGTTCAGGAGAGCTGAAAAGATACCCCATGTGTGCAGTCTAAAAGAACAGATTATCCTTTCTCTTTCTGAAAGACTTACATTTCCTTATGTACCAGGGAATGTGCCTGATACATGGATAGGGACAAAAACCAGGTGTGCTGCTGTCCCAGATGTGTTCTTTAGTAGCATCCACAGTTAAGATTAGCAGTTCCAAGTGCTTTGAAAAGTTGTTGATCTTGGGAGCATAGTATATGAGTTATTTCACAGCACAGAGCCTGCAGCTGAATGGTAACACAAAGGTGGTGTAATGTGGTGTTTAATCTTTTCCCCATTTCCTTTTCATTCTAATTTAAATCTCCTTCATTGTAATTTCATTCAAGTGAAATAGATTTGTTTAGTTTTTTGTTTGTTTTATGGTGTTTTTGTGGCACCTTACAGGTGATGGGTTGACAGCTCCAGACCTTCTCATCACAGACTGGATGTGATCTGGGTACCAATGTGCCTCAGAACTTGGTAAAAAGACTAGGGTTGCCAAAGTAATTAATTCTTTTCCCATGCAACTCAGTTGACTATCACCCAATACTGACAATAGGTAACCAACTAGTGCTGTTTGTGATGATAGACATTCTTATGTGCCTACTGAGCCATTAATAGTTGGCCTGAGACCACAAAATAATTCACATGGATCAGCAATAATCATTAGGTACTTCCATTAGCCATTTCTATCCCTACTAAGTTGGCAAAATTGCAGTTGGTGACTTGGAGGTGAAAGTTTTCTTATCTTATTTCCAACCCTCCAAGCTATCCAGTGTACCTATTTTGCAGGCATATGATTTTCCTCAGATGTTTTCATTTGAAGATTTGTGATTGCTTTTGTGATTTGGCACGTGACTGGTACAGTTTTATCAAGGATAAATTATAGAGTCTGAGAAATGCAGAACTGGAAGAGACCTCAATGGGTCATTTAGTCCAGTTTCCTGTACTGAAACAGGATTCAGCAACCCAAAAGATAAAAAGAGCCATTTTTTAACATTTCTTGAGTGACCAAGTGTTTTGAGAGCTGCAACGGGTGTAGCCTCCTGGTGGAGTGAGCTGGGTCAGGGCCCCTGCTGCAGGGTCACCTGGTGCGGGGAAGGAAGGGGTGGGGAGCCCAGAGCCAGGTGCAGGCTGCCTGCAGGGTCCACTGGTGGTGTGGAAGCCTGCAGCAAGGAGCAGGCTGCCTGCAGGGTCCACCGATGGTGAGGGCGAGGGCAGAGCCCGTAGCTGCAAGGAGGTGGTCAAAGAGCTGCATACCACTCCAGAGTTGCAGGTTGCAGACCCCCTGATCTAGAACATCCCTCGCAAATGTTTGTCTAACCTGTTCTTAAAACCCCCAGTGATAGAGAAGACTGAAGAGGGGACATAATAGTTTTCAAGTGCATAAAAGGTTGCCACAAAGTTGAGAGTGAAATTTTTTTCTCCTTAACTTCTGAGGTTGCAGCAAGCTTGGTTTAGGGAAAACTTCCTCACAGTGAGGGGGGTTAAGCACTGGAATAAATTGGCTAAGGAGGTGGTGGAATCTTCATCAGTGATGGTTTTAAGAATAGGTTAGACAAACCACCTGTCAGGAACGATCTAGTTATTACATAGTCCTGTCTTGAATGCAAGGGATTGAACTAGATGACCTGTTTTAATCTCCATTTCTGTGATTCTGTGATTACACAGCCTCTCTAGATAATTTGTTCCAGTATTTAACTACTCTTACAGTTAGGAAGTTTTATCTGCTGTCTAACCTGAGCCTCCATTACTGCAATTTAAGCCCACTTCTTCTTGTCTTATCCTTAGTGGCTCTGTCTACACTTGCAAGTTAGTTTGAAGGAGGCTTAATTCAAACTAACTTGGTCCCTGTCTACACGAGGCTTTCATTAATTTGAATTAAGGAATTCCTTCATTCGAACTAATAAAAGTTTAGTTCGAAATAGTAAGACCTGCCGGTTAGTTCGAATTAAGGATGATGTAGACTAGGATTAACCCTTAGTTTGAGTTTAATATGTTCAAATTAAGGGCAGTTAGTTTGACTAAACAAAGTGGACAAATTTGACTTAAGTCGAATTATTGCTCTTTGTTAATTCAAACTAACTTTTCGTAGCATAGACATAGCCAGTGAAAACAGTTTATCGACATCTTCTTTATAACAATGTTTTACATACATGAAGCCTGTTAATATGTCCCTTCTCAATCTTCTCTTCTCCCAACTGAATGAGCCCAATTTTTCAGTCTTTCCTGATAAGTCATGTTTCCTAAATCTTTAATAACTTTTGGTGCTCTGCTCTGGACTTTCTTAATTTATTCACACCTTTCCTGAAGTGTGGTAGCTAGAACTGGATTCTGTACTTCAACTGAGGCCTTATCAGTGCTCAGCAGAGTGGGAGAATTACTTCTTATGTCTTGCTTTTTTTTGTCTCTCCGTGCTTGCTTTGGTTTTCAATATTCATCTTTCAAATTTGGCCTCATGTCCACTTTTTGTATGACTCTTTTGCTGAGTTACATGTCATTGAAGATCTGATTAAGGAAGGATGGCCTCTTACATTTTTTCTGTCTGTCTGATACATTAGTATAGTTTGCTTTTGTGGCTTCAGTAATGTCTCTTTTCTGAAAAAAGCTAGCTCTTATGAACTCTTCTTTCCCTTAGGGCTGATCTATACTGCCACGCAAGCACAATTTTGGCAGCAATCAAAGGGAGATATGCAAAGGACTTAAAATAGCTTGAATATCTCTCTCTGATTGCCTATCTTCTACTTATCACGCTATCTTCATTAGCCTGAGCCAGAAGGAAACTGCTTCCTTCCTACGCAGGGCCACTCCTTCTGTGAGGGTGGTCTTCCAGTGTTACCTTCCTAATCAGCTGAGCAGGTCATCACAGATGCAATCAGTAGATCACAGAAATTTAACTGATGGTAGCGAATTTGCCACCATCAGTGAAGACAAGCCCTTAGGGGTGATCCCTTCCCTCTGCCATGGCCAGAGGCAGCAGGGGGGATTGCTTCCCTGCTGTGGCCAGAGGCGGTGGGAAGGGGTCCCTTCTCCCCTTTAGGGATCCCCATTGCCAGTTCTGGCCCCGGCAGGGAAGGGTCACAACCCCCTTCCCCATTGCTGTAGAGATGGGCCCAAGATTGGGGCGGGGGGAGCACCTTTAGGGCTGCTTGCCCCGGGCACCGGAACCCCTAGTTACAGCCCTGATCTGAGTTTGCTAACATCTGCCCTCTTGAAGTTCATTGACTTTGTTCTGCTGTTTTCCCTCCTACTGTTCCTTAGAATCGTGAATTCTGTCATTTCACGATGACTTTCACCCAAGCTCCCTTCCACCTTCTGATTCTCAGCTAGTGCCTCCTTGTTTGTCAGAATCAAATCTAAAGTAGCCTTTCACCTTGTTGCTGTCTCTATCGTCAGTAAAATAAATAAATAAAAGTTCTCTTCAGTGCATTCCAACAACTTGTTAGGTAGTCTGTGCCCTGCTCTATTATTTTCCCAATAGATACCTGGATAGTTGAAGTCCCCCATCACCACAAGTCCTCTGCTATGGATGATTTTGTTATTGTTTTTAAAAAAGCCTCATCCACCTCTTCTGCCTAGTTAAGTAGTGTACAGTAGACCTCCACCTTGACCTCACCATTGTTATTTTACTCTTTTTATCCTTACTCAGACACTTTCAATGTGTCTGTCTTCCACTTTTATCTCAATGTAAAAGCATACATCTGATATAAAAGGAAACACACACACCCTATTTTCCTTGCCTGTTCTTCCTGAACAAGCTATATCCTTTTATACCAATATTCCTGATACATGACTTCTCACCAAGTTTCTGTGATACCAATTATGTCGTAATTGCAATTATTCACTAATATTTCTAGTTCTTCCTGTTTATTCATCATACTTTTTGCATTAATATACAGTCAGCTAAGATATTTATCTGATTGCCCATCTATACTTCCTCTCGTCTCTCCTTTGCCCATGCTTCAATTTCCCATGTTTCCCCCAAATTCCAACCTTTTGCCAATTTCTCCATGTTTTGGACTTATCTGATACTGGAGTGTAAGCTGTTTTTATTAATAAATAGCAGGAACAATTTCTTAATATGACCACTTTCTGACAATGAATGTGCTGAGTGCCAGAGCCATACCTACAGTGGAGCAAGTGGAGCTTTGCTCCAGGCGTGCCAGAGCAGCTCCGTTAAGCTGTTCCATTAAAGGGCGCGATCTGCATGGGCTTTCGTGGGGGAAAATCCCACTTCATCAGACACTTTGAAGATGAGAAAACTTCCCATTCTGTAAGATCCCCCATCTTCAAAGCATCTGATGAAGTGGGATTTTTCTCTCACAGAAGCTCATGCAATAAATAAATTTGTTAGTCTTTAAGTTCCCCAGAATTCCTTGTTTGTTTTACTGAACTAGGCTAACACAGCTACCCCTTTGGAACTTGTTCAAAGAAAATAACTTCTGTTCCTAAAATTCTGTCCACTCTAATGTAGCAGAAGTCAAGTCACAGGGTAAACTGGAAAACGTGCACTGTTCATAGCAATTTGCACAGATACAACTGTTTTGCTGTCTCCTAATATTGTCTGCTGAGGGCAATTACTGCTTTTATGGTAGAGCCTGCTGTGGGTATGGCTAGTACAAAGGAAGCATTTGAAACACCTGATTACATCAATGGCTACATATATTTGCTGGGCATGTATAACATTAATTTCACAGGTTACCTTTCTTTGCATTTCTCTAGCACCTGTGCTTAGGTGCCTAGATTCTGAACTTCTGTTTCTTCAGGGTAAAGAGTCCCAATGGAACTAGACCAAAAAGGAAATTTAATTGGGGTGTGTCTTCCCCCTCAAGATTTCAGCCTTTCCAGACTATTTTCAGGCATTTTTGGTGCTATGAGGTAGATTTCTCCCCGGTGCTTCTGGTCCCAGTGAAAGTAAGTACCCAGAACTGGAAAAAAAGAACATCAAAAGGGTGTAGTTATGTGAACTTTTTGGAAGTTCAGATTAAAACCAGGACATAAACCTTTTTGTAATGTTTTAATTTCCTCCTTCCCATCCTCTTTTTCCCTTAGCCATCTCATCCCATGTGTTTCCCCCATTTTCCTTCTTCTTTGGTCTCCTTTACTCTGTTTCAGTTCTTTTCCCTATAGACTTTCCTTCTTTAATGTTTTCTTACCTTAGATTGGGCCTCTCCTGCTGCTCCTGCCAGCCTGCTGGTTCCTTCTGCACTAAATCTCCTCTTCCAGGGTCAATGGCTCCTCTCAATGACTCACAGGAGGTACAGATCCAATGGGGCAAATTAAGCATAGCAGCATACAGACAGAGCAGTAGAAAGCAGCCTCAACTTCTAACATATAGGATTCAGATTTTTACTCCCTTGATTTATGTGAAGTTAATGCAGAATTCATCTAGTGCAGAGTTTCCTATCTGTACTTTCTCTTCCCTTGCTGTCAGTTCAATGTGTCTTTTTAACCTGGGCTCAAGCCTGTCCTTTCTACTGCAGTCTGTGCTTGTATTTTCTGTTATACTGGGTATCTGTGTGCTCCACACTGCCTTCCACATCTGCAAGAGGAACTTGGCTTTTAGATACATTCCTAGAATATTCATGGGTAACACTTGTCTTGATACTGTAGATTTCCCTTGCTCCTCTCCAGGGAATCATGGGTTTACAGTTCTATGGAATTGGAAGGGAGCTAATTTCTCTCTTTTAATCCCTCAGAAATAAAGGGAAACTAAGACAGTCAGAGGCTGTATTAAATTGTTCAACTTCCCCTTCTATAATTTGTATCTCACAGGCAGCAAGGTTAGGTCATGAAAGCATGGTCTCACCCTGTGAGATATGACAATAGATTGGAAGCAAGAACCATCGATATAGATTCCTCTTTGCTTTTTGTTGATTTCCAGACCTATGGTAAGGGTGGTTTTCTGGCTTGTTCCTAAGTATAGAATTTGTCTGAAGCTGCAAAAGTCTCTACCAGACAGAGAGTTCATCTGAAGCTGCACATGCTGAAATTTACACCTGTTCACATGCATGTCTGTGTGCATCCCACTCCATGTGTACGTGCATCTCAAACACACAACACTGGAATCTTTTTAATAGCACTGCTCACTGTACTTCCCCATCAGGACCCAGTGTAAGCCGGGAAAGCTAATGATCCAACCAGTGGACCAAATTTGATGATGAATCCTGGTCACATGCTACCTGAGGCAAGTTGTGCATATGCTAAGAAGACTACACTGTGCACGGCTCCCGTCCACTGGCATGAAGGGCGTACAGCTGCAAGTACCCCTCAGTTCTCTCTTATCACTCCTGGCAGCAACACAGAGCTAGTGGTGTTTACCTGCTACCCATTAGTGGAATGTACTTCTAACATACTGAACTAGTGACCTCTGTAGGCTTAATTCCCTTTACTTTCCCCTTCCTTTTATGCTTTTATTTATCTCTTCATATCTTTAAAAAAAATCTCCTCCAGTGCTTATCCCTTTTATCTGTGCCAAAATGGTACCTTCAAAGCCCTTGGGGTTTCAGCCATGCCCTCCTGCAATGGTTTAATTCTCACTTTCCAAAGGGATAGCCGTGTTAGTCTAGTCCAGTAAAAAAACAACAAGCAGTTGTGTGGCACTTTAAGACTAACAGATTTATTTTTTGCATGAGCTTTCGTGGGAGAAGATCCCACTTCCTCAGATGCTTCGAAGATGGGTGAACTTACAGAAAGGAATGAAACTAAATGCAAGGGGGTGTAAAACACAGGATCAGGTCATAAAGTAACAGCAAATCAGAGCAGTTACTTTATGACCTGATCCTGTGTTTTACACCCCCTTGCATTTAGTTTCATTCCTTTCTGTAAGTTCACCCATCTTCGAAGCATCTGAGGAAGTGGGATCTTCTCCCACGAAAGCTCATGCAAAAAATAAATCTGTTAGTCTTAAAGTGCCACACAACTGCTTGTTGTTTTTTTAATTCTCACTGCTTACTTGTGCTTTGGTGTGAGCCATATGCCAGGCTGTTGCTCCAAGTGTCAAAAAAGTCAGACCGCTATACCTCCCTAACCAATCTGTGAGAGTAATGTCATGCCTCAGACAGAGGCAAACAGCTTTCAGGTTGGATCTGATCCCTGCTATATCTGTGTCAGTCAATGCTCCCATCAGCCAGCAGGCAACTTCTTAAGGTCAGTACCAGCAAAACTTCGTCAGCATTATCAAGCAAAGACCCAATACTAAAGACTACATCACTGCCAGCTACTATCCCTGCACAGTTCTGGTACCACTTCTTCACTCAGGCAAGGGAGGTCTGAACATTGGAATATGCATGGATCTTTCATTCATCCCTTTCTTCCAATAAAGAGTGGGGCAAAACTTCAGTCATGAGTGAACAAAGTTCTCAGCCCAGGGGAAGTGATGTTGGCTTCATGTCTGGGTCAGCACTGAAGAAGTATGAGCCACATCTGGTACCCAAGTCTGAAAATATCAGCACCAATGCTGATTCCAGAAAACATCAGTGCCAGTACCCACATCAGTACCTTAAATAGAAGCTCTACTAGTGCCTGTGGACTCTCTTAGAGAAAAGAACTGCATCCCTGGTACTGCTGTCAACAACAAAGTCTCTTCACTCTGCACCAGAGCATAGCTTGCACTCAGGGCTGGTGCTACACGGTAAGCAGCCCCTGCGTTGAAGCGGGGCGCCAGCATTTGAGGGGCGCCAAAAGGGGACAGCGCCGTTGCACTCCCCTGATGACGTCACTTGTATGTGCTGGCGTCGCTCTGCTGCAGGGGAGCGCCACAATCCCCAGCACCATTCCTGCTTGCACTGCCTCTCAAGGACATCTGGTTTTTGTCTTCATTGCCAGGGCACACCTTTTCTACTTCATCTATGTTTCTAAAGGAGCAACTGGACACTTACCTACCAAACAAAGAACCTGCCATGATGTGGAATCTCAGTGTTGTCCCTACAAATTTCATGGAGCCCCCATTTGGGGTCCTTGCTGTATGCTCTTTACCCCACTTTACTCTCAAGACAGTCTTTTTAGTAACCATTATATCAGCCAAGAGGTTCAACAAACTCCAAGTTCTCATGGTTTCCCCCTCCTTACGCAACATCCCCCAGAGGTAAACTGGGCTGAGATCTCATCCCAAAGTTAAGTCAGACCTTCATTTAAATCAGTCTGTTAATGTATCCATTTTCTTTCCCATTCCTTTCCAAGAAAAAAAAACTCTTGGACATTTCAAGAGACTTGTTATACCACTTTGGCAGGACAAAATCTTTCGGACTGCTTCCCTATTTTTTATTGCCTAGTGCTTCAAAAGGTCTCGCCATCTCCTCCCAGAGAATATCAAAATGAACTACACAGCTTGTATCAGTATACACATCATATAGTAGGATAATAGAGTGACTGCCCCCTTTGAAGGCAGTAGGGACATGAGATCAGTCAATTCCTTTGTGTGTCTCTTAGCAGTGGTTCTCAACCACTGTGTCAGGACACATTGCTGTGCATCACAGAGAGCTGGGGGATAACTGGATTTGGCCCAGAAGGAGTAGGCTAGTGTGTTCTGTAGGGTTGCAATATGCCACCAAGTGTGTGGCGATCCACAAAAGGTTAGAACCGCTGCCTTAGAGGTTCCTGGGACTTATAGAGTAAGGGGAGGGTAGAGGCAGGGGTTGGAAGAGAGAAAGATGATCCCCAGGTAAGAGTCAGTGTCTGAGGAGAACCTAAGCTGCTGTTTCCATAAGGGCTTGGGACAAGGAGCCTTGTAGTGCAGGAAGACTAAAAGCTTTCTTCTCTGCCAGGCATGAGGGGCCCAGAGAAAAAGGGTAACATATATGCTGCCTCCTTTCTCTCATAACCAGGAGTCTGCCAAATTCACGGTTTTGAAAATTGTATCATGGACTGTGAAATTATGTCACGGACCATGAAATCTAGTCTCCAGCTGCCAACTCTGAAGGCAAAGCGGAGAGCAGCAGTTGCTGGCTGGGTGCCCAGCTCTGAAAGCACTGTCATGACCAGCCACAGTGGAGAACTAAGTGTGACATGGTATGTCATTGCCACCTTTACTTCTGTGCTGCTGCTGCTGAGGGCACTGGTGGTGCTTTCAGAGTTGGGTGTCCGGTCAGCAGCCACCAGTCTCCCAGCACCTAGCTTCGGGCAGTGCTGGCAACATCAGCAGTGCAAAAATAAGGGGGCAACACCATGACCCCCCTACAATGGGTTTGCAACCCCCTTTTCAGTCACCACCCCCAGTTTGAGAAACACTGCAGCCATTTTGTGTGGCTTGGTCGTCATGGCATTTAGCAAATTCCAACATCTGCTGAATTTGCTATTTGTGCATGGACTAGCCTGTGAAAAGTGGGTAATTTCTTCATAATTTAAGTAGACTCCTACAGATAACAGGTGATGGAAGTAAGGAAAAAACTTTTGACCTCTCTCAGCCCAGGGAGGAAAAGAACTATGTTACAAAGGAGGCCAGGTAGGGAGAAGCTGGTTTTTAAATCTGCAGTGAGCCTGAATAAACAGACCGAGGAGGGTTGTAATTCCTGAGCTCAGAAGTGGGAGCCAGCCTGGACCAAGGCAGGTCCACAGTGGGGCTGTCTGACTTCTGACTAAAGGGTGGGTCTTAGGGCTAGTAGTATTCTGGCCTGTGACTAAGTCATTGCAAGGCACTAAGAAAAAATGAGGGCAAGATGCCTGCAGGGCCACAGGGATGGCACTTGCCCACAGGTAGGTACACCTCTCTCTTTAAGTATTAAAACTCACTTGATTAGAGTGAAAGTTGCCTCCTCAGGGTGTTTCAGGAACATCCCCATATCTGAAATTTGCATGGCACAACCCCTTACTTTTGATAAACACTGTGCGATTAACTTGACTCCAAGATCAGGGACAAAAGTTCGTTTGGCAGGGTTACACAGTGCATTGTTAGTGGCAATCAGAATTCCTCAGTCCCACCTTCACATCAGCATTGCTTATCAGTTAGACAAAGTGGGATCCACACAGACAAATACTCAATGGAAAAAGAATGGTTATTTACATTATAGCTACTGAGGTTCTTTGAGATGTTGGTCGTAGAGATTCTGTGACTGATCCTCCATCCCTGCTTGTTCATAATCCTACTTATCTGGGATTCTGAATTAATGTGAAATTGATAGACAGTTGCAGCCCCTTCTGTTTTTAGGTGGAAGGGAGGGGTCACAATCACATGCACAATGAAAGTGTGGCCCTGATGAACACTGATATTCAAAATAGTAAAGTCTCCTACACATTTGGAGTGGGATGCACACAGGCAACAACTTCTCGAAAAGCCACAATTACTATAGCATAATTAACAGTTGTATTTGTCTTCCATATGCAGATTATTACCACACAGAGGAGAATGAGTCTCTATTCATTGTTGCATCTTTCTGATAGATGAAAACTCCAGTGCCAGGAAAGAAGGGGATTGAGAACAAAATCATTAGAATCCATAACATTTAGGGGCCAGGGCAAGAAAATACTGTTCTAAAGCAGCGAGGCAGATTGTCCAGATTAGCACAGATTTGTTGAATTTTACACTAAGGTTTGGTAGGAGCGTTTCAGCTCTCACTCTGGTTCTGTCCCTCATAACTCTTTATCTGGAAAACTAACCAGACATAACATTAGGTTTGTCTATCAACAATATGTAAGTACACTGCATAATGGGAACATTGACCAATCTTGTTTTGTATGGATACTTCACTTTGGACCCTGAGGTGATTTATGTTACCTGTAAGGCTGAGCATTAATCAAGAAATTTGTTTCCTGTATTTGACTAATCATCAGTTGTCAAAGCTGCTATTTATATTTTTGTAACTAGGGTTAGATGAACTTGCTGAGATAAAATCAGATGTTGAGAACTTCACCCAAAATATCATGAGCCTTGAACCTTGCCTAAACTATGTTTTAAACATCAGTGCTGCTTAGCTTCAATGAAGCCTGGAAGCACAAGAACCAAACTACCATGAGAAACTATTCTGTAGCATGCTAAACCAGTGGAATTTAAGAGGATGGGTAAAGCTTGATTTGCCTAGATTTCCAGGCTAAATAGGGTCAGATAAAATTGTGGAAACTTTGGCTAAGTGTCCAAGCGGGAGCTCCAACCCTTCTGATATTCACTTGTAGAGCAGGGTGAATTATTCGTAGTGAATCACTATGTCCACAAATTTACCCTACTTTTTCTATCTGTGAATTATCCACAAATAATAGACTTTAACTTTTACTCACTTGTTTAAATGTCAAGAAATTGAGAAGAAAATCAGAGAGATTTTAAGGCAGTCCAATGAACATGACTAGAGTGAACCGTACTGAGAACATATTCACAGAGGAGATAAATGCACAGTGAAATGAATGTTCGCCAACACTGAATAAAAAGCATAGCTGAAGAGAAGTAATGATTTTAATTCAAACAAATGTTCTTAAATACCTTTGTGGAATATTTATCCAGCCCAGTTTTCTAGTCTCATTTTTTTCATCGTTAATTTTTACCATCTATGGGCTTGAGTCAAAAACCATTGGAAAGGCTATGCGCTCTACTCCTCCTAACATAACTTTCTGGGTCTAACCTTTCTCACACACTGAAGTGTGAAACCCCGGGGCTACAACTGCACAGATATACAAACTGGACCAAATCTCTCTGTCCTTACTTGGGAAAAGCTCCTCTCACACAAAAATCTAACCAGTTTGTAAACAGCAGACACCAGAGTGGACACAATGTTCTCCTTAATGATCAGAAGGATGTTTGGACAATCAAGTGACCACATATGTACTTTCAGAGTGTATCTTGAAACAAGAGTTCCTGCCCAGGAATAGACAAATAATTACAATAGAATTTTATTACTAATATTTCTGTTCTATTTGTGTTCTATTCAGGCTTTTATACAGTAACAGCCAGTGTGATATCTGAACAGTTTCCAATGGCACCTAAACGTCATGAACTTTTCTACCACTATTAATGTGTTGTCTTTTGGTATATATGTGTTAACTGGTGCAAGAGAACACAAATGTTACTATCAGAAGAAAAGCCTTCTTTCTGGAAAGTAAATGTTTTCTAAAAAAAACAAGGAGTCCTGTGGCACTTAAAGACTAACAAATTTATTTATCACCTGAACTTTTGTGGAAGAAAATCCCACTTGGTCAGATGCTTTGAAGATGGGAAAATTTATAGAGGTAAATGCAGGGCAGTGTAAGTGGTGCTATTTCTTGTGTGTTATACCCTTCATTTCTATGAAACTATGTTTAAATGAAAACCTTAGAGCTTTTTATCAAAAGTAAGCACATACAATAGAGATAGAAAAAATCTGCAGGCCACTGGGAGACCATGGATGTGTTTTAAATGTGTTTATTGAGACACGGTTCATATTTAGGAACATACAAATAGCTGCCCCTCCCAGTCTTTTTTGCCTGTGATTAAGCATATATGCTAAACGGGCTCTTGGCTTGGTTCTCTTCCAAAGCTAAAAGATATTTCATAGTTGAGGGGGTAGAGTTTCTGGTGGGCTTCAACAGGATGGAATGATTTTGGAGAGTGGAGGAGCTAGCCAATGCTGGAACCTCTTCCTCCGCTTGTCTCTAGATTTTGAGGCTAAAGGAAGCCTCAGGGGAGAGGTTGGCAATGGAAGGAACTATGTTGTCTGTGCAAGTTGATGTGTGTACAGGGCCAAATACTTGCTCTAGCGGCATTCCCAAGACTGAGCTAACAGCCCTTGTCACCTTATGGAGTAGAAGAAGGATATCACTGTGAGTCAGCTAGGAAGCATTTATATGAGTACCCCATTCTCAGGAGTGGGGAACATAGGAAGGGTTTGCATGTGGTATCAGGACAGAGCTTTTGTATTCCCTGGTTTTTCTATGATTTAACTGCCTGGTCTTAGTGTTGGATTAGTACTGTTTTTCATTGTACTAGTGCAGAGAAATCATGATTCCTACTGCAAAGTGTTAACATCATAGCAGAGTATTAAACTGTTCAGTATATTGGAAGATCTTTCTTGCAAATACTAAAATCTAGTTCCTGTGTTTGTTTAATATAAAAGAAAATTAGCATTGATTGAAGGCAATTTACCTTCAAAGTGGTTTGCTTTGTGTGTTCTTCCATTTTTGACCTGCCTTTATATCACTTTCTGCACAGTTAATGCCATGGTTATTTATTATTGTATGTTTTCTTATTGCTCAAAATAAGACTCTGATGCTGCAGTCTCAAGTCAGGCAAGACTCCCAGTGACTTCTGTGCCGATTTTGTTAAGTGGGGACTGTGGGATGGGACCTGGAATGAGGGAAATGGTATTGCCCTTCCAGACAAATAGTGGGTAATAACCAAATACTATCTATGCCTAGTGGTGTCGAAGTAGCCTAGAATAGGAGGCCTTTAAGGATGTACCTTTCAGATTTTTAATCCTACACTGTCACGATAAAAATCCTAGATTAAAATGTCCCTTGCTTGTGTTACTAATAACTCTTTTACATTATTCATGCTGAAATCCATAAATTTTTAATATACAAATAGACCTTGCTCATTTATGGTGCCTTCACTCAGCTTGACAGGGAAGCTAGACTGATCTGTTCATAGTCAGTTCTATTCACTAGCACAACGCTGCAGTGTTTAGCTTGTGAGCACCAGAGAGGAATGTTTAAAAAAATAAGTGTTCCCACTGACATTTTAAAAAAATCATTGAAGTGTTTCTATTAATATTAGCTGGTGTAAAAGCTTCCTTTAGAAACTCAGAACCTACAGTTGAAGCCTGAAATATTTACAAAGTGAAAAATTAGATTGTGGACAGTGAGGTTAGGGAAGGAAGGAGTCTCCCTTACCTTGCAAGGCATGCATCAGGAACATTCAGAGTGACAGTCTCTTTGCTTGGGGGAGCACAGGGCTGCTACTGAGATGTTCCCCAGAAGAACTGGTGCTCTGTGGCAAGAAGGGAAAGATGGGGGATAGCAACCACATGTTGCTGCCACCTCCGGCAAGGGGCATAACAGACTGTGCACCTCAAGAAGTTCCACAAATGCCAGGATGTTTCTGGTCTTCCACACTCCCCCTTACTCCAGGTGCAATGGTGTTAGCACAGTTTGGATAGTCAGACTATTAGCAGCATTTTCTTAAAAATAAGACTTATTTTTCATAGTTAAAGGCCCTTGCTAGTTTAGGAAAAGAGTGCTAGGATTAATGTCTATGCAGGACCAGTTGTGATGGTTGTAACTGAATGGGTAAGTCTTTCAGCATTTGACATGAGAGCATGTTCAGGTCAAAAGCACTTCCATGGGAAACCTTTGTCATCTGTGAAACTGTGTATAAGTGACTGGCCAGGTTCCTTAGAAAGCCAGATAGGCATTCAATGGGATTTCTAAGGATGAATATTGAAAGTTGATCAAGATCCTAACTGGGGGCCAGATATGAATTCCAATTACATGGACATTATTCTGAGTTACCCAGTTGTAAGCAATGGAACTGCTCCAGATTTACATCCATGCAAATAAGATTTAGAATCTGAACTTTCTAGAGAGCTTTCGAAGAGTGGGGATGCCACTCCTTCCTCAGACTGTCCCTAGCCCTGACCTATTCTCATCCTCCTCTGCAGTTTCCCTGGGTGGATGGACAGCCACTGAGCCTCCTTGCTGATCATATTAATTAGAGCAGGGGATTTGTTCAGCCTTGTTACACACAGGCTCATTAATGTAGTGTATAAAAGCTGTTTCTCAGGCTAAGCTCCTTGACTGACCTGTCTGGAGAGGCTCCTGGTGGATGGAAACCGAATGCTGGTAAATAAGACTCTGTTAGAACCTAGATGCAGGCAAGTTGTATGCTGACAAATACAGTCAGTTATTATGGATTGTGATTTTTTTTTCCAACTGTCAGCACAGCATAAGAATAAAGGTAGGAATCCGCAGGAACTTATTTTCTTTTCTTAGCTGTTAGGACTCCAGGTGATTGTGTCTATCTGTTGCAGTGGCATAAAGGTGCCAAAACTGCTCCCTGGAGAACAGTCTAGTTCAGGGGTTTTGCAAGCCTGCTGTAAGGAGCCCTATGCTTTCCTTCAGCATGCCTCCAGTACAGGGGCTTTCCATGGGCATGTTGGGGACAAGAAAAGGAGTGGCAGGAATGCTTTGCACTGCAGTTATTCTGCATTTCGGAGCAGTTCACAGGCAGCTGGGCAAACCTGTTGTGAGTTAGAGTAAATTCCTGGCTCAGCCCAGAATTAGGGAAGTGCAAACAAGTCATAAAGCCACCTTTAATCCCAGCCACAGGACAGTATGGTTTGTGGAGCTGTGCCTGAGAAACACAACACAGAATCTGGCTCTCAGTGTTAACCACTGGTCTTGGATGCTGTTGAAGAGTCTGAAAGGTTTTCATCCCACCCCACCCTTGAACAAAAGCTTTTGTTATAGGCTTAGTAATAAGTGTGCTGGCCCCTTTAAGAGTAGATGCCAGCATATGAGGTAAGCTTGTTGCTTGGTCTGGGAGAGCTCCAGGTCAATGCAAGGTGTGGGCCCATGGTTCCCAACCTGGGGTCCGGAGACCCCCAGGGGTCTGCAGACATGTTGCAGGGGGTCTGCAGACATGTTGCAGGGGGTCTGCAGAGCCTCTCCCTACTGGGGCCAGAATCTAGCTGCAGCCCTGATCCTCCCAACCAGGGCTGCCTCTCCCTGCCCATGGCCAGATCCCAGCAGGGAGATGGGGCTGCAGCAGCTCCCTGGCAGGGGTAGGGGGCCATAGCTGCCACAGCTCAGCTCCCCAGCAGCATGGGCCATGTTGTTGGTGGTGCTGCTCACCAGCTGTCCCAGTGGCGCCATCAGAGTGGCGAAGGCCAGAGTCTGCCTGCGCAGGCCAGATTCCATAATCAGCTGGGGGCGGGGCACAAAGGTTTTTTTTGTTAAAAAGGGGTCCCCAGCCTGAAAAAGGTTGGGAACCACTGGTTTGGGCAATTAATGAGGCCAGGGAACAGAGAGAAACTATAAGGACCTGAGCTTTAAGAGGAGTGGGAAAGGTCTAGGAAGGAGTGATGGGAGACTGCCTAAGAAGGGATCAGAGTGAAGGCTTAAAATGCAAACCAGTTACTGGGGTAAGTAGTCCTGGGGATAAGTGAAATGAACATAGAGGCTAGAGCAGACAGTGGTTTCACTTATTCTGGTTTTGGAGGTGGAGTCTGGGATGGTGAGATGGACTAGATTTCCCTGCACCTTTACAGTATCACCTAGCAAAGTGGTACAGAAATCCCATGCTTGAGAGGAAGAAATGACTCTTGAGCTTGAGGTGAGGCTGAAGGAAGCTGTGTCCTGGGGAAGAGATGATGAAATACTCTTCAGCCCGGCGAAGGGCTTTTGAAGGATTGCTAAGGCAGAGAAGGAATTGTTTTAGTTGGACTCTGTTTCCCTCTGGGAAGGGAGGGGTTTGGTGAGACGGCCTAACCTGAGATTACCTAACAAGTCACCTCTGTACAGTGCACCAGTCTCTCTCTCTCTGATATGGAGCTATAGTAGTTGCCTCATTGTCCCTCAGACAGAAACTGAGGCAGGCACCATGTCTTCATTCTGGAGAGGGGTACACTGGTGTTACAGGGCCCCTCCTTGAGGTCACTAGTAGAGATACCCTGTTTAGGAATAGAACTGGTAAAACAGTAGAAAAACTTGGTTGCAAAATTCAATTAGAAACCAAGTTTCAGTTCAAGACATTCAGAACCTTTGTATTTGCTGTTCGTGAATAAATGAGTCTTACAAGCAGCAGTCTTCAGACCCACACTGGAATTCAGTTATTCCAGAGATAATTTCCCTGGTTACCTCTTATACTATGGATATTCCCGGTGCATCATTCTACTCCCTTTATGACCTCTTTGTGCTGCTAGGCATGTAAGGTCTGCAGTGAAACAGAGAACTGGCCCCAGGACTCCAGAAGTTGAAATGTTCATGCAGTGACCTGGCAGGGATTTTGGATTCTCTCTTGATTTTATTGCAAGAGATTTTCTCTAGCCTGAATGTCACACATGTTAAAAGCAGCACAGTTGGTACATAGTTCATTCCTCAGAGACGGCTGGCATAAGGACAAGAGACTTAAATGAATACACTGTCAGCTTCAGTCTGCATATCACCATCATTTCAATGCTAATGAGTTTCCCCTCAGCCAGCCTCCTGTCTTACTGTAGGGCACTGAAGCATCCCCATATTTTATGGGATTTTACTAGATTAATTACAAACCTATAAAGCCAAAAAGACAAAAACAACAACAACAAACAAAAGCCACCTCAAATAAAATACGAGGGAAGCTGAGCAACCATAAATAAGAACCTTGCCTCTGAAATAGTTTCTTATGTGAGTTTAGGACTAGGGCCAAGAGACTGTCTATGTCCTAGGGAAATTTATTAGCCCAGGTCAACAGTATTTCTAAGACTCAGAAGACTAGTTGGCAAAGAGTTTGCCTGCTTGAGTTGGCTCTTCCTTAGTTCCCTGCCATCTTAATGACAGGAATTTTACTTATACAACTCTCAAGATGATGCCATTTGCGTTTTGAATTTTGTGGTTCCTGAATTACTGCAGAAGGAGAATAGCTCTACAGATTGAACACATGGGCAGTATATTGTACACAGGGGGAGCTACCCCAATTAAGTGATCCCTCATTTGGAATGATATAGCTTTTCTAAAGGAGCAGTTTTCCAATTTATTAAATCCTCTCATTTCGTTTGGTTAGACACAGTGTTGAGCCTGGGCCTCTCACCAGCAGATTCATTCACTTCATAATACCTATGACTATCTGCCGTATTGAATTTACTTTGATGGTGGTCATGCATTAATTTTGAAAAAGGGAAATACACAGCAGTATAATAGAGCTCTGAGTCTGCCACCATTTACCTTTCTCCTCTTTTTGTATCTCTTAATTCCAACATTCTTACCTTTCTTGCACTCTAATCTTCTTCCACTTAGTCATTCCTTACCAGCTTTCTCTCTTTTTCTCCTCCCCCATTTCTAACTGGATTCAAATCAAATCGAATCAAATCAAATCATAGGGCTGGAAGGGACCTCGTGAGATCATCGAGTCCAACCCCCTGGGAATTGAACCCTGTTTGTGTTTCCTCACATTTTTGGCTGTTTGCCCATCTACCCTTCTTCACACCCTTGCTCATGTCAATTCCATATTAGGTGTGTGTGTGGGACTCCATAGGGTGCCAGAGCTGACCATTAAGGCAAAAAAAACTCCAACAGCCGTGCACAAGGGCACACACACGCACAACAGGGGGTGCACATTAGCAACACATCTCTAAGAACAGCAGTTTCAAAAGGCTGGTAACCAATTTTTGTTGTTGTTGTTGTTGTTTTTGTCCTCAATCTCTCCATCCCCACATTTTTGTCTGGTTTTTGTTTGTTTGCTTTTTCTTCACTTCCTCTCTCTGGGATTCTTCCTTCTATGTATTTCTTTTTGGGGTTTCTCAAGTTGCAGAGATCCTTATAATGGCTACCTGTGCCCTGTTCTCTCTTCTGTAGCTCTAGTGATAGTGGAAAGATTTAAGCGTAGAAATAATGCAAAAAACCTTTGAAAAATCCATGAGTTCCCTCCATTTTAGGGTGTAGGTTGTGTTTAGAATTGTCTTTATTTTCCTGTAAAATTTCTGTGAGGGATGTTGTTTAACTTCCCCAATTGTGTTGATCCCTATGTTTCATTGCCTGGTTATAAGTGTGTTCATTGGTTTTTGTGGTACATACCTACATCCATACCTTCCCCCCCCCCACTTCAATCACCTCTACTACAGATACCTTATGATAAATGCATTAGGGATACATTATATCAGGCCATGTACACTCATGCTTTCTTGTGATCACATAGAGTACATCAGTGGCCTGGTGGTAATGCACTTAACTGGAGTGTGGGAAAACTCTCTGACTTAGTTTTGTAACTCTGTGCCACATGAACCTCTTTGAATAGAATAGAATGTTTGTCATTCCCTTCATGTGGCTGTTACTGGCTCTCCTGTACTGTAATTGTTGTACTAACATATGCAAAATCTATTGTGTTCCTTTTTTATGTGCTATTTATGGTATAAATGCAAAAGCAGACAGTGCTACCAAAGAAAAATAGAACTGCAGTTGTGGAATTTTCATTTGGTCCAGATATCGCCAAGACTATTTAATCCATCAGTCAGGAATTTCAAGTGTTGTGTGTAATAGAAGATTAATATACCATATATTTACCATCAAAACCTCCATGCTGTGACTTGCCAAGCACCTCATCACTCATCGGCTTTAATGAGAGGTTCGGGTGGTAAAGTCCTCAGAGGATGAGTTCTAAGGAAATTTTCTTCAAAAAAATCACATAAGCCAAATCATGCACCTCACTTGCACACATGTTCACTGCTATTACACAAACAAATTAGGTATTGGCATTTGCAATAGCCCATTTTGTGTGCTGGACAACATGGTAATTAGAGATATATTTTTGAAAGCCAGGCCCTGAAGTGTTTGGTTATGCATTATTCCTTCTCTGGGCTGAAATGTGAACATTTATTTATTGACAGAGCTGGAGATGATCTTTTTCCCTGCCCAAGAAGCATTTGTCCCATTTGAATGAAAACAAGGAGTATTCTATTTTCTTTAATTGCATTTGTACTTAATTGAATTAAAAATAATCAGTGTCTGCTCCCTGGCAGCCCTGGTAAAGCACTATATATAATATAAAAGAATATGAAAAGGGGCTAAGGGCCCAGAAATTCTCTTGGCAGCCCTGCTGTCTGGTTAGAAAAGGAAGTGAGCTACAAAATTTGAACATTCTGTTCTGAGACTTGAAAGACTTCTGGATTTTATTACTGACTCAATAGGGTTTTCATTATGCATGTGGCCAAGAAGAGAGGTTTACGCAAACAAGAGGAACATATTGTAGTTGAACTTGTTTGTAATTTTACACATTGTTAAATAATTGAGAACTAGAAATTTTCTAATATACAAAAAATGAAGTATTAGCAACACTGAGATTGTGACACGAACAAACAAATGTTGGCTTGCACCCCATCTTCAATCTACTTCCTTATCAGATGAGGACTGAGTGTGAACCATGGAAATCTATTGGGATTTTTGTTATTGATTTCAGTGGAAACAGGATCAAATTCAGTGTTTGTTTCACTGCATGTGTATATAAATTTTTACTATTCGGCAGCCCCTCAGGTGCCTGCAGGTATGTTAGCCTTAATGATGATTTTTTTGCTCCATAGTATCACAATACCACTGTTATTTAACAGCTCTTTTGTGTTGTAGTTCTTCTATTTTCCTTTTTATATTGGTTTTAGAAAGGAAAATACTTTCAGAAGCAAATATTCCCCTAGATCATGAAGAAGAGTGTTTTGACACATAACTAGCTATATTCTTAGTATTGACTGAGAATCTAAATTGCTGTCGTCTTGCTGATAAATTACTCAGTATAGGATAAAAAAAAAAGCAAGGAGTCTTGTGGCACTTAAAGACTAACAGATTTATTTATCACATGATCTTTCATGGGAGAAAATTCCACTTTGTCAGATGTTTACTAGACTAGCATGGCTGCCCCTTTGGAACTTCAGTATAGGATGTGGTATGTCAGATCACACTATTGTTCTATGTACCCCACCAGTATAGGCGCTTAGGAGACATGTGAATTCCTTCTCCCAAAACAACTTGTTTCTAGCAAGTTGGGAACTTCTGCATGTGATGGAATGTTGCTTCACCACCACAACTAACTTAATCCCTGCAGTATCTATCTGTCTTGGCAAATTCCAAAGGGACAGCCATGTTAGTCTAGTTCAGTAAAACAAACAAGGAGTCCTGTGGCACTTAAAGGCTAACAGATTTATTTATTGCATGAGCTTTCGTGGGAGAAAATCCCACTTGGTCAGATGCTTTGAAGATACCATCAACAGCACCTGTCTGGAATCCAAGATCAATGTATGTGGTGTAGCCATACAAAATAAAGTCGATGAACACTGCTCTGTGTTCAGATTGGATGTTGGGGTGTTTTATTTCCTTTAATGAAGTTAAGCAGCTGGTTCTGTGATAAGATCCTTTCAGGTCACACAAACTACTGTGCTTGTCTTACACAGTGAAATGTAATTGCAAGTGTAGCTATTTGCAATCCATTAAATAGAAGAGGCTTTCATACAAAACATGTAATTTTCAAGAAAAAGTAACCCTTTAAGACCTTTATTGAGAAAAGATTTATGATTACTTGAACAGCTGTTAAAAGTGTCGTAATGCTTCAATTATGGTGATTATTAACATGTAAGTTAATGGGAGTTTAGGATTTTGTGGAGGCAAAACTACCACCAAGACTTAATTTTTGGCCTGTGTAGTATTGCGTCCCTCTGCTTCACCTGCTTGTGAATCTCTGTGTCAATTTGTTACATTCTCCTGTTTGTTTTTAGTGGTTTTCCCTGCTCTGTTGCTGTGCAAAAGACCACCTCTGCACACAGAAAATGGACTGTACATAGGAAAAAATGAAACCAATTTTATCAAATGCACTTAACACAATCTAAAAAAAACCTGAAACATTTTATTCTAATTTCCTTTGGTTTTAGTAACTTTACAGGTTATAACTATAGTTTGTTTAAAACAAAAAATCAGTTCAGACGAGTATGATTTCTAAACTGACTGTCTTTTTAGGGCAGTATATGTATATTGATGCCTTAAGAGAACACCTGAAAAGAAAATTGCAATTTTAAAATAATGAATGAGCACACTTTGGAAAGTCTAGAAATGTGGAATTCTAAAACTCGGAACAATTTTAATTTCTCTAACTCCGTATTCATGCTACTTGGTGCTCTTTCCATCTGTCTGACAAATCACTGAGTTGTTTGACATAGTAATCCTATATTTCTTGGCAGTCTGACCATGATCCCAGGGGACTAGGAACATTTGAAACCCTATATAGTTTGTTAGTTCATACAAGGACTCTAAGGGCTTGATTATTCCCTTGCTTACGTTGGTGCAAACCAGGAATGATTCCATTGAAGCCAGTGAAATTACAACAGTACAATGGTGATATGGGATTAGAATCAGGCCCTAGGCTTGTAGTGTTACATAGCTGACCTCCCAGGATGTGGGGTTAAGCTGTCATCTGCTGCAGGGAGCATGGCCACTGGTTATAACACAGGTACTTTCATACATCTCTTATAGCATTTTACGTCCATTGATCTCAAAATATTTTACAAGGAAAGAAAGTATTGTTATCCAAATTTTACAGATGGAGAAACTGAGTTGCAGGCAGGGAAAGTGATTTGACTAAGGTCAGATTGGATGCAGCATGTTGCTCCACAGATTGCAGAGTCAAGAGGAGAGCTTGTGTGCTAGCCACTGGATTAGGCTGCTTCTAAAATTGTTATGAAATGTCTAGTGCCTGGAGTGACAGAATTACATTGGGAAGGTGGCATGGGAGTGGGATAAATTTATATTTTGTACATGATATAAGTGGTGAAGTTTTGTCTTGTCAGTTAAGAGTGAATTAGAAGGTACACCCATTCCAGCACCTTGGGCCTCTTGTATGGTGTGTCAGCCACAACTCCTGCACATTCTCTTCTCTCTGCTGAGTGGCTATTTGGCCTATCCCCACTCCTGTGCCATCCCTCACAGGGAATGTCTACACTGTGATTGGGGGGGGGGTATGATTGCAGGGATTTGTGATTGTGTGGTATGCCGGCAAACCTGAGTTAACTTTAATCTTCTTACAGTGACTACCGATAGCAGGGAAGCCATGGTAGCCAGGATACTTGCTGAGGTGCCCAGCTCAGGCTGAAGTCCATACTACCATGACTTGACTACTATTACTGCAGGGGTTAAGTAAGCCAGAACACTAAGAAAGTGAAGATTTGGCCTCTGGCACAACTGTGAAAAGCTTCAAGTCTGCTCTAAATTGGGCAAGCCATTAGCAGACCCTGGAGATGGTTGTTCTGCATGGAGATTCCTGAAATACAGTGTGGCCACAACATTTCCTAGTTCAGGATGCTGCTGCTGGTGATGGTATAGTGCCTCCTATGGTGGAGCTGCACAGAGAGAACCTAGCTTTGACATGGATCTTCCCCTTTCCCATTTTCAGATTGCCACCAACCATTCCAAAAGAAAGCACAGCAGAAAGCACCACACATGTCCCTTTCTGGGTGGCCCTGTCCCATTTTGGATTCAAAATGTGATTTGTAACAGACTGCTAGCAGCATCCTTAACAAATGGAGAGAGGCTACAGTCTCTTTGTACATTAGAAAGTCTGAATTCACACAATGAACTAGAGCAGGAATAAACACAAGTTGTTTACTTCCCCAGTCAAATGCATCATCTGATGGGAGTGAGAAATTTTTAAACATGGTTTCCATAAGATTCTGATCATGCATCTTTTTGGTCATACATAATTGTGTTGTATAAAGCTATTTTAAAGGTATATCTGCACTGCACACTTTTTATGTCTGCTCAGAAAGTACTGTATACCAGCCTAGCACAGGCAGAACCAGTGTAGCCAGGCACTGCTTAGATGAGTAAAGTCAGCCCTGAACTCTCTGAGTATGCACTCTGCCTGGCACTCTACAGGCCCAAGTAGAGTCTCACCCGTCCACATTGCTGTTTTTAGCAGTTTAGTGTCCTACTGCCTCCTCAGCTGAAGAAGCTTTGGCAGCAGGGAGAAGCTTTGGTGGGGTGGAGAGGAGGCAGCAGGATATCATATGGCTCTGGATTGGCAGCTCCCTTCTGTGGAACCATTCCCTGCTGCAGGGCAAGACTGGCAGTGAGGAAAGGCTCTGGCAGGGAAAAAGCAGCAGGAAAAGAAGCCTTTCTCACTGCCTCACTCCTGCTGCAGCCTTTCAGTGCTGGACATAGCTACATACTACCGTGTAGATGCAGCATGGAGCTACATATACCCTGCACACTGTCACCTGTGGTGTGCAATATTGATGTAGCCTAAGCCAGAAAGAAAATGATGCAAATGATTTAGAATGCCATTTGATAAACAATGGACCACAAGTTAGGGGGTGTGGGAATCAGGTCTGACATATGCTGAATCCATTCCTTTCTGTGGAGGAAGAAATAAAAAATTCTTTAACAAACAATGGAGCTCTTTCACAATCTGCATTGCTCATAGTAACTGCAGTCCACAGCAAGGAAGTTAGCTTGTCTAGAATCTCCACTCTCCGACGCCCCACACACCTCCTGTCTTCACCTCATATTCCATGAAATACAGAGCCAAGAACAGCATATTCCTCAGAAAGCAGAGGACCTTCATGCAAGGTCTTGAATGGAATTCTCACTATATCGGATGTACCGTCTGGCTAGGTCCCTAGGTCAAGCATAACAAGCTGTAATAATAAAGCCTGACTGAGACTGCTCTGACCTACTGTCATACACTTCTCTAAATTACCTATAAGATAACAATCCTCAATGACTTGAGTGATTGGGGGGGGGGGGGGCTGTGACTAGGAATAGAATGTAGCTCATTGTCATGGCATCTTACTCCCCTGAACAGCACACGCAACAGTGTCCGAGAGTTGCCAGTCCTCCAGGATTGTCTTGGGGTCTCCAGGAATTAAAGATTAATCTTTAATTAAAGATTGTCATGTGATGGAAACCTCCAGGAATACATCCAGCCAAAGCTGGCAATCCTACATTGTTCCTTAGGAAATCTTTCTGGATCTGAATGTGTGTAATGTAAAAGATATAGAAAGCAAGTGATCAACTCTGACTGAGATATCATTCTCCTAAAGCAGTTTAGACCTTTGAAAATATCACATAATTCTATAAATTTTAGGGGCAAGTCAGATGGAGTGCCTCTAGATTTTGAATGACTCAGACTGGATACGAAGTAGAACTAGTAGAATCTGGATATGAAGCTAGTTATTTCATGTTATGCTAAGTGACATCCATAAAACACCCAACATATTTTTCAATTTCACTTCAGATGTAGCCTTGTCATCATAATGTTATTTAGGAAGAAGGTTGACTATAGCATGCCTGCAAAGATTACAGAGATGACTAAAATTAACTTCTACAGCATTACCAGATGCTAAGTTTAGATGGTGATACAAACAGTGCAAAGTTTAGATCTCATCTTTCTGGCTCATCTTGGCTGGTGAATTAGTCTTAAAATAGCAATTATCTAATGAGAGTCCTGCAAGTTCTAGATAGCTGTGTTATAAAAATAGCCATCATTGTCTGTGAGACTTGCAAAACCATTTTGAGCCACATTCTGGTTAAGTCTTTTGTAAATGTGCCTGTCATCAAAAAGGTGATACACCCCAAGATGCCTGGAACTGCATCAAAATCTGCTTGGCATCAGACCAAATATCTGACTGTTCTTCTTCGAGCAGTGCTCCCGACTGCTCCACTTCAGGTGTTGCGACCCCGGGACACCCCAGACCGGAGAATTTCTTGATAGCAGTGGCTCAGGCGGTGGGCAGCTAAGAGCGGCGTTCGAGTTCCTGCCTCTGGTGACGGCAGCCGCTCAGCCTGCCCGCTGCAGCTCCCTGTCAGATCCTTTCTACCGCCGTTGACTCCAGACGGAGTCCGCGGTGGCTCCTCCTAACAACCAAATACTTACCTCAGGAATCAGAATGTCAACGACTACAATTGGTGTTAACATATTTACATAATAAAATAAGATTGTTTAACAACGGCATGCCGAACCCATCAAGATTTAAATGCTGTGAATCCTGTAGAGAGGCAATGCCTGCCTCGGATGGACACAGCTCGTGTATCAGCTGCCTGGGAGAGGGGCACTTGTCACATAATTGTGAACACTGCAGGAATTTAACCACCAGGGCAAGAAAGGAGCACTAGCGGAAGGAAACTTAAGCTCCTCTTGTTAGAGGGCCCCCTCCGCCCCGCGTCGGATCTGGGTGCCTTTCCTCATGATATTGAGGGAGCGCCCAAGCGCCGCTCCACTGCCTCCTCGCCAGTCCCTTCAAAGAAACAGAAAGGGACGGAGGATCAAGCTGCCCAGCATGAGCCGCCCTCAGGGCAGGCAATGGATGTCCTGCCGGCAGGCAGTTCAAAGAAAAAGAAAAAAAGCTGCGCTCACTCAGCGGCACCGCATCCAACACAAGCGCCGCAGCCACTTTTCCCGGTGCCAGGCTCCACACAACCGCTAACGGTGCCATTCTTTCAGGCACCGCTAATGGCCGCCGGCACCCCAGTGCAGCCCCTGACCACACCGCTGATGGTGCAGACAATGGCACCGTCCTTGGTACCTGACATGCAGTCATTGACACCCCCTGGATACCTTGCTTCAGCGCAGGTCCAGGCATCTCAGAACTCGGTAATGCCAGCAGTACCCTTGACCCCGCAGGGGGATCCTTTACCATGATCAATATATACCAAGCCTATTAGAATGACAAAACACTCAGGGTTGACAGAGGATTTGACAGTCCATTCAGCACCCATATGTCACCCTTATTTCAAACTGGCTCCTCAGATACTGATTCGTCCTCCTCACACTTGGATGCCTCTGACTCGTCCGGGTCATCAAGTCCTGGCCCCAGCCCCCACCTCCACAACAACCACCTCAGGCACCAACATATAATTCAAATTTTATGCTGCCTTGGCAATATTCCCCATGGCCGTTTTACCCTCAACAGGCTATTCCTGGTGCCCCATGGCAACCACTTAATTGGCCAGCACCAGTTCCATCAGCGTTGCCAGTCATGCAAATCCAACCTGCGCCAATGCCAATGAATATACCACCTGCCACAACAGCATCCGCCACTGATGTGGGCGTGGAGACCCCTCTTCAGGGCAAAACTGATGATAATAAGCAGTTTTGCAAATTGTTCAAGCAGGCGGCTGAGGCTATGGACATATCACTTCAAGATACTCAGCCTACCCACCACAAGTTGTATAAGATCCTGCAGACTTCTGGGCCACATAAGTTAGCCCTTCCTATGGATCCGGGCATTATGGAACCAGCTAATGAAATATGTCAGGTGCCTGCATCAGCGCCCCCTTCCAACAAGAGGGCTGATAAGAAATATTTTATTACACCTAAAGGGAATGAATTCCTATTTACACACCCTCAGCCCAACTCCCTGGTGGTGGAGGCGGCACATCATAGAAATAAACCAACAAGTTCCAAACTTACCTTCAGCAACAGAGAGGACAAGAAGTTGGACTTCTTTGGAAAGAAGGTCTACACATCAGCAGCACTTCAACTTAGAATTGTGAATTATACGGCCCTGTTTAGTTAATTATAATCATGACATTTACACCAAGCTTAATGATTGCTTCAACTTTATTACACAAGATAAACAGGAGCAATTTAATATTCTAGTTACAGAAGGCTTATCAGCAGCTAGGATAGCCCTTCAAGCATCGCTGGATGCGGCGGACGTTGCCGCTAGAACACTTGGGACAGCTGTAGTCATGCAACGCTCATCTTGGCTCCAGGCGGTGGACTTGCCTCAGCGCATGCAGCGTACCATTGAGGATTTACCATTCGACAAGGACAACCTGTTTGAAAAAGCAACTAATCAGGTCATGCATGGCTTGAAGGACTCCAGGGCAACGTTAAGGACACTAGGAATCTATACTCCACAACAGAGACGCAGGTTTTATAAGTCCCAACCTGCCAATTATAGATATCAACAGAGCCACTTCAACTGTAGAGGAGACTCTTACAGAAATAAATCCCGTCAACCACAAAGGGCTATACAGGGCCCTCAGTTACAATCCTCACAACCGCCCTCCATGAAGCATCAGTTTTGATGGGCAGGTCGAGGGATCAACCATTGCAGACTTCTTTCACCATCCTCAGACAACCTCCAACTTAGTTTACAGGGACAAATTACGACCCTTCCTTCAACATTGGATGCACATAACTTCAGACAAATGGGTCATCGAGATCGTGCAGCATGGTTACTCCATCCCATTCATCTCCAAACCCAAAACCCAGCCCCCCACCCGTCCCTCTTCAGGGACCCCGCCCACGTACAACATCTTCAGGCGGAGATCCAACATCTACAGTTAGGGGCTATCGAGCAGGTCCCTGACAGCCAAGAGGGGAAGGGGTTTTACTCCCCATATTTCCTAGTAGAAAAAAAGTCAGGGGTTGGACACCAATACTTGATCTCAGGCGTCTCAACAGGCATGTCCAAGTACAGATTCAGGATGGTGACTTTAACCAATATACTTCCCGCCCTGCAGCACCACGATTGGTTGATTTCCCTCGACCTAAAAGACGCATATTTCCATGTGCCCATCTGTCTGCCACACAGAAGGTTCCTCCGATTCCAGTTCCTTCATAATCACTATCAGTATACGGTCCTCCCATTCAGGCTATGTATGGCGCCCAGAGTTTTCTCCAAGTTCATGGCACCAGTAATAGCATTCTTACGGAGAAGACATATACTGATCTTCCCATATCTGGACGATTTTCTAATCAAGGCCTCTACACAAAGGTTAGCAATTCAGGCACTACATACCACAATCAAGCTTTTCACCATACTAGGCTTAAGCATAAATCATGAGAAATTGAACCTGTCTCCAGCACATCAATTCCAATTTATTGGGGCACAGCTCGACTCATCGCTGATGAGGGCATTTCTGACTACCGACAGGCTTCTCAGTCTGCACCAACTAGCACTCCATATTCAGAATTCGTCCATCGTATCAGCTCACGCGGTGATGCAAATGCTGGGCCACATGGCAGCAACGACGCTGTTAGTGGACAATGCCAGGCTACACATGCGACCACTGCAGATGTGGTTCCTCGCACGTGTCCAACATATGAGACATCCAGTCAAAACCCTGTTGGTCATCCCTCACATTATCAGGGCCTCCCTGTCTTGGTGGCTGGACACCGACAATCTGACACAAGGCGTTCCCTTCATACCACCTCAGTCACAAATCCTGATCACGACAGATGCATCGCTTCTCGGTTGGGGTGCACACTGCCGGGATCAAACCATTCAAGGGAGATAGTCCTTGCAGGAAAGGACTTTACACATCAATATCTTTGAGTTACGTGCAGTTCAGAGGGCATGTCATCACTTCCTTCCTCTGATCACAGGCAAAGTAGTGACCATCCGCACCGACAACAGGGCATGTATGTTTTACATCAACTGTCAGGGTGGCACCAGGTCACAGGCCCTGTGCCTGGAGGCAATGTCCCTTTGGGACTGGTGTATCAACCACAAAATTCTTCTCCACGCAGAGTACCTACCGGGCAAGGAGAACATACTAGTGGACGCGTTAAGCCGAACATTCGCTGACCATCATGAATGGGAAATTCGAGATGATATCATCCAGGCCATCTTTGCCAGATGGGGCTTCCCAACAATCGACCTATTTGCCACGGCAGACAACAAAAAATGTGACCATTACTGTTCATGAGCAGAGATTGGCATGAATTCCAGTGGAGACGCTTTTCTGATCTGTTGGGCCGGTTTACTCCTTTATGCCTTTCCACCGATTCCCGTGATCTTTTGCACGCTCAACAAGATACATCAAGACAGGGTGACAGTAATTATGGTAGCACCAGTGTGGCCATGTCAGATGTGGTATTCCCTACTGGTCATGATGTCCGTAACAGCCCCAATCACATTACCCTTGCTACCGGACCTACTGTCTCAGAACCACGGGGCTCTGACGCATACTCACCTAGACAAACTACATCTAATGGCGTAGAGCCTCGATGGTTCGAAGATGTGGAACTCCAATGTTCAGATCAAGTCTGTAACATCTTGTTGAATAGCAGAAAACCTTCTACAAGGGCTACTTACCTCCAGAAATGGACCCGTTTCTCCTTCTGGTGTTCTCAGCGCACGTTAACTCCAGCCAGTGCTCCTCTTCCCGTGATCCTGGAGTATCTTCTGCACCTGCAAAACACAAAGATCACAGTCAATTCAATTAGAGTACACCTGGCGGCTATTTCAACCTTCCACATCCCAATAGATGGTACATCAGTGTTTGCACATCAAGTCATGAAGCGATTCATGTTGGGGTTACACAACTTGTTTCCCCAGGTTCACCCACCAGCAGCACCGTGGGATCTTACATTAGTGCTGTAAATGCTCATGAGGCCACCCTTTGAACCCTTGGCCTCTGCTTCATTGTTACACCTATCTATGAAGGTGGCTTTTCTTATAGCGGTCACATTGGCTAGACGGGTCAGTGAGTTGGTGGCATTGATGGCATACCCGCCCTATACCATTTTTTACAAGGACAAAGTATCGTTGCGCTTGCACCCTAAATTTCTGCCAAAAACATTGTCATCCTTCCACCTTAACCAAACTATACACTTACCTGTCTTCCATCCTAAACCACATGCTACTCAACACGAAAGAGCATTGCACACTCTAGATGTAAGACGCGCTCTGGCATATTACCTGGAAAGGACTAAAGACTTTAGGAAATCATCACAATTGTTTATATCTACTACAGAGCGTTCGCAAGGCCAACCAATTTCTAAGCAAAGACTTTCGAAATGGATTGCATCATGCATCCAAATGGCATATTCCATACGTCAGTCACATCCACCTGATGTAATCCGCTCGCATTTCACCAGATCGGTGGCATCTTCGCTAGCATTTTTAGCTAAGGTCCCAATCCATGTCATCTGCCAAGCAGCTACCTGGGCGTCTGGCAATACCTTTGCGAAACATTATGCATTGGAACGTATCGCATCAACGGACACTGCGTTAGGGCAAGCAGTTCTCCACACAGTTGATAACACTCAATTTGAAGCTCCCACCACCATTTTCACATAACTGCTACAGAATCACCTGAAGTGGAGCAGTTGGGAGCACTGCTCGAAGAAGAAATGGAGGTTACTCACCTTCGTGCAGTAGCCGAAGTTCTTCGAGTTGCGTGCTCCCGACATGCTCCGCTACCCACCCTCCTCCCCTCTACTTCGGAGTTTCTTTCATTACAGGTTTCTCCGGGGTAGAAAGGATCTGACAGGGAGCTGCAGCAGGCAGGCTGAGCGGCTGACGTCACCAGAGGCGGGAACTCGAACGCCGCTCTTAGCTGCCCACTGCCTGAGCCACTGCTATCAAGAAATTCTCCGGTCTGGGGTGTCACGGGGTCGCAACACCTAAAGTGGAGCATGTCAGGAGCATGCATCTTGAAGAACTTCGGCTACTGCACGAAGGTGAGTAACCTCCATTTCGCCAGTCAGGGAAGAAGTAACAATAAATACCAAGTGATAACTACCTAGGGCAGGAAAGTCTACTCATTAACTTGCATTTTTCTATGTTGAAGGAGTTTAACTTAGTGCTGTGCAGAACATTGTGCCCCTTGTTCTTCTTGATTCTTTCGCACACTCAGGTCCTCCAATTTCTACCATTTATTTTCGATTTTGATCTGGTCTGTTCAGACTTCTGTTCTGAATGTCATTTGTATGGCTCTGGCTGCTTTCTCTATGGTTCTGCATGATGTTTTTCTAGAACCCCTTCTTCTTCTTCTTCCTGTTAACGTTCATATTATTACTTGCTGTGGAAGGCATGTTGGAATCCTTAAAGTGAGTCCTAAACATAGCCATTGTCATCCTTACGTATTTGATGCTTTAGCTTGATTTGCTCTGCTGAGGCACTTGGCTAGGCTTGAAAAGCCATATTTAGGCACCATGATAGATGTGAGTTGATTTTTTTTCAGTGGTGTTGAACAATCCAATATCCATGGGAGTTGATTGGAAATGCAGATGCACAGAATTCTGGCTTCTATGTAGGTCCTTTAGGGCTGGATCCCACAATGAGATGTGCAGAGGTTCACCCTTACTCCCACACATATTTAATTACAGGAGTGGGGCCCAAATATGGATTGGGGAGTCTAATTTTAGCCACCAGGGTTTGAAAAAATTGTTCTAGCTGATTGCATAGGTGAATTACGTTCTGCCTGGATTAATGACACTAGGAATCAAAATAGGTTCTTTTAAGGACTTTTACAGCTGATGGATCAGCTATTTGTTGAATGAGATAATCAGCTCTTTTCAAAAGTACAATTAGGCACTCCTTTGACAGTTGATTTTTATGCCATCTTTGGTACCCATTCTGTCTTCACTATAACTCATTTTTAGTTATAAAATCTTTAACATATGGCAGAGTGATTTTGTCTCTGAAGAATTCAGTGCATATATCATTACAGACTTCATCCCAAAGCAGGTGTCTGTGGACGGAGCTGACCATTTCCCATCTGTTTGTTTTATTCTCTGGCTTATTTGTCACCATTAAATGATTCTTTCAGTGACAGAACTCCCAAAGTATGCATTAGTGAATTTCTTTTTCAGCTGGAGAGCAAGATGATATGAATAGCAAGGAAAGAAAAATGAGGGCAAACTAGGGTTTTTGGTTCTGATATTTATGCTTGATCACTTTTAAATAATTTTTTAAGACTCGGTAATGAATCCTACACTATTGGAGGCCCAGTCCTAATGCCACTGACCAAACTATTGGTGTAAACAGGAGCAGGAAGGGGAGCCCAAGGAGAGTATTTTTCTTGATTATTTTTACATTTACAATCTATGGGGCCAGTCCTGCAAATGACAGCATGGGGTGGCAGTGCCTAGGTAGAGTCCTGCCAAATTCACCGAGGTGTGACAAAGGGACAGCAGCTCACTTGTACCCTAGTAATGCCAGCATCAAGGCCCATAGTCTGACGCTGGAAGGACCTGGGCCCTTAAATTCCATTTACGTTAATGGAAGGGAAGACTGCTTGCAGGAGCAGGCCCTAAATATGCACAGCACATCTCTTCCATATGAAAAGGCAGACATTGTGAAGTGGCTGAAGTTTTAAGAGCTGACCTTAAAATGGGAGAATCAAACAGCTCAGGGAATGAGCCAGGGTGCAGCCTCTTACTCCAAAGGCCTTACATTGAATACCATTCTGGATGACAGTGCTTGAATGTGTTTCCCAGCTGACAGCTGTTTGGCTTATGTCAAATGTGTTGGTGGTCTCATGATGTTTCTTGACGGACAGGAGTTCATGTCTCAGGCTATATCTACATTAGCAAATTAGTTTGAATTAAGGAGCCCTAATTCAAACTAATTAGAACCCTGTCTACACTAGGCTTTGCCTAGTTCAAAGTAAAAATTTTTTTAGTTCAAACTAAGCAAAGCTCAGTTCAAGCTAGTTAGTTTGACTGGTTAGTTCAAGCTAACTGCTTAGTTCAAACTTATTTGCATATTCAGTTTGAACTAGCACAATGTAGACATGCTAGTTCGAACTAAATAAGTTTGAACTAGCGGTTAGTGCAAACTAAGCGTGTTTTTTAGTTCAAACTGACTTTTAGTTCAATCTAACTGCACTTTTTTAGTATGAACCAAAAACTTAGTTCGAACTGAAAAAAGCATGGCTTGTTCAAACAAAAAGTTAATTCAAACTAAAAAAACACACTTAGTTCGAACTAACTTTTGAACTACTTAGTTTGGACTAACCAAGTCAGAACTAAGATTTTAGATGTAGACAGAGACTGTTACCATAAGTGGCTGTAACTGGCAGTCGTACTTCTGCTGGAAATCTGGTGCAGCGAAACTACAAGCTAGTGATGAACTCTCCTTTTATCCTTTTAGAACAGTGTTTCCCAACAAGTGTGCCATGGCACACAGGTGTGCCCTCAGGCCTGAACAGGTGTGCCACAGAATTTTTTGAAAAAATATTCAGACTTCTGGACTGGCTTATGAATATTCATGAGTTCCTTTGGCAACTATATTATGGTATGGCTCAAAATAATTAAAGGTATCAAAGTGTGCCATGGCAAAGAAAAGGATGGGAACCACTGCTTTAGATAGTCCACTGAGTCAGAGCTGAATGATGCTGTTGGGGCAATGTGTGGGAATCATATACCGCTGTTGCTTGTTCTATACATTTGATGGGTATATAGAAGAGAGCTACTTGCAAAGCGCCTGACATCAGTGTATGTCTATGCTGAAGTTAGACACTTGCAGCTGGCCCATGCCCACTGACTCAGGCTAAAGTGATATTTAACTGCAGTATAGATGTTCAGACTCCATGTTGAACCCTGGGCAGGGCTGGCCCAAGGGTTTATGATGCCTTAGACAAACTATGGTTTTGGCGCCTCCCCACACATTACGAGAGATAACATATTCATATATATTTTTTTAAACAGAGAACAAAATTCACTTCCATCTAATTTGGTGCCCCTTAAAGCCTAGCGCCCTAGGGGACCGCCTAGTTCACCTACATGGTTGGACCAGCCCTGACCCTAGGGTCCTTCCATCCTCAGGGTAATAAAGCCCAAGCTCCAGCCAAAAGCCTGAAGACTTACATTGCAGTTAACAGCCCCTTAGCCTGAGCCCTGCAAGCCTGAGTCAGCTGTCATGGGCCAGCTACAAGTTTTTAATTGCACTGTAGACATAACTCTGACTTGAGCTGTGATTTTATAAATCATATTGTAAGGAATGTTTTCTATCCCACTAACTGCTTCATCACACTGTTTGGAGACTACTGGTATGAAAGGGTATGAAAGCCATATCAAACCCACTTTGCACTTCACTGCAGCCATTACTCAAAGCAGAAAAGTGACTTGTAGTAAAAGTTTTCATGAGACAGATGCATGAGTAGCGTAGCACCCATAATTAAACTGCATAGTTAGTGAAATGTACATAACACAGTAAGGCCAGAAAATGAGACACTTATGTGTGAGAAACAAGGAGAGGGAGAAAACTAATTTTGAAGTATGTTTCAGCGTTTACACAAAACAATTATGCCATCCTATGTTCCTAGAAATTTGAGAGGCAAGGTATTTTTAGGGGAGGGCAGAAGGATATCAGAAAAAGATCAGATGGTTGATGTTTTCCAACCACTTGAAAATAAACAGATTCCATTTTAAGTTGTGGGCTTGTTGGATAAGTTGTATACTGTGTCATATACACAGTAAGTGGTGCTATGTTATGGTACTTACTAATGGCCTTTGAATATTTGGTTAACCACTGTATATAATCCTACATACAACAGCCTTTCCAGGGAATATTTAGTGTAGGATTAACTGTTAGTCTCTTATTTCAGCAACATTTCAATTATTTGATTTCAAAATCAGGAGTTTTCCATTTTGGAAAACATCATATCCTTTTGACATCTGACTTTTTAAAAATAAGTTCCCTACCCCTTTCTATAACAAACTGTGAGGTTACGATTTGTGCAGTGGGGAGAAGAGTTAAGAAAAGTCTTTCAGAATTTTAAAGACACATGTTCTATTGAAGAAAATTATAGTATTATTCCCCACTACCACCTAAGTTCAGTGAAACACTTACAAACGGTATTAGTGATTCTGAACTCTGTATTTCAAGTCAGATTCATGCAGCAATATTCATATAAGAATACCCTACTGCTGCCATCTTCTTTCTGCTACTTTATGCTTTTCTTCTTGCTATTTACACCAAGTGAAGGAACACAAAAGTGGGTTGTGTAGAGTAGGGCAACATTTGGCCCACTTTCTCTTTATTTCATTCATTCTCTGTGAGGAATTGTAATTCCTTGGGACATAGTCCTTGCTTGGAAATATTTCAAAAAACACAGAGTTTTATAAGGCTTCCGGGTCAGTTAGTTGGTAGTGGCCAGTGCCTGATGTTCCGAGAAAGATGAACATTTCCACCCCATCTAGTGTCTGGTCAAATAGGCATTGCTGTTCCTGGGGCAAGGAAAATCTTCTTCCGACCTCTGGTTCCCTGTTCAGAAAAGCACTTTAGCGCATGGGCCATAACTTTGAAGTTCAATACACTTTGATTGAATTTAGCCATGTGCTTAAGGTTACACATGCATGTACTAGAAGTAATCTGAATCAATGTCTCTCATAGGAGATAACTTTGTAATCTAATGAATAACAAAAGCGTCACTGTGCTTTCAACAAGCATTCCTATTCTGGATCAGACTTTTCTTTGTAGGTCTATAAATGTCATCTGTTTGCATCTCCCTCTCCTTTCCAGGAAGCATTTATGAAACTTATTAGTCTCCATTTGTTGCAATTCTTTTTCCACTTCATCTTTTTTCTGAGTTAGTTGCTTGTCTGAGGCTTCAGTATTGTGGTTATAAGTGCCTTATAATTACTTTAGATTAGTTATATTTGAATTGTAAAACAGCCTGTGTGACCTTTGCCCTATTCTTCTCCAGCATGGGTTAGCTCATTTTAATGCTGCTTTTGACACCTTCTCCCATCCTTGATTCTTATTTTCATCATAGATTGACTCATATCACTTTTGCATTCATGAGTCATGGGGCTTAGCTTTTCACTGCTAGTCAGATTCATGAACAGAATGCAAGCATTAGAATTAATATCTTTGGGACTTCTTTCTTCAGGAAAAAAGACGTAAACTGTAAATAAAACAACACAAATTATAGGCACTTCCAGACATAAATTCTATGAGCAACATAATTCATGACCTCATTAGAGAACAGTTAGAAACGTAGGAAAATGTCAACTCTTAGACTCCACTGGTTTAATTTAGTTTAATTCTGTTTACTTTCCAGAAATTCCTCAATACAAATTAAGTATCTGTTTCACTAAAAACACTCTTTTATGGAAATTACACAGATTACAAAGGCATATTTTAGGAAGGTTTCAAAAGCAAAAACCATGACAGTAGTGCCATTTGAGATGCAGAAATGGAATGATTATCTGGAGTCATATAAAGCATTTTAATATTTAGAGCCTTGTAACATAAAGCTGTGACCATAGACATTTAATGATCTTATCATTTCTTTTTTCATTTTCAGCTCCCATAATTATGATGATTATTAACCTGCAGCTCTAGTCCTAGAATCAATAACTCTTGAGAATTGGCCCTGGAGACTGTCATTTAACTAAAATACTAGTAATCAAGTCTTGCACAGTAAACTCCAAAATAAAATTAGTGCATAGAAAAACAAATTTTTAATCAGTATTAGCAGACAGAAATAAAATGTTATAAACAAATAACAGTAACTGAGATAAAATAGAACATGATTTTACAAAAGGTAGATCATGCCAGACCAACCTTATTTCCATTTTTGAGAGGATGATAGGTTTTTTTTGTTTTAAGGGAATGCAGTGGACCTAATTACTTGGATTTCAGCAAGGCACTTGATACAGTTCCACACAGAGAATTATTAGATAAGTTACAAAAGATGGAGATTAATATGAATATAGTAAGGTGGATAAAGAACTGGTTAAAGCAGAGGCTACAGCGGTTCATACTGAAGGGCGAACTGTCAAGCTGGAGGGAGGTTACTAGTGGAGTCCCTCTGGGATCGGTCTTGGGACCAGTCTTATTTAACTTTTTTGTTACTGACCTTGGCACAAAAAGTGGGAATGTGCTAATTAAGTTTGCAGATGACACCAAATTTGGAGGTGTTGCCAATTCAAGAAAAGATCAGGATATCATACAGAAAGACCTGGATGACCTTGTAAACTGGAATATCAGGAATAGGATGAAATTTAATAATGGGAAGTGCAAGGTCATGCATTTAGGGACAAATAACAAGAATTTTTCCTTTAAGTTGGGGATGCATCAGTTGGAAGGGACAGAGAAGAAGGGGGACCTGGGAGTACTGGTTGATCATAAGACGACTATGAGCCGCCAATGCGATGTGGCTGTGAAAAAAGCTAATGCGGTCCTAGGATACATCAGACAAGGTATTTCAAGTAGAGATAGGGCGGTGTTAGTGCTGCTATACAAGGCACTGGTGAGACCCCATCTGGAATGCTGTGGGCTGTTCTGGTCCCCCATGTTAAAAAAAAAAGATGAATTCAAATTGGAATGGGTTGCAAAGAAGGACTACAAGGATGGTTCACTGAATGGAAAACCTTCCTTACGAGAGGAGACTCAAGAAGCTTGGCTTGTTTAGCCTAATCAAAAAAAGGTTGAGGGATTGTGCATTGTGCAGGAGGTCAGACTAGATGTTCATATGGGTCCCTTCTGACCTTACAGTCTACAGCATGAGTCTCTAAATATTGCTAAATACATTACTTTTTTCATCCTAGTATCTTATTAGTTTGTAATGTAAATGACCATAAATTACTTTGTTTTATCTTCTTTCCAGTTAGTATCATTTTGATGCTATCCAGAAATTTGCCAAGTACTTTATGGAAACTTTTTTTAGACAAAGTTCCTGGCCAGAGAGCTTACCACAATCAAGTTTTAGGCAGTGAGTATAAGAAGGTTTCAAATGGAAGTGGAGTAGAAAAGACTAGTACATCACAGCATGACCTGGTTTTGCTATGAGCAGTTCTTGAAAATGCATTGCAAGTAATTTAATCTTGATAGTGTTCATTTGTTCTCAGTTAAATCACTTCTTGCAGGCAACATGGCAGGAGTTTTAAAGAGGGTTTAAAGGAGAAGTGGAGATTTGAAGTAGAGAGGGTCCATAGCAGGAGATAGGGTCAGAGCTGTAAGCTGGGACAGAGCTGTGCATGACCTTCAAATGACAAACTAGATTGTCATAGCTGGTGTAAATTGTCACAGCTCCATTAAAGGTAGTGGGAGTTAGGACTGTTTACACATATTGAGGATCTGCCCCAAAAAGTTTGAACTTGAAGCAAGATGATGAGGAGATGGTGGAGAGGCTCGAAGAGGAGGGGGTCACCTGAGTAATCAGCAAGGAAGATCAGTATTTTGGACAGATTGTAGGAGTGACCAATGTTTGCAGCAAGCTGTCTAGAGAAGACACAAGTACTGTCATCAAGGCAGGAAATGAAAACAATGTGGACAAGCTGCTGACACAGATGTGTCAGAAATGGCTGGGACTGGACACATTGTGGATGGAAGAGGAAGAGAGGAGACTCAGGGGTTTCCCTAATTACCATACCAAGGTGAAAGGAAGTGCAGTGTTGGTGTTGGCATTAATGGAGAAGGGGAAAAAACGATTTAAGAGGAAAATGAGGATTCAATACATCACCTTGGTGAGGTCTCTGAGCAGTCTTGCTGTAAGTAAATTGTACTGTAGATTTATCATTGCTCTCTATTTTAGTCAGCTCAGTCCATGACACACAAAGCCCCATCACAATTGGCACTAAATTGCGTCTTCATAAGTAGTTGCAGCAGAGTGTAAAGGACATTATGAAGGGACATGGAGACTAAGCTGGCCAAGGCATAGTCCCCTGCATCTCTTGGTTAAAGAACATAATGGTAGGTCAGTGGAGGAAACAGCCTTTGCCATTGCTTCTACTACACTTGGTCAGAGAATTAGTATAGGGCTTCAGGTTCTGTAAACAGCAAATGCTAGGATTTAGGCCCTGTCTAAACTGAAAACTGCATTGATCCCCATGGATCGATACAGCAGGATTGATTGAGCGGCCAGCATAGACCTGCTCAATCAATCCTACAAGGGCTCTCCCTTCAACTCAGTAAGTCCACGTCTCCAACTGGACAGTGTTGCGTTGAAGGAAGAGCTATTCCAGTCTACGCACCCAAATGAAGACAACGTGGTAAGTCAACATAACTAAGTCGACTGGCAGGGCCAGTCCAACCACATAGGTGAGCTAGGTGTCACCTCGGGCACCAGGCTTTAAGGTGCACCAGATTAGATGGAAGTGAATTTTTTTCTCTATTTTAAAAAATATATGTTTTCTCTTATAACATGTGGGAGGGGGCAAAATCATAGTTCAGCTAGGGTGCCAAAATCCCTTGGGCTGGCCTTGTTGACAGGAGATGCGCATTCTGCAGCACACGATGCAGCGTAGACAAGGCCTCAGTCATTGATGTGAGGAAATTAGTTACCCATTAAGTGAGTTTCCTTACCCTCCTGTCCAAGGCTGGGAGGTATCACACCTTTTTGAAGAAATGTCTGTCCTAATCAATAGATTAGCGTAACTTCAAGCATGCACTCAAAATACTATAAACACCATCTTGATGGACTAAACATCCTGGACACTCAGAGGTTACAGTTACTCAGGGTGATTAATGCCAACATTCCTAAGTATTTCTCTGTTCTGGAATATCTGAAGTAAACCCATTTACGTTTAAACTCTGAAGGAGTTTGAATTTTCTGTTCTTGTCTGAAAACAGCATTTAATTTCTTCTGCAGCTCTTACTTCATTCTTTTATTTATAAGACTCTATAGTTAATTTTTGTCCTTTCCTGTGTTAGGTTCTCATTCATCAGCTGATTTGCTCTGTTAGCCTGTGCCTGATACTACCTGCTCTTTCTTCATAGACCGTCCTTCTGTTTGAGGTCTTCACTTTCTCATGTTCTGCTGTGTCAGACTTTTGTATAAATTACCTAACAAGGCTGAGTGTGGAAAAAAATTCTAGTTTTAGTCAGGAGCTTTTTCACATCCATCATTTTGTTCCTATTTCAATAGTCTGTATTATAAGCACAGTGCTGACGCAACTGTGTTTGTGTGTGTGTGTGAGAGAGAGAGAGAGAGAGAAGTATTTTCTGCACAGTCAATAATTATCTTTGTTTCACCTCTTTCGTTCATTTTAGTAGCTCATTTCCTTGCATGTCACGTGTTATGGAACTGTTAATTAAAATAAATATTCAGGTTTGCAAAGAAACTTCAGTGTAATTGATCTGAATATTAAAAGATCTGACCTTTCACACCCAAAGGCCTGGCTTATGAATGACTTACAGTAGTGCTAAAGCTTACAGTATGCAAACAAATGATGAAACATACCTTTCCCTTGCAACTTTTGAGAAATCAGTATTCACTGTAAGCATTCACAGGGGAGAGCTCCATTGTGTGTGAGGTGAAAGAGCAGAATGTAAGAGAAGGAATTTTTAGTCTCAGCATACAAAGAATAATGATCCAAGAATTGAAGTGGTAGAGACATGTGGGCAGAATTTACTCCATAAATATGCTAGGATATCTTCAGGCCTTTTCATGTTATGCTGCAGTCTCCTTGTACTTCTTAAAGTCCTTCCATGCTGAAATGAATTAAATAGTTGCTCAGCTGTAATCATCCTTCCAACCTCTTTGAGATCCTAGTTAGATGATGGCCTCACCATGTAGTCATCAAGCACCCTTGTTGTGTTATGATTTCTTCACAGTAGCAAAACCTACTATATCATAACACATCCCCACCATATGGCTACCCATTGTTTTTGTGCTATAATTGTTGCCTGCATGTTTGTTGTCTTAAACTCTAAGCTCCCTGCGGCAACCTCGTCAGCTCTTCTTCTTCCTGGATAGTAGTGAGCACGTAATCAGAGCTCAACAAGCTATAACAGAGCCAGATATAACCTTTTAGGAACTCAAATGACTCCTGAGTTCCATTATAACTCTATTAGCAGTTGCTTACTCATTGGCCTTTGTTCTAACCATCTTCTGTTTTAGAGCATGACTGGAACTCTGTGACTGTTTCAGACTTCAGATGTCCTTCACCGTTGTTGTTTCTTTTCCTTCTTCTGAATCTCCATGCAATTATGATAATCAAACTTCACTGTCCAACTTTTAACTTCCCTTCAACTTGTTGCTCTATGTTTCTGCCCCATCTATCGCATTTGGCTGGCCAAACCCTTGTTCCTAGAACTAGTTCAGACAGTGCTGTCCTATCTACAGTTTGTTTGACCCAATTTCAGGGGTCTAACGCAAGTGGACACACGAGATGGCGCATAAGCTACTTCATGCTGACCAAGAGTTCTATGGTGAGACTTCAGTTTGAGACCCTGGGTAATTATTGTTGAAGTATGTGGGCGGTTCTGTGTTCTGCATTGTGCAGGAGATCAGACTAGACGATCGTACTGATCCCTGAAAATCTGTGAATCAGTATGTGTCTTTATATCAGGCTGACTAGAGCCCACAGCACATTCTCTCTTCCTCCTGATCAACTCCTCTCCCAACCCTGCACTCAGGGAGCAATTTCTCTGGATTTACGCTGACGGATTGGTGCAGAATTTGGCACCTAGTCCGGACACATTATCTAGTCGCCACCCCCACAACCACTGCTGGCCTGGCATAGGAGTCAAGGTAAGGAACTCACAGAATCTGTGGCCTCATCATACTATATTATTATTTGAAATAGTTAAGGTTTCATTGTACAACTTAGTGAAAGTTAATGCACCTGCACTGTTACTGATACTTAAACTGAAAATAGTTGTTTCACTTTTAAATTGTTTGTAATGAGAATATCCCATTAAATATAGTTTTCAGGGCACTTTGCGACCAGGTTGATAGTTCTCCATTCTTTTTTCAACACATGCCTCATTTTTTCTAAGCAGTGTTAATTCAGTGGCATCTGTGAATTTCATTAGCAAGAATGATGGAGTATATGTGTTGGGTCATTTGAGGCTGTGGAAAGAAATGGATGGAAGCTGTAAATGTTCTTAAAATGGATTGGTGAGGGGAACCCTGAAAGAAAATGTAAATTCTAATAATTACACTTGGCATACCTTTACTTCTATAGCCTTTTCAGTAAATATATATTTAGACAGTTTTTAAAAAACAGCCCTTTTTGTATGACTATAATGAATTTCTGCTTAGGCTGCACTATATCTACATTTTCCAGGAATGTGATGTGTGATAAGATCTGTCTTAATTTGTGTGGGCAAATTTGGGCTTTTATGGACATAAAAATTGCACATGCAGAAAAGTAAGAGGACATTTAGGCCTTAGTTCAGCAAAGCAGTTAAGAATGTGCTTAACTTTAAATACATACCAGAGCTGGCTTAACCAATAAGCAAATAAGGCAGTGGTTTTGGGTACCAGTGCTTAGGGGCAGCAGGACAGGCTGGTTCAGAAGCCGGACCCGTGTTCTCACCCCTCCCTGAGCCAGCCATTCCACCCCTGGGGGCGGATCAGGCCAGCCCATGGGGCAGACTCCACTTTCTCATCCCACCTCAACCATAGGAAAGAGCAGCCGGCCCAGGGGAGGAACAGGAGAATCGAGCGCCACCTCTGGCCAGAGCATAGGCCAGGTTCTATGCCCCTGCCCCCCACAGGGGGGTGCAAAACCAAAAGCCAGCTCAGGGTGCTATAGCCTCTTGAGCTGGCCCTGTTACATACTTAAATATCCTGCTGAATCAGGACTTGAAAGACTGTGTTGAGGCCCCCTCCAAAATGATGCCTTTAAGGCAGTAGATCTGAACAGGTTATAAATAGTACTTGTAACTACTGAAATGCATGATGTATAGCTGAAAAATATCAATATCCTGATATGATATATGGAGAAAATTTGAATACATAGTCAACATACTTGTTTTAAATTAAAGAAGAATACACTTGAACATGCAGCAAAAGGAAGAGAATCTGTTCCCTTTCTGTTAGCAGTATTGGCTCTGCAGACCTAATGGGAATTGAAACTTATTTCTACACTAAACTCTGCAAATGTGACTGAATGCCATAAGGGAAAGTGAGCTGATGGATAAGAATGTACTATTTTTACAAACTCACTTTTCAAATTACAAATGCACATTCAAGAATGTATTTGTAGAGCTTTAAAAATACAAGGAGAGATATTATGGGACTGATCTATATGACCTAATCACCTAGCTAGATAGGTATTATCAACCCCAGGCATTTTAAAAACTTCAGATGGTCTTTAAAACAGTGAGATTTTTAAAAAATTAGGTTATTCTGCTGTAGTTTCATTCTGGCTTCTCATTTCTGAGCCTTTAAGGTGCAGTCATCTCATGTTTTCAAACTGCTCTACAACAGTGAGGGCTAGAAACTTTTTTCTTAATTGGAATCTGAGAGTCTAGTGGAATCACTTGATTCCAGTAGTTGGGGATTTATGAAGAATACTAAATAGTGTACTATGAGGCAAGATGATAACATTGCATCTGTTAGCCATCTTGGATTAGGGAGAAGAGCAGGTAAATTTAAAGATCGATAAGAAGCGTTATTGAGCCAAAAGATACAATGTCTTGGAGAGGTTCCTTTTTCTGTCTGTCTTTTCCTATAATCAGCTGTAATACAAAACTGTAAGAAAAACCTCAGCACCTACTTTTCTTTGTATCTTTTTATGTATTTGTCAAGTCTTTATATGATTAGATTTTTCTTCCTACATAAGCCCCTGTTGTATAACTTTTAAAACAAGCAAGCTTTTTTCGTAACACCTTTCCTGCCAGATGATTATTAGTACTTTATTCTTCTAGCATTCTTTTTTTAATTAACCAATTTAAATGTTTCAGACAATGTCTTTTACTCCCAAGTGGAAGCCCTTTAACCTCTAGGCAGCCAAAAATTACCACTATCAGGTAGGCATAATATTAAATTACAGTATAGTCCTATCAACACGATTATGTCACATCTGTATAGCACTGTAAGTTACATCGCTTTTCAACATTGCTGAGGACATGTTGAATAATGTGAAAGATTATCTCTCACACTTACCTTTTTTTAAAATGCCAGTTGTCAAACCTAAAATATCCCTTTTTGTGTCTTTCTGTCACAGGGCTGCTGGCATTTTTATCCTTAAAAAATAATTCCCAACAGATTTAATTTTAAAGTAATTTGTTATAACTTCCAAGGTTTAGCCATGTTAGTCTGTTTCAGCAAAATAAACAAGGAGTCTTGTGACACTTCTAAAAACTAACAAATTTATTAAAACATACGCTTTCATGGGTTACAACTCACTTTTTCAGCTTGCATGTCAATGAAATTGTTAATCGTTGTAAGTGCCACAAAGACTCCTTATTTGTTTTAAAGTAATTCGTGCTTGTGTGAATTGCACAATAGGAGGATTAATGCAGGATTTTGAGTAGATATTGAGGTCTGTAATCTAGGGGAAGCAAATTTTTTAAAATTCTTTTGAAATTGAAAATACATAGTATCAGATATTCAGTAATTATATTTGTTTCCTTTTCGGTAAGGGGAATGACTCTCATTTGCCCTAAGGCCTCTTTGTGCTTCTCCAGCAACAGAAATCCATTTAGACCCACTGCAGGGGCACTGTCAGTTGCAGTTCCAGAGCAAGGGGGGCTCAGGGTAACAGACTCGACAGAATGATAGCTTCGTTCTAGAAACAGAGAAACTTAGCACCACCAAGACACCTTAGCGGTCTTAGGCAGCCCTCTTCACAGGAGTCCACCGGTATGGCTGTGAATGACTAATGAGAAAGGATCACAGGGATTCAGTCATTCTCCTCTCGCTTTTTTTTATCCCATAACCTGCTCATGCCTACTGCTGCTAATTATAGACTGAACTCTTGTCCAGCTACCCTGACCATTAATTAAAATAAATCATCCCATTTTGCAAATTCACGGTTATCTGTACATCATGCCTTGGGCAGTATGGTCTTGAGGTGTCAGGCTAATCCCTCAACTAGGGTGCCTCTTCACCTCTGTCTTTATGGTTGTGTTAATTATCAGATGACCCATGGCTCTAGTCTTCTTGGGAACTTTATGGCTGTCCTCACTTGGCTCCATAATAAAGTAATAATGATGACAAAACAATAATTCTTAGCTCTTAGTGGTTTTCCTCTTCAAAGTCTTAGCACACATTTACTAATTAACTGGATTCAGGCCTGAATAATATAAGGCATATTGAAAACCACATCTCTTTGGTCAAAGCCATTATGGAGGTGTTACTGGAATCCATTCATTCTATTTGCATTAGACCATCCATTTTACACACCCACAAACCCACAACAGTCACTTTGCAGAACATATAAGATCAATCAAAAACTTTGCTAAATCTATTCCCCCCCAAGAGTAAAATCCCCCTTGTTCATTCAGACTCCAAAGAGTCTCAATGTTTAATTTTCAAGGAAATATAAATAAGTAATGGAAAATGTGTAGGCAAAAGGTAAGGCTAAATTTTCTGAAGATCCTCAGAGACCACCATGTGCAGTCATGAAATAGTTGGGTGTTCACTTTTGACCATTCTTATTTGTGCATGCAGATGGTAACTTTCACAAAACCCATTACCTGTACACAAGCAAGAGTGCTCAAAAGATGTACATGCATTTTTTGCAGGCACAAAACTGCATGTGCACAAATGAAGACCCCACTCTAAAAATGTAATATATGATGTCTCAATAATGGTCTATGCCACCTTTCTCTCTGCTAACTGTGACTTGCTTTGTTCAAAATGTGACACAGCATTCAGAGCACAAGTTGCTACAGCAATTGTTGCAAAGGCTTTTGGTGTGCTTATTGGAATTAAGAGCATCAAGCTGCAAATGGATGAGCAGGCAAAAACTATTTCCGATGGGAACAACCATGGGCAAGGAAATAAGCAGGCTGCAAAATTTAGTCGGGGGGGGGGGGGGCTGATGGTGACACATGGGAAGAAAGTGGAGTGGCAGGAAAGGAAGACCTAGAAGGTCATATATCAGATGTGAAAGATTGTTGGCTCACTGCAGCTAGACTTCAGAAAAGAGGCTTTTATTGGTTTGTGCATATTGTTGAATACCCTCAGGATAGAAAGGAAATCATTTGCGCTAAAAGCCAAGCACAACTGGGAGTGTGCTGCCATCTCTTAAGGAAATATTTCAACAGCAGCAAGCACAATTTTAAGGAGCTATATGAATGTGGCGTGAGGGATGTTTCAGGCACATGGAGAGATGTGGGATTTCTTGTGCGAAATTAGGACACTTGGCAGCTGGTACATTTTAATTGCTATCCAAAGCAGCTGATGGTGCCAGAGAATGAACACACCTACCGATTTCCATCTGGACACAAAATTTACTTCTCAGTACTCGTCACCTTGATGTATTTTTTCATCTTCTGTCTTTGTTATGCATGAGCTGAGACCCCTTTAGTCTTCAAATTATAGTTCTGGGTTAAATGGGAGTATGTGGGTAGAATGTTTAAAGAATTAATTATTCCCCTCCCTCCCTCTCCCAAACGCACAGCATGCTGTCAGCGTTGATGGCTCTGTCCATCTTTTGTTCTTATACAGCCTCTATCACTCTACTATCTTGAGTGCCTTTCAAAAAAAAAAGTATACATAAAAATCTTTCTCCAGTCATTAGGGACTGGAGTAAGTTTATGTTATATGAGGCATATTTTGTTTTTAAATGCAATGTTTTTGAGGGAAAGCCTACATCAAAGAAGTGGACTTTGCATTTCACTTTGAAGGCATTGAAGTTCATAGTAAACCAGACCCTCTTCTGGGAGTAGCTTCAAAATTCATAAACTAGTTGCTAATGAAGTTCTGCCACCTGCACACCTAAATTTCAGTTTGCAGTTGCTTATGTAAGATCAAGATTTGAAGCAGAGAACAACTGAGGAAAATCATATGGAAACTCTGTAGCAATTTAATAAACAAGCTCTAATGGACACTTTACAAGAAAAAAGAGGTAGATGCCCATGCAAAATAAACTAGGCAGATAACGTCATTAAATGCACAAAGGAATTGCTGGATACCTAATGAAGCTTGATTTGTATGTGTCGTTACTGTGTGAGCATGTGCATTTTCTGCATGGACAAATGGGTCTCTAAAATTAAAAAAGCATCTGACAAAGTGGGATTTTCTCCCATGAAAGCTCATGCGATAAATAAATTTGTTAGTCTTTAAAAGTGCCACAGGACTCCTTGTTTGTTTTGCTGAATTAGAGTAACACAGCTGCCCCTTTGAAACTTGCCTTAAAATTGGAATTAAATAAAGGTCTTTCTTACTGAATGGGGCAATGAGGGGAGGAAATTAAGAACCTTTACACCATGTACTAGACAAGAGAAGCAATCTTGATGATGTGATTACATTACAAATATAATACAGGTTAGTGTGAAAGCTTGTACGGAATACAATAGGGACCCATTAACGTGCGGGTGTTGGGGGACAAGCCCCCGCAACCACACCTTAAACGGACTGCGCACAAACAGGACCGCAGCGAATAAATAAATAAATAAATAAATAAATAAATCAGAGTGCAGCACTAATAAAGCTCACTCTACCTGTTTCCATGCCCAGGCCAACTTCCCCTTTTAGCTAGCATGCTGGACTCCTTAAGTTGTTACTCACTTTGCGCGTTTCTGTGCCCAGGCCAACTTCCGCCTTTAGGCACTGTGCATTAGTGAGTCCCACTCGTTAAGTTGATAGCTTTGAGGGACATGACCGGAGCGCACGGTAACCGGATCCGCACGCAAACAGGTCGCACGTTAACAGGTCCCCACTGTAGTTGGGAAAAGACATCAGTCCCTGCAAAATTCATCTCTTTATAAGAGTCCACTGAGGTGTCCAAAAATATTTTAAGCCAAATGGGGAGAAACAGAGCAAGCCACGTGACTGATTTACTCACACTTGTGTTTTATACTGGTGTAATTTCAAGCTACTCCTAGTTTGCATTAGTTTGAGTGCGATATCAGGCTCTACATCTGTGTACCAGAGAAACGTAGTACTAAATTGAAGGAAGCGCTTAAAAATGAAAATATATAATTACCAAATTGTGCCTTAAATCACTTAATATGTTGATATATATTTTTAAAAGATTCTTTCCTACTAGGTAAGGAGCACATTCCATGAAATAGTGTGATCATGCCTAATAATGTATGAAACTGTTTTATTTGCTTATGGGCCTATATTTAAAATAGATTTCACCTGATGTGCTGGGAAAATGTTTTCAACTTTGTATAGGCTACCTTGGAAAAACTGATTTATTTCCCGCTAATTTTGGCAACTAATCCCATTAAAATAACCTACACAATAAAGTAAACCTTACACGTGCACAAGATGGGGAGGAAATTGTAAATCTGCTTTGCTTCTGCTTTCCTCCAGGTACTGACCAACTGTGAAACACAGCATTAATTTGTGTTTGTATGGCAGGAGAAATATGAATTTTCTAGTGGTTAATTTGAGCTGTTAGATTATTTTGTAAACCATAGAAACATGATCCTATTACAAACATGCATGTGCCCTCTTTTCTAAATGGAAAATGACAATAAATACAGCAAAAGTAATTTGGTAACTTATGCAGTAAAAATTTAATAGTTGTCAATACATCTCCTTTGTAGTTTAATGCAAGATTATGGCCTCACATCTAAAACAATCCCCTAACATAATATTTCAAACACTGTATTATCTATTCAGCTTTGTAATTTCTGGCCAAGGTTTTAAAATGTGACTGGAGATTTGGGTTGCCTTAGTTTTTGGGTGCCTTTCTTGATATACTGTAAAGGTCTAGATTTTTCAGAAAGAACTTTACCCAACTTCTGAAAATCAGATGCCTTTAAGGTATTACAAGAGGGGTACCAAAACAATGGAGGTACCTAAAATCATTAATCGCCTTTCAAAATATTGGTCTTCACCTTATTCCTTAAAAAATATATTGACCACAATTATTTAAAAAAAAAAGTTTGTTTCAAAAGACTTTCTAATGAAAGGATTGTACAAGTATCTAATCTCCATTATTGCTGTTAATGTATCTGCTAAAATTAACAATTAATTACTCTTCAGTTTTATAAATTGCCAGAATATTAAATAATTATTTAATTAATAATTAAATAATTCTTCTGTCCTTAGGTGCAAAATAAAAAGCAAACTTAATTCCCATTTTGACTGTATAGCTGAATAATAGGTGATGTTTTTAGATGAGCATGAGTTAAATAAGAATATAACAGTTTTCGGAGACTCAGGTCTGTGTTTGTGTCTGTGATGGGGGAAAGAGAGGTGCATGGTGAAAAGTTGCTGGACTGTGGAGTAGATCTCTTGTTTCTTTCAGAGATGCTGATGGGAGGGCTACCTGTTTTCAATGCTTACTTTTCTCCTTTTCAGTTACCTTGTAAAAAAGTATAACCAGCCTGCACATTAATCTCACCTATCCTTATTCACAGCTGAACTAATCAGACCACCAGACTTAACAGCCAGAAACAGCCTGCATGTATTACTCAAATTTCTCTCTAGTTACATGGTAAAGACAACATTCAGTGTATTCATATAAGGCAACTAATAATGCCAAATATGTCCATTGTGTGAACATAACATGAGGGTAGCTGAAATGATCACATAATGCAAAAACTGGAATCAAATGAATATATAGATTCTTCTTCGAGCAGCTGCTCACATATATTCCACCTTGGGTTTGTATGTGCCAGCATGCTCAAACACCGGAAGCTTTTGCCCAGCCCCCGCCGTGGGACCAGCGGTGGCGCCCCCTGGAGTGGCGCGCATTCCACTCCGGTTAAATATCCCGCTGGTCCGGTAGGCAGTCAGTTTCCTTCTTTCCGCCACTAGTGTCGGACACCGGGAACGTTAAGGAGACTTCAAAGGGTTTTCCTACAGGGGCTATGTCCCGATCTCCAGGCTTTAAGCCTTGTGCCTCCTGCGGCAGACTCTTCTCGGTCTGTGACCCACACGACCGATGCTTGAGGTATCTGGGGGAATCTCACCTCCCGCAGCGGTGTAAAATCTGCAAGGCTTTTAAGCCCAGGACAAAAAAGGACCGGGACATCCAGCTTAAGGCGCTGCTGATGGAGGCAGCACTGGCTCCTACAGAGGGATCGCTGCTCCTGGCCCTGGCGCAGGGCTCAGCCTCGGCGGAGGGAACAGCTTTGGGTCAAGCGGGGACACCGGCACCGGCAAGCCTGGCAATGCCGCAGCGCCGCTCCACACCGGCCGCACCGGCGGTCCCTGAACAAGCCCGTGAACGATGGGAGCGCACCGAGGGTGCACGCAGAGTCACTCCCTCACCCCCGGGGGGATCGAGATCCCCGGTCCCACCAGCTCCCTCGACCCCTGAGGCATATGAGGCGGCCAGGGCACTTACCAATTTATCTTCTCCGGCTCCGGTTCCAGCTCTGTCGCGCCCACCATCTCGAGGGAAGCCCACCTTAAGTTCACTGGCTTGGCGCGGCACTGCACCACACTTGGCCCCGCCCTCGGAGTCGGCTTGGGTAGCGCCCCAAGACTCCCCGCGGCAGGGGAGGAGCTTGCCGCAGACGGACCGGGCAGGGGCGTCACCAGCTCAGTCCCCGGCCCCAGGCAGCAGCCGCGGACGCGGCAATCGTTCAGGCCATCGGCACTGGCAGCACCAAGGAACGGGGGGGACAAGAGGATATGCCCCCACTCAACTTCCCCCTCCTTGGTACCACGGCACCATAGCATGGGACACAGAGACGTGTCATCTCGCCGGGCCAAGAAACAACGGAGGAGGGAGCCTTCTAGCTCCTCCTCTTGGACCTCACACTCCTCCTCTTGCGCCCTGGTGCCCTCAGAGGACGGGGCAGCAGGGCAGAAGACCTCCCAGCTTTCCTCTGGACAGGCCCAGCCACCCATAACGGGACCCCCCTCTCAGTACTGGCTGGCTAACTGGCCCTATTGGATGCCATGGATGCTACCACAGGAGACCCAGCACACTAACTTGCGGGTTGAGCAGACCAGGGGTCGCAGATCACTGTCTCGAGATGCCTCTGACAGGTTGGAGTGTCAATCCTCTCCGGCCACAACGCGTCGATCTCCATCCGTCTCATTGGCTGCGGAATCACACAGTACCTCCTCTGTACCAGCGGATGATTTCAAGGCGTACCAGGATCTGCTCCGCAGGTTGGCGTCCAATTTGGGCTTAGAAGTGGAGGAGGTGAAAGAGTCCTCAGACCCATTATTCAATGTACTATCGGCCACGGCTTCTACCAGGCTGGCCCTTCCCATCCACGAGGGCGTTCTCCGGATCGTTCACTCGCTGTGGCAAAAACCGTCTTCGGTTGCCCCTACCTCGAAGGGTACAGAGAAAAAATATTATGGCCGGCGGCTACCTGCCAGTACTTGTTTACACACCCTACTCCTTCTTCTCTGGTGGTGGACGCAGTGAACCAGCGCAAGCGCCAAGGTCAGCCAGCTTCTACCCCAAAAAGCAGAGAGGCTAAGGCTTTGGACATGTTCGGCAAGAGATTCTATTCCTCAGCAACGTTGCAGCTAAGGGTGGCCAATCATCAAGCCCTCCTGGGCAGGTACAACTACAACCTTTGGGATTCCCTAAGGCAGTTTGCGCAGCACCTACCACCGGACCACCGCTTAGACTTCAACACCATTTTGGAAGAAGGGGCGACGGTGGCGAGGGCAGCCTTACAGGCGGCATGGGATGTGGCTGATTCGGCTGGCAGATCGATAGCCTCCGCAATCACCTTACGTAGGGCAGCGTGGCTACAGGCTTCGGGCCTCCCTCCCCTGGTCCAACAGTCCATTCAGGACCTGCCTTTTGATGGGTCGGCGCTCTTTTCAGACCAAACTGACGCAAAATTACACGGTCTAAAAGATTCGACCGCGACTCTCCGATCGTTGGGGCTGGTATCTCCGGGCCTGTCGATACGCCCCAATCGGGCCCCCTTCCCACTAGTGCCAGCTAAACGGCAGCCGTTCACCAGTAGGCTGACCAGGCAGAGAGATAGGGAGAGGGGTAGAACCCTGAGAGGCAGGCCGAACACGCCAAGCAGAGCATCGAGGTCCAACCGTCGGCGGTTTTGACGGGACGGCGGTTTTGACGGGAGCCGCGAGGGCAGCGAGCCAAGAACCCACATACAGGATCAAGACAGACCCCCATTCCTGAACAGACTCTTCCCTTTCTATTCCCAGTGGGCCTCCATCACTACAGACCGCTGGGTGCTAAGAACGGTACGGCATGGTTACTCACTACAGTTCCGTGCCAGGCCCCCCAACAACCCTCCCCCTTCCCAGTCCCTTTTCAGGGACACCGCTCATGAACAACAGTTGGACCTAGAAGTAAACAAACTCCTCCAACTGGGCGCAGTGGAAGAGGTCCCAGAGGAAGAAAAGGGCAGAGGATTCTACTCAAGGTACTTCCTGATTCCCAAGTCAAATGGGGGATTGAGGCCCATTCTCAACCTACGTGGCCTCAACAGGTTCCTCATGAAGTTAAAATTCAGGATGGTCACTCTCAAACAAATCATCCCCTCGTTGGATCAGGGGGATTGGTTCGCCACCCTCGATCTGCAGGATGCCTATTTCCACGTGTCAGTCAAACCACAACACAGGCGTTTTCTACGCTTTGTGCGAGGGCACAAGCACCTGCAGTTCACAGCACTTCCGTTTGGACTTTCCCTGGCGCTGAGGATGTTCACGAAATGTATTGCGGTCGTAGCGGCTTACCTCCGGAAAAACGGCGTGCACATTTTTCCGTACCTCGATGACTGGCTGATCTGAGGCTGGTCCCGACAGCAGGTACAGGCCAGTGTCCATATGGTCCGATCCCTGTGTCATTGCCTGGGACTCCTCATCAATGAACAAAAGTCCCACCTGAGGCCAGCCCAGAGGCTAGAATTCATTGGAGCCGCCCTAGACTCAAGGCAGGCCAGGGTCTTCCTGCCACAGGCCAGATTCGAGACTATGGCCAACATAATTACCGACTTAAAGCGAAACCCAACTACCACGGTCAGACATTGTCTCAGTCTTCTAGGACACATGGCGGCAACTACCAACATCGTTCCACTAGCCCGCCTCAGGCTCAGGCCGTTGCAGGACTGGCTGGCCTCAGTGTTCCGTCCAGGCAGACACGCAATGGACAGAACCGTGTCGATCCCATGCAAAATCCTAGCCCAGCTAGAATGGTGGCAGGCTCCCCGTCTCGTGATGGAGGGCATCCCGTTTGGGATGGTCAACCCCTCAGTGACGCTGATCACAGACGCTTCAGATCACGGCTGGGGAGCCCATCTCAGCCTAGGTATCAGCACGCAGGGCAGATGGTCATCTGCGGAAAAGGGGCTCCATATAAACGTAAAGGAGCTTCGAGCCATCAGATTTGCTTGTCGCGTCTTCCGAGCGCACCTGAGGGGTCACTCAGTCCAGGTGCTAACAGACAGTTCTACAGCCATGTTCTACGTGAACCATCAGGGGGGAGCCCGTTCGCCAACCCTGTGTTGCGAAGCTATACGCCTGTGGGACCTAGCCATCAGCAACAAATTTCATGTGATGGCGTCACATCTCCCTGGGGTCAGGAACAGCAAGGCCGACCACCTCAGCAGGCACTTCAATTCCATGCACGAATGGTCGCTGCACCCCGAGGTCCTGACCCCAATCTTCCACAAGTGGGGGTTTCCCCTAATCAACCTGTTTGCGACTCAGGAGAATCGCAAATGCCGCAGGTTCTCTTCACTGAGGGGAAGAGAACCGGAGTCCCTCCCAGATGCGTTCCTGCTATCTTGATCAGGACCCCTGATGTACGCATTTCCTCCCTTCCCGCTGATTCACAGGGCCCTGATGAAAGTTCGACAAGACAAAGCGCAAGTGATCCTGATTGCCCTGGCATGGCCGCGGCAGCACTGGTACCATATGCTGGGGGACCTATCAATAGCCGAGCCCCAAGAGCTGCCTCGGAGACCCGATCTCCTGACCCAAGACCGGGGCCGCCTCTTACACCCCAACTTGCAATCGCTCCACCTGACGGCATGGAGGCTGTCTGGCTAACTGCGGAAGAACGGTCCTGCTCAGTTCAAGTGAAGCACATCCTAGTCAGTAGCAGGAAGGCCTCGACGTGTGCTACGTATATGGCCAAATGGCGGCGTTTCCTGCAGTGGGCACAAGGAAGGGGCTTGGACCCACACCTCGCACCAGTGAAGGACATTCTAGACTACTTGCTGGAATTGAAGCTGGAAGGCCTCACCCTGGCCTCGATAAAGGTCCACCTAGCGGCAGTCGTGGCAGTGCACGCACCTGTGGCTGACCATTCCATTTTCTCATACCCTGTGGTGACAAGGTTCCTGAAGGTCTTGGAGCGTGTCTTCCCTGCAGTTCAGCCACCCTCCCCGCAGTGGGACTTGAATATAGTCCTCACGGTCTTGTCAGGGCCACTGTTCGAACCAATGGCCACTTGTCCACTGTTGACTTTATCACACAAGGTGGCATTCTTGGTGGCAATCACGTCCGCCAGGAGGGTCTCGGAGTTAAGAGCACTCTCTTCTGAGCCTCCATACACTGTGTTCTTTAAAGACAAAGTGTGGCTGCGAACCCACCCGGCGTTCCTTCCTAAGGTGGTCTCCCACTTCTACCTTAATCAAGACATATTTCTACCCGTGCTATGCCCCAAACCACACGTGTCGACGGAGCAAAGGAAACTACATACCCTGGACATCAGAAGGGCGTTAGCCTTCTACATTCAATGGACAAAACCTTTTAGGAAGACCACACAGCTCTTTGTAGCGGTAGCGGACCGCAAGAAAGGAGACCCAGTGTCGTCACAGACGATCTCTAATTGGGTAGTATCCTGTATAAAGACGTGCTACCGCTTGGCCCGTGTCCCACTACCGGACAGAGTACGGGCCCACTCAACAAGGGCACAAGCCTCCTCAGTGGCGTTTTTGGCTGAGGTCCCGATTCCAGACATCTGCCGCGCGGCAACATGGGCTTCAGTGCATACGTTCACCTCCCATTACGCAATAGTTCAGCAGGCCAGAGATGACGCAGCCTTTGGTGCAGCGGTTCTTTGTTCCGGTGCCTGTAATTCCACCCACCATCCAGCATAAGGCTAGCAATCTACCCAAGGTGGAATGTATGTGAGCAGCTGCTCGAAGAAGAAAGGAGGACAGTTACTTACCTGTAACTGCTGTTCTTCGAGATGCGCTGCTCACTTCCATTCCACACCCACCCGCCATCCCCGCTTTGGAGTTGGAGAAAGAAGGAACTGACCGCCTACCGGACCAGCGGGATATTTAACCGGAGTGGAATGCGCGCCACTCCAGGGGGCGCCACCGCTGGTCCCACAGCGGGGGCTGGGCAAAAGGTTCCGGTGTTTGAGCATGCTGGCACATACAAACCCAAGGTGGAATGGAAGTGAGCAGCGCATCTCGAAGAACAGCAGTTACAGGTAAGTAACTGTCCTCCTTTTTAAAATGTCAGCAGGAATGTAAGGCACATTAGCTGTAGGCTAGGCACGCAATGAAGAGGCAGAACATTCCTAGTGTACAACTAAAACATTTTACATGCTGTTTAAACTAATGTACATTCACAGTTAGTTCTTTGTATTAAAAGACTCCCTAATGGTTTAAAGTAAACAATGTAAATAGCCAGTAGTTTAGAACATCAGAGGTCTTCAACATCTGGTTTTCCTTTCACATGTCAATTGCAAAAGATCACTAAAGAGCAGGTGAGTTAAATTCTTAGCAGATATAAAGTAGCATACAGCCCTTGAGATGAAGGGAGAGAGGCCCATTGCTCTGTGCCGAATAGGTGGTACACAGAGGCTTTGCTAGAACTTTTGCTAGTCATAAATAAACAGCAATACTCAGACATAAATTCAGAAGGATGTTAAGTAAAAGGATAGGATTTTCTCTATCTATGTGAAAAGCAAATTTCTTTGTGTAAAGGAGCAATTCTGGAAACTTCCTTGATATTTCAGGATCAAAAACTTAAAGCTTTTGATTCCAAAAACATATTTGATATTCAAGATTAAAATGGCTTCACTTGGTTTCAGAAGCTGTGTATCTTATTGCTATATACCAGTCCTGTGGCGTGAGTACACTAAACTACATGGTGGCAAGTCATCCGTACAGTGTGTGTGACTGGGCTTTGTGATGGAGAAATCCACAAGGGTAAAAGGAGGAATCCTTAGCTGCCCTGAAGCTGTAGTAGCCTCTGTGCTTGCTGCACAGGGGTTAAAGTATAATTTGCTGGGCCCTGGAACCATCCTAAATTGGCGCCCCCCCCCATGCCAGCATGGGCCCCCCTCATGCACTGTAGCTACTGCCCTCCAAACCCCTGTCCCCCACCCCAGCTACTGACCCCCAAACACCTGCCTCTTACCCCAGCTACTGTTTCCCACAAGCCTACCCCCCACCCCACCTACTGCTCCCCACATGCCTACCCACCACCCCAGCTACTGCCCCAACACACCTACCCTGCACCTCAGCTACTCGCTCCCTGCCCCAGCTACTACCCCCCACATGCCTGCCCCACCACCCCAGCTACTGCCCCTGGCTCCCATCTCACCTCTGATTCCCCAACCCCCTGCCGTGCCACGCCGTCTTCCCCCACTGCCCCAGGCTGACCCCCTCCACCGTGGCCACTTCCAGCCAGGCCAGCTCACCTATCCCTGACCCCCCCCCCCCAGGACCCCCTTACCTGGCTACCATGTCATTGCAGAGCTGCCCCAGCCTAGACTGAGGCTCAGGCCAGAGCTTCAACATAGGCCCCGGCAGCTCCTTGCCTCCCGGAACACACCAGAACAGTGTTCTGGGGCTTGCTGTTTTTAGAGACTCAGCGTTCAGTGGGCCCCTAAAAATAGAAAATGGAGACAGAACGCTACGTTCCAGTGCCCACTATTTTTAAATGGTGGGCCCCGGAATGCAGCTTTCCAGCTCCATTTTCTATTTTTAAGGGGCCCGGAATGCCATTCCTGTGCGTTCCAGCATACTTGAATCCCTGTTCCTGCAAAACTATTGCATGAAGGCAATGTCCATATTTCCTCACCTCCCCCATGTTCCCCCTAGGACAACACAAATAGTGCATGCACAGACCATGCAGGGTGCAAACGTCTGTATTCTCTCCTAAGACTGCTTTTTCCCAGAAGCCAAAATTTCACCTCTCACTGCATATGGTACCTTCTGTACCCACCAACAATGTAGCAAGATTTGCTCCAGTGGATAGTCTCCTGCTAATGAATATACACGCACAGCAAGGCTGCTCTCTATCAGCTTCTGGGGTTTTTTTGTTTTTTTTTTAATTTTTTGTTTTGGTTTGTTCTGTTTGATTTTATTGGCGGGGTTGTGGGATTTTTTGTTTGTTTGTTTTGTTTGCTATAGAAATACTAGTTATTGCTGTTAATTAAATGGTATGAAACTTAGTGCAATATATTCTGCATTATCCTCACATCCTGTTACTTTATTGGGTGAATTCAGTGCCTTCTGATCCATAATTCCTCCAATTATTGACATGTCTATATCTTTTGTTTATAAGGTAAACTAGCAGAAATGAGACATTATATCCCTTAATGAAGTGTGCCTTAACTACTCCCTCTCCTGGTTCCTCTTCAGTTGTAGACTTAAATTATCAGATACATGGGGTTGACTTTCAAGGAACAGTCTCTATATGAAAGTGCTGAAGATTAAAATTTGACAGCTGATCCCTTTTCAACATTTCCTGTAGTATCGCTGCCCAGGTTAATTACATTTTCAGCATGCTTCCAATGGAGGTATCTATACTTTTTCCCTCTGATCTGAATGGTTTGAAGAACATCTTGCTATGGAGAAAGAAGACATTTCCCCCATTCTTTCAGTCCTGGATAATAGCAAAGATAATTGCATCAAGCCTGGATGGGCTGATATTGAAACTTACTTTGCATATTTTTTCTGCTTATACAACCTCTTATACAATTGTACAGAATATATTATTAAATTAAGTAATAATGAATCTTGGAAATTGTTCACTTTTTTAGTTTAATTAGTGATGTATTAATCTGCCTATTTGGCACCACTCCTAGTGGGAACAAAAAGAAATTGCTGACTTATACACAAGTAATAACTTTTTGTGGTGTCTTTCTCAGGGATATGTAACTAACTGTACCATTTTCATTTAAATGTCCTGTTTAACAGTGACATCTGAAAATTGTTTGTTCACTATATACTTACCATAAAGAAAAAAGATACTAATATAGTAGGCAATGTTTTAATCATTTGGGCCAATCAGCATTAAGAACACATCAAATATTTAAAAATCAAGAAAAAAGATGAGTGACTCGTGAAAATCTGGGACATGTACTAATAGCTCCCAAAGCTAATGGGAGGTCCAAGCTAAAGAAAGCATCAGATTCTGAAGAAACAGTGCAAAACATCATTATCTCAGGATACTGACTCTGTGAGTTTCTCAGAAGATGATTCTGTGGACAATAGCTGTCCCCTATCTATCCAGCACTGGCCTGGGGCTGGCCCACTTGACCACAGCAAGCATGAGCAAAGGGTTGTCAGCTGATACATTGACTTAGAAGGAGACATAACATTGAATTCTTCAGTGGGATTTGGCCACTATGAAAATTTTATCCTTATGCACGATGGCTTTTATTTTAAATAATAAAAATGAACATAACTTCTTGTTATAAACACAACAGCACAAAAAAAATTAAAGAGAAAACTCAGTCTTGCCCTTTGACCCTGCAACTCAGTCCTGCCCTTTGACCCTGGTTGTGAAATCCTACCTTCCCAAAGGAATTTTAACCCTTTCCGTCTCCCAGCCAGACCTTCTTACAGCTCTTCCTCTTTAGGTCTGGGTTAGAGTCAGCTTCCAGTTCTCTGGTTACTACATATACCTATGTGCCCAATCCCGCTATTTTACTTAAAATTTGTAAGGTTCAGTAAATGCTGGCTGTGTAGCACGAATGACATATGCTGCTTATCCTCTGTTATGATCTGTGTAACTCTCCTCTTCACTTTTGCAATGTAATTGTATGAGTTGATTCCAAATATGCCATGCAAGGTTCCCTTATGAATGTTCATAATATATTCGACATGATTACTATGGTATCATGTTTCCTGCACCATCATGTATGTGTACAGATGTGAAGAATGTTACATAGCACAGACTCTCAGGACTACCTCTAGCACAGAGGTTGGAGAATTATATGACAAAGGCTATGCAGATGCCCTCCTTAACTCAGGTAGAAGTAAAGAGAATCACACAGCAGCACAGAGAGGAAAGGGCTGAGGGGAGATTGAAAAACAAAGAGAGACAGTTTGAATGGAGAAAAGCTGCTGGCTCGGGCCAGAAAAACACCGTCTTAGAAGATCCAAAGGGGTAGCCATGTTAGTTTGGTTCAGCAGAACAAACAAAGAGTCCTGTGGCACTTTTAAAGACGAACAAATTTATTTATTGCATGAGCTTTCACGGGAGAAAATTCCACTTTGTCAGACTTTCTCCCATGAAAGCTCGTGCAATAAATAAAGGTTAGTGTTTAAAAGTGCCACAGGACTCCTTGTTTGTTTTACCATCTTAGAAGTAACTGCAAGATGCAAAGGCTAACACATTGCCAGGAGGGCCTGGTGTGGCTGAAAACCATCACAGTGTAGTACACGTGTTTTATTTTTTATTTTCTTATGGTAACTCTTGACTCATTTATTAAATGATTATGCATTGATTTGCTATATACTCACTTAAAGTCATATCCTGATCAATAAACCAGTAGTTGTTTTTATGAAAAGCTGTGTGGACTTTAGAGGGTGTAAGCGATCCATTTCTTTGGTAAATGGACAGACATGAGCATCTGGTGATTTTGCAGAAGGATCCCAATTGCTGTAAGCCAGACGTTCCACTGTAGTATCTGGGGCTGGAGAAGTTCACTAGGGGACCATCACCTGAGCAACCAGAGGGCACGCACTCGCTGCCTGGGACTGATCATGTATAAAAGGCTGGTGTGGACTGACTCAGGAGTGAGTAGTCAACTGGCAAAGTGGGGTGAATTCGGGTTCAGGAGTGGAGATCTGGGGATCACAGCAGCACACCAAACCAGAACCACAGAGCAACCTGTCACAATGCCATAATCCTTTGTTTTAAGTATTGAGTAGTTGCTCCAAGAAGGCTAACATTATTGTGAGCAGATTTCTTACTTCTCCAGAGCATATCTTTAGATATTAATAATATTCACCTGCAATTTTCCTTATTAATTTTTAGATGCTCTTAACAGCCTGAGATTAATAAACTAAGCTATCTGTGAAACCAACTATGTACATTACAAAATTCTTCAAATGGTCCTCGTCTCACTAACACCTGAAGGCCACTTTGTGAAGTTACTAAACTACAGCCTTATATCTCTAAGTTTGAGTGCCATTCTAATTTGTAAATCTGAAACTGCTTTTCCCTTTCTTCCCAAGCATATCTTATCAGCACCAGATGGGGCTGACTTTTGCAAATCTCTCAGTCTTCTGAAACTTCTAATACAAAATATGGTGTATATATTTTTTTCAGTTAATGTAGGTGCCATCATAAGACCTCAAATGAAAACTACACCTGTGCCACTTAAATGATTGGTTCTTTTATGGGTATCCCACTGTGTGTTACCCGTGGCTTAAATCCAACACTCCAGAACTTGGTTCTCTTTCTGCAGTGAGCACTGTGCAGGTACAGTGGTTCAGGCAATGATTACCACTGGGGCAATGAAAACTTAGACTATAAATGTCATCCTGGATGTCTTGCAAATTTTTTGTGCCTTATTATGCATAGTGAGTGTTATCAGAACTTGCAACCCCATCGTAAACTTACTGCAGGTCTGTGACATTGCTAATAGATCAGCATTTCCTACTCAAATTATAATATAATTGTGTCGGATAGATATGGGTAATGGAAAGGTCAGATACAAATGAATTGTCTTCTTCAAAATGCACGCTGATGTTTTCTTGCTAAGCTAATAAAATAATATATGTTATTACAATGGTATCTCAGTCCTGTGCACAGAAGACTACATGCCTTCTGCATAGGCTTAGCCTTTAAAAGGGGCCAAATACCAGGAAAAGTATTGTTGCCGCATTGACAAAATACAGAGCGCTTGTCTTCATTTTTTGCTATGCAGTTTGTTGCTGGGAAAAACAACCACCACTGAACTCAAATGCCTCTTTCTCCATGTTTTTACTATAAGGAATATATATCAATTCCAACACTTTATTCGGAGATCTTTTCATCCATGGTAATGTGAATTTGTGGGGCACCACAACTTTGGTATTCCACACGCTCAAAGTAACAGATTTCATTTACCAAGAGGAAATTTTAGAAGTGTTTGATCTTTGGTGAAATAGATGAGATATTGTCAATGAATTTATAAAACAGAATTCTTCAAGAGCATGCTTTTAACTCACAAAAGGTCTGTTTGCCCAACTGAGTAAATGCACTGCTCATCCGATCTGTATTAGTGCATCTCACTGTAACAAATCTTGTGGGAAGAACACATAGATGCTAAGTATGCATAGCTCCTCTGAGTTTTGTCTGTGCTCCTTAGTGCCATCTATTATTGGCAGGCTTGCTGTCAAAGCTAATTTCTACAGGACAATCCTTGCCAGCATTTTTCTCCAACTGTTTAGCTGTCAGTTCATAGAAACTGCCACTTGTCTTAAGAATGCAAAATGCCAGCTGACAAAGTGCCCAGTTCGTTATTCCACTGTAGATGAAACAAATACTGTTTCTACTGAACCAGACATGTATAGAATGAATTCTGCAGTCAGGTGATGGAGCTGCAACATTTTGGTCAGATAACTCACCTCAAGTTCCTGTAGTCTTAGGTAATGGGGAAAAGCGTGAAAAAACTTCACCTCCAGAAGATTCTGTTAGATGCTGACAGGTATATGGTCTAATATCTGGAAGTGCTTACTCTTTTGTCCAAAGAGGTCTCTCTTATATAAAGAGTGAATGGTTCACAGATACTTTCAGCATGCATTACCTTCTTTTTCTACTATAATAAAAAGGACTAGTGCTTAGTTACCTCCCTGAGCTATCTTGAAGATGAGATATTTGTACAGCTCTTTGAAAATATAAAGAACAGTGCAAGCTTAGTGAGGTGTTTTAGTGTTTCTACAAACATTGCCTGAATGCAATCAGTTAGTGTTTGTATCCAGATGACACAATTCTAGCTCCAGTGGTGTTGGAACAATTTTTACAGTGAGGGTGCTGAAAGCCACTGAACAAAACTATACCCTGGAAACAGCGGGTTCCAAACCTGTGGATTGGAGGGCCAAAAGTGGCCCACAGGGTCTTTCAAAGTGGCCTGCAACTCCACTCCTGCTGGCTTCAGAAGAAAGCCACTGTCTAAGGACCCAGGTGGAGTGTATTTCCACAAGGCTAAAAGACAGGTGCAGGCTCCTTACTGCAGCCATGGGGATGGGAGATCAGCATGCCTCTGCCTGTGGCTGTAGCAGGGAACACACCAAAGTGCTCCGCCTTGGTCCAGAGGTGCTGGGGTCCTCGCTGGAGCCAGAGAAAGGGAAGCACTGATCTTATGTCCCCAGAGCTGCAGAAGGGAGCCGCTGTCTAGGGACCCAGGCAGAGTGTATGGGGCAACAGGAAACAAGCAGTTTCCCTGCTATAACCAGGGAGGCAGGGATCATGGATGCAGGTGGTAGAGTGCAGATGGTTTTTCAGGGCATCCTGCTGGTGAAGACTGGCAACCCTTCAGGGCTGTAGGAATGATATCTGTGACTCTTGAGCCAAAAAGTTTGGGAATCACAGCTGTATATGATGGAAACCACTTTGTGCTCTCAGCACCCCTCGTTCCAGCACCTGTGCCTAGCACTGACACTGACTTGTCACGTAACCTTGGAAAATCAGGGCTTGTCTACATTGTGAAGTAAATTTGACTTAAGGTGGGGTGTGATTGTAGAGAATAGCTATTCTTGATTAACTCCACTTCCAAAGTGAATTAAGCTAACTCTGAATAACGAAACTGTGCTCCAAAATAAGAGAACCCACCTAGGAATATGACCGAAAATACTTCATCAAAAATAGCTATTCATTAATAACTGCTTTGCTTCAGTTTCCCTAGAAGTAAATGTGGACCAAAAAATACTTCCCATCTCATATATCCTTAGGCACACCCAGCTCCCATTGATACTGATGTAAGTTCTGCCAAGACATGTAGGATCAGACTTCTCATTTTTGCAACAATCTGATTATGTGAACATCTAGTATTATTAGGACTGTGCAGCACAGTGGTTGCAGTATTTTTCTACTGAGGTGGAAGAAATATATAAGAAACTTGAACATTTTACTAAATCTCTTCTAACCATGTTTCTGGTACAGTGTACTCACCTACAAGGCAGAGAGTTGCTGGTTGAATGCCTAACATGCCTTTTTGTTCCAGTCTTTCATTTGCTTTAATTTTTGTGCAGCACTTAGTTAAAACAGTGATAGACACTTTACAAAAATTTTAGCAAGAGTGCAGTGATAAGAACCTCTAGCATGTGCAAGTGCTGGAAAACATGTTTAGAATTGGCATGCTAGAAGGCTTCAAAAGGGTGCCCAGGCTATTTGGTATGCTTTTGCACTAGGCATGGATCCAAATTCCACAGTTTGTTACTGTCACACAAATTGTTCTATAGCAGTGAACAACTGTGGTTGTCAGTTACATAGTGCAGCACATGATCATTGCCTGATTTTTGGCCCACATTCCGAGTCCTCCTTGACTCACAAAGATGATGTAAGATGCCAAAGAAATATTTGTGAAAAAGTTGTTTAATTTACATTACACAACTCATTTCAGAAATTTTCAGAATCTCTAGCATGTAGCCATCTTCCACCAAAATTATCCATTTTTTTTCTTAATGTTATGTCATGATTAGAAAATCTGGCTCCTATCTCAGGTGATTTTGTCAAACTGATAGATTTTTATTTTGTTTCTTATTAATTTTTCTGTTCTGACAAACCTTTAAAATAGTATCTTCTTTCTGATCTAACACTTTCTTTTGAAGTGACTAATCTTTCACTAATACTGTATATTCCTGTAATTCAGCTTTCTTCTATATCCTTATTGACTGTCTCATTATTACAGTCAGATAAGTCACTCTAGTGTCAGTGAACATGTATACTTTTCTACATGACCTCACAGTGTGTTCCTCTCCTTTCTCTTTCTAGCTATCAGTTTCATGTGGAAGCCTTGTCCATATTAGCACTTACGCTGGAAAAAGTCTGTTATTCAAGGGTGTGAAAAAAACAATCCTTTTAAGCAACACGAATTTTGCCAGCATAAGCATGGACAGAGCCATGGCATCAGGCAAAGCTATCGCTGCTCGTTTAGGTGGTTTTATTATATTGGTGAGAGAGCACTCTCTCATCAACAGAACACGGCTAGATAAGTTTTTATGGTGGCAAAATTTTTTTTGGTCAGGGGTTCTTTCACACCCTGAATGACAAAAGTTTTGTTGGCCTTTGTAATACTACAGAGAAGACCTAAGTATAGTGCATTGTACCCTCTACTCCAGTGTTTCCCAACCAGTGTGCCATGACCCACAGGTGTGCCACAAAATTTTTTGAAAAACTACTTGAAGAGTTGTGGATTGGCTCATGAATATTTATGAGTTCATGTGGAGACTATACGGTGGTATGCCTCAAAATAATTAAAGGTATCAAGGTGTGCCACGCCAAAGAAGAGGTTGGGAACCCCTGCTCTAATCGTCCCCATCTACAGTGGTGTTAGGTCAGTTTAACTGCATCCCTGGGGGTGTGCATTTTCCACGCTCCCAAACAACTTGATGCAAGTTTATAGTATAGAGCTGGTTCAAGAAATTAGTGAAAAGTGCAATAAGTAAATTTGTTAGTCTTTTAAAGAACGCCAAGACTTCTCTGCTTGTCTGTTTTGTGGTCTCAGAAGGAAACTCAGAATCTGAGCTGGCCCTAACAAGGAGGTGCTCTTCAGCTGGGTAGCAAAGGTTTGGATTTGCGTCTGAAAAACTCTGTAGAATGGTGCTGCCTGGCTGCTGAAGAGCCAAGTTCCAAAGGGGCAGCTGTGTTAGTTTAGTCCAGGGGAAAAAAAAAAAAGTGTGGGGGGGAGTCCTGTGTCACTTAAAGACTAACATTTATTTTTCACATGAACTTTTGTGGGAGAAGATCCCACTTTGTCAGATGCTTGGAAGATGGGTGAACTTACAGAATGGAATGAAAATAAATGCAAGGGAGTGTAACACATGGGATCCGCTCACACAGTAACAGCAAATCAGAGCAGTTAAGGTTCAAACCCTGGGAAGGCTGAAGTCAAATCACCTTCTGTAATGGGAAAAGAAGCTATAATCTCGATTTAATCCTGGTGGAAATTTCCAGAGGGGTAGCCATGCTAACTGTGTATGGCAAAAGCAGTGAGAGTCCTCTGGCCCCTTAAACTAACAGATTTCGAGCATAAGCTTTTGTGGGCTTCAGCCCACTTTGTCAGCTGCATGCATCTGATGAAGTGGGTTGAAGTCCACAAAAGCTTGTCCTTGAAGAAATCTGTTAGTCTGTAAGGTGCCACAGGACTTGCTGATTTAATCCTCCTTGCACACAATCTAATTTGCTTATTAATGTAACCCTTCTGCCAGGGCAAGCTGGCAGAGCAAGGGCTGGGTTCTATACTTAGGGGGTTCCCAATAATGTAGCACCACCAACCAGCTCAAGCCCTGACCCCCCCCAGATTTCTGCGAAATCCTGCACTGTTCCCTGGACACCCCAAAGGGGTAAGGCTTCCCCAATTGCAAGCACAAGTTTGAATGTAGTAAACAGAACTTTTAATAGTAGTAAAACAGAGTGTAAAAGGCCAAATAACAGAAATCAGTGCTGATCTAGCAAATCAGTACAAAGCAAAGTTCCTGACAACCCACACCGCATAACAGAACATACAAGACTTAATGGCAAAACCGGCACTGATCTGGAGAATCAGTGCTAACTAGGCTGCCAACCACCCCAGGGTCCGTAGGGAGCGTCTCTCACGCCAGTTGTCCGCTGGCGCCAACTACTTTTACTCACTCCATCCAATAGCGCCGTCCCTTGGCTGTGCCTGCTGTCCGCTGGCTATGCCCACCAATCACTCACACCACCCAGCTTGCTGCTGGCTGCTCTCACCATCCGCTGGCTCCACCTGCTGCCTGCCAGCACCGCCCACCGGTCACTTGCCACCCAGCTCACCGCTGGCTCCACCCACTGTCTGCCAGCACCACCCACTGGTCACTCATGCTGTCTAGCTCACCACTGGATGCTCTCACTGTCCGCTGGCTCCACGTGCTGTCTGTTGGCTCTGCCCACTGGTTGCTTATACTGCCCAGCTCACCGCTGGCCGCTCTCACTGTCTGCTGGCTCTGCTTCAGTGACTCCAGCTCAGAGGGAGAGTTTTGCCTCTCTCCCTAGTGATTCCAGCTCTTAAACCTTAAGCAGCTACTTACTTTAATATGACAAAAGAGACCTCAAAGAAGCCCAGCCAGATCTATCATTTGACAAAGAGGCTAGATGGGTCAGACAAATTGCCTCAGGCATCACTCCAGAAAGAAACATGCCAATCCCTAACCCCTGTCTTAAAACTTTCCCAGGCTGAAATAGCCAGTGGCCTCCCTTACAGGTACCTTTTTAACTACGGGTAGCTTTTACCCCTTAACTAACCCAAACAGATTTGAAACAAGCAAAGAATACAATATCACCAAAGACAGTATTTCACATTTCCCTTTACTAGAATTACAGATATTGACACATTTGTGATCAGATTAACCCCAAATGCCATTACCCTCTGTTCCCTGCACCTAGTATGTGCTCTTTGTGTTCATTCTAATACAGAACCCGTGCAGATTAGTTTCCCCCCCATAGAAGCTGTTAAGCACAGCTTCTAAGCCTGCCTTACGCTGATATTTGCCTATCAATTAATATGCTGAAGAGCCCCTTCTCTCCTGCCCTGAGGGTGAACAGAATAGAATAGAATCGTAGGGTTGGAAGGGACCTCACGAGATCATCGGCTGTGTTCACACAGCACTCTTATTTTGAAACAACAGAGGTTGTTTCGAAATAAGAAATACCCTGTTCACATGAGGCACGGTTGTTTCGAAACAAGTTAAATCCCATGCAGGGACGAAACAACGTTGTTTCGAAACGATTGTTTTGAAACAACACAGTGCGAACATGTTGTTTCGAAACAACGGTGACTTGTTTCGAAATAACTGTTGCCTGAACCTGCTATTTCACTTTGAGCTTTTTTCCTTAATTCGAATTAACTGTTCATTCGAATTAAGTTATTTCGAAATAAGGTGTTATTTTGATACAAGTTGTTTCGAAACAACCGTATCGAAATAACCCCATGTGTGAACACAGCCATCTAGTTCAACCCCCTGGGGTATGAACCCAGGACCTTCTGCATGTAAAGTGGATGTGCTAGCCACTGTTCCCTCTAATTACTCGTAGACCCTGTGTACAAACAATTTCTTTGTGTGCGCAAAAACATTTTGTGAGCACCAATATTAGCACTATTGAATTTTTTTGTGCACACTTTATTTTGTTGTGTGTGCAGGTTTCACGACCTGTGTGCGTGTGCACGTGCACAGATTAGAGGGAACAGTGGTGCTAGCCACTACACTATTTGCAGCAAGAGGGACACCTAGTACTGACCAAGCTGCACACTGGGGGAGGAGGAAGAAGGGCAGAAAGACCCTCCTCCACCACCTCTCCCTGGCAGGCAGGGTGGAAGGCTGCCTCTGTGCTAAAAAAAGGATTTGTGTGGCACTTTAAGACTAACTGATTTATTTTTCGCATGAGCTTTGGTGGGAGAAAATCCCACTTCCTCAGATGCTTGGAAGATGGGTGAATTTACAGAATGGAATGAAAATTAATACAAAGGGGTGTAAAACATAGGATCGGGTCACATTTGCTGTCACTGTCTGACCTGATCCTACGTTTTACACCCCCTGGCATTTATTTCCATTCCATTCTGTAAGTTCCCCCATCTTCCAAGCATCTGAGGAAGTGGGATTTTCTCTCACCAAAGCTCCTGCAAAAAATAAATCTGTTAAAGTGCCACACGACTCCTTTTTTTTGGCTGGACTCGACTAACACGGCTATCCCTTTGGAGATTCCCGCTGTGCTCCCAAGACACCCAAGGCCAACGACTGAGGGGCTGGGCCCAGCCTCTCGCCCTCCCAGCGCCTCCGCAGCCCAGCACCTGCCAGCCGCGCGCGCGCGCGCGCCCCCCTCTCCCAGATCCGCGCGCCGCGCCCCACCCACCGCGCGCCCTCGAACACAGGTAAAGAACTCCGCGGAGGCGCCCAATCAGGAGCTTCGAGCCGAGCAGCCAGCCAATAGGAACTCGCTCGAAGGCGGCCCGCTAGCCGGGTTGCTGGCGGGGCAGCCTATCCGAGCGGAGGGGCGTGGCGTGGCGTGGCCGTTGGCGCTGGGCAGCGCGCGCCGGGCCGGGGCTGTGGCGGCGGCGGCTCCTGGCGCAGCATGGCCGGGCTGGGCGGCGGCGGCGGCGGCGGCGGCCTGGGGCGGTGCAGCCACGCGGTGGTGCGGGGGCTGCCCGAGTCGCTGTGCCAGCACGCGCTGCGCGCCGAGAAGGGCAAGGAGGTGGACTTGGCGCGCGCCGAGCGGGAGCACCAGCTCTACGTCGGGGTGCTGAAGAACAAGCTGGGGCTGCAGGTGCTGGAGCTGCCGGCCGACGAGAGCCTGCCCGACTGCGTCTTCGTGGAGGACGTGGCCGTGGTGTGCGAGGAGACCGCCCTCATCACCCGGCCGGGCGCTCCCAGCCGGAGGAAGGAGGTAGGGGGCGGAGAGCGGCCTGCACCCCCTCCCCGGGCGGGGCAAAGCCTGTCCTTTGCAGAAAGGGCGGGACGGGGCATTTGGTAGCGGCATTGGACGTGGTGTTTGAACGTAACGCGGAAGGGAGCCGGTGCCGATGCACGGGGTGCAGGTGAAGCTCGCGGCGGGGGATGATGGCAGGGCCAGCTGCTCGCCGGGTGTGTGTGTGCAGGCACGTGGGGCGGGGCAGGCTGGTGGCATGATGGGAGAGGGCCAGTCGGAAGATGCTCTCTGCACTTGCAGCCTCCCTTTCCCATCATCAGCCCCAGCTTGAGTCCTTCTCCCCTGCCCAGCGGCTGGCTGGGGGCTCAGTCCGGCCAAGAGTCACCTGCGATTTGTGTCCAAGAGAAAATGAGCACAGATGTGTCTGGGCAGTCCTGTAATGGTGACTGCAAAGTGGCTAGCTCGAAGAGCTGATCTGCTCCTTTTTCTCTTGCAGCTTGTCAGCATGGTAGGCACAAAAGCAGGGGTCGTCAACTCAAATCACCATGAGGGCGAGTATGTTAGCCTGCATGACTGAAACCTTTTCATACGATGATATTGCAAATATTGGTAGCGATAGTGTCATTGCGGGCCACAGGAAATAGCTTTAGGGACTGCATGTGGCCCACCCGCTGCATGCTTGAGACCCCCCAGAGCCATAACATGGCAATCCAGCGCTCCTTGCCATTAGGGGCACTTGGGGCCAGCATCGTGAAATGCGCTGTTTAACAGAGCGGCTCCATTGAGCTGCTCCAGTGCGCTTGGGGCAGAGCCCCTCCAGCACCACTGTGTTACAGCCCTGGAGACTCACTGCACAAGAGGATGACTTAATGTTTTGTGTCACGAAATAACTCACTCTGTTTTTAAGATATACCAATGTCCTTTATAGTAAAGCACAGCAGTTCTTGGTAAGTTTAAATGCAATCAAGGGAGATGGCACAAGAATGTTAAAACCAATTAAAAACTCTGGGTGTAGGTGGAGCCCGGCAAAATGCTCACTCTGTGAATCTAATACATAGATGTTGCATAAATTTTAATTCAGACATATGGTAGGAAAGCTACATAAAATCATTATTGAATTTCTTCTGTTTAACTGACATTTCCACTGAATGTGTCTCTCTCCTTAAAACACTTGAAAGATGGTGTGCATGTGGATTCTGTTTTTAAACGAACAAAAAAAAATGCACACCTCCATAATTGTGTGACAAATGTCTCTCTAACAGGTTAATTCCTCTTAAGTGTTGCCAGAATATTATATTAAGGTGTTCATTTTATAAACTCAGCAGGTTTTATAAGAGGTAGACCGTATTACATTTTGGAATGCAGAAATTCAATATGTTTCCTGGGTGTAGCCCTTGTGATGGTGGTTAGTGTGTGGGTGGACTAACGTTATGTATTCTATTAAACTGTTCAGTCAGTTCAGTTTCTCAAATATCTTTAAAGATAAGTTGCTTGACCACAAAGGCATTGGCCCATTGAGAGAATATTTGAACAAACTGTGCAACACAGTATATAAATAGTGTGTTCTCTAGAGATTCTAGGTGTCTTAGATGGCTTATTAATTGAAGTGGGCTTCTGTGTTTTCACCATCATTAAGCTGCAGTATCACACTTCTACATTTTCATATGTGTCCATGCTAAGCTATGTTTTCACTTGGTCCTTCACCAATTTATTAATTCATTTCTGTTTCCTCCCTTTTTATATAGGATGTTATCTAATAATGCTTCTTCAATGAGTACTTTTCAGCCAGGGCGGGCTCAAGGGGCTGTGGCAGCCTGAGCCAACTTTTGCTCTCCCATCGCCAACTTTGCGGCTGGAGTGCACTTGCAGGGGCAAGGCCGGGCCAGTGGTCACGTGGCGGTGGGCAAAGTCACATGACTCTGCGGTGGAGGGCCCTGCCTGGCTATGTTGTCCCGGCGACCGCAGGAAGCTGCAAGGTGAGACCCTGGGGGTCTCTGTGGCAACCTGCTCCCGAGCCAAGATTTCAGTTTTTGGAGTTGGCGCCCCTGAGCTTTGGCGCCCCGAGTCAGTGCCACACTGGTTCACCCCACAAAGTAGCCTTGATTTCAGCTTATGGATATACATCATGCTCCATACCCGTAATCAGAGCTGAGGTGGCTCATGTCAGGAAGCACCTTTGCATTCAGTTCAGACAAGCAGAGAAAAGATCAGCCAACCAGAAAACGAAATAAAAGCAGTCAGCAGAGGATCATTTGGGAAATGTTGTCTGAAGCAGATTAGCAGCTAAGACGAATCAGTTTAAATAATACAATAACAACAAAAATAAAGCAATAAAAACAAAGATCTATCATGAAACAATAATCACCTTGTTACAAATAAGGAGTTCTTTATATTAGTATGTGTTTTCAACAGCACACTGTAATCTGCAGAAAATTTTCATTGCTTGCTTTCCCCTTTTCTCAGTAAAGATTTCATAGAATGTGGGGAGGTTACGTGTTACTAGGGGTTATTACTGTTGCATCATATTTACTAGTGTGTTATGAATAATTATCAGTAACCAGACTACAGTATGAACTTTGACTCTCTTTCTCTTCAGTTTAAACTTGCAGTATTCATTAACTTGCAAAACTCAGTAATTCACAGTGGATCTTCAGTTAATTGTTCTAATATATTCAGTATAAAATCCTATTTTGATGCAGCGTAAACTGTATCCTAATCTCAGACATTTCAGGAAATTCAGAATAAAGGCACCCATGGTTACCTTTATCCAGCTGTTTGTTTGTTTGCTTGTGAGTTATTGTGTCAGTATGTATAATTTTAATGTGAGTACCCCATTGTGTATTCCTCCTGTACCTATGACTTCTGTAGGGTAAAAACCAGAGAAAAATCTTGGGCACAAGGAATGCAGGTGTTAGCATTTAACAAATAGGTGCAAGTGGCTGAGCTATTGCAATAGGAAACTCTGGTCTGATATTTGTCTTTATATTTGAGATGTCAAACGTCTTTATCGAGCCACCTCCCTCTCCTCATTCGAATATCTCTAAATTCATTTGTCATCTTACTTATGGTAATTGTGAAGGGGGGGAAAGGAATAATGTATGTGTATTTAAAAAAAAAAAACATAAAGTTAAAGGACCATTAAGTTGGGAAAGTGGCTTATTGTGTATTCACGTAGTTCTTTATTGTAACACTTCTCCCCTTACCAATTCCCCACACTTCTTGTCTGTTAATTACCCTAACTTTTGTTCTCTGGTGTGGACATGGACAGTGGATTGTGGTGCAGGGCTGGGTTTTTATCTGCTTCTTTGAAACTGTTAGCATACTTTTGGGGCCTCATGAAATAAAAAAAAGGTGCAGTTTACCTAGATTCTTTCCATTTAGTTTTTCTTTTTTAAAAAATGAATTAAAGGCTTTTTCCTGTGTATTTTGTAAAAGCCCTTTGAAAGCTTGCACAGATCTCTCATTCAAGAACATGCACATGGATTTTTTTTGGAGATGTTTAAAAATGTGTACTAGTGTGGAATGTTACTTTCAAATGCAGCTGTTTCTCATGCAGACCATTTTCAAAAGCGTTTTCACTGAGCCTATATCATTACCCACTGACATGATCATTTATGCCCGTGTAGAGTTTTGATGATATCCCTGGAGCTCTAAATGAACATAAGGGGCCATGCTAGCCTTAACACAGAAATGTGATCTCAGCTGTAACTACAGAATTGCACCACTATGCTATCAGTTGTCATGAATGGACGGATTAAGGCTGCATCCAGATCTAGACACAGAAAAGGCCCAGAAGTTTGGAAAGAAAGATTTAGCAAGAAGACCAGTGCAAACTGTGGCAGCAGTTAGTGGGAGACAGGTGGGAGGTAAAAGATTCCTGCTACACAACTGATTACTACTGATGGTTCTGGCAAGAGATGAGGCTCACTGCTCAAAAAAGGGCTGTAGGTTGGTCTGACGCAGGGAGTGAGAGTGTTAGTGCTGAAGGGTGGGACAGTCTTGTGCCAATCCAGAGGGATTGGAGAGGGAAAAGGATGTAGCAGTTTAATTCCTGTGGTATTGACTGTGAATGTTTGCTACACTTTATGTAGTTCATAGAGCAAGGAGTAAGGGCAGGGAATTAACCGTAAAACAAGAAGGGGACATGTGGGAGGAGAGGGTTGCTTCATTTATTTGGGGTATTTTGTATTTTAGAGAGCTGTTTTCTGTGCAGTAAGGCCACATCCACACTAGCGAGCATACGGCTGTGCCACTGTGAGGCTGTGTGTACAGCTGCTTTATATTGATAGAAGAGACCCCGCCCACTGACATAATAAAACCACTTCAATGAGCAACGGTAGCTGTGTCAGTGGGAGGAAGCTCTCCCATCGATGTAGCACTGTGCGCACTGACAGTTGGGCCAGCAAAACAAGTCATTCTAGGAGCCATTTTTTTCACAGCCCAAGTGACATAGGTTCTGCTGGCAGAAGTGCAGACATAGCTTCACAGTGCTGTGGTTGCACCACTGTAGTAGCGTTTAGTGAAGACGCTGCCGACGGGCGCGGGTTTTCCACCTTCCTGGGAGGTGTTAGCTAAGTCAATGTGAGAAGCTCTCCTTCCTGTTCATATGGCATTGTCTACACCGGGCTTAGATTGGTGTAAATGTGTCACTTGGGATGGGTTTCCACGCTCCTGAGCGACTGACACAGTTAATGTGATACAAGAGGGCAGCATAGACCAGGGCTCAGGATTCAGGTTTAACCAATAAGACTGTAATAGCCTGTAAACATCTTTCTCTGATGGCCTCTTGCTGAAGCACCATCAATGCTGGATCAAATGGTTCTTGCTGGAAGACACATACTAAGAGGCCAGAGTTCAGAGCCTGAGATTCTGGACTTGGATTATGGCTAGGTTCTTCATTTTTAAGCTGGCATGAGGGGTAGTATAGGCAGCATAAGGCAGCTAGAGGAACTAGACAGCCCAAGCCTGACAAGGCAGAGAAACAAGCAAGGAGTCCTGTGGCACTTTTAAAGACTAACAAGTGTATTTGCTGCATGAGCTTTAATGAGAGAAAATCCCCATGATGAATCCCACAACAGTTCATGTGATAAATAGATTTGTTAGTCTTTAAAAGTGCCACAGGACTCTTTGGTGTTCTTGCTGAACTAAATTAACATGACTACCACTCTAGAATGAGGTGGAGAAAAAGGCAAATGTGAAGTGGATCTGGGAAAGAAGAGAGGGAGGAAATGTTATGTGGGGAGATTCAGGTAAACTTTGGCAGAGCTGGCTCCCCAATTACTCTCTTTTCTTCCTGCTAATAAAAGCAGTGAATTATGCAGGTGGAATTAATTGTGTGTTGGCTATTGCAAATGCCAGCCAGCCAGGTGAACTAATGTTTAACTTTCTCATTAATCAGAAACCACAAGATGGGCTATTTCATAACCCTGACTATATGACAGCTGTTTTAAGCCATAAATAGGGGTTATTCCTAAATATGTGCAAAAGTTTTAAAAAAACTATGCTGGAGGGAGTGCATATGGCAACAAATTATCCTTCACTTAAATAAATTGTCTGCTTTATAGTAATACAAAATCTAACTATTTATGAACTGTGTGCTTGTTGAATCCCTGCACAAACAGCACTATTAAATTTAATTGCATTTGGAAAGGTACGATCAAATTCATCAATATTTGTATATGTGCAAAACCTACTTGTTCAGACTGATTTTTTTTGAATGCTCTAAATTACATAAGGAAAGTTACATAGAAAGCAGTCAGAACCTGACTCTGTTTGTAACATAACTGCATTTACAGAGATATTTTCACTAATGGAGTATTGTATGCAGGAGAGAAGCAGGCATGGATGAAGCCCAGGTATATTTACATTGGAGAAATTGTTTAATTGTGTCTTCTTTCTAACATCCATTTTGATCATTCTAATGCAGGTGGACCTAGTTAATTCCTAAGAAACCAGATTGCCAATAAATCATAAATATGTTAAGATCTAATGCAGCATTTCAACAGGTTTACTTGCTTTCATCAGGTAAATGGTCCGTAGATGCCTATAAATAAATTTTTAAAAGGGAGGTGGGGGGGAAAGCTCATGTTCTGCACTTCTTTCCTCTGATGACTGGAAGATCCATTATGAATCACTTACTTTTATGAATTTACAAGATAAGTCAACAGATATAAAATCAGTCTAGGGTATTGCATCATGAAGTATGTATTTTTGGTCTTACTAGTTTTTTGCTTAATTATTTATAACTACTTCATACTGGTAATGAGCCCTCACAACAGTAGTTTTCTGTATAGTCTGTCCTTAGGGCACTAAAGTCTGTTTATGGGCACCATTCCTGATTTATTTCAGCCTTTTTCTGGTACCTCCCAATGTTAGCCTCACAGAGCTAGCTGCACATCTCTCCCTTCCTGATTTGTTTGTATGCACTTCAGAAGAAGCCAGGCTGCCTTTACCTTTCTGGGGGTGGAATTTGCAATTCTCCCTGGGATATGGTATCGTGTGTAGTCTGAGTGTACTGGTAGGGCGTGAATACGTTTGGCACCTGTGGTTCTTTCCTTTGGGAACCTGTAGCCGGTGGTGTCTGTAATGCCCAGGCAGCCTTCTAAAAGACAAAGTATTGATTATTGTACCTGTAGGAACAAAGGGAAGAAAAAAAGGCTTTTAAAAGCTCACCCTTCGAGAGGGGGAGAGAGAGAGAGAGAGAGAGCATGCATTAGATGTACCCAGAGTTCCTCATGTTTTCTCAGCTCAGGTGCTCTGGCTTTTCTGGATGAAACCTGTATGGTTGGCTGCACAGGAAGTTCAGCCAGAGACCTCAAAGCCAGTGTCTCTGCTGAGTGTTCTGTAACACACCCTCATGTGTTTGAAGAAAACCTGAAAATGGTGTTATTTAAAACCAGTATTTAATGCAAAATATTGTAATACTCTCCATTCATTTTATTAGACTCTCCATAATCAGAAAACTAGCCTGTCATAATCCCAACCTCTGCTTCAGTTATAAGGAGGCTGATTAGAACGTAAATGTATATATTTGTAAACTTTGACTGAATAGTCTTATAAATAATATATGGGATAAAATTTTTAAGAACACATAAGTGATTTATGGCAGTGGTTTTTGAACTTTTTTTTTCTCAAGTCCCGGTTGAAAATGACCACCACCCAACAATTACATCTTTCAGCAATGCAATCTAGTCTTTCAGCAGTGGCAGCAGGGAGCTCCTTGACTCAGTAGTTGAGCATCTGACCCAATACTAGGTCCCTGACCAATGATTTGAAAACCACTGATTTAGGGCATGTCTTCATTGTGAAGGTAACTTGAGTGTTGCCTCTAATTCGAATGGTGTACACACATAAAGTCTCTTGAGCTTTAGTTAACAATTAAGGGAGCAATACTTTTTGCTAGTATTGTGTGTTGTAACAGTGTGTCAGTTTTCACTGGCTGTCAGGTAATTAACTAATTTGAGTGAACGTCAGGAGAAGGTTTGGATGCTGGGAAAAAGGTGATAGTTATTATTGTGAGTGCATGTGTAGAAAAGAGATTGTTCAAGGTAATACTTTACTTTTAGAAGTTTTAAAAATTGATTTAATTACAACTACAGCAAAAAGTGCCAGGGAACATGACAAATTGTTTGATATTGCCATTGTTCCTTTGAACTTGGATTGCTCAAAGTGAAAGAAAGGGCAGAGTTTCTCCCAAAGGAAAGAGGAATGGAAGGCTGTGAAAAAGCAGAACATCTTGTTAATTCCACATTTTTTGTTTATGACTTAAAGTGCAATTCTGGCTTTCTTTGATAACCGCTTCTCAGAGTGGGGTGGAGCTGGCACTTTTAGGCAGGCAAGTTAACTAGTATAATACCAGGGACATTGCTGGTGCTGGGCTTACGCCCCAAGTCCCAGTGTCCGTGCCCTGGTCTGCTGCTAGGCTGCCTGCAGCGGCAGCGCACATACGCAGCTTGAGCCCTGAGTCACAGTGCACAGAGCTCCTGGTCTTTCCTCAGGCCAGTGGCACTTCTGCATGGTACTATTCACTTCCAATTTATTTTTAAATACGGTTCTGATTTGCCACTCACCCATCCAAATCAGGAGTAAATTCACTGAAATTACACTGGTATGACAAGAGAATGGGGACCCATTCATAAGGACTACTGCAATTATATGTGTTCGGCTGAACTAAACTGCAGATAGCATGGTATGCGCCAGTTAAATCTAAGAACAAAGAATGACCTCTTGGGCTTTGCAGATACAATTGCTTATATTAAAACCATTGAGACCACCAAGTATCAGTAGATACTTTAGGTGATGGCTGAATGTTCTAAGCAGAAATCGGTTTCTGAGAATGTACTGTTTTGGTGACTATACCATTTTTGTTCAATGCTTTTGGAAACCAGGGAGTATAGAGGCTAAGTCAGTTTGAGTCAGTGAAGTGGATAAATTCCAGACTTAATTTACCACAGCAGAAAAATAAATCAAGAAAATCACTGGTTTACTAACTTGATGGAAAAATAAGAACTTTTGACTTCAAGGAATTAAGTTTCTATATTGGCAACCTCAGAAATCTTGTTATCAAGGCATGTCTTGGACAGTTTGGAGATATTCAACAAGTAAAAACTTATAAAAGCGAATTTTAGTCAGTCTCCTGATGCAGAGAAGTTGATTTTTCTTTTCTTTGAGCCCCCATACAAACATTAACACAAGCAGTGTTCAAGCTGAGTAATTACAGCTGAAATAATACTCTGATTACTGACCCGATTGGCAGTTCCAAACCTTTCTTTGGATTAGTGTGTTCTGACTTGGCCCTTTAGGGCAAGTTCTTCAGGTCACATTCTAAACATGTGGGGGTCTGTTGTCTTTCACTGCTGAAGTTGTATCGTGAGTTGCAGCGCCAGCACCATCCTTTGGAAAGTAGTGTGCCCAGCATCAGTGCCCACAGCCAGCAGGCTTCCTCTTGCCAGTGTTACATGAAAAGCAAGAGGAGTAGGTGCAGTAGATGCCTCCTCTGCCCTAATGGAAAGAACGCTGTGCATTCTGTCTTGGTGGTTTAAGGGAGGAGTTGTCTCACAAAGAGAAGGGGAATTGTAACTCCTTTCACAGCCATCCAGAAGGGAATGAAAGGCGGAGCAGCCTTCAAGTACCCAGAGGTGATGTGAGGGAGTGGATTGCTACCAGTGCACCAGAGTGGGTGAGAAACCTGACGGGGTCAGCCTCAGCAGAAGCAGAGAAGAGTGCACGTGTTATGGGACCTTAGTTTGGCGCCTCTTCCAGAGACTTAATCCACTCACTGATCAGCTGTGGGAAGAGTAGAGCCAATTGATCTCTCCTCTCCACTTTCATTAATTTAAATGTTAAATCTGCTCACTTTAATGGGTTCTGTTCCATTCTTTCATGAGATCAAAGAATAAATGGAAACTTTCTTTAGAAAGCGTGGACATAGTTTTAACCTTCCTGTATTGAGGAACAGAGCTGTAATCTTCTGACAAATGGGATGAAAATTCAGTGGGAAGACTAATTACCTCATTGAAGGTCACATAAAGCAGTGCAAACATATAGACCAAAATGCTTCTTCACATGTATTCAGTACCTTCCTCCACCAAGTCCTTCATAGACTTCAGACATGATGGAGCAACACTAAAGGGCAGCATCCTTAGGCATGGTGGATGGCAGCCAGCACATCATGACCAAGGGGCAAGGCAGTGAACTTTGGCCAAGCATTTGCATCCAGCTGCTTTTTCTACAGAAAATGCTTGGGATTCTTCAGTGCTCATGCACAGCAGACAGGGCGCAATCTTATTAAAAGATCTTTCTTGGAAAAAATCTCTCCCATGTAGGAAATTGGACAGAACTCAGGTTTAGTTCAGAAGAATGAAAAGTAGCATGAACTCTACCAGCATTAGTCTGTGGTGCTGTGGATTTCAGTGCTTAGATGTATAAACCAGGAGGCCTTACCCTTTGTCAGGGAAGATAAATCACAAATGCAAGTTTCTCTTTCCTGGATGTGAGTACATAGTCCACTCAATCAAATACCACCTCTGGAGGAGGAGGAGGAAGAAGGTTGTGCACTGGAGGACCTTGCAAGACAGCCTGCTTCAGGCTGCTCCCCACCTCCAGCAGGGGGTGCTGTGGGGGCCCCACTCCTGGTTCTGTGCCCCCTGCCAGGGGAACTTGCGGCAGGTGCCCTGGTGCACCCCCCCCCCAACCAGGAGGCTGTGCTCATTGCAGCTCTCAGAACACTTGGTTATTGAAGGAATTTTTTAAAATGGCTCTTATCTTTTGGGTTGCTGACCCCTGTTATAGTGGTTAACAATACTAGTGGCCTCCCTAGCTCTCCCATGGACCTTGATAATTCTGCTAGATTGGGGGGTGGGGGGGAAACAGACGGATGGACTAGCGAGTAACAAAAGAGCTTGACTCCAAAAAGAACGATGGACAGTGATGCTTTTCCTAAGCATAGCTAATGAAAGCATCGGTTCCTCTAGCTCCCTAAAATTAATTAGAGTAAGTGATTTCTTTATAGTGCATGTTGGTGCCAGTAGGACCTCTGTTTGCTGATTGATCACTTGAGCAGAACCTAGCACTACAACTGGCAACGATCATCTGCATTTCCAAAAAGTACTTGCTGTTGATGAAACAGGCAAAAGGGAGAGAGAATCTGTAAGACCAGTTTGTAGTGATTTCCACAATAAGGACTAGTGCTGTGTATCTTCTAGAGCAGTGGTTCCCAACCTTTTTCAGGCTGGGGACCCCTTTTGAACCAAAAAAAAAAAATTGTGGCCCCCCTGCCTGATTATGTAATCTGGCCTGTGCCACTCTGGCAGTGTTGCTGAGAGAGCCAGTGAGCAGCACTGCTGCCACCATGGCCCGTGCTGCTGGGGAGCTGAGCTGTGCTGGCTATAGCCCCCTGCCCTTGCCCTTCCTGGGGAGCTGCTGTGGCCTCATCCCCCTGCTGGGATCTGGCTGTGGGCGGGGAGAGGCAGCCCTGGCGGGGAGCATCGGGGCTGCAGCTGGATTCCGGCCATGGTAGAGAGAGGTGCCGCAGACCCTCTCCAACATGTCCGTGGACCCCCAGGAGTCCACAGACCCCGGGTTGGGAACCACTGTTCTAGACTTCTCCTCAACCTCTTCTTTGCCTCCTTGTATTAAGGCATTTAGTGTTATCTTTGACCTTGGCATTCTGTTTAGACACCTGCCCATTTCTTGGTGCCTTATAACTGGCTGATGCTTAAAGTGACAGTAAACTCAGTCAACTTAATCATTAAATATTAATCAGAAACTTGGAAAAGGTCCGTCTGTTCCTCACACTTGTTTTTTGAATTTCTCCTTTCTGTATTTTTAATTTTCTCTTGGAAATTTTTTTACAGTTCAGTGTTAGATGTTTGTTTCTTATGCACCCGCTTTGCTGTGTTGTACTGAGAATGAATGCCCTAACCCAGGGGTACTCAAACTTTTTGCGAGCCGGTCCACATTCAGCCTTCCACCATTCATCGGGGTCCACAACCAACTAGGGTAGGCCTACTGCTGGGAGCAGGGGGGGGCATGTTCTGGGAGCGGGGGGGTGATGCCACG